>CM060966.1:62566785-63821785 GCA_030765045.1 Tenodera sinensis | reverse complement strand
AAAGAAAGAAGGAAAGAATAAAAGAAAGAAGGAAATAAAGGACGAAAGAAAGAAGGAAAGTAAGTAAGAAGGAAAGGAAAAGAAAGAAAGAAGGAAAGAAAGAAAGAAGGAAAGAAGGAAAGATACAAATAAGCAAAGAAAGAAATAAAGAAAGAAAGTAAGAAAGAAAGAAGGAAATAAAGAAAAAAAGAATGAATGAAAGAAAATGGAAAGAAAGGAGGAAAGAAACAAGTAAAGAAAGAAAGAAAGAGAGAATCAAAGAAAGAAAGAAGGAAGGAAAGAAAGAAGGAAAGAGTCAAATGGGAAAGGAAAGAAGAAAAGAAAGATGGAATTAAAGAAAGAAAGAGAGAAAGAAACAAAGAAACAAAGAAAAAGGTAAGAAGGAAAGAAGGGAAAAAAGAAAGAAAGGAGGAAAGAAAGAAAGAAAGAAAGAAGTAAAGAAAGAAAGAGAAAGAAAGAAAGAAGGAAGGAAAGAATGAAGGTAAGAAAGAAAGCTTTAAAGAAAAAAGATACAGAGAAACAAAGACAGAAAGGAAGATAGAAAGTAGGAAAGATGAAAAGTAGGAAAGAAGAAAAGAAAGAAATAAAGAAGTTAAGAAAGAAACAAACAAACAAAGAAGTAGAGAAACAAGGAAAGAAAGAAAGAAGAAAGGAAAGAAGAAGAGAAGGAAGAAAGAAAGCAGGGAAGAAAGAAAGAAAGAAGGGAAAAGGTAAAGAAAGAGGAAAAGAAAGACGGAAGAAAGAAAGAAAGAAAGAAAGAAAGAAAGAAACAAAGAAAGTAAGAATGAAAGACAAAAGGAAAGAAAGGAGGAACAAAGACCGAAATAAAGGAGGCAAGAATGAAAGAAAGAAGGAAAGAAAAAAGGAAAGAAAGAATGAAAGATAGAAAGACACAAAGAAAGAAAGCAAGAAAGAAAAGAAGGAAAGAAGAAAAGTTAGAAAGATAGAAAGAAAGAAAGAAAGAAAGAACGAAAGAACGAAAGAAAGAAAGAAAGAAAGAAAGAAAGAAAGAAAGAAAGAAAGAAAGAAAGAAAGAAGGAAAGAAAAAAGAAACAAACAAAGAAAAAAGAAGTAAAGAAAGAAGAAAAGAAAGAAGGAAGGAAAGTACCAAAGAATGAAAGAAAAAAGGAAAGAAAGGAGGAAAGAAAGAAGTAAAGAATGAAAGAAGGAGAGAAAGGAAGAAAAGAAGAAAGAAGGAAAGAGTGAAAAAAGAAAGAGAGAGAAGGAGTGAAAGAAAGAAAGAAAGTAAGAAAGAATGTAAGACTGAAAGAAAGAAGGAAGGAAAGAAGTAAATAAAGAAGGAACGAAAGAAAGAAAGAGAGAAAGCAAAGAAAGAAGGAAAGATTGAAAGAAAGAAGGAAATAAAGGAGGAAAGAAAGAAGGAATGAAAAAAGGAAAGAAAGAAAGAACAACGGATGAATGAAAGAAAGAAACCAAGAATGAAAGACACAAGCAAGAAAAGGAGGGAAAAAAGAAAGAAAGTAAGAAAGAAAGAAAGAAAGAAATAAAGAAAGAATTAATGAAAGAAAATCGAAAGAAAGGAGGAGAGAAACAAGTAAAGAATGAAAGAAAGAAAGAAAGAAAGAAGCAAAGAAAGAAAGAAAGAAAGAAGGGAAGAGTCAAATGGGAAAGGAAAGAAGAAAAGAAAGATGGAATCAAAGAAAGAAAGAGATAAAGAAACAAAGAAACAAGGAAAGAAGGTAAGAAGGAAAAAAGGGAAGAAAGAAAGAAAGAAAGAAAGAAAGACGGAAAGAAAGAAATAAGGAAAGTAAGAAAAAGAAAGAAAGAAAGAGAGAAAGAAAGAAGGAAGGAAACAATGAAGGTAAGATAGAAACAGAAAGAGAAAACATACAAAGAAACAAAGACAGAAGGGAACATAGAAAGTAGGAAAGTTAAAAGTAGGAAAGAAGGAAAGAAAGAAGTTAAGAAACAAACAAACAAAGAAAGAAGGAGTGAAAAAAGGGAAGAAAGAAACAAAGAAATAAGGAAGGAAGGAAGAAGAGAAGGAATAAACAAAGTAAGAAAGCAGGGAAGAAAGAAAGGAAGAAAGAAAGAAGGAAAGAAGAAAAAAGTAAGGAAAGAAGAAAAGAAAGAACGAAAGAAAGAAAGAAAAAAAGGAACAAAAAAAATAAGAATGAAAGACAAAAGGAAGGAAAGGAGGAACAAAGTCCGACATAAAGGAGGCAAGAATTAAATAAGAAGGAAAGAAAATGGGAAAGAAAGAAAGAAGGAAAGAAGGAAAGATAGAAAGACACAAAGAAAGAAAGAAAGAAAGAAAGAAATAAAGAAAAGAAGGAAACAAGAAAAGTTAGAAAGAAAGACATAAAGAAGCAAACAAAGAAGGAAAGAAAGAAAGAATGAATGAAATAACGAAGCAAGGAAAGGAGGAAACAAACAAGGAAATAAAGAACCAAAGAAGTAAAGAAAGAAGACAAGAAAGAAGGAAAGAAACAAAGCAACCAACAAACAAAGAAAGAAGGAAAGAAGGGAAGATAGAAAGTAGCAAAGACGGAAAGAAAGAATTAAAGAAAGAAATAAGGAAAGAATGAAAGGCAGAAATAAATAAAGAAAGGAAGAAAGTTTGAAAGAAAGAAAGGAAGAAGGAAGCATGGAAAGAAAGGAAGAAACAACGAAAAAAGAAACAAAGAAAGAAGGAAAGAAGGGAAGATAGAAAGTAGGAAACGAGGAAGCAAAGAAGAAAGAAGGAAGGAAACGAAGAAAAAAGAAAGAAATAGGGCAAAAAGAAAAAAGAATGAATGAAAGAAGGAAGGAAATAAAGGAGGAAAGAAAGAAGGAATTACAAAAGGAAAGAAAA
The DNA here is from genome assembly GCA_030765045.1 of Tenodera sinensis. Lineage (NCBI taxonomy): Eukaryota > Metazoa > Arthropoda > Insecta > Mantodea > Mantidae > Tenodera > Tenodera sinensis. The sequence goes on along the minus strand of CM060966.1, from coordinate 63,818,970 downwards.
AAGGAAAGAAAGAAAGAAAGAAAAAAGACACAAAGAAAAAAGGAAGGAAAGAAAGAAGGAAACAAGGAAAGAAAGAGGGAAAGAAATAAGGAAAGAAAGAAAAAATGAATGAAAGAAGGAAGAAAGAAAGAAAGAAAGAAAGAAAGAAGGAAGGAAAGGAGGAAGTAAATAAAGACAGTAATAAAGAAAGAAAGAAAGTAAGAAAGCAAGTAAGAAAGAAAGAAAGAACGATAGAAAGAAGAAATAAGGAAAGAATTAAAGTAAGAAAGAAGGAAAGAAGTAAAGAAAGAAAGAAGGTAACAAAGTAAGAAAGAAAGAAGGAAGGAAAGAAAGAAGGAAACAAGGAAAGAAAGAGGTGAATAAAGAAGAAAGGAAAGAAAGAACGAAAGAAAGAAGGTTACAAAGAAAGTTAGAAAGAAATAAAGAAAGAAAGAAGGAATGAAAGAAGGAAAGTAAGAAAGAAGGAAGGAAGGAAAGAACGAAAGACACAAAGAAACGAAGATAGAAAGAAAAAAGAAACAAAGAATGAACGAACGAAGGAAAGAAGGGAAGATATAAAATAGGAAAGACGGAAAGAAAGAAAGAAAGAAGGAAAGGAAGGAAGACAGAAGGAAGGAAAGAAAGAATCCAGGAAAGATACAAGGAAAGGAAAACAAAAAAAGAAAGAAAAAGAAACAAGAAAGATAAAACGAAACAAAGAAAGAAAAAAGAAAGAAAGAAAGAAGGAAAGAAGTTAAGAAAGAAAAAAAGAAGGTACAAAAGAAGCAAAGAAAGAAAAGAAAGAAGGTAAGAAGGAAAGAAAGAAAGAAGGAAAGAAGGAATGAAAGAATAAAGGAAAGAAGGAAAGAAAGAAAGAATGAAAGAAAGGAAGAAAGAAAGAATGAAAGAAAAAGGGAAAGAAAGGAGGAAAGGAAAAACGAAAGAAAGAATTAAAGAAAGAAAGAAACAAGGAAAGAACGAAAAAAAAAGAAAGAATGAATGAAAGAAGGAAGGAAAGAAAGGAAGAACAACCGAAAGAATGAAGGAAGAAAGAAAGAAGTAAAGAAGGGAGGAAAGGAGAAAAGAAATAAAGAAAGTAAGAAAGAAATACAGAAAGTAAGAAAGAAAGAATGAAGATAACGACGGAAAGAAAGAAAGAAAGAAAGAAGAAAAGAAGCAAAGAATGAAAGAAAGAAGGAAAGAAACTACGAAAGATGCAAGGAAGTAAAGAAAAAATGATACACGAAAGGAAAGAAAGCAAAAAGAAAGAAGGAAAGAAACCAATTAAGAAAGAAGGAAAGAAGTAAAGAAAGAAAGTAACAAAGAAATAAAGAAAAAAGGAAGGAAACAAGGAAAGAAAGGTGGAAAAAAAGAAGGAAAGAAAGAATGAAAGAAGTAAAGAAAGAAGAGAAGAAAGAAGGAAAGAAAGAAAGTACCACAGAAAGAAGGAAAGAAGAAAGAAGGGAATATAGAAAGCAGCAAAGAAGGAAGGTAACAAAGAAAGAAGTAAGAAGGAAAGAAAGAAAGAAAGAAAGAAAGAAAGAAAGAAAGAATGAGTAAATAAATTAATGAAAGAAAGAAGGAAAGGAAGGAGGAAATTAAGAAGGAAAGTAAAAAGGAAAGAAGTAAAGAAAGCAAGAAAGAAAGAAAGATTGATTGAAAGAAGCAAAGAAGGAAGGAAAGAACAAATGAATGAAAGAAGGAAAGAAGGGAGTACAGAAAAAACGAAAGGAAGAAATAAAGAAGTAAAGAATGAAAGAAACACGGAAGGAAAGAAAGAAAAAAGAAAGTAGGAAAGAAAGTAACAAGGAAAGAGGGAAAGAAAAAGGAGAGAAAGAAAAAAGAAAGATAGAAAGAAAGAAAAAAGAGAGAAAGAAATAAAGAAAAGAAAGAAAGAAATTAAAGAAAGGAAGAAGGAATGAAGGAAACAAAGAAAGAAGCAAGAAAAGGAAGAAAGAAGCAAGCAAAGAAAGAGGGAAAGAAGTAAAGAAAGAAGAAAAGAAATAATGAAAGAAAGAAAGAAACAAGGAAATAACGAAACAAAGAAAGAAGGAAAGAAGAAAGAAAGGAAGATAGAAAGTAGGAAAGAAGCAAATAAAGAAAGAAAGAAAGAAAGATAGAAAGAAAGAAAGAAAGAGTTAAACAAGGAAAAAAAGAAAGAAATAAAGAAAGAAAGAGACAAAGAAAAAAAGACAGAATGAATGAATGAATGAATGAAAGAAGGAAAGAAAGGAGGAAACAAAGAAGGAAAGAAAAAAGGAAAGAAAGGAGGAAAGAAAGAAGTAAAGAATGACAGAAGGAGAGAAAGAAAGAAAGAAAGGAAGAAAGAAGGAAGGAAAGAAAGAAGGAAAGAGTGAAAAAAGAAAGAGAGAGAAGGAATGAAACAAAGCAAGAAATCAAGAAAGCAAAAAATAAAGAAGGAAGGAGAGAAAGAAAGAGAGAAAGCAAAGAAAGAAGGAAAGATTGAAAGAAAGAGGGAAATAAAGGAGGAAAGAAAGAAGGAATGAAAAAAGGAAAGAAAGAAAGAACAAAGGATGAACGAAAGAAAGAAACGAAGAATGAAAGACACAAGGAAAAAAAAGGAAAGAAAGAAAGAATGAAAGAAAGAAGCAAAGAAAGAAGGAAAGAAAGAAGGAAAGAAACAAAGAAAGAAAGAAAGAAAGACACAAAGAAAGAAGGAAATAAAGAAGCAAAGAGGGATGGAATGAGAACAGGAAAGAATGAAAGAAAAAAGGAAAGGAGTAAAGAAAGAAAGAACAATGAAATAAAGGGTGACAGAAGTAATGAAGGAAGAAAAGAAAAAAGGAAGAGAGAAAGAATGAATGAGTGAATGAAAGAAAGATGGAAAGAAAGGAGGAAAGAAAGAAGGAAAGAAAAAAGGATGGAAGTAAAGAAAGACGGAAAGAAAGAAACAAGGGACCAAAGATAGAAGGAAAGAAGGGAAATAAGAAAGCAGGAAAGAAATTAAGAAAGAAGAAAAGAAGGGAGATTAGAAAGAAAGAAAGCACAGAAAGAAGGTAAGAAGGAAAGAAAGAACGAAAGAAGGAATGAAAGAATAAAGGAAAGAAGGAAAGGAAGAAAAAATGAAAGAAAGGAAGAAAGTAAGAAGGAAAGAATGAAAGAAAATGGAAAGAAAGGAGGAAAGAAAGAAAAAGGAAAGAGGGAAAGAAAGAAAGAGAGAGAAGGAAGGAAAGAAAGAGCTAAAGAAAGAAAGAAAGAAAGAAAGGAAGGAAGAAAAAAGAATGAGTGAAATAAAGAAGGAAATACAGGACCAAAGAAAGACGGAATGAAAAAAGGAAAGGACGAAGGCAAGAAAAAGAAAAGAAGTAAACAAAGAAATAAGGAAGGAAGGAAAGAAGGAAACAAAGAAACAAAGAAACAAGAAAACAAAAACAGGGAACGAAGGAAAGAAAGAAGGAAAGAGGTAATGAAAGAAGGAAAGTCAGAAAGAAAGAAAGAAAGAAGGAAAGAAAGAAACTTAGAAAGGGAGAAAGGAAGAAAGAAAGAAGGAAGGAAGGCAGGAAGGAACCAAAGAAAGATGGAAAGAAATAAAGAAAGAAAAAAGGAAAAAAGAAAGAAGGAATGAGTGAATGAAAGAAAGAAACAAGGAAGAAAGAAGGCAGCAAAGAAGGAAAGAAAGAAGGAAAAAAGAAAGAAGGTAAGAAAGAGAGAAAGAGGAAAAGAAAGTTAGAACGAAAGAAATAATTAAATAAAGAAAGAAAGAAGTAAAGTAAGAAGAAAAGAAAGAACCAAAGAAAGAAAGATAGAAAGAAAGAAAAAAGAAAGAAAGTTATAAAGATAGAAAGAAAAAAAGAAAGAGAGAAAGAAAGAAAGTAAGAAAGAATTAATGAATGAAAGAAAAAAGAAAACAAAGGAGAAAAGAAAGAACGAAGGAAAGAAGGAAAGAATGAAGGAAAGAAGGAAGGAAAGAAGGAAAGTAAAAAGGAAAGAAACAAAGAAAGTTAGAAAGAAACACAGAAGATAAGAAGTAAAGCAAGATGAAAAGAAAGGAAGAAAGAAAAATGGAATAAAAGAAAGAAGGAATGAAAGGAGCAGGGAAACCACGAAAGAAAGAACTAAAAAACGAAAGAAAGAAAGAAAGACACAAGGAAGGAAAGAGGCAAAGAAAGAAAGAGAGAGAAGGAAGGAAGGAAACAAAGAACGAAAGAAAACATCAAAGAAAGACAGAAAGAAACGAAGAAAAAGAACCAATGCAAGACGGAATTAAAAAGGGAAAGGAAGAAGGAAAGAAGTAAAGAAAGAAAGAAAGAAGGAAGGAAATAAGGAAAGAAGGAAAAAAAGAAAGAAAGAAAAAAGAAAGAAATCAAGATAGAAAGAATGAAGGAAGGAAAGAAGGAAGGAAAAAGGAAAGAAAGAAAGAAAGAATGAGTGAATAAAAGAAAGAAACAAAGAAAGAAAGAAGGAAGCAAAGAAAGAAGGAAAGAAGGAAAGAAAGAATGAAAGAAAGAAACTAAGAAAAAATAAAAAGGAAAAGTACGTTAGAATGAAAGATATAATTAAAGAAAGAAAGAAGAAAAGAAAGAAGCAAAGAAAGAGTCATAGAAATAAAGAAAAAAAGAAAGAAAGTTATAAATAATGAACGAAAGAAAGACTAAAAGAAAGAAAGAGAGAAAGAAAGAAAGAATGAATGAATGAAAGAAAGAAAGAAAGAAGGAAGGAAGGAGAGAAAGAAAGAAAAATAGAAAGAAAGTAAGAAAGAAGGAAACAAGTAAGGGAAGAAGAAAACAAGGAACGAAAGAAAGAAAGAAACAATGAAAGCAAGAAAGAGAAAAAGTAAGTTTCAAAGAAAGAAATAATTAAAGAAAGAAAGAAGTACAGAAAGGAGAAAAGAAAGAAGCAAAGAAAGAAAGATAGAAAGAAACAAAAAAAGAAAGAAAGAAAGTTATAAAGAAGGAAAGAAAGATAGAGAGAAAGAAAGAAGGTAAGAAAGAATAAATAAATGAAAGAAAGAAGGATAGCAGGGAGGAAAATCAGAAGGATAAAAAAAGGAAAGAAGTACACAAAGAAAGAAAGAAAAATAAAGAAACAAAGAAAGAAGAAAAGAAGGGAAGATAGAAAGAAGGAAAGAAGGAAAGAAAGAAAGATGGAACGAAAGAAGGAAAGAAAAGTAAGAAATGAGTAAAGAAGAAAAGAATGAATGAATGAAAGAAAGAAAGAAGGTTATAAAAGAAGTTAGAAAGAAATAAAGAAAGAAAGAAGGAATGAAAGAAGGAAAGTAAGAAAGAAGGAAGGAAGGAAAGAAAGAAAGACACAAAGAAAGGAAGATAGAATGAAAAAAGAAACAAAGAAACAAAGAAACAAAGGAGGAAAAGTGGAAAGAAAGAAGGAAAGAAGGACAGAAAAAACAAAAGAAAGAAACAAACAAAGAACGATAGAAAGAAAATAGGTAACAAAGAAAGAAAGAACGAAAGAAAGAAGGAAATAACTAAAGAAACAAGAAAAGAAACAAGGAAAGAAAGAAACCAAGAAACAATGAAACAAACAAAGAAGGTAAATAGGGAAGATAAAAAGTAGGAAAGAAGGAAAGAAAGAAAGACAGAAAGAATTAAAGAATAAAGTAAAGAAACGAGGAAAGAAAGAACGAAAGAAAGAACTAAAAAATGAAAGAAAGAAGCAAAGAAAGAAACAATGAAGGAAGGAAGGAAAGAGGGAAAGAAAGAGAGAGAAGGAAGGAAAGAAGCAACGAAAGAAAGAAAGAGGGAAAGAAGGAAAGTTATAATGAAAGAAGGAAAGAAATAAGGAAAGAAATAAAGAGAGAAGGAATGAAAGAAAAAAGGAAAGAAAGAAGGAAAGAATAAATGAAAGAAAGAAACAAAGAAAGAAAGAAAGAAAGAAAGAAAGAAATAAGGAAGGAAAGAAAGAAGGAAAGAAGGAAAGAAAGAAAGAAAAAAGAAGGAAGGAAGGAAGGAAAGGATGAAAGAAAGAAATAAAAATAGAAAGAAAGTAACAAAGAAGTAAAGAAAGAAATAAAGAAATAACGAAAGAAAGAAAGCAAGAAAGAGAAAAAGAATGTTAGAGACAAAGAAATAATTAAATAAGGCAAGCAAGACAAAAGTAAAGATAGAAGAAAAGAAAGATGCAAAGAAAGAAAGAACGATAGTAACAAAGAAAAACAGAAAGAAAGAAATTTATGAAGAATGTCAGAAAGAAAGAAAGACAGAAAGAAAGGAGGAAAAAAAGAAAAAAAGATAGATAGGAAGATGGAAAGAAGTAAAGAAAGAACGATAGACGAAAGGAAAGAAAGAAAAAAGAAAGAAGGAAAGAAACAAAGAAAGAAACAGGCAAAGAAGTTAAGAAGAGAAGGAGAGAAAGAGAGAAAGAAAGAAAGAATGAGGAAAAGAAGCAAAGAATGAATGAAAGAAAGAATGACAGAAACTACGAAAGATGCAAGGAAGTAAAGAAAAAATGATACACGAAAGGAAAGAAAGAAAAAAGAAAGAAGGAAAGAAACCCGGAAGGAAAGAAGTAAAGAAAGAAAGTAACAAAGAAATAAAGATAAAAGGAAGGAAAGAAAGAAGGAAACAAGGAAAGAAAGGGGGAAAGAAAGAAGGAAAGAAAGAATGAAAGAAGTAAAGAAAGAAGAAAAGAAAGAAGGAAAGAAAGAAAGTACCACAGAAAGAAGGAAAGAAGAAAGAAGGAAAGGAAGGAGGAAAGATAGAAGGAAAGTAAAAAGGAAAGAAGGAAAGAAAGCAAGAAAGAAATAAACAAAGGTAGATTGAAAGAAGGAAAGAAGGAAGGAAGGAACGAATGAACGAAAGAAGGAAAGAAGGGAGTACAGAAAAAACGAAAAGAAGAAATTAAGAAGTAAAGAATGAAAGAAAGACGGAAGCAAAGAAAGAAAAAAGAAAGTAGGAAAGAAAGTAACAAGGAAAGAAGGAAAGAAAAAGGAGAGAAAGAAAAAAGAAAGATAGAAAGAAAGAAAAAAGAGAGAAAGAAATAAAGAAAAGAAAGAAAGCAATAAAAAAAGGAAGAAGGAATGAAGGAAACAAAGAAAGAAGCAAGAAAAGAAAGAAGCAAGCAAAGAAAGAGGGAAAGAAGTAAAGAAAGAAGAAAAGAAACAATGAAAGAAAGAAAGAAACAAGGAAACAACAAAACAAAGAAAGGAAGAAAGAAGAAAGAAAGGAAGATAGAAAGTAGGAAAGAAGCAAATAAAGAAAGAAGGAAAGAAAGAAGGAAAGAAAGAAAGATAGAAAGAAAGAAAGAGTTAAACAAGGAAAAAAAAGAAGTAAAGACAGAAAGAAATAAACAGAGAGAAAGAAGGTAAGAAGGAAAGAAAGAAAGAAGGAAAGAAGGAATGAAAGAATAAAGGAAAGAAGGAAAGAAAGAAAGAATGAAAGAAAGGAAGAAGGAAAGAATGAAAGAAAAAGGGAAAGAAAGGAGGAAAGGAAAAACGAAAGAAAGAAGTAAAGAAAGAAAGAAACAAGGAAAGAACGAAAAAAAGAAAGAATCAAAGAAGGAAAGAAGGAAAGACAGAAAGAAGGAAAGAAAGAAGGAAAGATAGAAAAAAGAAGGAAAGAAAGAAAGAAACCAGGAAAGATACAAGGAAAGGAAAAAAGAAAGAAAGAAAGAAAAAGAAAAAAAGAAAGATAAAACGAAACAAAGAAAGAAAAAAGAAAGAAAGAGAGAAAGAAGGAAAGAAGTTAAGAAGGAAAAAAAGAAGGGAGAAAAGAAAGAAAGAAAGCAAAGAAAGAAGGTAAGAAGGAAAGAAAGAAAGCAGGAAAGAAGGAATGAAAGAATAAAGGAAAGAAGGAAAGAAAGAAAGAATGAAAGAAAGGAAGAAAGAAAGAATGAAAGAAAAAGGGAAAGAAAGGAGGAAAGAAAAAACGAAAGAAAGAAGTAAAAAAAGAATGAAACAACGAAAGAACGAAAAAAAGAAAGAAAGAAAGAATGAATGAAAAAAGGAAGGAAAGAAAGGAAGAACAAAAGAAAGGATGAAGGAAGAAAGAAAGAAGGAAATAAGGGAGGAAAGGAGAAAAGAAATAAAGAAAGTAAGAAAGAAAGAAGGAAAGAAAGTAAGAAAGAATGGAGAGAACGACAGAAAGAAAGAAAGAAAGAAAGAAAGAAAGAAGAAAAGAAGCAAAGAAGGAAAGAAAGAAAGCAGGAAAGAAGGAATGAAAGAATAAAGGAAAGAAGGAAAGAAAGAAAGAATGAAAGAAAGGAAGAAAGAAAGAATGAAAGAAAAAGGGAAAGAAAGGAGGAAAGAAAAAACGAAAGAAAGAAGTAAAAAAAGAATGAAACAACGAAAGAACGAAAAAAAGAAAGAAAGAAAGAATGAATGAAAAAAGGAAGGAAAGAAAGGAAGAACAAAAGAAAGGATGAAGGAAGAAAGAAAGAAGGAAATAAGGGAGGAAAGGAGAAAAGAAATAAAGAAAGTAAGAAAGAAAGAAGGAAAGAAAGTAAGAAAGAATGGAGAGAACGACAGAAAGAAAGAAAGAAAGAAAGAAAGAAAGAAAGAAGAAAAGAAGCAAAGAATGAATGAAAGAAAGAAGGAAAGAAACTACGAAAGATGCAAGGAAGTAAAGAAAAAATGATACACGAAAGGAAAGAAAGAAAAAAGAAAGAAGGAAAGAAACCAAGAAGGAAAGAAGTAAAGAAAGAAAGTAACAAAGAAATAAAGATAAAAGGAAGGAAAGAAAGAAGGAAACAAGGAAAGAAAGGGGGAAAGAAAGAGGGAAAGAAAGAATGAAAGAAGTAAAGAAAGAAGAAAAGAAAGAAAGGACCACAGAAAGAAGGAAAGAAGAAAGAAGGGAATATAGAAAGCAGCAAAGAAGGAAGGAAACAAAGAAAGAAGTAAGAAGGAAAGAAAGAAAGAAAGAAAGAAAGAAAGAAAGAAAGAAAGAAAGAAAGAAAGAAAGAAAGAAAGAAAGAAAGAAAGAAAGAAAGAATGAGTAAATAAATTAACGAAAGAAAGAAGGAAAGCAAGGAGGAAAGATAGAAGGAAAGTAAAAAGGAAAGAAGAAAAGAAAGCAAGAAAGAAAGAAAGATAGATTGAAAGAAGGAAAGAAGGAAGGAAGGAACGAATGAATGAAAGAAGGAAAGAAGGGAGTACAGAAAAAACGAAAGGAAGAAATAAAGATGTAAAGAATGAAAGAAAGACGGAAGCAAAGAAAAAAAAGAAAGTAGGAAAGAAAGTAACAAGGAAAGAAGGAAGGAAAAAGGAGAGAAAGAAAAAAGAAAGATAGAAAGAAAAAAGAGACAAAGAAATAAAGAAAACAAAGAAAGAGATTAAAGAAAGGAAGAAGGAATGAAGGAAACAAAGAAAGACGCAAGAAAAGAAAGAAAGAAGCAAGCAAAGAAACAGGGAAAGAAGTAAAGAAAGAAGAAAAGAAACAATGAAAGAAAGAAACAAGGAAACAAAGAAAGAAGGAAAGAAGAAGGAAAGGAAGATAGAAAGTAGAAAAGAAGCAAATAAAGAAAGAAGGAAAGAAAGAAGGAAAGTAAGAAAGATAGAAAGAAAGAAAGAAAGAGTTATACAAGGAAAAAAAGAAAGAAATAAAGAAAAAAAGAGAGAAAGAAATAAACAGAGAGAGAGAAACAAAGATAGAAAGAATGAAAGAAGGAAACAAGGAAAGAAAGAAAGAAGGAAAGAAAGAAAAAAAGAAAGAAAGACGAAAAGGAAAAAAGAAAGAAAGAACGAAAGTAATAAGGACAGAAGTAAAGAAAGAAAGAAGAAAAGAAGGAAAGAAAGTAAGTAAGAACGAAAGAAAGAAAGAAACAAAGAAAGAAGGAAAGTAAGAAGGATACAAAGAAAGAAAGAAGGAAAGGAACTAGGAAGGAGAGAAAGAAAGAAACTGGCAAAGAAAGAAAGAATGAATGAAAGAAAGATGGAAAGAAAGGATGAAAGAAAGAAAGAAGGAAAGAAGTAAATAAAGAAAGATAGAAGGAAAGACGCAAAGAAGGAAAGAACGAAAGACAGGAAGAAATAAAGAAATAAAGAAAGAAAGAAATATATAAAGAAAGAAAGAAAATAAACAAATAAATAAAGATAGACGAAAAGAAAGGAAGAAAGAAAGAGCAAAAGACATAAGGAAAGAAAAAAAGAGAGAAAGAAAGAAACCGCAAAAGAAAGAAAGAAAGAAAGAAAGAAAGAAAGAAAGAAAGAAGGATACATAGATAGAAAGACCGAAAGAAAGAAACAAAGAACCAAAGAAAATAGGAAAGAGGGGAAGTAAGAAATCAGGAAAGAAGTTAAGAAAGAAAGATAGAAAGGAAGAAACAAAGAACCAAAGAAAGAAGGAAAGAAGGGAAGTAAGAAAGCAGGAACGACGGAAAGCAAAAACGAAAGAAAGAAAGAAAGAGGGAAGGAAAGAAAGAAGGAAAGAAAGGAAGAAAGAAGGTAAGAAAAAATGAAAGAAGTAAAGAAAGAAGGAATAAAAGAAAGAAACTAAGAAACATAGAAAGAAGCAAAAAAGAAAGAAGGGAAGATAGAAAGTAGGAAAGAAGGATAGAAATAAAGAAGCAAAGAAAGAAGGAAAGGCTGAAGGAAAGAAACAAGGAAAGAAGGAAAGAAAAAGGAGAGAAAGAAGGAAAGAAAGAGAGAGAAGGAAGGAAAGAAGCAACGAAAAAAAGAAAGAAAGAAGGAAAGAAAGAAAGTTACAAAGGAAGAATGAAAGAAAGAAGGAAAGAAATAAGGAAAGAAAGAAAGAGAGAAGGAAGGAAGGAAAAAAAGAAAGAAACAAAGAAAGAGGGAAAGCAAGAAAGAAAGAATGTATTAAACAAGGAAAGAAACAAAGAAATAAAGAAAGAGAGAACGAAAGAAAGACAGAATCAATGAATGAATGAAAGAAAGAAGGAAAGAAAGGAGGAAACAAAGAAGGAAAGAAAAAAGGAAAGAACAAAGAAAGAAAGAAAGAAAGAGAGAAAGATACAAAGAAAGTAGGAAAGAAGGAATGAAAGAAGGCGAAAAAGTAAGAAAGAAAGAAAGAGAGAGAAAGAAAGAACGAAAGAACGAAAGAAAGAAAGAAAGAAAGAAGGAAGGAACGAACGAACGAAAGATAGAAACAAAGAAAGAAAGAAAAAAAAATAGAAAGAAAGAAGGCAAGAAAGAAGAAGAGAAAGAAAGAAGTAAACTAGGATTGAAAGAAGGAAAGAAGGAATGAAAGAATGAAGTAAAGAAGGAAGGAAAGAAGGAAAGATATTAGAAAAGAAGTAAAGAATGAAAGAAAGAAAAAAGGAAGGAAAGAGGGAAAGAAAGAAACAAAGAAGTGGAGAAAGAAAGAAAGAAAAAAGTAAGAGAGAGAGAGAGAGAAAGAAAGAAAGAAGGAATGAAAGAAGGAGAGAAGGAAAGAGAGAAAGAAGGAAAGAAAGATAGAAAGAAGGAAGGAAAGAGGGAAAGAAAGAAAGAAGGAAAGAAGGAAAAAAAGAAAAACACAAAGAAAGAAGGAAATAAAGAAGGAAAGAGGGATGGAATGAATAAAGGAAAGAAAGAAGGAAAGAAAAAACAAAGGAGTTAAGAAAGAAAGAAACAAGGAAATAAAGAGTGACAGAAGTAATTTAAGAAGAAAAGAAAGAAGGAAGAGAGAAAGAATGAATCAATGAAAGAAAGATGGAAAGAAAGAGGAAAGAAAGAAGGAAAGAAATAAGGAAAGAAGTAAAGAAAGAAAGACAGAAAGAAAGAAACAAAAATCAAAGAAAATAGGAAAGAAGGGAAGTAAGAAAGCAGGAAAGAAGTTAAGAATGAAGAAAAGAAGGGAGAAAAGAAAGCAAGGAAAGAAGGTAAGAAGGAAAGAAGGAAAGAAAAAGGAAAGAAGTTAAGAAAGAAAGACAGAAAGGAAGAAACAAAGAACCAAAGAAAGAAGGAAAGAAGGGAAGTAAGAAAGCAGGAAAGAAGGAAAGAAAGAATGAAGGATAGAAAGAAAGAGAGAAAGAAGGAACGACGGAAAGAAAAAAGGAAAGAAAGAGAAAGATAAAAGAAAGAAAGATAGAAAGAAAAAGGGAGAGAAATAAAGAAGAGAAAGAAAGGAAGGAAGAAAAAAAGAAGGAAACAAAGAAAGAGGGAAGGAAAGAAAGAAGGAAAGAAAGGAAGAAAGAAGGTAAGAAAAAATGATAGAAGTAAAGAAAGAAGTAAAAAAAGAAGGAATGAAAGAAGGAAACTAAGAAACATAGAAAGAAGCAAAAAAGACAGAAGGAAAGATAGAAAGTAGGAAGGAAGGATAGAAATAAAGAAGCAAAGAAAGAAGGAAAGAAAGAAAGAATGAATGAAAAAACGAAGAAAGTAAAGGAGGAAACAAACAAGGAAATAAAGAACGAAAGAAGTAAAGAAAGAAGGTAATGCTGAAGGAAAGAAACAAAGGAACCAACAAAAGAAAAAAGAAGGAAAGAAGGGAAGAAAGAATAAAAGAAAGAAAGAAGGAAAGAATGAAAGGAAGAAAAAAGAAAGGATGAAAGAAAGTTTGAAAGAAAGAAACAAGGAAAGAAGGAAAGAAAAAGGAGAGAAAGAAAGAAACAAAGAGAGAGAGAAGGAAGGAAAGAAGCAACGAAAAAAAGAAAGAAAGAAAGAAGGAAAGAAAGAAAGTTACAAAGGAAGAATGAAAGAAAGAAGGAAAGAAATAAGGAAAGGAAGAAAGAGAGAAGGAATGAAGGAAAAAAAGAAAGAAAGAAGCAAAGAAAGAGGGAAACCAAGAAAGAAAGAATGAATTAAATAAGAAAAGAAAGAAAGAAATAAAGAAAAAAGAGAGAACGAAAGAAAGACAGAATGAATGAATGAAAGAAAGACGGAAAGAAAGGATGAAACAAAGAAGGAAAGATAAAAGGAAAGAACAAAGAAAGAAAGAAACAGAGAAAGAAACAAAGAGAGAAAGAAACAAAGAACTAAAGAAAGAAGGGAAGATAGAAAGTAGGAAAGAAGGAAAGAAAGAAGGCGAAAAAGTAAGAACAAGAGAAAGAAAGAAGTAAACTAGGATGGAAAGAAGTAAAGAAGGAAGGAAAGAAGGAAAGATATTAGAAAAGAAGTAAAGAATGAAAGGAAGAAAGAAGGAAGGAAAGAGGGAAAGAGAGAAACAAAGAAGGTGAGAAAGAAAGAAAGAAAAAATTAAGAAAGAAAGAGAGAGAGATAGAAAGAAAGAAGGAATGAAAGAAGGAGAGAAGGAAAGAGAGAAGGGAAGAAAGAGAGAGAGAGAAAGCGAGCAAGAAAGAAAGATGGTAAGAAGGAAAGAAAGAAAGAAAGAAAGAAAGAAAGAAAGAAAGAAAGAAAGAAGGAAGTACAGACGGATGGAAAGAAGGAAAGAAAGAATAAAAGAAACAAGTAAAGAAGGATGGAATGAGGGAAGGAAAGACGAAAAGAAAGAAAGAAGGACACAAAAAAACCAAGCAAGAAAGAAAGAAACAAACACACAAACAAACAAACAAAGAAGGAAACAAAGAAAGAGAGAAAGTGACAAGGAGAGAAAGAAAGAGTGAAAGAAAGAAAGAAAGAAAGAAGGAAAGGAAATAAGAAAGAAAGAAAGACGGAAATAAAGAAGGATGGAAAGAAGGAAAGAAAGAATAAAACAAACCGGTAAAGAAGGATGGAATGAGGGAAGGAAAGAAGAAAAGAAAGAAAGTAGGACACAAAGAAAGCAAGCAAGAAAGAAAGAAAGAAAGAAACAAACAAACAAAAGAAGAAAGAAACAAAGAAAGAGAGAAAGTGACAAAGAGAGAAAGAAAGAGTGAAACAAAGAAAGAAGGAAAGGAAATAAGAAAGAAAGAAACAAAGAAAGACGGAAGTAAAGAAGGATGTAAAGAAGGAAAGAAAGAATAAAAGAAACAGGAAAAGAAGGATGGAAAGAGGGAAAGAAATAAGAAAAGAAAGAAAGAAGGAAAGATAGAAAGCAACCAAGAAAGAAAGAAACAAACAAACAATCAAAGAAAGAAAGAAACAAAGAAAGAGAGAAGGGAACAAAGAAAGAAAGAAGAATGAAAGAAAGCAAGCAAGCAAGCAAGAAAGAAAGAAATATGGAAAGAAGGAAAGAAAAAAGTGAAGATAGAAAGAAAGAGAGAAAGAAAGAGGGAAGTAAGGAAGGATGGAATCAAGGAAAGAAAGAATGTAAGAAATAAGTAAAGAAGCATCGAAAGAAGGAAAGAAAGAAGGTAAGATAAAACGCAAGCAAGAAACAAAGAAAGAAAGAAAGAAAGATAGAAAGAATAGAAATAATGAATTAAAGAAAGAAGGATGGAAATGATTCAAAGAAAGAAGGAAACAAAGAAGGAAAGGAGTAAGGAAACAAAGAAAGAAGTACAGAAGGATGCAAATGAGGAAAGATAGGAGGAAAGCAAGCCAGAAACAAACAAACAAACAAAGAACGAAAGAAAGTAAGAAAGAAGAAAGGAACGAAAGAAAGAAGGAAAGAAAGAAAGGAGGAAACAAAGAAAGAAAGAAAGAAGGAAAGAAAGAAATTAGGAAATATAGAAAGAAAGAAACAAATAAAGAAAGAAGTAAAGAAGGATGGAAAGAAGGAAAGAAAGAAGAAAAGAAAGAAACAAGGAAAGAAAGAAAGCAAGCAAGAAAGAAAGATAGAAAGAATAGAAAGAATGAATGAAATAAAGAAAGACAGAAGGGAAGAGGTAAAGAAGGACGGAAAGAAAGAAGCAAAGAAAGAAAGAAAGAAAGATAGAAAGATGGAAAGAAGGAAAGAAAGAATTAAGTAAAGATAGAAAGAAATAAAGAAAAAACAAGGAACTAAAGAAGGATGGAAAGAAGGAAAGAGAGGAATGAAAGGAAAAGGTAAAGAAGAATGGAAAGAAGGAAACAAAGAAGAAAAGAAAGAAAGAAGGAAAGAAAGCAAGCAAGAAGGAAAGAAGGAAAGATAGAAAGAATAGAAAGAATGAATGAAAGAAAGAAGGATGGATAGGATGAAAGAAGCTAGGAAAGAAAGAATGAAAGAAGTAAAGAGACGATCAAATATGGAAAGAAAGAAGCAAAGAAAGAGGGAAAGAAACAAACAAACAAATAAACAAAGAACGAAAGACCGAAAATAAGAAAGAAAGAAAAAAGGATCGAAAGAAGGCACGAAGGAAAGAAGGAAAGAAGGAAAAAAAGAAACAAGCAAAGAATGAAACAAAGACAGAAATAAGGAAGGAAGGAAGGTAAGAAAGACACAAACAAAGAAATAAACAAAGAAAGAAAGAATTAACGAAAGAAAGAAGGAAAGAAAGAACGAAGCAAGGAAAAAGGGAAGAAGGAAAGAAAGGAGAGAAACAGAGAGAAAAAAGAAAGAAACAAACAAACAAAGAAACAAAGTAAGAAGGAGGGAAAGAGGGAAAGAAGGAAAGAAAAAAAGATAGAAAGAAAGAGAGAAGGAAATAAAGGAAGTAGGAAGGAAATAAAGAAATGAAGCGAGAACCAAAGCAAAAAGACAGAAAGATTGAAAGAATAGAAAGAATGAATGAAAGAAAACAAGGAAAGGGTGAAATAAGCTAGGAAAGAAAGAAGGAAAGAAGTAAAGAAACAAAGAAAGAAAGAAACAAGCAAAGAAAGAGGGAAAGAGGGAAAGAAAGAAGGAAAGAAAGAAACAAACAAAGAAAGAACGAAAGAACGAAAGTTAGAAAGAAAGATAAAAAGAAGGAAAGAAGTAACCAAAGAAAGAAGGAAAGAATGAAACAAAGAAAGAAAGAAAGAAGAAAGAAAAAAAGAAAGAAAGAGAGAAACTAGGAAGGAAAGAAAGAAAGGAACAAAGAACGAAAGAAAGTAACAAAGAAAGTAAGGAAGAGAGAAAGAATGAAACAAACAAAGAAAGAAGGAAGGAAGAAAGATGGAAAGAGGGACAGAAGGAAAGAAAGAAACAAAGTAGCAAAAAAAGTAAGAAAGATAGAAAGAGTAGAAAAAATGATTGAAAGAAAAAATGCAGGAATGAAGGGAAGAAAGAATGAAAGATATAAAGAAAGAAAGAAAGAAAGAAAGAAGGAAAGGAAGAAGGAAGGAAAGTAAGTACGTACGAAAGAAAGAAAGATGGAAAGAAGGAAACTAAGAAAGAAGTAAAGATAGAAAGAAAGATCGAAGTATAGAAGGATGAAAAGAAGGAAAGAAAGAAAGAAAGAAAGATGGAAAGAAGGAAAGTAAGATAGAAGTTAAGATAGAATTAAAGAACGAAGTAAAGAAGGATTGAAGGAAGGACAGAAAGAAGAAAAGAAAGAAAAAAGTGAGTGAGAGAGTGTGTTGGGTTTAAGGGATCGTCGACAGAAAGAAAGAAGGAAAGAAAGAAAGCAATAAGAAAGAAAGACAGAAAGAATAGAAAGAATGACTGAATGAAAGAAGCAAGGAAAGGATGAAAGAAGCTAGGAAAGAAAGAACGAAAGAAGTAAAGAAACGAAGAAAGAAAGAAAGAAAGAAAGAAGCAAAGAAAGAAGCAAAGAAAGAGGGAAAGAAGGAAAGAAAGAAGGAAAGAAAGAAACAAACCAACAAAGAACGAAAGAACGAAACTTAGAAAGAAAGAAAGAAAAAAGGAACGAAATAAGTAACCAAAGAAAGAAGGGAAGAATGAAACAAAGGAAGAAAGAAAGAAAGAAAGAATGAAAGAAAGAAATAAACAAGGATGGAAAGAGGGAAAGAAAGAGGAAAAGAAAGAAGGAAGAAAGAAAGTAAGCAAGGAAGACAGAAAGAAAGAATAGAGAGAATGGATGAAATAAAGAAACAAAGAAGGAAAGAAAGAAAGAAAGAAAGAAAGAAAGAAAGAAAGAAAGAAAGAAAGAAAGAAAGAAGTATAGTAGGATGGAAAGAAGGAAAGAAAGAATGAAGTAAAGAAGGATGGAAAGAAGGAAAGAAGAACAGAAAGACGGAAAGAAAGAAAGAAACAAGGAAAGAAAGAAAGATTGAAAGAAAGAAGGAAATAAAGAAAGAAAGAAACTAAGAAAGAAGGAAGGAAAGCAACAAAGAAACAAACAAACAAAGATGGAAACAAAGAAAGAAGGATTGAAAGAGGGAAAGAAGGAAAGAAAGAATCGAAGGAAGAAAGAACGAAAGCAAGCAAGAAAGAAAGATAGAAAGAATAGAAAGAATGAACGAAATAAAGAAAGAAGGAAAGAAAGAAGGAGAGAAAGAAGGAAGGAAAGAAAATGGGAAAGAAGGAAAGAAAGAAATAAACAAGCAAAGAAAGAAAGATAGAAAGAATAGAAATAATGAACGAAAGAAAGGAGGAAAGAAAGAAACTACGAAGGAAAGAAAGAAAGGAAGAAAGAAAGAAGGAAGTAAATAGGGAAAGAAGGAAAGAAAGAAACAAAGAAAGAAAGAAGGTAAGTAAGAAAGAGAGAAAGAACGAAGGAAGGAAAGAGTGAAAGGAAAAAGAAAGTAAGGAGAGAAAGAAAGAAAGAAGCAAGGAAAGAAACAAAAGAAACAAAGAAAGAAGGAAAGAAAGACGGAAAGAAAGCAAGAACGAAGGAAGGAAAGAGGGAAAGAAGGAAAGAAAGAAAAGAGAGTACGAGAGAAATAAAGAAAGAAAGAAAGAAAGAAAGAAAGAAACAAACAAACAAAGAAGCACAGAGACAAGGAAGGAAAGAGGCAAAGAAAGAAAGAAACAAAGAAGCAAAAAAGAAATGAAAAAAAGAAGCAAAAAAGGAAAAAAGGAAAGAAAGCAGGAAAGATAGAAAGAGGGAATGAAAGAAAGAAAGAAGTAAAGGAGGATGGAAAGAAGAAAAGAAAGAATGAAGGAAAGAAGTAAAGAAGGATGGAAAATTGGAAAGAAAGAGGAGAAGAAAGAAGGAAGGAAAGAAAGAAAGCAAGTAAGAAAGACAGAAAGATAGAAAGATAGAAAGAATAGAAACAATAAATGAAACAAAGAAGGAAAGAAAGAAGGAAAGAAGTAAAGAAACAAAAAAGAAAGAAACAAGGAAGGAAATAGGGAAAGAAGGAAAGATAGAATGAAAGAAAGAAAGAAAGAAAGAAAGAAAGCAAGAAAGTAACAAAGAAGGAAAGAAAGAATGAAAGAAAGAAAGAAAGAAAGAAAGAAAGAAAGAAGAGGGAAAGAAAGAAAGTAAGCAAGAAACAAATAAAGAAAGAAACAAAGAATGTTGGAAAGAGCGAAAGAAAGAAAGAAGTAAAGATAGAAAGAAAGAAAGAAAGAAAGAAAGAAAGAAAGAAAGAAAGAAAGAAAGAGTTGAAAACAGAAATAAGGAAAGAGAAAATGAAAGAAAGAAAGAAGAAAAGAAAGAAAGAAGGAAAGAAAGAAAGAAGGAAAGAAACAAAGCAGGCAAGCAAGAAAGAAAGATAGAAAGAATAGAAAGAATAAATGAAACAAACAAGGAAAGAAGGAAGGAAAGAAAGTAGGAAAGAAGTAAAGAAAGCAAAAAAGAAAGAAGGAAGGAAATAGGGAAAGATGGAAAGAAAGAATAAAACAAACAGGTAAAGAAGGATGGAAAGAGGGAAAGAAAGAAGAAAAGAAAGAAAGAAGGAAAGATAGAAAGCAAGCAAGAAAGAAAGAAACAAACAAACAATGAAAGAAATAAAGAAACAAAGAAAGAGAGAAGGGAACAAAGAAAGAAAGAAGAATGAAAGAAAGCAAGCAAACAAGAAAGAAAGAAATATGGAAAGAAGGAAAGAAAAAAGTGAACATAGAAAGAAAGAGAGAAAGAAAGAAGGAAGTAAGGAAGGATGGAAACAAGGAAAGAAAGAATCAAAGAAATAAGCAAAGAAGCATCGAAAGAAGGAGAGAAAGAAGGTGAGATAAAACGCAAGCAGGAAAGAAAGAAACAAAGATAGAAAGAATAGAAATAATGAATTAAAGAAAGAAGGATGGAAATTACTCAAAGAAAGAAGGAAACAAAGAAGGAAAGAAGTAAGGAAAAAAAGAAAGAAGTACAGAAGGATGGAAATAAGGAAAGATTGGAGGAAAGCAAGCAAGAAACAAACAAACAAACAAAGATCGAAAGAAAGTAAGAAAGAAAGAAAAATGGAACGAAAGAAGGAAGGAAAGAAGGAAAAAAATTAAGAAAGAAAGACTGAAGAGAGAAAGAATGAAGATAGAAAGAAAGAAAGAACGTAAGAAAGAAAGAAAGATCGAAAGATAGAAAGAAACAAAGAAAGAAAGAAAAGTACTAGGAAGGAAAGAAAGGAAGGAAGAAAGAAACTAAGAAATAAAGAACGAAGGAAGGAAAGAGGTAAAGAAGGAAAGAAAGAAAGGAGAGAAAGAACGAAAAATAAAAGATAGAAGGAAAGAAAAACAGAAAGGAAGAAACAACGAAGGAAGGAAGGAAAGAGGGAAAGAAAGAAAGAAAGAAGAAAAGAAAGGAGGAAACAAAGAAAGCAAGAAAGAAGGAAAGAAATAAATTAGGAAAGAGAGAAGGAAAGAAACAAATAAAGAAAGAAGTAAAGGAGGATAGAAAGAAGGAAAGAAAGAAGAAAAGAAAGAAACAAGGAAAGAAAGAAAGCAAGCAAGAAAGGAAGAAAGATAGAAACAATTGAAAGAATGAATGAAATAAAGAAAGACAGAAGGGAAGAGGTAAAGAAGGAAGGAAAGAAAGAAGCAAAGAAAGAAAGAAAGATAGAAAGATGGAAAGAAGGAAAGAAAGAAAGAAGTAAAGATAGAAAGAAATAAAGAAAGAAACAAGGAAGTAAAGATGGATGGAAAGAAGGAAAGAGGGGAATGAAAGGAAAAGGTAAAGAAGAATGGAAAGAAGGAAACAAAGAAGAAAGGAAAGAAAGAAAGAAAGAAAGAAAGAAAGAAAGAAAGAAAGCAAGCAAGAAGGAAAGAAGGAAAGATAGAAAGAATAGAAAGAATGAATGAAAGAAAGAAGGATGGATAGGATGAAAGAAGCTAGGAAAGAAAGAATGAAAGAAGTAAAGAGAAAAAAAAAATATTGAAAGAAAGACGCAAAGAAAGAGGGAAAGAAGGAAAGAAAGGAGGAAAGAAAGAAAGAATGAAAGAAACAAACAAACAAACAAAGAACGAAAGACCGAAAGTAAGAAAGAAAGAAAAAAGGATCGAAAGAAGGCACGAAGGAAAGAAGGAAAGATGGAAAAAAAGAAACAAGAAAAGAATAAAACAAAGAAAGAAAGAAATAAGGAAGGAAGGAAAGTAAGAAAGACACAAACAAATAAACAAAGAAAGAAAGAATGAACGAAAGAAAGAAGGAAAGAAGGAATGAAAGAAACAAGAGAAGAAAAAAGGAAGGAAAGAAAGAAAGAAAGAGAAATGGAATGAAACAAAAAGAAAGAAGGAAGGAAAGAAAGAAAAACAAAGAAAGAAAGAAAGAATGAGAGAAAGAAGGAAAGAAAGAACGAAGCAAGGAAAAAGGGAAAGAAGGAAAGAAAGGAGAGAAACAGAGAGAAAAAAATAAAGAAACAAACAAAGAAACAAAGTAAGCAGGAGGGAAAGAGGGAACGAAGGAAAGAAAGAAACATAGAAAGAAAGAGAGAGGGAAATAAAGGAAGTAGGAAGGAAAGACAGAAAGGAAGCGAGAAAGAAAGCAATCAGAAAGATAGAAAGAATAGAAAGAATGAATGAAAGAAAGCAAGGGAAGGATGAAATAAGCTAGGAAAGAAAGAAGGAAAGAAGTAAAGGAACAAAGAAACAAAGAAAGAAAGAAACAAGCAA
Source organism: Tenodera sinensis (assembly GCA_030765045.1). Classification (NCBI taxonomy): domain Eukaryota; kingdom Metazoa; phylum Arthropoda; class Insecta; order Mantodea; family Mantidae; genus Tenodera; species Tenodera sinensis. The sequence continues at coordinate 63,798,469 of CM060966.1, read as the reverse complement.
GGAAAGAGGGAAAGAGGGAGAGAAAGACGGAAGGAAAGAAACAAACAAACAAAGAAAGAACGAAAGTTAGAAAGAAAGAAAAAAAGAACAAAAGAAGTAACCAAAGAAAGAATGAAACAAAGAAAGAAAAAAGAAGAAAGTAAAAAAGAAAGAAAGAGAGAGTGGAAGAAAGAAAAGAAGAAGGAAAGAAAGAAAAGAAGTAAGAAAGAAAGAAAGATAGAGACAAAGAAAGAAAGAAAGAAAGAAAGAAAGAAAGAAAGAAAGAAAGAAGGAAAGAAGGAAAGAAAGAAACAACGAAGGAAAGAAAGAAAGCAAGTAAGAAAGACAGAAAGAATAGAAAGAATAAATGAAACAAAGAAGGAAAGAAAGGAGGAAAGAAAGAAGGAAAGAAGTAAAGAAAAAAAAAAGAAAGAAGGAAGGAAATAGGGAAAGAAGGAAAGATAGAATGAAAGAGAGAAAGAAACAAAGAAAGTACGAAAGAAGGAAAGAAAGAATGAAAGAAAGAATGTTGGAAAGAGAGAAAGAAAGAAAGAAGTAAAGATAGAAAGAAAGAAAGAAAGAAAGAGTTGAAAAAAGAAATAAGGAAAGAGAAAATGAAAGAAAGAAAGAAGAAAAGAAAGAAAGAAGGAAAGAAACAAAGCAGGCAAGCAAGAAAGAAAGAAAGATAGAAAGAATAGAAGGAATGAATGAAACAAAGACGGAAAGAAAGAAGGAAAGAAAGTAGGAAAGAAGTAAAGAAAGAAAAAAAGAAAGAAGGAAGGAAATAGGGAAAGGAGGTAAGAAAGAATGAAAGAAAGAACGAAAGAAAGAAACAAAGAAAGAAAGAAAGCAAAAAAGAAGGAAAGAATTAAAGAAAGAAAGAGGGAAGGTAAGTAAGGAAGCAAGAAAGAAAATAAGAAAGATAGAAAAAAAGATGGAAAGAGGGAAAGAAAGAAAGAAGTAAAGATAGAAGGGAAGAAAGAAAGAGTTAAAGAAAGAAAGAAGGAAAGAAAGAAGAAAAGAAAGAAGGAAGGAAAGAAACTAAGCAAGCAAGAAAATAAGAGATATAAAGCATGAATGAAATAAAGAAACAAAGAAGGAAAGAAAGAAAGAAAGATAAAAAGAAGGAAGGAAGTAAAGTAGGATGGAACGAAGGAAAGAAAGAATGAAAGACTATAGTAAAGAAGGATGCAAAGAAGAAAAGAAGAAAAGAAAGAAGGAAAGAAAGAGAGAAAGAAAGAAGGAAAGAAAGAAAGAAACGAAGAAGGAAACAAACAAAGAAACAAAGAAAGAAGGAAGGATAGAAAGAAAGAAACAAACAAAGGAAGAAACAAAGAAAGAAGGAAGGAAAGAAGGAAACAAGGAAAGAAAAATGAAGGAAAGAAAGGACGGAAGAAAGAAAAAAAGAAGGAAAGAAAGAAAGCCAGCAAGAAGGAAGGAAAGAACGAAAGAAAGAAAGAAAGAAAGAAAGAAAGAAAGAAAGAACGAAGAAAGGAAAGAGGGGAAGTAGGAAAGAAAGAAGCAAAGAAAGATAGAAAGAACAGAAAGAATGAACGAAAGAAAGAAGGAAAGAAAGGAGGAAATTAAGAAGGAAAGAAGTAAAGAAAGAAACAAAGAAGGAAGGAAATAGGGAAAGAGGGACAGAAAGAAATAAAGAAAGAGAAAGAAAGATAGAACGAAGGAAGGAAAGAGGGAAAGGAGGAAAGAAACAATGGAGAGAAAGAATGATACAAAAAAGAAAGAAAGAAAGAAGCAAGGAAGTAAAGAAGGATGGAAAGAAGGAAAGAAAGAATGAAAGAAAGAAGTAAACAAGGATGGAAAGAGGGAAAGAAAGAAGAAAAGAAAGAAGTAAGAAAAGAAAGTAAGCAAGCAAGAAAGTAAGAAAGATAGAAAGAATAGAGAGAATGAATGAAATAAAGAAACAAAGAAGGAGAGAAAGAAAGAAGTAAAGTAGGATGGAAAGAAGGAAAGAAAGAATGAAAGAATGAGGTAAAGAAGGATGGAAAGAAGGAAAGAAGAAAAGAATGACGGAAAGAGAGAAAGAAAGAAAGAAAAAAGGAAAGAAAGAAACAGGTAAGGAAAGAAGGAAAGAAAGAAAGAAAGAAACAAAGAAAGAAGGAAGGAAAGAAAGAAAGAAACAAACAAACAAAGAAACAAAGAAAGAAGGAAGGAAAGAGGGAAAGAAGGAAAGAAAGGAAGAAGGAAAGAAAGAAAAGAAGAAAGAAAGCAAGCAAGAAGGAAGGAAAGAAGGAATGAAAGAAATTAGGAAAGATACAAAGAAAGAAAGGAGGAAAGAAAGAAGTACAGAACGATGTAAAGAAGGGAAGAAAGAAGGAAAGGAACAAAGCAAGCAAGAAAGAAAAATAGAAAGAATAGAAAGAATGAATGAAAGAAAGAAAGAAAGAAAGAAAGAAAGAAGGAAAGAAAGAAAGAAGGAAGGAAGGAAAGAGGGAAAGAAGGAAAGAAAGCAATAAAGAACCAAAGAAAGAAAGATAGAAAGAATAGAAATAATGGACGAAAGAAAGAAGGAAAGAAAGGCGGAAAGAAAGAAGGAAAGAAGTAAAGAAAGAACGAAGGAAGGAAAGAGTGAAAGGAGGAAAGAAAGTAAGGAGAGAAAGAAAGAACGAAAGAAAGAAGGAAAGAGGGAAAGAAGGAAAGAAAGGAAGGAGAGAACGAGAGAAAGAAAGAAAGAAAGAAACAAACAAACAAACAAAGAAGGAAGGAAAGAGGCAAAGAATGAAAGAAAGAAGGAAGGAAAAAAGAAAGGAAAAAAGAAGGAAAGAAAGAAGGAAAGATAGAAAGAGGGAATGAAAGGAAGAAAGAAAGAAGTAAAGGAGAATGGAAAGAAGAAAAGAAAGAATGAAAGAAAGAAGTAAACAAGGTAGGAAAATGCGAATGAAAGAAGAAAAGAAAGAAGGAAGGAAAGAAAGAAAGCAAGCAGGAGAGTAAGAAAGACAGATAGAAAGAATAGAAAGAATAAATGAAACAAAGAAGGAAAGAAACAAGGAAAGAAAGAAGGAAGGAAAATAAAGAAAGAAAAAAGAAAGAAGGAAGGAAATAGGGAAAGAAGGAAAGAAAGCATGAAAGAAAGAATGAAAGAAAGAAACAAAGAAAGGAAGAAAGTAATAAAGAAGGAAAGAAAGAATGAAAGAAAGAAAGATGAAAAGAAAGTAAGGAAGCAAGAAAGAAAGCAAGATATAAAGAAAGAAAGATGGAAAGGGAAAGAAAGAAAGAAGTAAAAATAGAAGGAAAGAAAGAGTTAACTTAAGAACGAAGGAACGAGAGAATGAACGAAGGAAAGAAAAAAGAAAAGAAAGAAACAAAGAAGGAAACAAACAAAGCAGGCAAGCAAGAAAGAAAGAAAGATACATAGAACAGCAGAAAGGTGAATGAAAGAAAGAAGGAAAGAAAGATGGAAAGAAAGAATGATACAAAGGAAGAAAGAAACAAAGAAACAAACAAAGTAAGAAAGAATGAAAGAAAAAAAGAAAGAAAGAAAGAAGGAAAGAAAGGAAGAATGAAAGAAAGCAAGAAAGAAAGAAAGTTGGAAAGAAGTAAAGATAGAAAGAAAGAAAGAAAGAAGGAAAGAAAGAAAGAAAGGAAGAAAGAAAGAAAGAAAGCAAGAAAGAAAGAAAGTTGGAAAGAAGGAAAGTAGTAAAGATAGAAAGAAAGAAAGAAAGAAAGAAAGAAGGAAGTGAAGAAGGATGGAAAGAGGGAAAGAAAGAAGAAAAGAAAAAAGGAAGGAAAGAAAGTAAGCAAGCAAGAAAGTAAGAAAGATAGAAAGAATAGAGAGAAATAATGATATAAAGAAACACAGAAGGAAAGAAGGAAAGAAAGAAAGAAAGAGAGAAAGAAAGAATGAAGTAAAGAAGGAAAGAAGAAAAGAAAGAAGGAAGGAAAGGAAGAAAGAAAGAAGGAATGAACGAAAGAAGGAAGGAAAGAAACAAAGAAAGAAGGAAAGATAGAAAGAAAGAAACAAAGAAACAAAGAAAGAAGCGAAGAAAGAAGGAAGGAAAGAGGGAAAAAAGGAAAGAAAGGATTAACGAAAGAAAGGAAGAAAGATGGAAGGAAGGAAAGGAAGAAGTAAAGATAGAAAGAAAGAAAGAAAGAAAGCAAGCAAGTAAGTAAGACAGATAGAAAGAATAGAGAGAATGAATGATATAAAGAAACATAGAAGGAAAGAAAGAAAGAGAGAGAGAAAGAAAGAATGAAGTAAAGAAGGATGGAAAGAAGGAAAGAAGAACAGAAAGAAGGAAGGAAAGAAAGTAAGAAAGAAATAAGGAATGAACGAAAGAAGGAAGGAAAGAAACAAAGAAAGAAGGAAAGATAGAAAGAAAGAAACAAAGAAACAAAGAAAGAAGCGAAGAAAGAAGGAAGGAAAGGGGGAAAGAAGGAAAGAAAGGATGAAGGAAAGAAAGGAAGAAAGAAAGAAAAGAAGAGAAGAAAGATAGCAAGCAAGAAGGAAGGAAAGAAAAAAGCTAGGAAAGCTACAAAGAAAGAAGGAAGGAAAGAAAGAAGTAAAGAACGATGGAAAGAAGGGAAGAAGGAAGAAAAGGAAGAAAGATGGAAGGGAACAAAGGAAACAAGCAAGCAAGAAAGAAAGGAAGAAAGAAAGAAAGATGGAAAGAAGGAAAGAAAGAAGTACAGATAGAAAGAAAGAAAGAAGGAAGTGAAGAAGGATGGAAAGAGGGAAAGAAAAAAGAAAAGAAAGAAGGAAGGAAAGAAAGTAAGCAAGCAAGAAAGTAAGAAAGATAGAAAGAATAGAGAGAATGAATGATATAAAGAAACATAGAAGGAGAGAAAGAAAGAAAGAAAGAAAGAAAGAAGGAAGTAAAGAAGCATGGAAAGAGGGAAAGAAAGAACAATAGAAAGAAGAAAGAAAAGAAAGTAAGCAAGCAAGAAAGAAAGAAAGATAGAAAGAATAGAGAGAATGGCTGAAATAAAGAAAAAAAGAAGGAATTAAAGAATCAAAGAAATAAAGAAAGAAAGAAGTAAAGTAGGATGGAAAGAAGGAAAGAAAGAATGAAAGAATGAACTAAAGAAGGATGGAAAGAAGGAAAGAAGAAAGGAAAGAAAGAAAGAAAGAACGAAAGAAAGAAAGAAAGAAAGAAAGAGGGAAAGAAAGAAGGAAAGAAAGAAACAAAGGAAGAAGGAAAGAAAGAAAGAAACAAAGAAAGACACAAAGCAAGCAAGAAAGAGAGATAGAAAGACTAGAAAGAATGAATGAAATAAAGAAAGAAGGAAGGAAAGAAAGAAAGAAGGAAGGTAGGAAAGAGGGAAAGAAGGAAAGAAAGAAATAAAGAAGCAAAGAAACAAAGATAGAAGGAAGTGAAGAAGGATGGAAAGAGGGAAAGAAAACAGAAAAGAAAGAAGGAAGGAAAGAAAGTAAGCAAGCAAGAAAGTAAGAAAGATAGAAAGAATAGAGAGAATGAATGATATAAAGAAACATACAAGGAGAGAAAGAAAGAAAGAAAGAAAGAAAGAAGGAAGTAAAGAAGGATGGAAAGAGGGAAAGAAAGAACAAAAGAAAGAAGGAAGAAAAGAAAGTAAGCAAGCAAGAAAGTAAGAAAGATAGAAAGAATAGAGAGAATGAATGATATATAGAAACATAGAAGGAAAGAAAGAAAGAAAGAAAGAGAGAGAGAAAGAAAAAATGAAGTAAAGAAGGATGGAAAGAAGGAAAGAAGAAAAGAAAGAAGGAAGGAAAGAAAGTAAGAAAGAAATAAGGAATGAACGAAAGAAGGAAGGAAAGAAACAAAGAAACAAAGAAAGAAGCGAAGAAAGAAGAAAGGAAGGAGGGAAAGAAGGAAAGAAAGGATGAAAGAAAGAAAGGAAGAAAGAAAGAAAAGAAGAGAAGAAAGATAGCAAGCAAGAAGGAAGGAAAGAAGGAAAGAAAAAAGCTAGGAAAGCTACAAAGAAAGAAGGAAGGAAAGAAATCAGTAAAGAACGATGGAAAGAAGGGAAGAAGGAAGAAAGAAGGAAGGGAACAAAGGAAACAAGCAAGCAAGAAAGAAAGGAAGAAAGAAAGAAAGAAAGATGGAAAGAAGGAAAGAAAAAAGTACAGATGGAAAGAAAGAAAGAAGGAAGGAAGGAAGTGAAGAAGGATGGAAAGAGGGAAGAAAAAAGAAAAGAAAGAAGGAAGGAAAGAAAGTAAGCAAGCAAGAAAGTAAGAAAGATAGAAAGAATAGAGAGAATGAATGAAATAAAGAAACAAAGAAGGAAAGAAAGAATGAAAGAAATAAAGAAAGAATTAAAGTAGGATGGAAAGAAGGAAAGAAAGAATGAAAGAATGAAGTAAAGAAGGATGGAAAGAAGCAAAGAAAGAAGGAAAGATAGAAAGAAAGAAACAAAGAAACAAAGAAAGAAGCGAAGAAAGAAGGAAGGAGGGAAAGAAGGAAAGAAAGGATGAAGGATAGAAAGGAAGAAAGAAAGAAAAGAAGAGAAGAAAGATAGCAAGCAAGAAGGAAGGAAAGAAGGAAAGAAAAAAGCTAGGAAAGCTACAAAGAAAGAAGGAAGGAAAGAAAGAAGTAAAGAACGATGGAAAGAAGGGAAGAAGGAAGAAAAGGAAGAAAGAAGGAAGGGAACAAAGGAAACAAGCAAGCAAGAAAGAAAGGAAGAAAGAAAGAAAGAAAGAAAGAAAGATGGAAAGAAGGAAAGAAAGAAGTACAGATAGAAAGAAAGAAAGAAGCAAGGAAGGAAGTGAAGAAGGATGGAAAGAGGGAAAGAAAAAAGAAAAGAAAGAAGGAAGGAAAGAAAGTAACCAAGCAAGAAAGTAAGAAAGATAGACAGAAGAGAGAGAATGAATGATATAAAGAATCATAGAAGGAGAGAAAGAAAGAAAGAAAGAAGGAAGGTAGTAAAGAAGGATGGAAAGAGGGAAAGAAAGAACAATAGAAAGAAGAAAGAAAAGAAAGTAAGCAAGCAAGAAAGAAAGAAAGATAGAAAGAATAGAGAGAATGGATGAAATAAAGAAAAAAGAAGGAATTAAAGAATCAAAGAAATAAAGAAAGAAAGAAGTAAAGTAGGATGGAAAGAAGGAAAGAAAGAATGAAAGAATGAACTAAAGAAGGATGGAAAGAAGGAAAGAAGAAAGGAAAGAAAGAAAGAAACAAAGAAAGAAAGAAAGAAAGAAAGAAAGAGGGAAAGAAAGAAACAAAGGAAGAAGGTAAGAAAGAAAGAAACAAACAATGAAAGACACAAACCAAGCAAGAAAGAGAGATAGAAAGAATAGAAAGAAGGAATGAAATAAAGAAAGAAGGAAGGAAAGAAAGAAAGAAGGACGGTAGGAAAGAGGGAAATAAGGAAAGAAAGAAATAAAGCAGCAAAGAAAGAAAGATAGAAGGAATAGAAATAATGAGCAAGAGAACGAAGGAAAGAAAGGAGGAAAGAAATAAGGAAAGAAATAAAGAAACAAAAAAAGAAAGAAAGAAAGAAAGAAAGAAAGAAGGAAATAGGGAAAGAAGGAAAGAAAGAATGAAAAAAGAAAGAAACAAAGAAAGAAGGAAATAGGGAAAGTAGGACATAAAGAATGAAAGAAAGAAAGAAAGAAAGAAAGAAAGAAAGATGGAAAGAAAGACGGGAAGAAAGAAAGAAAGCAAGAAAGAAAGATGGAAAGAAGGAAAGAAGTAAAGATAGAAAGAAAGAAAGAAAGAAGGAAGGAAGTGAAGAAGGATGGAAAGAGGGAAAGAAAAGAAAAGAAAGAAGGATGGAAAGAAAGTAAGCAAGCAAGAAAGTAAGAAAGATAGAAAGAATAGCGAGAAATAATGATATAAAGAAACATACAAGGAAAGAAGGAAAGAAAGAAAGAAAGAAAGAGAGAAAGAAAGAATGAAGTAAAGAAGGATGGAAAGAAGGAAAGAAGAAAAGAAAGAAGGAATGAAAGAAAGAAAGAAGGAATGAACGAAAGAAGGAAGGAAAGAAACAAAGAAAGAAGGAAAGATAGAAAGAAAGAAACAAAGAAACAAAGAAAGAAGCGAGGAAAGAAGGAAGGAAAGAGGGAAAAAAGGAAAGTAAATAAAGAAAGAAGTAAGAAAGAAAGAAAGTAAGAAGGAAGGAAGGAAATAGGGAAAGTAGGACATAAAGAATGAAAGAAAGAAAGAAAGAAAGAAAGAAGGAAAGAAAGAAAGAAAGAAAGCAAGAGAGAAAGATGGAAAGAAGGAAAGAAGTAAAGATAGAAAGAAAGAAAGACAGAAAGAAAGAATGAAGTAAAGAAGGATGGAAAGAAGGAAAGAAGAAAAGAAAGAAGGAAGGAAAGAAAGAAAGAAGGAATGAACGAAATAAGGAAGGAAAGAAACAAAGAAAGAAGGAAAGATAGAAAGAAAGAAAAAAAGAGAGAAGCGAAGAAAGAAGAAAGGAAAGAGGGAAAAAAGGAAAGAAAATAAAGAAAGGAAGCAAGAAGGAAAGAAGGAAAGAAAGAAAGATAGAAAGAACGAAAGAAAGAAGGAAAGAACGGATGATAGAAAGTAGGAGAGAAATCAACAAAGAAAGAAGCAAAGAAAAGAGGAAAGAACGAAACTTAGAAAGAAAGAAAGCAAGAAGGATGGAAAGAAGGAAAATAGGAAGGATGGAAAGAAGGAAAGAAAGAAAGGAAGAAACAAAGAAAAAAAAGAAAGAGAGTAAGAAACAAAGAAACAAATAAAGAAGGAAAGAAAGAAAGATAGAAGGAAGGAAGGAAAGGAAGGAAGAAAGAAAGAGAGCAAGAAAGAAACAAAGAATGATATAAAGAAAGAATGACAGATAGAAAGAAAGAAAGGAAGAAGGAAAGAAAGAAAGATTGAATGAATGAAAGAAAGAAGGAAAGAAAGGAGGAAGGAATGAACGAAAGTGAGAAGGAAAGAAGTAAAGAAAGAAGGAAGGAAGAAAAGAAAGAATGAATGAAAGAAAGCAGGTAAGAAAGCAGGAAAGAAAAAACGAAGGAAAGAAGGAAAAATGTAAAGAAAGAAATGACGATGGAAGGAAGGAAAGAAGAAAAGAAGGATAGAAAGAAAGAAAGAAACAAACATACAAACAAAAAAAGATGGAAGTAACGAAGGAAAGAAGCAAATAGGCAAAGAAAGAAAGACGGAAAGAAGCAAGGAAAGAAAGAAAGTATGAATGAAAGAAAGAAGGAAAGAAAGCAGGAACGAAAGAACGAAAGAAAGAAGGAAAGAAAGAAAGAAACAAACAAACAAAGAAAGAACGAAAGAAAGAAGTAAATAAGGAAAGAAATAAAGGAGGAAAGAAGGAAAGAAGGAATGTATGAATCTAAGAAGGAAGGAAAGAAAGCAGGAAAGAAAGATTGAGAGAAAGAAGGAAAAAAGCAAAGAAAGAAGGAAAGAAAGAAACAAAATAAGGTAGAAAGAAAGAAGGAATGAAGGAAGGAAGGAAAGAAGGAATTAGCGAAAGAAAGAAAACAACAAAGATAGAAAGTAAAAGGAAATAACCCAAAGAAAGATAGAACGAAAGAAAGAAATAAACAAACAAAGAAGGAAAGAAGAAAGGAATGGAAGATACAAAGTTTTATAAACAAAGAAAGAAGGAAGGAAGGAAAGAATGAATAAAGAAAAAAGGAATGAGAGTAAAAGACCAAGAAAGAAACAAAGAAATAAAAAAGAATGAGAGAACGAAAGAAAGACAGAAAGAAAGAAAGAAGGAAAGAACACAACAAAGAATGAAAGAAAGAAGGAAACAAAGAAGGAAAGAAAGAACGAAAGAAGGAAAGTAAGAGGGAGAAGGAACAAAGAACAAAGCGTTAAAAGAGGAAGACAAGAAGGAAAGAAAGAAGCAAAGAAAGAAGGAAAAAAAGAAGGAAAGCTAGAAAGAAGGAAAGAAAGAATGATCGAAATAAAGAAACAAACAAACCAAGAAAGAAAGATAGATAGATACATAGAAAGAAAGAATGGAAGAAAGAAAGAAAGGAGAAAAGTAAGAAAGAAAGAAATAAAGAAAGAAGGGAAGACAGAAAGTAGGAAAGAAGGAAAGAAAGAAAGACAAAAGTAAAGAAAGAAAGAAAAAGGAAAGAAAGAAGATTGAAAGAAACAAAGATATAAAGAGGTAAAAAGGATGGAAAGTAGGAAGGAAGGAAGTAAAGAATGAAAGCAAGAAGGAAAGAAGCAAAGAAAGAAAGGAAGAAGGAACGAAAGAAAGAAAGAAAGAAGAGAAGACAAAAAATAGGAAAGAAGGAAAGAAAAAAAGAAAGATGGAAGAAAGAAAGAAACAAAGAAGGGAAGACGGAAAGTAGCAAAGAAGGAAAGAAAGAAGGAAAGAAAGAGAGAAGGAAAGAAAGAAAGTAATAAGAAACAAAGAAGGCAAGAAAGTAAGAAAGAATGATAGAAACAAAGAAAGAATGAAGGAAAGAAGGATGGAAAGAAGAAAAGAAGGAAGTAAAGAATGAAAGAAAGAAGAAAAGAAGCAAACAAAGGAGGAAAGAAAGAAGGAAGGAAACAAAGAAAGAAAGAAAGAAAGAAAGAAAGAAAGAAAGAAAGAAAGAAAGAAAGAAAGATAGAAAGAAAGAAAGATAGAAAGAAAGAAAGATAGAAAGAAAGAAACAAACAAATAAAGAATGAAGGAAATAAGGGAAGACAGAAAGTAGGAAACAAGGGTAGAAAGAAAGAATGAAAGAAAGAAGGAAAGAGAGAAAGTAAGAAGAAAGGAGGAAAGAAAGAACGAAAGAAAGGAAGAAGTAAAAAAGATGGAAAGATGGAAGGAAGGATAGAAAGAATGAAAGAAAGAAGGAAAGAAGTAAAGAAAGAAGGAAAGAAAGAAAGAAATAAAGAAGGAAGGTAGGAAAGACAGATAGAAAGAAAGAAGCAAAGCAAGAAAGAAAGAAGGAATGACAGAAAGTAAGATATGACAGAAAGAAAGAAAGATGGCAAGCAAGAAGGAACGAAAGAAAGAATGCAAGAAAGAATGGAACAAATAAAGAAGGAAAGAATAGAAGATAGATAGTAGGAAAGAAGGATGTAAGAAATAAAGAAGGAAGGAAAGAAAGAAATAAATTAAAAGGAAAGTAAAAATAGAGAAAGAAGGAAAGAAAGAAAGAAGTAAGAAAGATAGAAAGAAAGAAGGAAGGAAGGAAAGAAAGATAGAAAGAGACAAAGAAACAAAGAAGGAATGACCGAAAGAACGATATGACAGAAAGAAAGAAAGCAAGAAGGAACGAAAGAAAGAATGAGAGAAATAAGGATGGAGAGAAAGAAAGAAGGAAGTAACCAAAGAAGGAAAGAAGCAAATAAGGAAAGAACGTGAGAAAGAAAGAAAGAATGAAAGAAAGAAATAAAGAATGGTAGAATGAATGAAAGAAGGAAAGAAAGGAGGGAAGAAAGAGGGAAAGAAGTAAAGAAATAAAGAACGAAAGAAAGAAGGACAGAAACAGCGAGTGAAAGAGACAAAGAAGAAAGAAAGAAAGGAAGATAGAAAGAAAGAAGGTAACAAGGCAAGAATGAAGAAAGGTAGGAACGAAAGAAATAAAGAGAAAGAAGGGAAGAAAGAAAGAAGTAAAGAAGGAAGGAAAGAAGGTAAGAAAGAGCCAAAGAAAGAAAGAAAGAAGAAAGAAGGAAACTAAGAATGAAAGAAAGAAAGACAGAAGGAGGGAAGGAAGGAAAGAAACAAACAAAGAAACAAAGAAAGAACAAGAAAAAAAGAAAGAAAGGAAGAAAGAAAGGAAGGAAGAAAGCAAAGAAAGAAGGAGAGAATGAAAAAAGAAGGAAAGAAAAAAGGAGAGAAAAAAAGAAAGAAACAGGAATAATAGAAAGAAGGAAGGAAAGAAAGAAAAAAGAAGGAAAGAAAGAAAGAACATAAAAGAAAAAGAAAATTAGGAAAGAAAGAAGGAAACAAAGACCAAAAAAAAGACGGAAGGAAAGAAAGAAAGAACAAAACAAGGAAAGAAAGAAGGAAAAAAAGACTGAAAGAAAGAGGGAAAGAGAGAAGCAAAGAAGGAATGAGAGAAAGATGGAAAGAAAGAAGGAAAGAAGGAATGAAAGGAGGAATGAAAGAGAGAAGGAAAGAAAGAACCAAGGAATGAAAGAAGGAAGGAAAGAAAGAATGAAAGAAAGAAAGGAAGAAAGAATCAATGAAAGGGAGAAGCAAAGAAAATAGGAAAGAAAGAACGAAATTAGGAACGAAGGAAAGAAAGAAGGAAAGAAAAAAACAAGGAAGTAAAGAAGAAGGAAAGAAGGAAAGAAAGATGCAAAGAAAGAAGGAAACAAAGAAGGAAAGCTGGAAAGAACGAAAGAAAGATTGATCGAAATAAAGAAACAAACAAACCAAGAAAGAAAGATAGATAGATAGATAGATACATAGAAAGAAAGAATGTAAGAAAGAAAGGAGGAAAGTAAGAAAGAAAGAAAGAAAGAAAGAAGGAAAGAAGCGAAGACAGAAAGTAGGAAAGAAGGAAAGAAAGAAAGATAGAAGTAAAGAAAGAAAGAAAGAAAAAGGAAAGAAAGAAAGAGGTAAAGAAGGATGGAAAGTAGGAAGGAAGGAAAGTAGGAAGGAAGGAAGGAAAGAATGAAAGAAAGAAGGAAAGAAGCAAAGAAAGAAGGAAAGGAAGAAGGAACGAAAGAAAGAAAGAAAGAAGAGAAGACAGAAAATAGGAAAGAAGGAAAGAAAAAAAGAAAGAAGGAAAGAAAGAAAGAAGGGAAGACGGAAAGTAGGAAAGAAGGAAAGAAAGAAAGAGAGAAGGAAAGAAAGAAAGAAAGAAATAGGAAAGAAAGAAGCCAAGAAAGTAAGAAAGAATGAAAGTAACAAAGAAAGAATGAAGTAAAAAGGATGGAAAGATGTAAAGAAGGAAGTAAAGAATCAAAGAAAGAAGAAAAGAAGCAAAGAAAGAAGGAAAGAAAGAAAGAAAGAAAGGAAGAAAGAAAGATAGAAAGAAAGAAAGATAGAAAGAAACAAACAAACAAAGAATGAAGGAAATAAGGGAAGACAGAAAGTAGGAATCAAGGGTAGAATGGAAGAATGAAAGAAAGAAGGAAAGAAAGAAAGTAAGAAGAAACGAGGAAAGAAAGAACGAAAGAAAGGAAGAAGTAAAAAAGATGGAAAGAAGGAAGGAAGGAAAGAAACAATGAAAGAAAGAAGGAAAGAAGTAAAGAAAGAAGGACAGAAAGAAAGAAATAAAGAAGCAAGGTAGGAAAGAAAGATAGAAAGAAAGAAAGAAACAAACAAACAAAGCAAGAAAGAAAGAAGGAATGACATAAAGAAAGATATCAGAGAAAGAAAGAAGGAAAGCAAGCAAGAAGGAACGAAAGAAAGAATGCAAGAAAGAATGGAACAAACAAAGAAGGAAATGAATAGAAGATAGATAGTAGGAAGGAAGGAAAGTAAGAAAGAAAGAAGGAAGGAATGAAAGAAATAAATAAAAAGGAAAGTAAAAAAGAGAGAAAGAAGGAAAGAAGGAAAGAAAGAAGTAAGAAAGATAGAAAGAAAGAAAGAAAGAAGGAAGGAAGCAAAGAAAAATAGGGAGAAAGAAAGAAACAAAGAAGGAATGACAGAAAGAACGATATGACAGAAACAAAGAAAGAAAGAAAGCAAGAAGGAACGAAAGAAAGAATGAAAGAAATAAGGATGGAAGGAAAGAAAGAATGAAGTAACCAAAGAAGTCAAGAAGCAAATAAGGAAAGAACGTGAGATAGAAAGATAGAATCAAAGAAAAAAAGAAATAAATAAAGAATGATAGAATGAATGAATGAAACAAAAAAGGAAAGAAAGGAGGGAAGAAAGAGGGAAAGAAGTAAAGAAATAAAGAACGAAAAAAGACAGAAACAGTGAGTGAAAGAGACAAAGAAGTAAGAAAGTAAGCAAGATAGAAAGAAAGAAGGTAACAAGGAAAGAATGAAGAAAGGTAGGAACGAAAGAAAGAGAACGAAGGAAAGTAAGAAAGAAAGAAAGAAAGAAAGAAAGAAGGAGGGAAGGAAGGAAGGAAAGAAAGAAACAAAGAAACAAAGAAAGAACAAGAAAAAAAGAAACAAAGAAAGAAAGAAAGAAAGAAAAGAAGGAAGAAAGCAAAGAAAGAAGGAGTGAATGAAAAAAGAAGTACAGAAAAAAGAGAAAAAAGAAAGAAACAAAGGAATAATAGAAAGAAGGAAGGAAAGAAAGAAAGAAAGAACATAAAAAGAGAAAGAAAGAAAATAAGGAAAGAAAGAAGGAAAGAAAGAACGAATGAAAGAAGGAAGGAAAGAAAGAACAAAACATGGAAAGAAAGAAGGAAAGAAGGAAAGAAAGACTGAAAGAAGAAAAGAAATATAGAAATAAAGAAAGAAACAAAGAAAGAAAGAAAGAAAGAAAGAAAGAAAGAAAGAAAACAAGAAACAAAGAAAGAACGAAAGAAGGAAGAAAGGAAAGACAGAAAGTAGGAGAGAAGGACAGAAAGAAATAAAGAAGCAAAGAAAGAAAGACGGAAGGAATCAAAGAAGGAAAGAGGGAAAGAGAGAAGGAAGAAAGGACAGAGAAGACGAAAGAAAGAAAAAACAAAGAAACAAACAAACAAAGAAAGAAAATAGGAAACAAAGAATGAAGGAAGGACAGAAAGAAGGAAAGAAGAAAAGAAAGAAGGAAAGAAAGAAAGAAACAAAGAAAGAAGCGAATATAGAAAGTAGGAAAGAAGGAAAGAAAGAAAGAAAAACGAAAGAAAGAAAGGAAAGGGCTAAAGAAAGACGGAAAGAAAGAATGAAAGATACAAAGAAAGAAAGTTACAAAGAAAGTTAGAAAGAAAGAAAGAAAGAAAGAATGAAGGAAAGAAAGAAAGAAAAAATTAAACAAAGAAACAAACAAAGAAGGAAAGAAGGGAAGATAGAAAGTAGGAAAGAAGGAAAGAAAGGAAAAAATAAAGAAAGGTAGAAGGAAAGACAGAAAGAAATAATTAAAGAAAGAATGAATGAAACAAAGAAGGAAAGATAGACGGAAGGAAAGAAAGAAGGAAACAGGGAAGAAAGAGGAAAAGAAGGAAAGAAAAAAGAATGATAGAAACAAAGAAAGAAAGAAAGAAAGAAAGAAAGAAGGAAAGAAAGAACGAAAGAAAAAAGAAAAAAGGAAAAAGAACGAAAGAAAGATAGAAGCAAATAAGGGAGGAAAGAGGGAGGGAATGCAAAAAGGAACGATAGAAGGAAAGAAAAACGGAAAGTAGTAAAGAAAGAAGGAAAGAAAGAAGGAAAGAAAGAACGAAAGAAAAAAGAAGTAAGGAAGGAAAGAAAGAAAGTTAGAAAGAATGAAACAAAGAACGAAAGAAATAAAGAAGCAAAGAAGAAAAAAAGAGAGTTAGAAAAAATGAACGAAAGAAACAAACAAAACAAACAAAGAAATAAAGAAAAAAGGAAAGAAAGAGGGAAAGAAGTACAGAAGGAAACAAATAAAGAAAGAAAGAAAGAAAGAAGGAAAGAAGGGAAGATAGAGATTAGCAAAGAAGAAAAGAAAGAAAGAAAGAAGGAAGGAAACAAACAAAGAAAGAAAGAAAGCTAGAAAGAAAGAATGAAAGGAAGGAAAGGAAGAAGGATAGTAAGAAAAAAAGAAACAGAGAAAGAAGCGAAGATAGATATTAGGAAAGAAGGAAACATAGAAAGAAGGAAGGAAAGGAAGAAAGCAAGTAAGAAAGAAGGAAAGAAAGAAAGAAAAATTGAATGAAAGAAACAAGGAAAGAAAGAAGGCAAGAAAAAAGGAAGGATGTAAAGATAGAAAGAAAGAAGGAAATAAGGAACGAAAGAATGAATGAAAGAAAGAAGGAAAGAAAGTTAGAAAGAAAGAAAGAACGAAACAAAGAAGGAAAGAAAGAAGCACAGAAAGAAAGAAAGCCGGAAGGAAGCAAAGGATAACAGAAAGAAGGAAAGTAAGAAAGAAAGAAGGAAGAATAGAAAGAAAGTAAGAATGCAGGAAAGAAGGAAAGAAAGAAAGAAACAAAGAAGCACAGAAAGAAAGACGGAAGGAATGAAAGAAGGAAAGAGGGAAATAAAGAAGGAAGGAAGGACAGAGAAAACGAAAGAAAGAAACAAGAAAGAAACAAACAAAGAAAGAAGGAAAATAGGAAACAAAGAAAGAAGGAAGGAAAGAAAGAAGGAAAGAAGTAAGAAAGAAGAAAAGAAAGAAGGAAAGAAAGAACGAAACAAAGAAACAAAGAAAGAAGGAAAGAAGCGAATATAGAAAGTAGGAAAGAAGCAAAGAAAGAAAGAACGAAAGAAAGAAAGATAGGAAAGGGCTAAAGAAAGACGGAAAGAAAGAACGAAAGATACAAAGAAAGTTAGAAAGAAAGAAAGAATGTAACAAAGACAGAAAGAACGAAAGAAGAAAAGAAAGAAGGAAAGGAAGAAAGTTAGAAAGAAAGAAAGAATGAATGAATGTATGAATGAATCAGCGAATGAAAGAAAGAAGGAAAGAAAGAAAGATAGACAGAAAAAATTAAACAAAGAAACAAACAAAGAAGGAAAGAAGGAAAGAAGGGAAGATAGAAAGTAGGAAAGAAGGAAAGAAAGGAAAAAATAAAGAAAGGTAGAAGGAAACAAAGAAAGAAATAATTAAAGAAAGAACGAATGAAAGAAAGAAGGAATGAAAGACGGAAGGAAAGAAAGAGGGAAAGAGAGAAGAAAGAGGGAAAGAAGGAAAGAAAAAAGGAAAGAAAGAAACAAACAAATAAATAAATAGATAAATAAAGAAAGAAGGAAAGAAAAAAGAATGATAGAAAGAAAGAAAGAAGGAAAGAAAGAACGAAAGAAAAAAGGAAAGAAACGAGAAAAGAGGGAAAGAAAGAAAGAAAGAAAAAGAAGAAAAGAAAGAAAGAAGGAATGAATGAAAAGGAAAAAGGAAAAAGGTACAGAAAGAAGGAAAGAAACAAAGAAGGAAAGAAAGTTAGACAGAAAGAAAGAGAGAAAAAATGAAGGAAAGAAAGAAGGAAGGAAGTAAAGAAAGAAAGAAAGAGAGAAGGAAAGAAGGGAAGATAGAAAGTAGGCAAAATCCAAAGAGAGAAAGAAAGAGAAACGAAAGAAAGGAAGAAGGAAGGAGGTAAAGAAAGATGAAAAGAAAGAAGGAAAGAAGTTAAGAAAGAAGAAAAGAAGGGAGGAAAGAAAGACAGAAAGAAACCTAAGAAAGAAGCAAAGAATGTAAAAAGAAAGAGACAAAGAATGAGAGAAAAAGGAAAGAAAGAACGAACGAAAGAAGGAAAGAATGAAAGAAAAAAGGATAGAAAGGAGGAAGCAAAGAAGGAAGGTAAGAAAGAAGGAAAGAAAGAAGGAAAGAAAGAGAGAAGGAAAGAAAGAAGGAAAAAAGGAAATAAATAAAGAAAGAGAGAAATAGAGAAAGAAGAAAGGAAAGAAGCAAAGAAAGGAAGATATAAGTAAATAAAAAAGAATCAATGAATGAAAGAAAGAAGGAAAGACTGAAGTAAAGAAAGAAAGGAGGAAAGAAAGAACGAAAAAAAGAGGTAAAGAAAGACGGAAGAAAAGAAAGAAGGAAAGCGACAAAGAAAGAAGGAGAGAAGGAAAGAAAAAATAAAGAACGAAAGAGAGAAAGAAAGAAAGCAAGAAAGAAAAAAGGACGATAGAAAGAAAGAAAGGAAGGAAGAAAGTAAGTAGGGAACGAAAGAGAAAATGAAAGGAAAAAGGTAAGAAGCGAGGAAAGAGAAAATGAAAGAAAGAAGTAAAGAATGAAAGAAATGAAGGAAACAAAAAACTAAGAAACAAACTAGGAAAGAAAGAAGGAAAAAGTAAAGAAAGTAAGCGAGGGAAGGAAGGAAAGAAAGAAACAGTTAAGTTGGATTCGAACAGGTCGTTCATTCGCGATAATTCGATTCTTTGATGCAACTTCACTCAAATTTTCGATATTCTCAGATATTTATAACCCTTGTCTCAAAATCTTTCTGAGGCTGCCTAGAGATGCCTGACCACAGTTTAGTTTGGATTCTAACACCTCGTTGTTTCGCAATAATTCGCTTCTTTGAAGCAATTTCACTCAAATTTTCGATATTCTCAGATATTTGTAACACTTGTCTCAAAGAGTTTCTGAGGGTCCCTAGAGACGCCTGAGCACAGTTCAGTTTGGATTCGAACACCTCGTTGTTTTGCGATAATTCGCTTCTATGAAGCAACTTCACTCAAATTTTCGATATTCTCCGATATTTGTAACACTTGTCCCAAAGCGCTTCTGAGGCTCCCTAGAGACGCCTGAGCGCAGTTTAGTTTGGATTCGAACACCTCGTTGTTTCCCGATAATTCGCATATTTGAGGCAACTTCACTCAAATTTTCGATATTCTCCGATATTTGTAACACTTGTCCCAAAGCGCTTCTGAGGCTGCCTAGAGACGCCTGAGATCAGTTTAGTTTGATTCGAACAACTCGTTGTTTAGCCATAATTCGCTTCTTTGAAGCAATTTCACTCAAATTTTCGATATTCTCAGATATTTGTAGCACTTGTCTCAAAGCGCTTCTGAGGCTCCCTAGAGTCGCCTGAGCACAGTTTAGTTTGGATTCGAACAACTCGTTGTTTCGCGATAATTCGCTTCTTTGAAGCAACTTCACTCAAATATTCGATATTCTCAGATATTTGTAACACCTGTCTCAAAGCGTTTCTGAGGCTGCCTAGAGACGCCTGAGATAAGTTTAGTTTGGATTCCAACAACTCGTTGTTTCGCCATAATTCGCGTCTTTGAAGCAACTTCACTCAAATTTTCGATATTCTCAGATATTTGTAACACTTGTCTCAAAGCGCTTCTGAGGCTCCCTAGAGTCGCCTGAGCACAGTTTAGTTTGGATTCGAACACCTCGTTGCTACGGTATAATTCGCTTCTTTGAAGCAACTTCAATCAAATTTTCGATATTCTCCGATATTTGTAACACTTGTCTCAATGCGTTTCTGAGGCTCCCTAGAGACGCCTGAGATCAGTTTCGTTTGGATTCGAACAGGAAGTTCTTTCGCGATAATTCGCTTCTTTGAAGCAACTTCATTCAAATTTTCGATATTCTCCGATATTTGTAACACTTGTCCCAAAGCGCTTCTGAGGCTCCCTAGAGACGACTAAACACAGTTTAGTTTGGATCGGAACACCTAGTTGCTTCACCATAATTCGCTTCTTTGAAGCAACCACTCAAATTTTCGATATTCTCAGATATTTGTAACACTTGTCTCAAAGCCTTTGTGAGGCTTCCTACAGACGCCTGAGCACAGATTAGGTTCGATTCGAACAGATCGTTCTTTCGCTATAATTCGCTTCTTTGATGCAGCTTCATTAGAATTTTCGATATTCTCCGATATTCGTAACACTTGCCTCAAAGCGTATCTGAGGCTCCCAAGAGACGCCTGAGATCAGTTTAGTTTGGATTCAAACAACTCGTTTCGCCATAATTCGCTTCTTAGAAGCAACTTCATTAAAATTTTCGATATTCTCCGATACTTGTAACGCTTGTGTCAAAGCGCTTCTGAGGCTCCCTAGAGACGCCTGCGCACAGTTTAGTTTGGATTCGAACACCTCGTTGTTTTGCGATAATTCGCTTCTATGAAGCAACTTCACTCAAATTTTCGATATTCTCCGATATTTGTAACACTTGTCCCAAAGCGCTTCTGAGGCTTCCTAGAGACGCCTGAGCACAGTTTAGTTTGGATTCGAACACCTCGTTGTTTCCCGATAATTCGCATCTTTGAAGCAACTTCACTCAAATTTTCGATATTCTCCGATATTTGTAACACTTGTCCCAAAGGGCTTCTGAGTCTCCCTAGACACGCCTGAGCACAGTTTAGTTTGGATTCGAACACCTCGTTGTTTCGCGATAATTCGCTGCTCTGAAGCAACTTCATTCAAATTTTCGATATTCTCAGATATTTGTAACACTTGTCTCAAAGAGTTTCTGAGGGTCCCTAGAGACGCCTGAGCACAGTTCAGTTTGGATTCGAACACCTCGTTGTTTTGCGATAATTCGCTTCTATGAAGCAACTTCACTCAAATTTTCGATATTCTCCGATATTTGTAACACTTGTCCCAAAGCGCTTCTGAGGCTCCCTAGAGACGCCTGAGCGCAGTTTAGTTTGGATTCGAACACCTCGTTGTTTCCCGATAATTCGCATATTTGAGGCAACTTCACTCAAAATTTCGATATTCTCCGATATTTGTAACACTTGTCCCAAAGCGCTTCTGAGGCTGCCTAGCGACGCCTGAGATCAGTTTAGTTTGATTCGAACAACTCGTTGTTTAGCCATAATTCGCTTCTTTGAAGCAATTTCACTCAAATTTTCGATATTCTCAGATATTTGTAGCACTTGTCTCAAAGCGCTTCTGATTTTCCCTAGAGTCGCCTGAGCACAGTTTAGTTTGGATTCGAACACCTCGTTGCTACGCGATAATTCGCTTCTTTGAAGCAACTTCACTCAAATATTCGATATTCTCAGATATTTGTAACACCTGTCTCAAAGCGTTTCTGAGGCTGCCTAGAGACGCCTGAGATAAGTTTAGTTTGGATTCCAACAACTCGTTGTTTCGCCATAATTCGCGTCTTTGAAGCAACTTCACTCAAATTTTCGATATTCTCAGATATTTGTAACACTTGTCTCAAAGCGCTTCTGAGGCTCCCTAGAGTCGCCTGAGCACAGTTTAGTTTGGATTCGAACACCTCGTTGCTACGGGATAATTCGCTTCTTTGAAGCAACTTCAATCAAATTTTCGATATTCTGCGATATTTGTAACACTTGTCTCAATGCGTTTCTGAGGCTCCCTAGAGACGCCTGAGATCAGTTTCGTTTGGATTCGAACAGGAAGTTCTTTCGCGATAATTCGCTTCTTTGAAGCAACTTCATTCAAATTTTCGATATTCTCCGATATTTGTAACACTTGTCCCAAAGCGCTTCTGAGGCTCCCTAGAGACGCCTAAACACAGTTTAGTTTGGATCGGAACACCTAGTTGCTTCACCATAATTCGCTTCTTTGAAGCATCCACTCAAATTTTCGATATTCTCAGATATTTGTAACACTTGTCTCAAAGCCTTTGTAAGGCTTCCTACAGACGCCTGAGCACAGATTAGGTTCGATTCGAACAGATCGTTCTTTCGCTATAATTCGCTTCTTTGATGCAGCTTCATTAGAATTTTCGATATTCTCCGATATTCGTAACACTTGCCTCAAAGCGTATCTGAGGCTCCCAAGAGACGCCTGAGATCAGTTTAGTTTGGATTCAAACAACTCGTTTCGCCATAATTCGCTTCTTAGAAGCAACTTCATTAAAATTTTCGATATTCTCCGATACTTGTAACACTTGTGTCAAAGCGCTTCTGAGGCTCCCTAGAGACGCCTGAGCACAGTTTAGTTTGGATTCGAACACCTCGTTGTTTTGCGATAATTCGCTTCTATGAAGCAACTTCACTCAAATTTTCGATATTCTCCGATATTTGTAACACTTGTCCCAAAGCGCTTCTGAGGCTCCCTAGAGACGCCTGAGCACAGTTTAGTTTGGATTCGAACACCTCGTTGTTTCCCGATAATTCGCATCTTTGAAGCAACTTCACTCAAATTTTCGATATTCTCCGATATTTGTAACACTTGTCCCAAAGCGCTTCTGAGTCTCCCTAGACACGCCTGAGCACAGTTTAGTTTGGATTCGAACACCTTGTTGTTTCGCGATAATTCGCTGCTCTGAAGCAACTTCATTCAAATTTTCGATTATCTCAGATATTTGTAACACCTGTCTCAAAGCGTTTCTGAGGCTGCCTAGAGACGCCTGAGATCAGTTAAGTTTGATTCGAAATACTCGTTGCTTAGCCATAATTCGCTTCTTTGAAGCAATTTCACTCAAATTTTCGATATTCTCAGATATTTGTAGCACTTGTCTCAAAGCGCTTCTGAGGCTCCCTAGAGTCGCCTGAGCACAGTTTAGTTTGGATTCGAACACCTCGTTGCTACGCGATAATTCGCTTCTTTGAAGCAACTTCACTCAAATATTCGATATTCTCAGATATTTGTAACACCTGTCTCAAAGCGTTTCTGAGGCTGCCTAGAGACGCCTGAGGTAAGTTTAGTTTGGATTCGAACAACTCGTTGTTTCGCCATAATTCGCTTCTTTGAGCAACTTCACTCAAATCTTCGATATTCTCAGGTATTTGTAACACTTGTCTCAAAGCGCTTCTGAGGCTCCCTAGAGTCGCCTGAGCACAGTTTAGTTTGGATTCGAACACCTCGTTGCTACGCGATAATTCGCTTATTTGAAGCAACTTCAATCAAATTTTCGATATTCTCCGATATTTGTAACACTTGTCTCAATGCGTTCCTGAGGCTCCCTAGAGACGCCTGAGATCAGTTTCGTTTGGATTCGAACAGGAAGTTCTTTCGCGATAATTCGCTTCTTTGAAGCAACTTCATTCAAATTTTCGATATTCTCCGATATTTGTAACACTTGTCACAAAGCGTTTCTCAGGCTCCCTAGAGACGGCTGAGCACAGTTTAGTTTGGATTCGAAGAACTCGTTTCGCGTTAATTCGCTTCTTTGAAGCAACTTCACTCAACTTTTCGAAGTTCTCCGATATTTGTAACACCTGTCTCAAAGCGTTTCTGAGGCTGCTTAGAGACACCTGAGATCAGTTTAATTTGGATCCGAACAACTCGTTTTTTCGCCATAATTCGCTTCTTTCAAGCAACTTCCCAAATTTTCGATATTCTCTAATGCTTGTAAGTATTGTTTCAAAGGGCCTCTGGGGCTCTATAGAGACGTCTGAGCACAGTTTAGTTTGGATTCGAACAACTCGTTTCGCCCTAATTCGCTTCGTTGAAGCAACTTCACCCAAATTTTCGAATTCTCTGATGTTTGTAACTATTGTTTCAAAGGGCCTCTAGGGGTCCCTAGAGACGTCTGAGCACGGTTTAGTTTAGATTCGAACAAGTCGTTGCTTCGCGATAATTCGCTTCTTCGAAGCAACTTCAGTCAAATTTTCGATATTCTCCGATATTTCTAACACTTGTCTCAGAGCGCTTCTGAGGCTCCGTAGAGACGCGTGAGCACAGTTTAGTTTGGATTCGAACACCTCGTTGTTTCGGCATAATTTGCTTCTATCAAGCAACTCCACTCAAATTTTGGATATTCTCTGATATTTGTAACACTTGTCTCAAAGCCGTTCTGAGGCTCCCTAGAGACGCATGAGATCAGTTTAGTTTTGATTAGAACACCTCGTTGTTTCGCCATAAATTGCTTCTATGAATGAACTTCACTCAAAGTTGCGAAATTTTCTGATATTTTTAACACTTGTCTCAAAGCGTGTCTGAGGCTACCTAGAGACGCCTGAGCACAGTTTAGATTGGATTCGAACACCTCGTTGTTTTGCGATAATTCGCTTCTATGAAGCAACTTCACTCAAATTTTCGATATTCTCCGATATTTGTAACACTTGTCCCAAAGCGCTTCAGAGGCTCCCTAGAGACGCCTGAGCATAGTTTAGTTTGGATTCGAACACCTCGTTGTTTCGCTATATTTCGCTTCTCTGAAGCAACTTCATTCAAATTTTCGATTATCTCAGATATTTGTAACACCTGTCTCAAAGCGTTTCTGAGGCTGCCTAGAGACGCCTGAGATCAGTTTAGTTTGATTCGAACAACTCGTTGTTTAGCCATAATTCGCTTCTTTGAAGCAATTTCACTCAAATTTTCGATATTCTCAGATATTTGTAGCACTTGTTTCAAAGCGCTTCTGAGGCTCCCTAGAGTCGCCTGAGCACAGTTTAGTTTGGATTCGAACACCACGTTGCTACGCGATAATTCGCTTCTTTGAAGCAACTTCACTCAAATATTCGATATTCTCAGATATTTGTACACCTGTCTCAAACCGTTTCTGAGGCTGCCTAGAGACGCCTGAGATAAGTTTAGTTTGGATTCGAACAACTCGTTGTTTCGCCATAATTCGCTTCTTTGAAGCAACTTCACTCAAATTTTCGATATTCTCAGATATTTGTAACACTTGTCTCAAAGCGCTTCTGAGGCTCCCTAGAGTCGCCTGAGCACAGTTTAGTTTGGATTCGAACACCTCGTTGCTACGGGATAATTCGCTTCTTTGAAGCAACTTCAATCAAATTTTCGATATTCTCCGATATTTGTAACACTTGTCTCAATGCGTTTCTGAGGCTCCCTAGAGACGCCTGAGTTCAGTTTCGTTTGGATTCGAACAGGATGTTCTTTCGCGATATTTCGCTTCTTTGAAGCAACTTCACTCAACTTTTCGAAATTCTCAGATATTTGTAACACCTGTCTCAACGCGTTTCTGAGGCTGCCTAGAGACGCCTGAGATCAGTTTAGTTTTGATTGGAACAACTCGTTGTTTCGCCATAATTCGTTTCTTTGAAGCAACTTCAGTCAAATTTTCGATATTCTCCGATATTTGTAACACTTGTCTCAGAGCGCTTCTGAGGCCCCGTAGAGACGCGTGGGCACAGTTTAGTTTGGATTCGAACACCTCGTTGCTTCGCCATAATTCGCTTCTTTGAAGCAACCACTCAAATTTTCGATATTCTCAGATATTTGTAAAACTTGTCTCAAAGCCTTTGTGAGGCTTCCTACAGACGCCTGAGCACGGATTAGGTTCGATTCGAACAGATCGTTCTTTCGCGATAATTCGCTTCTTTGATGCAGCTTCATTAGAATTTTCGATATTCTCAGATATTTGTACCACTTGTCTCAAAGCGTTTTTGAGGGTCCCTAGAGACGCCTGAGCAAAGTTTAATTTGAATTCGAACATCTCGTTGTTACCCGATAATTCGCTTCTTTGAAGCAACTACACTCAAATTTTCGATATTCTCCGATATTCGTAACACTTACCTCAAAGCGTATCTGAGGCTCCCTAGAGCCGCCTGAGATCAGTTTAGTTTGGATTCAAACGACTCGATTCGCCATAATTCGCTTCTTAGAAGCAACTTCATTAAAATTTTCGATATTCTCCGATACTTGTAACACTTGTCTCAAACCGCTTCTGAGGCTCCCTAGAGACGCCTGAGCACAGTTTAGTTTGGATTCGAACACTTCGTTGTTTCGCGATTATTCGCTTCTTTGAAGCAACTTCACTCAAATTTTTTATATTCATTGATGTTTGTAACTATTGTTTCAAACGTCCTCAGGGGCTCCCTAGAGACGCCTAAACACAGTTTAGTTTGGATCGGAACACCTCGTTGCTTCGCCATAATTCGCTTCTTTGAAGCAACCACTCAAATTTTCGATATTCTCTAATGCTTGTAAGTATTGTTTCAAAGGGCCTCTGGGGCTCTATAGAGACGTCTGAGTACAGTTTAGTTTGGATTCGAACAACTCTTTTCGCCCTAATGCGCTTCTTTGAAGCAACTTCACCCAAATTATCGATATTCTCTGATGTTTGTAACTATTTTTTCAAAGGGCCTCTGGAGGTCCCTAGAGACGTCTGAGCACGGTTTAGTTTAGATTCGAACAACTCCTTGGTTCGCGATAATTCGCTTCTTTGAAGCAACTTCATTCAAATTTTCGATATTCTCCGATATTTGTAACACTTGTCTCAAAGCGTTTCTGAGGCTCCCTAGAGACGCCTGAGCACAGTTTAGTTTGGATTCGAAGAACTCGTTTCGCGATAATTCGCTTCTTTGAAGCAACTTCACGCAACTTTTCGAAATTCTCAGATATTTGAAACACCTGTCTCAACGCGTTTCTGAGGCTGCCTAGAGACGCCTGAGCACAGTTTAGTTTGGATTCGAACACTTCGTTGTTTCGCGATTATTCGCTTCTTTGAAGCAACTTCACTCAAATTTTTTATATTCATTGATGTTTGTAACTATTGTTTCAAACGTCCTCAGGGGCTCCCTAGAGACGCCTAAACACAGTTTAGTTTGGATCGGAACACCTCGTTGCTTCGCCATAATTCGCTTCTTTGAAGCAACCACTCAAATTTTCGATATTCTCAGATATTTGTAAAACTTGTCTCAAAGCCTTTGTGAGGCTTCCTACAGACGCCTGAGCACGGATTAGGTTCAAACCGAACAGATCGTTCTTTCGCGATAATTCGCTTCTTTGATGCAGCTTCATTAGAATTTTCGATACTCTCTTATGCTTGTAAGTATTGTTTCAAAGGGCCTCTGGGGCTCTATAGAGACGTCTGAACACAGTTTAGTTTGGATTCGAACAACTCGTTTCGCCCTAATGCGCTTCTTTGAAGCAACTTCACCCAAATTTTCGATATTCTCTGATGTTTGTAACTATTGTTTCAAAGGGCCTCTGGTGGTGCCTAGAGACGTCTGAGCACGGTTTAGTTTAGATTCGAACAACCCCTTGGTTCGCGATAATTCGCTTCTTTTAAGCAACTTCAGTCAAATTTTCGATATTCTCCGATATTTGTAACACGTCTCAGAGCGCTTCTGAGGCTCCGTAGAGACGCGTGAGCACAGTTTAGTTTGGATTCAAACACCTCGTTGTTTCGCCATAATTTGCATCTATCAAGCAACTCCACTCAAATTTTGGATATTCTCTGATATTTGTAACACCTGTCTCAAAGCTTTTCTGAGGCTGCCTAGAGAGGCCTGAGATCAGTTTAGTTTGGATCCGAACAACTCGTTGTTTCGCATTAATTCGCTTGTTTGAAGCAACTTCACTCAAGTTTTCGATATTCTCCGATATTTGTAAGACCATTCTCAAGCGCTTCTGAGGCTCCCTAGAGAGGCGTGAGCACAGTTTAGGTTGGATTCCAAAAGACGTTCTTTCGCGATTATTCGCTTCTTTCATCCAACTTCACACAAATTTTTTATATTCATAGATGTTTGTAACTATTGTTTCAAACGTTCTCTGGGGCTCCCTAGAGACGCGTGAGCACAGTTTAGTTTGGATCGGAACACCTCGTTGCTTCGCCATAATTCGCTTCTTTGAAGCAACTTCATTCAAATTTTCGATATTCTCAGATATTTGTAACACCTGTCTCAAAGCGATTCTAAAGCTGCCTAGGGACGCCTGAGATCAGTTTAGTTTGGATTCGAACAACTCGTTGTTTCGCCATAATTCGCCTCTTTGAAGCAACTTCACTCAAATTTTCGATATTCTCAGATATTTGTTACACTCGTCTCAAAGCGCTTCTGAGGCTCCCTAGGGAGGCGTGAGCACAGTTATTTTGGATTCGAACAGCTCGCTGTTTCGCGATAATTCGCTTCTTTGAAGCAACTTCACTCAACTCTTCGAAATTCTCAGATATTTGTAACACCAGTCTCAAAGCGTTTCTGAGGCTCCCTAGAGACGCCTGAGCACAGTTTACTTTGGATTCGAAGAACTCGTTTCGCGATAATTTGATTCTTTGAAGCAACTTCACTCAACTTTTCGAAATTCTCAGATATTTGTAACACCTGTCTCAAAGCGTTTCTGAGGCTGCCTAGAGACGCCTGAGATGAGTTTAATTTGGATTCGAACAACTCGTTTTTTCGCCATAGTTCGCTTCTTTCAAGCAACTTCACCCAAATTTTCGATATTCTCTAATGCTTGTAAGTATTGTTTCAAAGGGCCGCCGGGGCTCTATAGAGACGTCTGAGCACAGTTTAGTTTGGATTCGAACAACTCGTTTCGCCCTAATTCGCTTCTTTGAAGCAACTTCACCCACATTTTCGATATTCTCTGATGTTTGTAACTATTGTTTCAAAGGGCCTCTGGGGGTCCCTAGAGACGCCTGAGCACGGTTCGGTCTAGATTCGAACAACTCGTTGCTTAGCGATAATTCGCTTCTTTGAAGCAACCAGTCAAATTTTCGATATTCTCCGATATTTGTAACACTTGTCTCAGAGCGCTTCTGAGGCTCCGTAGAGACGCGTGAACACAGTTTAGTTTGGATTCGAACACCTCGTTGTTTCGCCATAATTTACTTCTATCAAGCAACTCCACTCAAATTTTGGATATTCTCTGATATTTATAACACTTTTCTCAAAGCCTTTCTGAGGCTTCCTACAGACGCCTGAGCACAGATTAGGTTCGATTCAAACAGATCTTTCTTTCGCGATAATTCGCTTCTTTGAAGCAACTTCACTCAAATTATCGATATTCTCAGATATTTGTACCACTTGTCTCAAAGCGTTTTTGAGGGTCCCTAGAGACGCCTGAGCACAGTTTACTTTGGATTCGAAGAACTCGTTTCGCGATAATTCGCTTCTTTGAAGCAACTTCACTCAAATTTTCGATATTCTCCGATATTCGTAACACTTGCCTCAAGGCGTATCTGAGGCTCCCTAGAGACGCCTGAGATCAGTTTAGTTTGGATTCAAACAACTCGTTTCGCCATAATTCACTTCTTAAAAGCAACTTCATTCAAATTTTCGATATTCTCCGATACTTGTAACACTTGTCTCAAAGCGCTTCTGAGGCTCCCTAGAGACGCTTGAGCATTGTTTAGTTTGGATTCGAACACCTCGTTGTTTCACGATAATTCGCACCTTTGAAGCAACTTCACTCAAATTTTCGATATTCTACGATATTTGTAACACTTGTCTCAAAGCGTTTCTGAGGCTGCCTAGAGACGCCTGAGATCAGTTTAGTTTGGATTCGAACAACTCGTTGTTTCGCGATAATTCGCTTCTTTGAAGCAACTTCATTCAAATTTTCGATATTCTCCGATATTTGTAACACTTGTCTCAAAGCGTTTCTGAGGCTCCCTAGAGACGCCTGAGCACAGTTTAGTTTAGATTCGAAGAACTCGTTTCGCGATAATTCGCTTCTTTGAACCAACTTCATTGAAATTTTCGATATTCTCCGATATTTGTAACACTTGTCTCAAAGCGTTTCTGAGGCTCCCTAGAGACGCCTGAGCACAGTTTAGTTTGGATTCGAAGAACTCGTTTCGCGATAATTCGTTTCTTTGAAGCAACTTCACTCAAATTTTCGAAATTCTACGATATTTGTAACACTTGTCTCAAAGCGCTTCTGAGGCTCCCTACAGACGCCTGAGCACAGTTTAGTTTGGTTTCGAACACCTCGTTGTTTCGCGATAATTCGCTTCTTTGAAGCAACTTCATTGAAATTTTCGATATTCTCAGATATTTGTAACACCTGTCTCAAAGAGTTTCTAAGGCTGCCTAGCGACGCCTGACATCAGTTTAGTTTGGATTCGAACAACTCGTTGTTTCGCGATAATTCGCTTCTTTGAAGCAACTTCACTCGAATTATCGATATTCTCCGATATTTGTATCACTTGTCTCAAAGCCTTTCTGAGGCTCCCTAGAGACGCCAGAGCACAGTTTAGTTTGGATTCGAAGAACTCGTTTCGCGATAATTCGCTTCTTTGAAGCAACTTCACTCAAATTTTCGAAATTCTCAGATATTTGTAACACTTGTCTCAATGCGTTCCTGAGGCTCCCTAGAGACGCCTGAGATCAGTTTCGTTTGGATTCGAACAGGAAGTTCTTTCGCGATAATTCGCTTCTTTGAAGCAACTTCATTCAAATTTTCGATATTCTCCGATATTTGTAACACTTGTCACAAAGCGTTTCTCAGGCTCCCTAGAGACGGCTGAGCACAGTTTAGTTTGGATTCGAAGAACTCGTTTCGCGTTAATTCGCTTCTTTGAAGCAACTTCACTCAACTTTTCGAAATTCTCCGATATTTGTAACACCTGTCTCAAACCGTTTCTGAGGCTGCCTAGAGACGCCTGAGATCAGTTTAATTTGGATTCGAACAACTCGTTTTTTCGCCATAATTCGCTTCTTTCAAGCAACTTCCCAAATTTTGGATATTCTCTGATATTTATAACACTTGTCTCAAAGGCTTTCTGAGGCTTCCTACAGACGCCTGAGCACAGATTAGGTTCGATTCGAACAGATCGTTCTTTCGCGATAATTCGCTTCTTTGAAGCAACTTCACTCAAATTTTCGATATTCTCAGATATTTGTAACACTTGTCTCTAAGCGTTTTTCAGGGTCCCTAGTGACGCCTGAGCAAAGTTTAATTTGGATTCGAACACCTCGTTGTTACGCGATAATTCGCTTCTTTGAAGCAACTTCATTCAAAATAGCGATATTCTCCGATATTTGTAACACTTGTCTCAAAGCGTTTCTAAGGCTCCCTAGATACGCCTGAGCACAGTTTAGTTTGGATTCGAAGAACTCGTTTCGCGATAATTCGCTTCTTTGAAGCAATTTCACTCAAATTTTCGATATTCTCCGATATTCGTAACACTTGCCTCAAAGCGTATCTGAGGCTCTCTAGAGACGCCTGAGATCAGTTTAGTTTGATTCGGACAACTCGTTGTTTCGCCATAATTCGCTTCTTTGAAGCAATTTCACTCAAATTTTCGATATTCTCAGATATTTGTAACAATTGTCTCAAAGCGCTTCTGAAGCTCCCTAGAGACGCCTGAGCACAGTTTAGTTTGGATTCGAACACCTCGTTGTTTCCCGATAATTCGCATCTTTGAAGCAACTTCATTAAAATTTTCGATATTCTCAGATATTTGTACCACTTGTCTCAAAGCGTTTCTGAGGCTTCCTACAAACGCCTGAGCACAGATTAGGTTCAATTCGAACAGATCGTTCTTTCGCGATAATTCGCTTCTTTGAAGCAACTTCACTCATATTTTCGATATTCTCCGATATTCGAAACACTTGCCTCAAAGCGTATCTGAGGCTCCCTAGAGACGCCTGAGCACAGTTTAGTTTGGAATCGAAGAACTTGTTTCGCGATAATTCGCATCTTTGAGGCAACTTCAGTCAAATTTTCGATATTCTCCGATATTTGTAACACTTGTCTCAGAGCGCTTCTGAGGCTCCGTAGAGACGCGTGAGCACAGTTTAGTTTGGATTCGAAGAACTCGTTTCGCGATAATTCGCTTCTTTGAAGCAACTTAACCCAATTTTTCGATATTCTCTTATGCTTGTAAGTATTCTTTCAAAGGGCCTCTGGGGCCCTATAGAGATGTCTGAGCACAGTTTAGATTGGATTCGAACAACTCGTTTCGCCCTAATTCGCTTCTTTGAAGCAACTTCAGCCAAGTTTTCGATATTCTCTGATGTTTGTAACTCTTGTTTCAAAGGGCCTCTGGGGGTCCCTAGAGACGTCTGAGCACGGTTTAGTTTAGATTCGAACAACTCCTTGGTTCGCGATAATTCGCTTCTTTGAAGCAACTTCAGTCAAATTTTCGATATTCTCCGATATTTGTAACACTTGTCTTAAAGCGCTCCTGAGCCTCCCTAGAGACGCTTGAGATCAGTTTAATTTTGATTCGAACAACTCGTTGTTTCGCCATAATTCGCTTCTTTGAAGCAACTTCACCCAAACTTTCGATGTTCTCTAGTGCTTGTAAGTATTGTTTCAAAGGGCCTCTTGGGCTCTATAGAGACGTCTGAGCACAGTTTAATTTGGATTCGAACAACTCGTTTCGCCCTAATTCGCTTCTTTGAAGCAACTTCACCCAAATTTTCGATATTCTCTGATGTTTGTAACTATTGTTTCAAAGGGCCTCTGGGGGTCCCTAGAGACGTCTGAGCACGGTTCGGTCTAGATTCGAATAACTCGTTGCTTCGCGATAATTCGCTTCTTTGAAGCAACTTCACTCAAATTTTCGATATTCTCCGATATTTGTAACACTTGTCTCAGAGCGCTTCTGAGGCTCCATAGAGACGCGTGAGCACATTTTAGTTTGGATTCGAACACCTCGTTGTTTCGCCATAATTTGCTCCTATCAAGCAACTCCACTCAAATTTTGTATATTCTCTGATATTTATAACACTTGTCTCAAAGTCTTTCTGAGGCTTCCTAAACACGCCTGAGCACAGATTAGGTTCGATTCGAACATATCTTTCTTTCGCGATAATTCGCTTCTTTGAAGCAACTTCACCCAAATTTTCGATATTCTCTGATGTTTGTAACTATTGTTTCAAAGGGCCTCTGGGGGTCCCTAGAGACGTCTGAGCACGGTTCGGTCTAGATTCGAATAACTCGTTGCTTCGCGATAATTCGCTTCTTTGAAGCAACTTCACTCAAATTTTCGATATTCTCCGATATTTGTAACACTTGTCTCAGAGCGCTTCTGAGGCTCCATAGAGACGCGTGAGCACATTTTAGTTTGGATTCGAACACCTCGTTGTTTCGCCATAATTTGCTCCTATCAAGCAACTCCACTCAAATTTTGTATATTCTCTGATATTTATAACACTTGTCTCAAAGCGCTTCTGAGGCTCCCTAGAGACGCCTGAGCATAGTTTAGTTTGGATTCGAACACATCGTTGTTTCGCGATAATTCGCTTCTTTGAAGCAACTTCACTCAAATTTTCGATTTTCTCCGATATTCCTAACACTTGCCTCAAGGCGTATCTGAGGCTCCCTAGAGACGCCTGACCACAGTTTAGTTTGGATTCGAAGAACTCATTTCGTGATAATTCGCTTCTTTGAAGCAACTTCACTCAAATTTTCGAAATTCTACGATATTTGTAACACTTGTCTCAAAGCGCTTCTGAGGCTCCCTAGAGGCGCCTGAGCACAGTTTGTTTTGGATTCAAACAACTCGTTTCGCCATTATTCGCTTCTTTGAAGCAACTTCACTCAAATTTTCGATATTCTCCGATATTTGTAACACTTGTCTCAAAGCCTTTCTGAGGCTCCCTTGAGCCGCCTGAGCACAGTTTAGTTTGGATTCGAAGAACTCGTTTCGCGATAATTCCCTTCTTTGAAGCAACTTCACTCAAATTTTCGAAATTCCCAGATATTTGTAACACCTGTCTCAAAGCGTTTCTGAGGCTGCCTAGAGACGTCTGAGATCAGTTTAGTTTGGATTCGAAAAACTCGTTGTTTCGCCATAATTCGCTTCTTTGAAGCAACTTCACCCAAATTTTCGATATTCTCTTATGCTTCTAAGTATTGTTTCAAAGGGCCTCTGGGGCTCTATAGAGACGTCTGAGCACAGTTTAGTTTGGATTCGAACAACTCGTTTCGCCCTAATGCGCTTCTTTGAGGCAACTTCACCCAAATTTTCGATATTCTCTGATGTTTGTAACTATTGTTTCAAAGGGCCTCTGGGGGTCCCTAGAGACGTCTGAGCATGGTTTAGTTGTGATTCGAACAACTCCTTGGTTCGCGATAATTCGCTTCTTTGAAGCAACTTCATTCAAATTTTCGATATTCTCCGATATTTGTAACACTTGTCTCAAAGCGTTTCTGAGGCTCCCTAGAGACGCCTGAGCACAGTTTAGTTTGGATTCGAAGAACTCGTTTCGCGATAATTCGCTTCTTTGAAGCAACTTCACTCAACTTTTCGAAATTCTCAGATATTTGTAACACCTGTCTCAAAGCGTTTCTGAGGCTGCTTAGAGACGCCTGAGATCAGTTTAGTTTTGATTGGAACAACTCGTTGTTTCGCCATAATTCGTTTCTTTGAAGCAACTTCAGTCAAATTTTCGATATTCTCCAATATTTGTAACACTTGTCTCAGAGCGCTTCTGAGGCTCCCTAGAGACGCGTGAGCACAGTTTAGTTTGGATTCGAACACCTCGTTGTTTCGCCATAATTTGCTTCTATCAAGCAACTCCACTCAAATTTTGGATATTCTCTTATATTTATAACACTTGTCTCAAAGCCCTTCTGAGGATTCCTACAGACGCCAGAGCACAGATTAGGTTCGATTCGAACAGATTGTTCTTTCGCGATAATTCGCTTCTCTGATGCAGCTTCATTAGAATTTTCGATATTCTCAGATATTTGTACCACTTGTCTCAAAGCGTTTTTGAGGGTCCCTAGAGACGCCTGAGCAAAGTTTAATTTGAATTCAAACACCTCGTTGTTACCCGATAATTCGCTTCTTTGGAGCAACTTCACTCAAATTTTCGATATTCTCCGATATTCCTAACACTTGCCTCAAGGCGTAATTGAGGCTCCCTAGAGACGCCTGAGATCAGTTTAGTTTGGATTCAAACAACTCGTTTCGCCATAATTCGCTTCTTAGAAGCAACTTCATTGAAATTTTCGATATTCTCCGATACTTGTAACACTTGTCTCAAAGCGCTTCTGAGGCTCCCTAGAGACGCCTGAGCATAGTTTAGTTTGGATTCGAACACATCGTTGTTTCGCGATAATTCGCTTCTTTGAAGCAACTTCACTCAAATTTTCGATATTCTCCGATATTCCTAACACTTGCCTCAAGGCGTATCTGAGGCTCCCTAGAGACGCCTGACCACAGTTTAGTTTGGATTCGAAGAACTCATTTCGTGATAATTCGCTTCTTTGAAGCAACTTCACTCAAATTTTCGAAATTCTACGATATTTGTAACACTTGTCTCAAAGCGCTTCTGAGGCTCCCTAGAGGCGCCTGAGCACAGTTTGGTTTGGATTCAAACAACTCGTTTCGCCATAATTCGCTTCTTTGAAGCAACTTCACTCAAATTTTCGATATTCTCCGATATTTGTAACACTTGTCTCAAAGCCTTTCTGAGGCTCCCTTGAGCCGCCTGAGCACAGTTTATTTTGGATTCGAAGAACTCGTTTCGCGATAATTCCCTTCTTTGAAGCAACTTCACTCAAATTTTCGAAATTCCCAGATATTTGTAACACCTGTCTCAAAGCGTTTCTGAGGCTGCCTAGAGACGTCTGAGATCAGTTTAGTTTGGATTCGAAAAACTCGTTGTTTCGCCATAATTCGCTTCTTTGAAGCAACTTCACCCAAATTTTCGATATTCTCTTATGCTTCTAAGTATTGTTTCAAAGGGCCTCTGGGGCTCTATAGAGACGTCTGAGCACAGTTTAGTTTGGATTCGAACAACTCGTTTCGCCCTAATGCGCTTCTTTGAGGCAACTTCACCCAAATTTTCGATATTCTCTGATGTTTGTAACTATTGTTTCAAAGGGCCTCTGGGGGTCCCTAGAGACGTCTGAGCATGGTTTAGTTGGGATTCGAACAACTCCTTGGTTCGCGATAATTCGCTTCTTTGAAGCAACTTCATTCAAATTTTCGATATTCTCCGATATTTGTAACACTTGTCTCAAAGCGTTTCTGAGGCTCCCTAGAGACGCCTGAGCACAGTTTAGTTTGGATTCGAAGAACTCGTTTCGCGATAATTCGCTTCTTTGAAGCAACTTCACTCAACTTTTCGAAATTCTCAGATATTTGTAACACCTGTCTCAAAGCGTTTCTGAGGCTGCTTAGAGACGCCTGAGATCAGTTTAGTTTTGATTGGAACAACTCGTTGTTTCGCCATAATTCGTTTCTTTGAAGCAACTTCAGTAAAATTTTCGATATTCTCCAATATTTCTAACACTTGTCTCAGAGCGCTTCTGAGGCTCCCTAGAGACGCGTGAGCACAGTTTAGTTTGGATTCGATCACCTCGTTGTTTCGCCATAATTTGCTTCTATCAAGCAACTCCACTCAAATTTTGGATATTCTCTTATATTTATAACACTTGTCTCAAAGCCCTTCTGAGGATTCCTACAGACGCCAGAGCACAGATTAGGTTCGATTCGAACAGATTGTTCTTTCGCGATAATTCGCTTCTCTGATGCAGCTTCATTAGAATTTTCGATATACTCAGATATTTGTACCACTTGTCTCAAAGCGTTTTTGAGGGTCCCTAGAGACGCCTGAGCAAAGTTTAATTTGAATTCGAACACCTCGTTGTTACCCGATAATTCGCTTCTTTGGAGCAACTACACTCAAATTTTCGATATTCTCCGATACTTGTAACACTTGTCTCAAACCGCTTCTAAGGCTCCCTAGAGACGCCTGAGCACAGTTTAGTTTGGATTCGAACACTTCGTTGTTTCGCGATTATTCGCTTCTTTGAAGCAACTTCACTCAAATTTTTTATATTCATTGATGTTTGTAACTATTGTTTCAAACGTCCTCAGGGGCTCCCTAGAGACGCCTAAACACAGTTTAGTTTGGATCGGAACAACTCGTTGCTTCGCCATAATTCGCTTCTTTGAAGCAACCACTCAAATTTTCGATATTCTCAGATATTTGTAAAACTTGTCTCAAAGCCTTTGTGAGGCTTCCTACAGACGCCTGAGCACGGATTAGGTTCGATTCGAACAGATCGTTCTTTCGCGATAATTCGCTTCTTTGATGCAGCTTCATTAGAATTTTCGATACTCTCTTATGCTTGTAAGTATTGTTTCAAAGGGCCTCCGGGGCTCTATAGAGACGTCTGAGCACAGTTTAGTTTGGATTCGAACAACTCGTTTCGCCCTAATGCGCTTCTATGAAGCAACTTCACCCAAATTTTCGATATTCTCTGATGTTTGTAACTATTGTTTCAAAGGGCCTCTGGGGGTCCCTAGAGACGTCTGAGCACGGTTTGGTTTAGATTCGAACAACTCGTTGCTTCGGGATAATGTGCTTCTTTGAAGCAACTTCACCCAAATTTTCGATATTCTCTGATGTTTGTAACTATTGTTTCAGGGGGCCTCTGGGGGTTACTAGAGACGTCTGAGCACAGTTTAGTTTAGATTCGAACAACTCCTTGGTTCGCGATAATTCGCTTCTTTGAAGCAACTTGAGTCAAATTTTCGATATTCTCCGATATTTGTAACACTTGTCTCAAAGCGTTTCTAAGGCTCCCTAGAGACGCCTGAGCACAGTTTAGTTTGGATTCGAAGAACTCGTTTCGCGATGATTCGCTTCTTTGAAGCAACTTCATTCAAATTTTCGATATTCTCCGATATTTGTAACACTTGTCTCAAAGGGTTTCTGAGGCTCCCTAGAGACGCCTCAGCACAGTTTAATTTGGATTCGAACACCTCGTTGTTTCGCGATAATTAGCTTCTTTGAAGCAAATTCACTCAAATTTTCGATATTCTCCGATATTCGAAACACTTGCCTCAAAGCGCTTCTGAGGCTCCATAGAGACGCGTGAGCACAGTTTAGTTTGGATTCGAACACCTCGTTGTTTCGCCATAATTTGCTTCTATCAAGCAACTCGACTCAAATTTTGGATATTCTCTGATATTTGTAACACCTGTCTCAAAGCTTTTCTGAGGCTGCCTAGAGAGGCCTGAGATCAGTTTAGTTTGGATTCGAACAACTCGTTGTTTCGCCATAATTCGCTTGTTTGAAGCAACTTCACTCAAGTTTTCGATATTCTCCGATATTTGTAAGACCATTTTTCAAGCGCTTCTGAGGCTCCCTACAGAGGCGTGAGCACAGTTTAGGTTGGATTCCAACAGGACGTTCTTTCGCGATTATTCGCTTCTTTCATCCAACTTCACACAAATTTTTTATATTCATAGATGCTTGTAACTATTGTTTCAAACGTCCTCTGGGGCTCCCTAGAGATGCCTAAACAAAGTTTAGTTTGGATCGGAACACCTCGTTGCTTCGCCATAATTCGCTTCTTTGAAGCAACTTGATTCAAATTTTCGATATTCTCAGATATTTGTAACACCTGTCTCAAAGCGTTTCTAAGGCTGCCTAGAGACGCCTGAGATCAGTTTAGTTTGGATTCGAACAACTCGTTGTTTCGCCATAATTCGCCTCTTTGAAGCAACTTCACTCAAATTTTCGATATTCTCAGATATTTTTACACTCGTCTCAAAGCGCTTCTGACGCTCCCTAGGGAGGCGTGAGCACAGTTATTTTGGATTCGAACAGCTCGTTGTTTCGCGATAATTCGCTTCTTTGAAGCAACTTCACTCAACTTTTCGAAATTCTCAGATATTTGTAACACCTGTCTCAAAGCGTTTCTGAGGCTCACTAGAGACGCCTGAGCACAGTTTAGTTTGGATTCGAAGAACTCGTTTCGCGATAATTTGATTCTTTGAAGCAACTTCACTCAACTTTTCGAAATTCACAGATATTTGTAACACCTGTCTCAAAGCGTTTCTGAGGCTGCCTAGAGACGCCTGAGATCAGTTTAATTTGGATTCGAACAACTCGATTTTTCGCCATAATTCGCTTCTTTCAAGCAACTTCACCCAAATTTTCGATATTCTCTAATGCTTTTAAGTATTGGTTCAAAGGGCCTCTGGGGCTCTATAGAGACGTCTGAGCACAGTTTAGTTTGGATTCGAACAACTCGTTTCGCCCTAATTCGCTTCTTTGAAGCAACTTCACCCAAATTTTCGATATTCTCTGATGTTTGTAACTATTGTTTCAAAGGGCCTCTGGGGGTCCCTAGAGACGTCTGAGCACGGTTCGGTCTAGATTCGAACAACTCGCTGCTTCGCGATAATTCGCTTCTTTGAAGCAACCTGTCAAATTTTCGATATTCTCCGATATTTGTAACACTTGTCTCAGAGCGCTTCTGAGCCTCCGTAGAGACGCGTGAACACAGTTTAGTTTGGATTCGAACACCTCGTTGTTTTGCCATAATTTGCTTCTATCAAGCAACTCCACTCAAATTTTGGATATTCTCTGATATTTATAACACTTGCCTCAAAGCCTTTCTGAGGTTTCCTACAGACGCCTGAGCACAGATTAGGTTCGATTCGAACAGATCTTTCTTTCGCGATAATTCGCTTCTTTGAAGCATCTTCACTTAAATTATCGATATTCTCAGATATTTGTACCACTTGTCTCAAAGCTTTTTTTAGGGTCCTTAGAGACGCCAGAGCAAAGTTTATTTTGGATTCGAACACCTCGTTGTTACGCGATAATTCGCTTCTTTGAAGCAACTTCACTCAAATTTTCGATATTCTCCGATATTCGTAACACTTGCCTCAAGGCGTATCTGAGGCTCCCTAGAGACGCCTGAGATCAGTTTAGTTTGGATTCAAACAACTCGTTTCGCCATAATTCGCTTCTTAGAAGCAACTTCATTGAAATTTTCCTTATTCTCCGATACTTTTAACACTTGTCTCAAAGCGCTCCTGAGCCTCCCTAGAGACGCGCGAGATCAGTTTAGTTTTGATTCGAACAACTCGTTGTTTCGCCATAATTCGCTTCTTTGAAGCAACTTCACCCAAACTTTCGATGTTCTCTAGTGCTTGTAGGTATTGTTTCAAAGGGCCTCTTGGGCTCTATAGAGACGTCTGAGCACAGTTTAGTTTGGATTCGAACAACTCGTTTCGCCCTAATTCGCTTCTTTGAAGCAACTTCACCCAAATTTTCGATATTCTCTGATGTTTGTAACTATTGTTTCAAAGGGCCTCTGGGGGTCCCTAGAGACGTCTGAGCACGGTTCGGTCTAGATTCGAATAATTCGTTGCTTCGCGATAATTCGCTTGTTTGAAGCAACTTCACTCAAATTTTCGATATTCTCCGATATTTGTAACACTTGTCTCAGAGCGCTTCTGAGGCTCCATAGAGACGCGTGAGCACATTTTAGTTTGGATTCGAACACCTCGTTGTTTCGCCATAATTTGCTTCTATCAAGCAACTCCACTCAAATTTTGGATATTCTCTGATATTTATAACACTTGTCTCAAAGTCTTTCTGAGGCTTCCAAAACACCCCTGAGCACAGATTAGGTTCGATTTGAACAGATCTTTCTTTCGCGATAATTCGCTTCTTTGAAGCAACTTCACTCAAATTTTCGATATTCTCCGATATTCGAAACACTTGCCTCAAAGCGCTTCTGAGGCTCCATAGAGACGCGTGAGCACAGTTTAGTTTGGATTCAAACAACTCGTTTCGCCATAATTCGCTTCTTAGAAGCAACTTCATTGAAATTTTCGATATTCTCCGATACTTGTAACACTTGTCTCAAAGCGCTTCTGAGGCTCCCTAGAGACGCCTGAGGATAGTTTAGTTTGGATCCGAACACATCGTTGTTTCGCCATAATTTGCTTCTATCAAGCAACTCCACTCAAATTTTGGATATTCTCTGATATTTATAACACTTGTCTCAAAGTCTTTCTGAGGCTTCCTAAACACCCCTGAGCACAGATTAGGTTCGATTCGAACAGATCTTTCTTTCGCGATAATTCGCTTCTTTGAAGCAACTCACTCAAATTTTCGAAATTCTACGATATTTGTAACACTTGTCTCAAAGCGCTTCTGAGGCTCCCTAGAGGCGCCTGAGCACAGTTTAGTTTGGATTCAAACAACTCGTTTCGCCATAATTCGCTTCTTTGAAGCAACTTAACTCAAATTTTCGATATTCTCCGATATTTGTAACACTTGTCTCAAAGCCTTTCTGAGGCTCCCTAGAGACGCCTGAGCACAGTTTAGTTTGGATTCGAAGAACTCGTTTCGCGATAATTCCCTTCTTTGAAGCAACTTCACTCAAATTTTCGAAATTCTCAGATATTTGTAACACCTGTCTCAAAGCGTTTCTGAGGCTGCCTAGAGACGTCTGAGATCAGTTTAGTTTGGATTCGAAAAACTCGTTGTTTCGCCATAATTCGCTTCTTTGAAGCAACTTCACCCAAATTTTCGATATTCTCTTATGCTTCTAACTATTGTTTCAAAGGGCCTCTGGGGCTCTATAGAGACGTCTGAGCACAGTTTAGTTTGGATTCGAACAACTCGTTTCGCCCTAATGCGCTTCTTTGAGGAACTTTACCCAAATTTTCGATATTCTCTGATGTTTGTAACTATTGTTTCAAAGGGCCTCTGGGGGTCCCTAGAGACGTCTGAGCACGGTTTAGTTGAGATTCGAACAACTCCTTGGTTCGCGATAATTCGCTGCTTTGAAGCAACTTCATTCAAATTTTCGATATTCTCCGATATTTGTAACACTTGTCTCAAAGCGTTTCTGAGGCTCCCTAGAGACGCCTGAGCACAGTTTAGTTTGGATTCGAAGAACTCGTTTCGCGATAATTCGCTTCTTTGAAGCAACTTCACTGAACTTTTCGAAATTCTCAGATATTTGTAACACCTGTCTCAAAGCGTTTCTGAGGCTGCTTAGAGACGCCTGAGATCAGTTTAGTTTTGATAGGAACAACTCGTTGTTTCGCCATAATTCGTTTCTTTGAAGCAACTTCAGTCAAATTTTCGATATTCTCCAATATTTGTAACACTTGTCTCAGAGCGCTTCTGAGGCTCCCTAGAGACGCGTGAGCACAGTTTAGTTTGGATTCGAACACCTCGTTGTTTCGCCATAATTTGCTTCTATCAAGCAACTCCACTCAAATTTTGGATATTTTCTTATATTTATAACACTTGTCTCAAAGCCCTTCTGAGGATTGCTACAGACGCCAGAGCACAGATTAGGTTCGATTCGAACAGATCGTTCTTTCGCGATAATTCGCTTCTCTGATGCAGCTTCGTTAGAATTTTCGATATTCTCAGATATTTGTACCACTTGTCTCAAAGCGTTTTTGAGGGTCCCTAGAGACGCCTGAGCAAAGTTTATTTTGGATTCGAACAACTCGTTGTTTCGCCATAATTCGTTTCTTTGAAGCAACTTCAGTCAAATTTTCGATATTCTCCAATATTTGTAACACTTGTCTCAGAGCGCTTCTGAGGCTCCCTAGAGACGCGTGAGCACAGTTTAGTTTGGATTCGAACACCTCGTTGTTTCGCCATAATTTGCTTCTATCAAGCAACTCCACTCAAATTTTCGATATTCTCAGATATTTGTACCACTTGTCTCAAAGCGTTTTTGAGGGTCCCTAGAGACGCCTGAGATCAGTTTAGTTTGGATTCAAACAACTCGTTTCGCCATAATTCGCTTCTTAGAAGCAACTTCATTGAAATTTTCCTTATTCTCCGATACTTGTAACACTTGTCTCAAAGCGCTTCTGAGGCTCCCTAGAGACGCCTGAGCATAGTTTAGTTTGGATTCGAACACCTCGTTGTTTCACGATAATTCGCACCTTTGAAGCAACTTCACTCAAATTTTCGATATTCTACGATATTTGTAACACTTGTGTCAAAGCCTTTCTGAGGCTCCCTAGAGACGCCTGAGCACAGTTTAGTTTGGATTCGAAGAACTCGTTTCGCGATAATTCGCCTCTTTGAAGCAACTTCACTCGAATTTTCGAAATTCTCCGATATTTGTAACACTTGTCTCAAAGCGTTTCTGAGGCTCCCTAGAGAC
This sequence comes from Tenodera sinensis, assembly GCA_030765045.1. NCBI lineage: Eukaryota > Metazoa > Arthropoda > Insecta > Mantodea > Mantidae > Tenodera > Tenodera sinensis. The sequence continues at coordinate 63,756,692 of CM060966.1, read as the reverse complement.
GCCTGAGCACAGTTTAGTTTGGATTCGAAGAACTCGTTTCGCGATAAAATCGCCTCTTTGAAGCAACTTCAGCCAAATTTTCGATATTCTCTGATGTTTGTGACTATTGTTTCAAAGGGCCTCTTGGGGTCCCTACAGACGTCTGAGTACGGTTCGGTCTAGATTCGAACAACTCGTTGCTTCGCGATAATTCGCTTCTTTGAAGCAACTTCAGTCAAATTTTCGATATTCTCCGATATTTGTAACACTTGTCTTAAAGCGCTCCTGATCCTCCCTAGAGACGCTTGAGATCAATTTAGTTTTGATTCCAACTCGTTGTTTCGCCATAATTCGCTTCTTTGAAGCAACTTCACCCAAATTTTCGGTGTTCTCTAGTGCTTGTAAGTATTGTTTCAAAGGGCCTCTGGGGCTCTGTAGAGACGTCTGAGCACTGTTTAGTTTGGATTCGAACAACTCGTTTCGCCCTATTTCGCTTCTTTGAAGCAACTTCACCCAAATTTTCGATATTCTCTGATGTTTGTAACTATTGTTTCAAAGGGCCTCTGGGGGTCCCTAGCGACGTCTGAGCACGGTTCGGTCTAGTTTCGAACAACTCGTTGCTTCGCGATAATTCGCTTCTTTGAAGCAACTTCACTCAAATTTTCGATATTCTCCGATATTTGTAACACTTGTCTCAGAGCGCTTCTGAGGCTCCATAGAGACGCGTGAGCACAGTTTAGTTTGGATTCGAACACCTCGTTGTTTCGCCATAATTTGCTTCTATCAAGCAACTCCACTCAAATTTTGGATATTCTCTGATATCTATAACACTTGTCTCAAAGCCTTTCTGAGGCTTCCTACAGACGCCTGAGCACAGATTAGGTTCGATTCGAACAGATCTTTCTTTCGCGATAATTCGCTTCTTTTAAGCAACTTCACTCAAATTTTCGATATTCTCCGATATTCCTAACACTTGCCTCAAGGCGTATCTGAGGCTCCCTAGAGACGAATGAGATCAGTTTAGTTTGGATTCAAACAACTCGTTTCGCCATAATTCGCTTCTTAGAAGCAACTTCATTGAAATTTTCGATATTCTCCGATACTTGTAACACTTGTCTCAAAGCGCTTCTGAGGCTCCCTAGAGACGCCTGAGGATAGTTTAGTTTGGATCCGAACACATCGTTGTTTTGCGATAATTCGCTTTTTTGAAGCAACTTCATTCAAATTTTCGATATATTCCGATATTTGTAACACTTGTCTCAAAGCGTTTCTGAGGCTCCCTAGGGACGCCTGAGCACAGTTTAGTTTGGATTCGAAGAACTCGTTTCGCGATAATTCGCTTCTTTGAAGCAACTTCACTCAAATTTTGGAAATTCTATCATATTTGTAACACTTGTCTCAAAGCGCTGCTGAGGCTCCCTAGAGACGCCTGAGCACAGTTTAGTTTGGATTCGAACACCTCGTTGTTTCGCGATAATTCGCTTCTTTGAAGCAACTTCACTCAAATTTTCGATATTCTCCGATTTTTGTAACACTTGTCTCAAAGCCTTTCTGAGGCTCCCTAGAGACGCCTGAGCACAGTTTAGTTTGGATTCGAAGAACTCGGTGTTTCACGATAATTCGCACCTTTGAAGCAACTTCACTCAAATTTTCGATATTCTCCGATATTTGTAACACTTGTCTCAAAGCCTTTCTGAGGCTCCCTAGAGACGCCTGAGCATAGTTTAGTTTGGATTCGATCACCTCGGTGTTTCACGATAATTCGCACCTTTGAAGCAACTTCACTCAAATTTTCGATATTCTCCGATATTTGTAACACTTGCCTCAAGGCGTATCTGAGGCTCCCTAGAGACGCCTGAGATCAGTTTAGTTTGGATTCAAACAACTCGTTTCGCCATAATACGCTTCTTAGTAGCAACTTCAATGAAATTTTCGATATTCTCCGATACTTGTAACACTTGTCTCAAAGCGCTTCTGAGGCTCCCTAGAGACGCCTGAGCATAGTTTAGTTTGGATTCGAACACCTCGTTGTTTCACGATAATTCGCACCTTTGAAGCAACTTCACCCAAATTTTCGATATTCTCTGATGTTTGTAACTATTGTTTCAAAGGGCCTCTGGGGGTCCCTAGAGACGTCTGAGCACGGTTCGGTCTAGATTCGAACAACTCGTTGCTTCGCGATAATTCGCTTCTTTGAAGCAACTTCACTCAAATTTTCGATATTCTCCGATATTTGTAACACTTGTCTCAGAGCGCTTCTGAGGCTCCATAGAGACGCCTGAGGATAGTTTAGTTTGGATCCGAACACATCGTTGTTTTGCGATAATTCGCTTCTTTGAAGCAACTTCATTCAAATTTTCGATATATTCCGATATTTGTAACACTTGTCTCAAAGCGTTTCTGAGGCTGCCTAGGGACGCCTGAGCACAGTTTAGTTTGGATTCGAAGAACTCGTTTCGCGATAATTCGCTTCTTTGAAGCAACTTCACTCAAATTTTGGAAATTCTATCATATTTGTAACACTTGTCTCAAAGCGCTGCTGAGGCTCCCTAGAGACGCCTGAGCACAGTTTAGTTTGGATTCGAACACCTCGTTGTTTCGCGATAATTCGCTTCTTTGAAGCAACTTCACTCAAATTTTCGATATTCTCCGATTTTTGTAACACTTGTCTCAAAGCCTTTCTGAGGCTCCCTAGAGACGCCTGAGCACAGTTTAGTTTGGATTCGAAGAACTCGGTGTTTCACGATAATTCGCACCTTTGAAGCAACTTCACTCAAATTTTCGATATTCTCCGATATTTGTAACACTTGTCTCAAAGCCTTTCTGAGGCTCCCTAGAGACGCCTGAGCATAGTTTAGTTTGGATTCGATCACCTCGGTGTTTCACGATAATTCGCACCTTTGAAGCAACTTCACTCAAATTTTCGATATTCTCCGATATTTGTAACACTTGCCTCAAGGCGTATCTGAGGCTCCCTAGAGACGCCTGAGATCAGTTTAGTTTGGATTCAAACAACTCGTTTCGCCATAATACGCTTCTTAGTAGCAACTTCAATGAAATTTTCGATATTCTCCGATACTTGTAACACTTGTCTCAAAGCGCTTCTGAGGCTCCCTAGAGACGCCTGAGCATAGTTTAGTTTGGATTCGAACACCTCGTTGTTTCACGATAATTCGCACCTTTGAAGCAACTTCACCCAAATTTTCGTATTTCTCTGATGTTTGTAACTATTGTTTCAAAGGGCCTCTGGGGGTCCCTAGAGACGTCTGAGCACGGTTCGGTCTAGATTCGAACAACTCGTTGCTTCGCGATAATTCGCTTCTTTGAAGCAACTTCACTCAAATTTTCGATATTCTCCGATATTTGTAACACTTGTCTCAGAGCGCTTCTGAGGCTCCATAGAGACGCGTGAGCACAGTTTAGTTTGGATTCGAACACCTCGTTGTTTCGCCATAATTTGCTTCTATCAAGCAATTCCACTCAAATTTTGGATATTCTCTGATATCTATAACACTTGTCTCAAAGCCTTTCTGAGGCTTCCTACAGACGCCTGAGCACAGATTAGGTTCGATTCGAACAGATCTTTCTTTCGCGATAATTCGCTTCTTTTAAGCAACTTCACTCAAATTTTCGATATTCTCCGATATTCCTAACACTTGCCTCAAGGCGTATCTGAAGCTCCCTAGAGACGCCTGAGATCAGTTTAGTTTGGATTCAAACAACTCGTTTCGCCATAATTCGCTTCTTAGAAGCAACTTCATTGAAATTTTCGATATTCTCCGATACTTGTAACACTTGTCTCAAAGCGCTTCTGAGGCTCCCTAGAGACGCCTGAGGATAGTTTAGTTTGGATCCGAACACATCGTTGTTTTGCGATAATTCGCTTCTTTGAAGCAACTTCATTCAAATTTTCGATATATTCCGATATTTGTAACACTTGTCTCAAAGCGTTTCTGAGGCTCCCTAGAGACGCCTGAGCACAGCTTAGTTTGGATTCGAAGAACTCGTTTCGCGATAATTCGCTTCCTTGAAGCAACTTCATTGAAATTTTCGATACCCTCCGATATTTGTAACACTTGTCTCAAAGCGTTTCTGAGGCTCCCTAGAGACACCTGAGCACAGTTTAGTTTGGATTCGAAGAACTCGTTTCGTGATAATTCGCTTCTTTGAAGCAACTTCACTCAAATTTTCGAAATTCTATGATATTTGTAACACTTGTCTCAAAGCGCTTCTGAGGCTCCCTAGAGACGCCTGAGCACAGTTTAGTTTGGACTCGAAGAACTCGTTTCGCGATAATTCGTCTCTTTGAAGCAACTTCACTCAAATTTTCGATATTCTCCGATATTTGTAACACTTGTCTCAAAGCCTTTCTGAGGCTCCCTAGAGACGCCTGAGCACAGTTTAGTTTGGATTCGAAGAACTCGTTTCGCGATAATTCGCCTCTTTGAAGCAACTTCACTCAAATTTTCGAAATTCTCCGATATTTGTAACACTTGTCTCAAAGCGCTTCTGAGGCTCCCTAGAGACGCCTGAGCACAGTTTAATTTGGATTCGAAGAACTCGTTTCGCGATAATTCGCTTCTTTGAAGCAGCTTCAGTCAAATTTTCGATATTCTCAGATATTTGTAACACTTGTCTCTATGCGTTTTTGAGGGTCCCTAGAGACGCCTGAGCAAAGTTTAATTTGGATTCGAACACCTCGTTGTTACGCGATAATTCGCTTCTTTGAAGCAACTTAACTCAAATTTTCGAAATTCTACGATATTTGTAACACTTGTCTCAAAGCGCTTCTGAGGCTCCCTAGGCAAGCGTGAGCACAGTTATTTTGGATTCGAACAGCTCGTTGTTTCGCGATAATTCGCTTCTTTGAAGCAACTTTATTCAAATTTTCGATATTCTCCGATATTCGTAACACTTGTCTCAAAGCGTTTCTGAGGCTCCCTAGAGACGCCTGAGCACAGTTTAGTTTGGATTCGAAGAACCCGTTTCGCGATAATTCGCTTCTTTGAGGCAACCAGTCAAATTTTCGATATTCTCCGATATTAGTAACACTTGTCTCAGAGCGCTTCTGAGGCTCCGTAGAGACGCGTGAGCACAGTTTAGTTTGGATTCCAAGAACTCGTTTCGCGATAATTCGCTTCTTTGAAGCAACTTCACTCAAATTTTCGAAATTCTCAGATATTCTTAACACCTGTCTCAAAGCGTTTCTGAGGCTGCCTAGAGACGCCTGAGCACAGTTTAGATTGGATTCGAACAACTCGTTTCGCGATAATTCGCTTCTTTGAGGCAACTTCAGTCAAATTTTCGATATTCTCCGATATTTGTAACAGTTGTCTCAGAGCGTTTCTGAGGCTCCCTAGAGAGCACAGTTTAGTTTGGATTCGAAGAACTCGTTTCGCGATAATTCGCTTCTTTGAGGCAACTTCAGTCAAATTTTCGATATTCTCCGATATTTGTAACACTTGTCTCAGAGCGCTTCTGAGGCTCCGTAGAGACGCGTGAGCACAGTTTAGTTTGGATTCCAAGAACTCGTTTCGCGATAATTCGCTTCTTTGAAGCAACTTCACTCAAATTTTCGAAATTCTCAGATATTTGTAACACCTGTCTCAAAGCGTTTCTGAGGCTGCCTAGAGACGCCTGAGCACAGTTTAGATTGGATTCGAACAACTCGTTTCGCGATAATTCGCTTCTTTGAAGCAACTTCACTCAAATTTTGGATATTCTCAGATATTTGTACCACTTGTCTCAAAGCGTTTCTGAGGTTCCTAGAGACGCCTGAGCACAGTTTAGTTTAGATTCGAAGAACTCGTTTCGCGATAATTCGCTTCTTTGAAGCAACTTCACTCAAATTTTGGATATTCTCAGATATTTGTACCACTTGTCTCAAAGCGTTTTTGAGGGTCCCTAGATACACCTGAGTAAAGTTTAATTTGAATTCGAACACCTCGTTGTTACCCGATAATTCGCTTCTTTGGAGCAACTACACTCAAATATTCGATATTCTCCGATATTTGTAACACTTACCTCAAAGCGTATCTGAGGCTCCCTAGAGGCGCCTGAGCACAGTTTAGTTTAGATTCGAAGAACTCGTTTCGTGATAATTCGCTTCTTTGAAGCAACTTCACTCAAATTTTCGATATTCTACGATATTTGTAACCCTTGTCTCAAAGCGTTTCTGAGGCTGCCTAGAGACGCCTGAGCACAGTTTAGTTTGGATTAGAACTCGTTTCGCGATAATTCGCTTCTTTGAAGCAACTTCACTCAAATTTTCGAAATTCTACCATATTTGTAACACTTGTCTCAAAGCGCTTCTGAGGCTATCTACAGACGCCTGAGCACAGTTTAGTTTGGTTTCGAACACCTCGTTGTTTCGCGATAATTCGCTTCTTTGAAGCAACTTCATTCAAATTTTCGATATTCTCAGATATTTGTAACACCTGTCTCAAAGCGTTTCTGAGGCTGCCTAGAGACGCCTGAGATCAGTTTACTTTGGATTCGAAAAACTCGTTGTTTCGCCCTAATGCGCTTCTTTGATGCAACTTCACCCAAATTTTCGATATTCTCTGATGTTTGTAACTATTGTTTCAAAGGGCCTCTGGGGGTTCCTAGAGACGTCTGAGCACGGTTCTGTTTAGATTCGAACAACTCCTTGGTTCGCGATAATTCGCTTCTTTGAAGCAACTTCAGTCAAATTTTCGATATTCTCCGATATTTGTAACACTTGTCTCAGAGCGCTTCCGAGGCTCCGTACAGACGCGTGAGCACAGTTTAGTTTGGATTCGAACACCTCGTTGTTTCGCCATAATTTGCTTCTAACAAGCAACTCCACTCTAATTTTGGATATTCTCTGATATTTATAACACTTGTCTCAAAGCCTTCCTGAGGGTTCCTACAGACGCCTGAGCACAGTTTAGTTTGGATTCGAAGTACTCGTTTCGCGATAATTCGCTTCTTTGAAGCAACTTAACTCAAATTTTCGAAATTCTACGATATTTGTAACCCTTGCCTCAAAGCGCTTCTGAGGCTCCCTAGAGACGCCTGAGCACAGTTTAGTTTGGATTCGAAGAACTCGTTTCGCGATAATTCGCCTCTTTGAAGAAACTTCTTTCAAATTTTCGAAATTCTACGATATTTGTAACACTTGTCTCAAAGCGCTTCTGAGGCTCCCTAGAGACGCCTGATCACAGTTTAGTTTGGATTCGAAGAACTCGTTTCGCGATAATTCGCTTCTTTGAGGCAACCAGTCAAATTTTCGATATTCTCCGATATTTGTAACACTTGTCTCAGAGCGCTTCTGAGGCTCCGTAGAGACGCGTGAGCACAGTTTAGTTTGGATTCCAAGAACTCGTTTCGCGATAATTCGCTTCTTTGAAGCAACTTCACTCAAATTTTCGAAATTCTCAGATATTTGTAACACCTGTCTCAAAGCGTTTCTGAGGCTGCCTAGAGACGCCTGAGCACAGTTTAGATTGGATTCGAACAACTCGTTTCGCGATAATTCGCTTCTTTGAAGCAACTTCAGCCAAATTTTCGATATTCTCTGATGTTTGTAACTATTGTTTCAAAGGGCCTCTGGGGGTCCCTAGAGACGTCTGAGCATGGTTCGGTCTAGATTCGAACAAATCGTTGCTTCGCGATAATTCGCTTCTTTGAAGCAACTTCACTCAAATTTTCGATACTCTCCGATATTCCCAACACTTGTGTCAACGCGTATCTGAGGCTCCCTAGAGACGCCTGAGATCAGTTAGGTTTGGATTCAAACAACTCTTTTCGCCATAATTCGCTTCTTAGAAGCAACTTCATTGAAATTTTCGATATTCTCGGATACTTGTAACACTTGTCTCAAAGCGCTTCTGAGACTCCCTAGAGACGCCTGATCATAGTTTAGTTTGGATTCGAACACCTCGTTGTTTCACGACAATTCGCACCCTTGAAGCAACTTCACTCAAATTTTCGATATTCTCTGATATTTGTAACACTTGTCTCAAAGCGTTTCCGAGGCTGCCTAGAGACACCTGAGCACAGTTTATTTTGGATTCGAAGAACTCGTTTCGCGATAATTCGCTTCTTTGAAGCAACTTCACTCAAATTTTCGAAATTCTACGATATTTGTAACACTTGTCTCAAAGCGCTTCTGAGGCTCCCTAGAGACGCCTGAGCATAGTTTAGTTTGGATTCGAACACCTCGTTGTTTCACGATAATTCGCACCTTTGAAGCAATTTCACTCAAATTTTCGATATTCTACGATATTTGTAACATTTGTCTCAAAGCGTTTCTGAGGCTGCCTAGAGACACCTGAGCACAGTTTAGTTTGGATTCGAAGAACTCGTTTCGCGGTAATTCGCTTCTTTGAAGCAACTTCACTCAAATTTTAGAAATTCTACGATATTTGTAACACTTGTCTCAAAGCGCTTCTGAGGCTCCCTTGAGACGCCTGAGCACAGTTTAGTTTGGATTCGAAGAACTCGTTTCGCGATAATTCGCTTCCTTGAAGCAACTTCAGTCAAATTTTCGATATTCTCAGATATTTGTAACACTTGTCTCTAAGCGTTTTTGAGGGTCCCTAGAGACGCCTGAGCAAAGTTTAATTTGGATTCGAACACCTCGTTGTTACGCGATAATTCGCTTCTTTGAAGCAACTTCATTCAAATTTTCGATATTCTCCGATATTTGTAACACTTGTCTCAAAGCGTTTCTGAGGCTCCCTAGAGACGCCTGAGCACAGTTTAGTTTGGATTCGAAGAACTCGTTTCGCGATAATTCGCTTCTTTGTAGCAACTTCACACAAATTTTCGAAATTCTACGATATTTGTAACACTTGTCTCAAAGCGCTTCTGAGGCTCCCTAGAGACGCCTGAGCATAGTTTATTTGGATTCGAACACCTCGTTGTTTCACGATAATTCGCACCTTTGAAGCAACTTCACTCAAATTTTCGATATTCTACGATATTTGTAACACTTGTCTGAAAGCGTTTCTGAGGCTGCCTAGAGACACCTGAGCACAGTTTAGTTTGGATTCGAAGAACTCGTTTCGCGATAATTCGCTTCTTTGAAGCAACTTCACTCAAATTTTCGAAATTCTACGATATTTGTAACACTTGTCTCAAAGCGCTTCTGAGGCTCCCTAGAGACGCCTGAGCACAGTTTAGTTTGGATTCGAAGAACTCGTTTCGCGATAATTCGCTTCTTTGAAGCAACTTCAGTCAAATTTTCGATATTCTCAGATATTTGTAACGCTCGTCTCAAAGCGCTTCTGAGGCTCCCTTGGGAGGCGTGAGCATAGTTATTTTGGATTCGAACAGCTCGTTGTTTCGCGATAATTCGCTTCTTTGAAGCAACTTCATTGAAATTTTCGATATTCTCCGATATTTGTAACACTTGCCTCAAGGCGTATCTGAGGCTCTCTAGAGACGCCTGAGATCAGTTTAGTTTGGATTCAAACAACTCGTTTCGCCATAATTCGCTTCTTATAAGCAACTTCATTGAAATTTTCGATATTCTACGATACTTGTAACACTTGTCTCAAAGCGCTTCTGAGGCTCCCTAGAGACGCCTGAGCATAGTTTAGTTTGGATTCGAACACCTCGTTGTTTCGCGATAATTCGCACCTTTGAAGCAACTTCACTCAAATTTTCGATATTCTACGATATTTGTAACACTTGTCTCAAAGCGTTTCTGAGGCTCCGTAGAGACGCCTGAGCACAGTTTAGTTTGGATACGAAGAACTCGTTTCGCGATAATTCGCTTCTTTGAGGCAACTTCAGTCAAATTTTGGATATTCTCCGATATTTGTAACACTTGTCTCAGAGCGCTTCTGAGGCTCCGTAGAGACGCGTGAGCACAGTTTAGTTTGGATTCGAAGAACTCGTTTCGCGATAATTCGCTTCTTTGAAGCAACTTCACTCAAATTTTCGAAATTCCCAGATATTTGTAACACCTGTCTCAAAGCGTTTCTGAGGCTGCCTAGAGACGCCTGAGCACAGTTCAGATTGGATTCGAACAACTCGTTTCGCGATAATTCGCTTCTTTGAGGCAACTTCAGTCAAATTTTCGATATTCTCCGATATTTGTAACAGTTGTCTCAGAGCGTTTCTGAGGCTCCCTAGAGACGCCTGAGCACAGTTTAGTTTGGATTCGAAGAACTCGTTTCGCGATAATTCGCTTCTTTGAGGCAACTTCAGTCAAATTTTCGATATTCTCCGATATTTGTAACACTTGTCTCAGAGCGCTTCTGAGGCTCCCTAGAGACGCGTGAGCACAGTTTAGTTTGGATTCGAAGAACTCGTTTCGCGATAATTCGCTTCTTTGAAGCAACTTCACTCAAATTTTCGAAATTCTCAGATATTTGCAACACCTGTCTCAAAGCGTTTCTGAGGCTGCCTAGAGACGCCTGAGCACAGTTTAGATTGGATTCGAACAACTCGTTTCGCGATAATTCGCTTCTTTGAAGCAACTTCAGCCAAATTTTCGATATTCTCTGATGTTTGTAACTATTGTTTCAAAGGGCCTCTGGGGGTCCTTAGAGACGTCTGAGCATGGTTCGGTCTAGATTCGAACAACTCGTTGCTTCGCGATAATTGGCTTCTTTGAAGCAACCAGTCAAATTTTCGATATTCTCCGATATTTGTAACACTTGTCTTAGAGCGCTTCTGAGGCTCCGTAGTGACGAGTGAGCACAGTGTAGTTTGGATTCGAACACCTCGTTGTTTCGCCATAATTTGCTTCTATCAAGCAACTCCACTCAAATTTTGGATATTCTCTGATATTTATAACACTTGTTTCAAAACCTTTCTGAGGCTTCCTACAGACGCCTGAGCATAGTTTAATTTGGATTCGAACACCTCGTTGTTTCACTACAATTCGCACCTTTGAAGCAACTTCACTCAAATTTTCGATATTCTACGATATTTGTAACACTTGTCTCAAAGCGTTTTTGAGGCTGCCTAGAGACGCCTGAGCACAGCTTAGTTTGGATTCGAAGAACTCGTTTCGCAATAATTCGCTTCTTGAAGCAACTTCACTCAAATTTTCGAAATTCTACGATATATGTAAAACTTGTCTCAAAGCGCTTCTGAGGCTCCCTAGAGACGCCTGAGATCAGTTAAGTTTGGATTTAAACAACTCTTTTCGCCATAATTCCCTTCTTAGAAGCAACTTCATTGAAATTTTCGATATTCTCCGATACTTATAACACTTGTCTCAAAGCGCTTCTGAGGCTCCCTAGAGACGCCTTAGCATAGTTTAGTTTGGATTCGAACACCTCGTTGTTTCACGACAATTCGCACCTTTGAAGCAACTTCACTCAAATTTTCGATATTCTACGATATTTGTAACACTTGTCTCTAAGCGTTTTTGAGGGTCCCTAGAGACGCCTGAGCAAAGTTTAATTTGGATTCGAACACCTCGTTGTTTCGCGATAATTCGCACCTTTGAAGCAGCTTCACTCAAATTTTCGATATTCCACGATATTTGTACCACTTGTCTCAAAGCGTTTCTGAGGCTTCCTACAGACGCCTGAGCACAGATTAGATTCAATTCGAACAGATCGTTCTTTCGCGATAATTCGCTTCTTTGAAGCAACTTCACTCAAATTTTCGATATTCTCCGATATTTGTAACACTTGTCTCAATGCGTTTCTGAGGGTCCCTAGAGACCCCTGAGCAAAGTTTATTTTGGATTCGAACACCTCGTTGTTTTGCGATAATTCGCTTCTTAGATGCCACTTCACTCAAATTTTCAATATTCTCCGATATTCGTAACACTTGCCGCAAAGCCTTTCTGAGGCTCCCAAGAGACGCCTGAGATCAGTTTAGTTTGGATTCAAACAACTCGTTTCGCCATAATTTGCTTCTTAGAAGCAACTTCATTGAAATTTTCGATATTCTCCGATACTTGTAACACTTGTCTCAAAGCGCTTCTGAGGCTCCCTAGAGACGCCTGAGCATAGTTTAGTTTGGATTCGAACAACTCGTTGTTTCGCGATAATTCGCACCTTTGAAGCAACTTCACTCAAATTTTCGATATTCCACCATATTTGTAACACTTGTCTCAGAGCGCTTCTGAGGCTCCGTAGAGACGCGTGAGCACAGTTTAGTTTGGATTCGAAGAACTCGTTTCGCGATAATTCGCTTCTTTGAAGCAACTTCACTCAAATTTTCGAAATTCTCAGATATTTGTAACACCTGTCTCAAAGCGTTTCTGAGGCTGCCTAGAGACGCCTGAGCACTGTTTAGATTTCAATTCGAACAACTCGTTTCGCGATAATTCGCTTCTTTGAAGCAACTTCAGCCAAATTTTCGATATTCTCTGATGTTTGTAACTATTGTTTCAAAGGGCCTCTGGGGGTCCCTAGAGACGTCTGAGCATGGTTCGGTCTAGATTCGAACAACTCGTTGCTTCGCGATAATTCGCTTCTTTGAAGCAACCAGTCAAATTTTCGATATTCTCCGATATTTGTAACACTTGTCTTAGAGCGCTTCTGAGGCTCCGTAGAGACGAGTGAGCACAGTTTAGTTTGCATTCGAACACCTCGTTGTTTCGCCATAATTTGCTTCTATCAAGCAACTCCACTCAAATTTTGGATATTCTCTGATATTTATAACACTTGTCTCAAAACCTTTCTGAGGCTTCCTACAGACGCCTGAGCACAGATTAGGTTCGATTCGAACAGATCTTTCTGTCGCGATAATTCGCTTCTTTGAAGCAACTTCACTCAAATTTTCGATATTCTCCGATATTCGTAACACTTGCCTCAAGGCGTATCTGAGGCTCCCTAGAGACGCCTGAGATCAGTTAGGTTTGGATTCAAACAACTCTTTTCGCCATAATTCGCTTCTTAGAAGCAACTTCATTGAAATTTTCGATATTCTCCGATACTTGTAACACTTGTCTCAAAGCGCTTCTGAGGCTCCCTAGAGACGCGTGAGCACAGTTTAGTTTGGATTCGAACACCTCGTTGTTTCACGACAATTCGCACCTTTGAAGCAACTTCACTCAAATTTTCGATATTCTACGATATTTATAACACTTGTCTCAAAGCGTTTCTGAGGCTGCCTAGAGACGCGTGAGCACAGTTTAGTTTGGATTCGAAGAACTCGTTTCGCGATAATTTGCTTCTTTGAAGCAACTTCACTCAAATTTTCGAAATTCTCAGAAATTTGTAAAAGCGTTTCTGAGGCTGCCTAGAGACGCCTGAGCACAGTTTAGATTGGATTCGAACTCGTTTCGCGATAATTCGCTTCTTTGAAGCAACTTCACTCAAATTTTCGAAATTCTACGATATTTGTAACACTTGTCTCAAAGCGCTTCTGAGGCTCCCTAGAGACGCCTGAGCACAATTTAATTTGGATTCGAAGAACACGTTTCGCGATAATTCGCTTCTTTGAAGCAACTTCTTTCAAATTTTCGAAATTCTACGATATTTGTAACACTTGTCTCAAAGGGTTTCTGAGGCTGCCTAGAGACGCCTGAGCACAGTTTAGTTTGGATTCGAAGAACTCGTTTCGCGATAATTCGCTTCTTTGAAGCAACTTCACTCAAATTTTCGAAATTCTCAGATATTTGTAACACCTGTCTCAAAGCGTTTCTGAGGCTGCCTAGAGACGCCTGAGCACAGTTTAGATTGTATTCGAACAACTCGTTTCGTGATAATTCGCTTCTTTGAAGCAACTTCAGCCAAATTTTCGATATTCTCTGATGTTTGTAACTATTGTTGCAAAGCGCCTCTGGGGGTCCCTGGAGACGTCTGAGCATGGTTCGGTCGAGATTCGAACAACTCGTTGCTTCGCGATAATTCGCTTCTTTGAAGCAACCACTCAAATTTTCGATATTCTCCGATATTTGTAACACTTGTCTTAGAGCGCTTCTGAGGCTCCGTAGAGACGAGTGAGCACAGTTTAGTTTGGATTCGAACACCTCGTTGTTTCGCCATAATTTGCTTCTATCAAGCAACTCCACTCAAATTTTGGATATTCTCTGATATTTATAACACTTGTCTCAATGTCTTTCTGAGGCTGCCTAAACACGCCTGAGCACAGATTAGGTTCGATTCGAACAGATCTTTCTTTCGCGATAATTCGCTTCTTTGAAGCAACTTCACTCAAATTTTCGATATTCTCCGATATTCCTAAAACTTGCCTCAACGCGTATCTGAGGCTCCCTAGAGACGCCTGAGATCAGTTTAGTTTGGATTCAAACAACTCGTTTCGCCATAATTCGCTTCTTAGAAGCAACTTCATTGAAATTTTCGATATTCTCCGATACTTGTAACACTTGTCTCAAAGCGCATCTGAGGCTCCCTAGAGACGCCTGAGCATAGTTTAGTTTCATTCGAACACCTCGTTGTTTCACGACAATTCGCACCTTTGAAGCAACTTCACTCAAATTTTCGATATTCTACGATATTTGTAACACTTGTCTCAAAGCGTTTCTGAGGCTGCCTAGAGACGCCTGAGCACAGTTTAGTTTGGAATCGAAGAACTCGTTTCGCGATAATTCGCTTCTTTGAAGCAACTTCACTCAAATTTTCGAAATTCTACGATATTTGTAACACTTGTCTCAAAGCGTTTCTGAGGCTGCCTAGAGACGCCTGAGCACAGTTAAATTGGATTCGAACAACTCGTTTCGCGATAAGTCGCTTCTTTGAGGCAACTTCAGTCAAATTTTCGATATTGTCCGATATTTGTAACACTTGTCTCAGAGCGCTTCTGAGGCTCCGTAGAGACGCGTGAGCACAGTTTAGTTTGGATTCGAAGAACTCGTTTCGCGATAATTCGCTTCTTTGAAGCAACTTCACTCAAATTTTCGAAATTCTCAGATATTTGTAACACCTGTCTCAAAGCGTTTCTGAGGCTGCCTAGAGACGCCTGAGCACTGTTTATATTTCAATTCGAACAACCCGTTTCGCGATAATTCGCTTCTTTGAAGCAACTTCAGCCAACTTTTCCATATTCTCTGATGTTTGTAACTATTGTTTCAAAGGGCCTCTGGGGGTCCCTAGAGACGTCTGAGCATGGTTCGGTCTAGATTCGAACAACTCGTTGCTTCGCGATAATTCGCTTCTTTGAAGCAACCAGTCAAATTTTCGATATTCTGCGATATTTGTAACACTTGTCTTAGAGCGCTTCTGAGGCTCCGTAGAGACGAGTGAGCACAGTTTAGTTTGCATTCGAACACCTCGTTGTTTCGCCATAATTTGCTTCTATCAAGCAACTCCACTCAAATTTTGGATATTCTCTGATATTTATAACACTTGTCTCAAAACCTTTCTGAGGCTTCCTACAGACGCCTGAGCACAGATTAGGTTCGATTCGAACAGATCTTTCTTTCGCGATAATTCGCTTCTTTGAAACAACTTCACTCAAATTTTCGAAATTCTATGATATTTGTAACACTTGTCTCAAAGCGCTTCTGAGGCTCCCTAGAGACGCCTGAGCACAGTTTAGTTTGGATTCGAAGAACTCGTTTCGCGATAATTCGCCTCTTTGAAGCAACTTTATTCAAATTTTCGATATTCTCCGATATTTGTAACACTTGTCTCAAAGCGTTTCTGAGGCTCCCTAGAGACGACTCAGCACAGTTTAGTTTGGGTTCTAACACCTCGTTCTTTCGCGATAATTCGCTTCTTTGAAGCAACTTCAATCAAATTTTCGATATTCTCAGATATTTGTAACACCTGTCTCAAAGCGTTTCTCAGGATGCCTAGAGACGCCTGAGATCAGTTAGATTGGATTCGAGCAACTCGTAGTTTCGCCATAATTCGCTTCTTTGAAGCAACTTCACTCAAAGCAACTTCACTCAAATTTTCGATATTCTCAGATATTTGTAACGCTCGTCTCAAAGCGCTTCTGAGGCTCCCTAGGGAGTCGTGAGCACAGTTATTTTGGATTCCAACAGCTCGTTGTTTCACGATAATTCGCTTCTTTGAAGCAACTTCATTCAAATTTTCGATATTCTCCGATATTTGTAACACTTGCCTCAAGGCGCTTCTGAGGCTGCCTAGAGACGCCTGAGCACAGTTTAGTTTGGATTCGAAGTACTCGTTTCGCGATAATTCGCATCTTTGAAGCAACTTCACTCAAATTTTCGAAATTCTACGATATTTGTAACCCTTGTCTCAAAGCGCTTCTGAGGCTCCCTAGAGACGCCTGAGCACAGTTTAGTTTGGATTCGAAGAACTCGTTTCGATATAATTCGCTTCTTTGAAGCAACTGCATTCAAATTTTCGATATTCTCCGATATTCGTAACACTTGCCTCAAGGCGTATCTGACTCTCCCTAGAGACGCCTGAGATCAGTTTAGTTTGGATTCAAACAACCCGTTTCGCCATTTTTCGCTTCTTAGAAGCAACTTCATTGAAATTTTCGATATTCTACGATACTTGTAACACTTGTCTCAAAGCGCTTCTGAGGCTCCCTAGAGACGCCTGAGCATAGTTTAGTTTGGATTCGAACACCTCGTTGTTTCGCGATAATTCGCACCTTTGAAGCAACTTCACTCCAATTTTCGATATTCTACGATATTTGTAACACTTGTCTCAAAGCGTTTCTGAGGCTCCCTAGAGACGCCTGAGCACAGTTTAGTTTGGATTCGAAGAACTCGTTTCGCGATAATTCGCTTCTTTGAGGCAACTTCAGTCAAATTTTCGATATTCTCCGATATTTGTAACACTTGTCTCAGAGCGCTTCTGAGGCTCCGTAGAGACGCGTGAGCACAGTTTGGTTTGGATTCCAAGAACTCGTTTCGCGATAATTTGCTTCTTCGAAGCAACTTCACTCAAATTTTCGATATTCTTCGATATTTGTAACACTTGCCTCAAGGCGTATGTGAGGCTCCCTAGAGACGCCTGAGATCAATTTAGTTTGGATTCGAACAACTCGTTTCGCCATAATTCGCTTCTTAGATGCAACTTCATTGAAATTTTCGATATTCTCCGATACTTGTAACACTTGTCTCAAAGCGCTTCTGAGGCTCCCTAGAGACGCCTGAGTATAGTTTAGTTTGGATTCGAACACCTCGTTGTTTCACGATAATTCGCACCTTTGAAGCAACTTCACTCAAATTTTCGATATTCTACGATATTTGTAACACTTGTCTCAAAGCGTTTCTGAGGCTCCGTAGAGACGCGTGAGCACAGTTTAGTTTGGATTCGAAGAACTCGTTTCGCGATAATTCGCTTCTTTGAAGCAACTTCAGTCAAATTTTCGATATTCTACGATATTTGTAACACTTGTCTCAGAGCGCTTCTGAGGCTCCGTAGAGACGCGTGAGGACAGTTTAGTTTGGATTCGAAGAACTCGTTTCGCGATAATTCGCTTCTTTGAAGCAACTTCACTCAAATTTTCGAAATTCTCAGATATTAGTAACACCTGTCTCAAAGCGTTTCTGAGGCTGCCTAGAGACGCCTGAGCACAGTTTAGATTGGATTCGAACAACTCGTTTCGCGATAATTCGCTTCTTTGAGGCAACTTCAGTCAAATTTTCGATATTCTCCGATATTTGTAACAGTTGTCTCAGAGCGTTTCTGAGGCTCCCTAGAGACGCCTGAGCACAGTTTAGTTTGGATTCGAAGAACTCGTTTCGCGATAATTCGCTTCTTTGAGGCAACTTCAGTCAAATTTTCGATATTCTCCGATATTTGTAACACTTGTCTCAGAGCGCTTCTGAGGCTCCGTAGAGACGCGTGAGCACAGTTTAGATTGGATTCGAACAACTCGTTTCGCGATAATTCGCTTCTTTGAAGCAACTTCAGCCAAATTTTCGATATTCTCTTAGGTTTATAACTATTGTTTCAAAGGGCCTCTGGGGGTCCCTAGAGACGTCTGAGCATGGTTCGGTCTAGATTCGAACAACTCGTTGCTTCGCGATAATTCGCTTCTTTGAAGCAACCACTCAAATTTTCGATATTCTCCGATATTTGTAACACTTGTCTGAGAGCGCTTCTGAGGCTCCGTAGTGACGAGTGAGCACAGTGTAGTTTGGATTCGAACAACTCGTTGTTTCGCCATAATTTGCTTCTATCAAGCAACTCCACTCAAATTTTGGATATTCTCTGATATTTATAACACTTGTCTCAAAACCTTTCTGAGGCTTCCTACAGACGCTTGAGCACAGATTAGGTTCGATTCGAACACATCTTTCTTTCGCGTTAATTCGCTTCTTTGAAGCAACTTTATTCAAATTTTCGATATTCTCCGATATTTGTAACACTTGTCTCAAAGCGTTTCTTAGGCTCCCTAGAGACGCCTCAGCACAGTTTAGTTTGGATTCTAACACCTCGTTCTTTCGCGATAATTCGCTTCTTTGAAGCAACTTCATTCAAATTTTCGATATTCTCAGATATTTGTAACACCCGTCTCAAAACGTTTCTCAGGATGCCTAGAGACGCCTGAGATCAGTTAGATTGGATTCGAGCAACTCGTAGTTTCGCCATAATTCGCTTCTTTGAAGCAACTTCACTCAAAGCACCTTCACTCAAATTTTCGATATTCTCAGATATTTGTAACGCTCGTCTCAAAGCGCTTCTGAGGCTCCCTAGGGAGGCGTGAGCACAGTTATTTTGGATTCGAACAGCTCGTTGTTTCGCGATAATTCGCTTATAGGAAGCAACTTCATTCAAATTTTCGATATTCTCCGATATTTGTAACACTTGCCTCAAGGCGTATCTGAGGCTCCCTAGAGGCGCCTGAGATCAGTTTAGTTTGGATTCAAACAACTCGTTTCGCCATAATTCGCTTCTTAGAAGCAACTTCATTGAAATTTTCGATATTCTCCGATACTTGTAACACTTGTCTCAAAGCGCTTCTGAGGCTCCCTAGAGACGCCTGAGCATAGTTTAGTTTGGATTCGAACACCTCGTTGTTTCACGACAATTCGCACCTTTGAAGCAACTTCACTCAAATTTTCGATATTCTACGATATTTGTAACACTTGTCTCAAAGCGTTTCTGAGGCTGCGCAGAGACGCCTGAGCACAGTTTAGGTTGGTTTCGAAGTACTCGTTTCGCGATAATTCGCTTCTTTGAAGCAACTTCACTCAAATTTTCGAAATTCTACGATATTTGAACCCTTGTCTCAAAGCGCTTCTGAGGCTCCCTAGAGACGCCTGAGCACAGTTTAGTTTGGATTCGAAGAACTCGTTTCGCGATAATTCGCTTCTTTGAAGCAATTTCTTTCAAATTTTCGAAATTCTACGATATTTGTAACACTTGTCTCAAAGCGCTTCTGAGGCTCCCTAGGGAGGCGTGAGCACAGTTATTTTGGATTCGAACAGCTCGTTGTTTCGCGATAATTCGCTTCTTTGAAGCAAATTCACTCAAATTTTCGATATTCTCCGATATTCCTAAAACTTGCCTCAACGCGTATCTGAGGCTCCCTAGAGACGCCTGAGATCAGTTTAGTTTGGATTCAAACAACTCGTTTCGCCATAATTCGCTTCTTAGAAGCAACTTCATTGAAATTTTCGATATTCTCCGATACTTGTAACACTTGTCTCAAAGCGCATCTGAGGCTCCCTAGAGACGCCTGAGCATAGTTTAGTTTGGATTCGAACACCTCGTTGTTTCGCGATAATTCGCACCTTTGAAGCAACTTCACTCAAATTTTCGATATTCTACGATATTTGTAACACTTGTCAAAAGGCGTTTCTGAGGCTCCCTAGAGACGCCTGAGCACAGTTTAGTTTGGATTCGAAGAACTCGTTTCGCGATAATTCGTTTTTTGAGGCAACTTCTGTCAAATTTTCGATATTCTCCGATATTTGTAACACTTGTCTCAGAGCGCTTCTGAGGCTCCGTAGAGACGTGTGAGCACAGTTTAGATTGGATTCGAACAACTCGTTTCGCGATAATTCGCTTCTTTGAAGCAACTTCAGCAAAATTTTCGATATTCTCTGATGTTTGTAACTATTGTATCAAAGGGCCTCTGGGGGTCCGTAGAGACGTCTGAGCATGGTTCGGTCGAGATTCGAACAACTCGTTGCTTCGCGATAATTCGCTTCTTTGAAGCAACCAGTCAAATTTTCGGTATTCTCCGATATTTGTAACACTTGTCTTAGAGCGCTTCTGAGGCTCCGTAGAGACGAGTGAGCACAGTTTAGTTTGGATTCGAACAACTCGTTGTTTCGCCATAATTTGCTTCTATCAAGCAACTCCACTCAAATTTTGGATATTCTCTGATATTTATAACACTTGTCTCAAAACCTTTCTGAGGCTTCCTACAGACGCCTGAGCACAGATTAGGTTCGATTCGAACAGATCTTTCTTTCGCGATAATTCGCTTCTTTTAAGCAACTTCACTCAAATTTTCGATATTCTCCGATACTTGTAACACTTGTCTCAAAGCGCTTCTGAGGCTCCCTAGAGACGCCTGAGCATAGTTTAGTTTGGATTCGAACACCTCGTTGTTTCACGACAATTCGCACCTTTGAAGCAACTTCACTCAAATTTTCGATATTCTACGATATTTGTAACACTTGTCTCAAAGCGTTTCTGAGGCAGCCTAGAGACGCCTGAGCACAGTTTAGTTTGGATTCGAAGAACTCGTTTCGCGATAATTCGCTTCTTTGAAGCAACTTCACTCAAATTTTCGAAATTCTACGATATTTGTAACACTTGTCTCAAAGCGTTTCTGAGGCTGCCTAGAGACGCCTGAGCACAGTTTAGATTGGATTCGAACAACTCGTTTCGCGATAAGTCGCTTCTTTGAGGCAACTTCAGTCAAATTTTCGATATTCTCCGATATTTGTAACAGTTGTCTCAGAGCGTTTCTGAGGCTCCCTAGAGACGCCAGAGCACAGTTTAGTTTGCATTCGAAGAACTCGTTTCGCGATAATTCGCTTCTTTGAGGCAACTTCAGTCAAATTTTCGATATTCTCCGATATTTGTAACACTTGTCTCAGAGCGCTTCTGAGGCTCCGTAGAGACGCGTGAGCACAGTTTAGTTTGGATTCGAAGAACTCGTTTCGCGATAATTCGCTTCTTTGAAGCAACTTCACTCAAATTTTCGAAATTCTGAGATATTTGTAACACCTGTCTCAAAGCGTTTCTGAGGCTGCCTAGAGACGCCTGAGCACAGTTTAGATTGGATTCGAACAACTCGTTTCGCGATAATTCGCTTCTTTGAAGCAACTTCAGCCAAATTTTCGATATTCTCTGATGTTTGTAACTATTGTTTCAAAGGGCCTCTGGGGGTCCCTAGAGACGTCTGAGCATGGTTCGGTCTAGATTCGAACAACTCGTTGCTTCGCGATAATTCGCTTCCTTGAAGCAACCAGTCAAATTTTCGATATTCTCCGATATTTGTAACACTTGTCTCAGAGCGCTTCTGAGGCTCCGTAGAGACGAGTGAGCACAGTTTAGTTTGGATTCGAACACCTCGTTGTTTCGCCATAATTTGCTTCTATCAAGCTACTCCACTCAAATTTTGGATATTCTCTGATATTTATAACACTTGTCTCAAAACCTTTCTGAGGCTTCCTACAGACGCCTGAGCACAGATTAGGTTCGATTCGAACAGATCTTTCGGTCGCGATAATTCGCTTCTTTGAAGCAACTTCACTCAAATTTTCGATATTCTCCGATATTCGTAACACTTGCCTCAAGGCGTATCTGAGGCTCCCCAGAGACGCCTGAGATCAGTTAGGTTTGGATTCAAACAACTCTTTTCGCCATAATTCGCTTCTTAGGAGCAACTTCATTGAAATTTTCGATATTCTCCGATACTTGTAACACTTGTCTCAAAGCGCTTCTGAGGCTCCCTAGAGACGCCTGAGCACAATTTAGTTTGGATTCAAACACCTCGTTGTTTCACGACATTTCGCACCTTTGAAGCAACTTCACTCAAATTTTCGATATTCTACGATATTTGTAACACTTGTCTCAAAGCGTTTCTGAGGCTGCCTAGAGACGCGTGAGCACAGTTTAGTTTGGATTCGAAGAACTCGTTTCGCGATAATTCGCTTCTTTGAGGCAACTTCAGTCAAATGTTCGATATTCTCCGATATTTGTAACACTTGTCTCAGAGCGCTTCTGAGGCTCCGTAGAGACGCGTGAGCACAGTTTAGTTTGGATTCCAAGAACTCGTTTCGCGATAATTCGCTTCTTTGAAGCAACTTCACTCAAATTTTCGA
Source organism: Tenodera sinensis (assembly GCA_030765045.1). Taxonomy (NCBI): domain Eukaryota; kingdom Metazoa; phylum Arthropoda; class Insecta; order Mantodea; family Mantidae; genus Tenodera; species Tenodera sinensis. The sequence continues at coordinate 63,734,587 of CM060966.1, read as the reverse complement.
TATTCCCCGATATTTGTAACACTTGCCTCAAAGCGTATCTGAGGCTCCCTAGAGACGCCTGAGATCAGTTTAGTTTGGATTCGAACAACCCGTTTCGCCATAATTCGCTTCTTAGATGCAACTTCATTGAAATTTTCGATATTCTCCGATACTTGTAACACTTGTCTCAAAGCGCTTCTGAGGCTCCCTAGGGAGGCATGAGCACAGTTATTTTGGATTCGAACAGCTCGTTGTTTCGCGATAATTCGCACCTTTGAAGCAACTTCACTCAAATTTTCGATATTCTACGATATTTGTAACACTTGTCTCAAAGCGTTTCTGAGGCTGCCTAGAGACGCGTGAGCACAGTTTAGTTTGGATTCGAAGAACTCGTTTCGCGATAATTCGCTTCTTTGAAGCAACTTCACTCAAATTTTCGAAATTCTCAGAAATTTGTAACACCTGTCTCAAAGCGTTTCTGAGGCTGCCTAGAGACGCCTGAGCACAGTTTAGATTGGATTCGAACTCGTTTCGCGATAATTCGCTTCTTTGAAGCAACTTCACTCAAATTTTCGAAATTCTTAGATATTTGTAACACTTGTCTCAAAGCGCTTCTGAGGCTCCCTAGAGACGCCTGAGCAAAATTTAGTTTGGATTCGAAGAACTCGTTTCGCGATAATTCGCTTCTTTGAAGCAACTTCTTTCAAATTTTCGAAATTCTACGATATTTGTAACACTTGTCTCAAAGGGTTTCTGAGGCTGCCTAGAGACGCCTGAGCACAGTTTAGTTTGGATTCGAAGAACTCGTTTCGCGATAATTCGCTTCTTTGAAGCAACTTCAGTCAAATTTTCGAAATTCTCAGATATTTGTAACACCTGTCTCAAAGCGTTTCTGAGGCTGCCTAGAGACGCCTGTGCACAGTTTAGATTGGATTCGAACAACTCGTTTCGCGATAATTCGCTTCTTTGAAGCAACTTCAGCCAAATTTTCGATATTCTCTGATGTTTGTAACTATTGTTTCAAAGGGCCTCTGGGGGTCCCTAGAGACGTCTGAGCATGGTTCGGTCTAGATTCGAACAACTCGTTGCTTCGCGATAATTCGCTTCTTTGAAGCAACCAGTCAAATTTTCGATATTCTCCGATATTTGTAACAATTGTCTTAGAGCGCTTCTGAGGCTCCGTAGAGACGAGTGAGCACAGTTTAGTTTGGATTCGAACACCTCGTTGTTTCGCCATAATTTGCTTCTATCAAGCAACTCCACTCAAATTTTGGATATTCTCTGATATTTATAACACTTGTCTCAAAACCTTTCTGAGGCTTCCTACAGACGCTTGAGCACAGATTAGGTTCGATTCGAACAGATCTTTCTTTCGCGATAATTCGCTTCTTTGAAGCAACTTCACTCAAATTTTCGAAATTCTATGATATTTGTAACACTTGTCTCAAAGCGCTTCTGAGGCTCCCTAGAGTCGCCTGAGCACAGTTAATTTGGATTCGAACACCTCGTTGTTTCGCGATAATTCGCTTCTTTGAAGCAACTTCACTCAAATTTTCGATATTCTCCGATATTTGTAACACTTGTCTCAAAGCCTTTCTGAGGCTCCCTAGAGACGCCTGAGCACAGTTTAGTTTGGATTCGAAGAACACGTTTCGGGATAATTCGCCTCTTTGAAGCAACTTTATACAAATTTTCGATATTCTCCGATATTTGTAACACTTGTCTCAAAGCGTTTCTGAGGCTCCCTAGAGACGCCTCAGCACAGTTTAGTTTGGATTCTAACACCTCGTTCTTTCGCGATAATTCGCTTCTTTGAAGCAACTTCATTCAAATTTTCGATATTCTCAGATATTTGTAACACCTGTCTCAAAGCGTTTCTCAGGATGCCTAGAGACGCCTGAGATCAGTTAGATTGGATTCGAGCAACCCGTAGTTTCGCCATAATTCGTTTCTTTGAAGCAACTTCACTCAAAGCAACTTCACTCAAATTTTCGATATTCTCAGATATTTGTAACGCTCGTCTCAAACCGCTTCTGAGGCTCCCTAGGGAGGCGTGAGCACAGTTATTTTGGATTCGAACAGCTCGTTGTTTCGCGATAATTCGCTTCTTTGAAGCAACTTCATTCAAATTTTCGATATTCTCCGATATTTGTAACACTTGCCTCAAGGCGTATCTGAGGCCGCCTAGAGACGGCTGAGCACAGTTTAGTTTGGATTCGAAGTACTCGTTTCGCGATAATTCGCTTCTTTGAAGCAACTTCACTCAAATTTTCGAAATTCCACGATATTTGTAACCCTTGTCTCAAAGCGCTTCTGAGGCTCCCTAGAGACGCCTGAGCATAGTTTAGTTTGGATTCGAACACCTCGTTGTTTCGCGATAATTCGCACCTTTGAAGCAACTTCACTCAAATTTTCGATATTCTACGATATTTGTAACACTTGTCAAAAGGCGTTTCTGAGGCTCCCTAGAGACGCCTGAGCACAGTTTAGTTTGGATTCGAAGAACTCGTTTCGCGATAATTCGCTTCTTTGAGGCAACTTCAGTCAAATTTTCGATATTCTCCGATATTTGTAACACTTGTCTCAGAGCGCTTCTGAGGCTCCGTAGAGACGCGTGAGCACAGTTTAGTTTGGATTCGAAGAACTCGTTTCGCGATAATTCGCTTCTTTGAAGCAACTTCACTCAAATTTTCGAAATTCTCAGATATTAGTAACACCTGTCTCAAAGCGTTTCTGAGGCTGCCTAGAGACGCCTGAGCACAGTATAGATTGGATTCGAACAACTCGTTTCGCGATAATTCGCTTCTTTGAGGCAACTTCAGTCAAATTTTCGATATTCTCCGATATTTGTAACAGTTGTCTCAGAGCGTTTCTGAGGCTCCCTAGAGACGCCTGAGCACAGTTTAGTTTGGATTCGAAGAACTCGTTTCGCGATAATTCGCTTCTTTGAGGCAACTTCAGTCAAATTTTCGATATTCTCCGATATTTGTAACACTTGTCTCAGAGCGCTTCTGAGGCTCCGTAGAGACGCGTGAGCACAGTTTAGTTTGGATTCCAAGAACTCGTTTCGCGATAATTCGCTTCTTTGAAGCAACTTCACTCAAATTTTCGAAATTCTCAGATATTAGTAACACCTGTCTCAAAGCGTTTCTGAGGCTGCCTAGAGACGCCTGAGCACAGTATAGATTGGATTCGAACAACTCGTTTCGCGATAATTCGCTTCTTTGAGGCAACTTCAGTCAAATTTTCGATATTCTCCGATATTTGTAACAGTTGTCTCAGAGCGTTTCTGAGGCTCCCTAGAGACGCCTGAGCACAGTTTAGTTTGGATTCGAAGAACTCGTTTCGCGATAATTCGCTTCTTTGAGGCAACTTCAGTCAAATTTTCGATATTCTCCGATATTTGTAACACTTGTCTCAGAGCGCTTCTGAGGCTCCGTAGAGACGCGTGAGCACAGTTTAGATTGTATTCGAACAACTCGTTGTTTCGCCATAATTTGCTTCTATCAAGCAACTCCACTCAAATTTTGGATATTCTCTGATATTTTTAACACTTGTCTCAAAACCTTTCTGAGGCTTCCTACAGACGCTTGAGCACAGATTAGGTTCGATTCGAACAGATCTTTCTTTCGCGATAATTCGCTTCTTTGAAGCAACTTTATTCAAATTTTCGATATTCTCCGATATTTGTAACACTTGTCTCAAAGCGTTTCTGAGGCTCCCTAGAGACGCCTCAGCACAGTTTAGTTTGGATTCTAACACCTCGTTCTTTCGCGATAATTCGCTTCTTTGAAGCAACTTCATTCAAATTTTCGATATTCTCAGATATTTGTAACACCTGTCTCAAAGCGTTTCTCAGGATGCCTAGAGACGCCTGAGATCAGTTAGATTGGATTCGAGCAAATCGTAGTTTCGCCATAATTCGCTTCTTTGAAGCTACTTCACTCAAAGCAACTTCACTCAAATTTTCGATATTCTCAGATATTTGTAACGCTCGTCTCAAAGCGCTTCTCAGGCTCCCTAGGGAGGCGTGAGCACAGTTATTTTGGATTCGAACAGCTCGTTGTTTCGCGATAATTCGCTTCTTTGAAGCAACTTCACTCAAATTTTCGATATTCTACGATATTTGTAACACTTGTCTCAAAACGTTTCTGAGGCTCCCTAGAGACGCCTGAGATCAGTTTAGTTTAGATTCAAACAACTCGTGTCGCCATAATTCGCTTCTTAGATACAACTTCATTAAATTTTTCGATATTCTCCGATACTTGTAACACTTGTCTCAAAGCGCTTCTGAGGCTCCCTAGAGACGCCTGAGCATAGTTTAGTTTGGATTCGAACACCTCGTTGTTTCACGACAATTCGCACCTTTGAAGCAACTTCACTCAAATTTTCGATATTCTACGATATTTGTAACACTTGTCTCAAAGCGTTTCTGAGGCTGCCTAGAGATGCCTGAGCACAGTTTAGTTTGGATTCGAAGAACTCGTTTCGCGATAATTCGCTTCTTTGAAGCAACTTCACTCAAATTTTCGAAATTCTACGATATTTGTAACACTTGTCTCAAAGCGCTTCTGAGGCTCCCTAGAGACGCCTGAGCACAGTTTAGTTTGGATTCGAAGAACTCGTTTCGCGATAATTCGCTTCTTTGAAGCAACTTCTTTCAAATTTTCGAAATTCTACGATATTTGCAACAGTTGTCTCAGAGCGTTTCTGAGGCTCCGTAGAGACGCCTGAGCACAGTTTAGTTTGGATTCGAAGAACTCGTTTCGCTATAATTCGCTTCTTTGAGGCAACTTCAGTCAAATTTTCGATATTCTCCGATATTTGTAACACTTGTCTCAGAGCGCTTCTGAGGCTCCGTAGAGACGCGTGAGCACAGTTTAGTTTGGATTCGAAGAACTCGTTTCGCGATAATTCGCTTCTTTGAAGCAACTTCACTCAAATTTTCGAAATTCTACGATATTTGTAACACTTGTCTCAAAGCGCTTCTGAGGGTCCCTAGAGACGCCTGAGATCAGTTAGGTTTGGATTCAAACAACTCTTTTCGCGATAATTCGCTTCTCTGATGCAGCTTCATTAGAATTTTCGATATTCTCAGATATTTGTACCACTTGTCTCAAAGCGTTTCTGAGGCTGCCTAGAGACGCCTGAGCACAGTTTAGTTTGGATTCGATGAACTCGTTTCGCGATAATTCGTTTCTTTGAAGCAACTTCGCTCAAATTTTCGAAATTCTACGATATTTGTAACACTTGTCTCAAAGCGCTTCTGAGGCTCCCTAGAGACGCCTGAGATCAGTTAGGTTTGGATTCAAACAACTCTTTTCGCGATAATTCGCTTCTCTGATGCAGCTTCATTAGAATTTTCGATATTCTCAGATATTTGTACCACTTGTCTCAAAGCGTTTTTGAGGGTCCCTAGAGACGCCTGAGTAAAGTTTAGTTTGAATTCGAACACCTCGTTGTTACCCGATAATTCGCTTCTTTGGAGCAACTACACTCAAATTTTCGATATTCTCCGATATTTGTAACACTTACCTCAAAGCGTATCTGAGGCTCCCTAGAGGCGCCTGAGCACAGTTTAGTTTAGATTCGAAGAACTCGTTTCGCGATAATTCGCTTCTTTGAAGCAACTTCACTCAAATTTTCGATATTCTACGATATTTGTAACCCTTGTCTCAAAGCGTTTCTGAGGCTGCCTAAAGACGCCTGAGATCAGTTTACTTTGGATTCGAAAAACTCGTTGTTTCGCCCTAATGCGCTTCTTTGATGCAACTTCACCCAAATTTTCGATATTCTCTGATGTTTGTAACTATTGTTTCAAAGGGCCTCTGGGGGTCCCTAGAGAAGTCTGAGCACGGTTCAGTTTAGATTCGAACAACTCCTTGGTTCGCGATAATTCGCTTCTTTGAAGCAACTTCAGTCAAATTTTCGATATTCTCCGATATTTGTAACACTTGTCTCAGAGCGCTTCTGAGGCTCCGTACAGACGCGTGAGCACAGTTTAGTTTGGATTCGAACACCTCGTTGTTTCGCCATAATTTGCTACTATCAAGCAACTCCACTCAAATTTTGGATATTCTCTGATATTTATAACACTTGTCTCAAAGCCTTTCTGAGGGTTCCTAGAGACGCCTGAGCACAGATTAGGTTCGATTCGAACACATCGTTCTTTCGCGATAATTCGCTTCTTTGAAGCAACTTCACTCAAATTTTCGATATTCTCAGATATTTGTAACACTTGTCTCTAAGCATTTTTGAGGGTCCCTACAGACGCCTGAGCAAAGTTTAATTTGGATTCGAACACCGCGTTGTTACGCGATAATTCGCTTCTTTGAAGCAACTTCACTCAAATTTTCGATATTCTCCGATATTTGTAACACTTGTCTCAAAGCGTTTCTAAGGCTCCCTAGAGACGCCTGAGCACAGTTTAGTTTGGATTCTAAGAACTCGTTTCGCGATAATTCGCTTCTTCGAAGCAATTTCACTCAAATTTTCGATATTATCCAATATTCGTAACACTTGCCTCAAAGCGTATCTGAGGCTCCCTAGAGACGCCTGAGCATAGCTTAGTTTGGATTCGAACAAATCGTTGTTTCGCGATAATTCGCACCTTTGAAGCAACTTCACTCAAATTTTCGATATTCCACGATATTTGTACCACTTGTCTCAAAGCGTTTCTGAGGCTTCCTACAAACTCCTGAGCACAGATTAGGTTCAATTCGAACAGATCGTTCTTTCGCGATAATTCGCTTCTTTGAAGCAACTTCACTCAAATTTTCGATATTCTCCGATATTTGTAACACTTGTCTCAATGCGTTTCTGAGGGTCCCTAGAGACGCCTGAGCAAAGTTTATTTTGGATTCGAACACCTCGTTGTTTTGCGATAATTCGCTTCTTAGATGCCACTTCACTCAAATTTTCGATATTCTCCGATATTTGTAACACTTGTCTCAGAGCGCTTCTGAGGCTCCGTAGAGACGCGTGAGCACAGTTTAGTTTGGATTCGAAGAACTCGTTTCGCGATAATTCGCTTCTTTGAAGCAACTTCACTCAAATTTTCGAAATTCTCAGATATTTGTAACACCTGTCTCAAAGCGTTTCTGAGGCTGCCTAGAGACGCCTGAGCACAGTTTAGATTGGATTCGAACAACTCGTTTCGCGATAATTCGCTTCTTTTAGGCAACTTCACCCAAATTTTCGATATTCTCTTATGCTTGTAAGTATTCTTTCAAAGGGCCCTGGGGCTATATAGAGACGTCTGAGCACAGTTTAGATTGGATTCGAACAACTCGCTTCGCCCTAATCCGCTTCTTTGAAGCAGCTTCAGCCAAATTTTCGATATTCTCTGATGTTTGTAACTATTGTTTCAAAGGGCCTCTTGGGGTCCCTAGAGACGTCTGAGCACGGTTCGGTCTAGATTCGAACAACTCGCTGCTTCGCGATTATTCGCTTCTTTGAAGCAACTTCAGTCAAATTTTCGATATTCTCCGATATTTGTAACACTTGTCTCAGAGCGCTTCTGAGGCTCCATAGAGACGCGTGAGGACAGTTTAGTTTGGATTCGAACACCTCGTTGTTTCGCCATAATTTGCATCTATCAAGCAACTCCACTCAAATTTTGGATATTCTCTGATATTTATAACACTTGTCTCAAAGCCTTTCTGAGGCTTCCTACAGACGCCTGAGCACAGATTAGGTTCGATTCGAACAGATCTTTCTTTCGCGATAATTCGCTTCTTTTAAGCAACTTCACTCAAATTTTCGATATTCTCCGATATTCCTAACACTTGCCTCAAGGCGTATCTGAGGCTCCCTAGAGACGCCTGAGATCAGTTTAGTTTGGATTCAAACAACTCGTTTCGCCATTTTTCGCTTCTTAGAAGCAACTTCATTGAAATTTTCGATATTCTACGATACTTGTAACACTTGTCTCAAAGCGCTTCTGAGGCTCCCTAGAGACGCCTGAGCATAGTTTAGTTTGGATTCGAACACCTCGTTGTTTCGCGATAATTCGCACCTTTGAAGCAACTTCACTCAAATTTTCGATATTCTACGATATTTGTAACACTTGTCTCAAAGCGTTTCTGAGGCTCCCTAGAGACGCCTGAGCACAGTTTAGTTTGGATTCGAAGAACTCGTTTCGCGATAATTCGCTTCCTTGAGGCAACTTCAGTCAAATTTTCGATATTCTTCGATATTTGTAACACTTGTCTCAGAGCGCCTCTGAGGCTCCGTAGAGACGCGTGAGCACAGTTTAGTTTGGATTCCAAGAACTCGTTTCGCGATAATTCGTTTCTTTGAAGCAACTTCACTTAAATTTTCGATATTCTCCGATATTTGTAACACTTGCCTCAAGGCGTATCTGAGGCTCCCTAGAGACGCCTGAGATCTGTTTAGTTTGGATTCGAACAACTCGTTTCGCCATAATTCGCTTCTTAGATGCAACTTCATTGAAATTTTCGATATTCTCCGATACTTGTAACACTTGTCTCAAAGCGCTTCTGAGGCTCCCTAGAGACGCCTGAGCATAGTTTAGTTTGGTTTCGAACACCTCGTTGTTTCACGATAATTCGCACCTTTGAAGCAACTTCACTCAAATTTTCGATATTCTACGATATTTGTAACACTTGTCTCAAAGCGTATCTGAGGCTGCCTAGAGACGCCTGAGCACAGTTTAGTTTGGATTGGAAGAACTCGTTTCGCGATAATTCGCTTCTTTGAAGCAACTTCACTCAAATTTTCGAAATTCTACGATATTTGTAACACTTGTCTCAAAGCGCTTCTGAGGCTCCCTAGAGGCGCCTGAGCACAGTTTGGTTTGGATTCGAAGAACTCGTTTCGCGATAATTCGCTTCTTTGAAGCAACTTCTTTCAAATTTTCGAAATTCTACGATATTTGTAACACTTGTCTGAAAGCGCTTCTGAGGCTCCCTAGGGAGGCGTGAGCACAGTTATTTTGGATTCGAACAGCTCGTTGTTTCGCGATAATTCGCTTCTTTGAAGCAACTTCATTCAAATTTTCGATATTCTCCGATATTCGTAACACTTGCCTCAAGGCGTATCTGAGGCTCCCTAGAGACGCCTGAGATCAGTTTAGTTTGGATTCAAACAACTAGTTTCGCCATAATTCGCTTCTTAGAAGCAACTTCATTGAAATTTTCGATATTCTACGATACTTGTAACACTTGTCTCAAAGCGCTTCTGAGGCTCCCTAGAGACGCCTGAGCATAGTTTAGTTTGGATTCGAACACCTCGTTGTTTCGCGATAATTCGCACCTTTGAAGCAACTTCACTCAAATTTTCGATATTCTACGATATTTGTAACACTAGTCAAAAAGCGTTTCTGAGGCTCCCTAGAGACGCCTGAGCACAGTTTAGTTTGGATTCGAAGAACTCGTTTCGCGATAATTCGCTTTTTGAGGCAACTTCAATCAAATTTTCGATATTCTCCGATATTTGTAACACTTGTCTCAGAGCGCTTCTGAGGCTCCGTAGAGACGCGTGAGCACAGTTTAGTTTGGATTCGAAGAACTCGTTTCGCGATAATTCGCTTCTTTGAAGCAACTTCACTCAAATTTTCGAAATTCTCAGATATTTGTAACACCTGTCTCAAAGCGTTTCTGAGGCTGCCTAGAGACGCCTGAGCACAGTTTAGATTGGATTCGAACAACTCGTTTCGCGATAATTCGCTTCTTTGAAGCAACTTCATTCAAATTTTCGATATTCTCAGATATTTGTAACACCTGTCTCAAAGCGTTTCTCAGGCTGCCTAGAGACGCCTGAGATCAGTTAGATTGGATTCGAGCAACTCGTAGTTTCGCCATAATTCGCTTCTTTGAAGCAACTTCACTCAAAGCAACTTCACTCAAATTTTCGATATTCTCAGATATTTGTAACGCTCGTCTCAAAGCGCTTCTCAGGCTCCCTAGGGAGGCGTGAGCACAGTTATTTTGGATTCGAACAGCTCGTTGTTTCGCGATAATTCGCTTCTTTGAAGCAACTTCACTCAAATTTTCGATATTCTACGATATTTGTAACACTTGTCTCAAAGCGTTTCTGAGGCTCCCTAGAGACGCCTGAGATCAGTTTAGTTTAGATTCAAACAACTCGTTTCGCCATAATTCGCTTCTTAGATACAACTTCATTAAATTTTTCGATATTTTTCCGATACTTGTAACACTTGTCTCAAAGCGCTTCTGAGGCTCCCTAGAGACGCCTGAGCATAGTTTAGTTTGGATTCGAACACCTCGTTGTTTCACGATAATTCGCACCTTTGAAGCAACTTCACTCAAATTTTCGATATTCTACGATATTTGTAACACTTGTCTCAAAGCGTTTCTGAGGCTGCCTAGAGACTCCTGAGCATAGTTAAGTTTGGAGTCGAAGTACTCGTTTCGCGATAATTCGCTTCTTTGAAGCAACTTTACTCAAATTTTCGAAATTCTACGATATTTGTAACCCTTGTCTCAAAGCGCTTCTGAGGCTCCCTAGAGACGCCTGAGCACAGTTTAGTTTGGATTCGAAGAACTCGTTTCGCGATAATTCGCTTCTTTGAAGCAACTTCTTTCAAATTTTCGAAATTCTACGATATTTGTAACACTTGTCTCAAAGCGCTTCTGAGGCTCCCTAGGGAAGCGTGAGCACAGTTATTTTTGATTCGAACACCTCGTTGTTTCGCGATAATTCGCTTCTTTGAAGCAACTTCGTTCAAATTTTCGATATTCTCCGATATTCGTAACACTTGTGTCAAAGCGTTTCTGAGGCTCCCTAGAGACGCCTGAGCACAGTTTAGTTTGGATTCGAAGAACTCGTTTCGCGATAATTCGCTTCTTTGAGGCAACTTCAGTCAAATTTTCGATATTCTCCGATATTTGTAACACTTGTCTCAGAGCGCTTCTGAGGCTCCGTAGAGACGCGTGAGCACAGTTTAGTTTGGATTCCAAGAACTCGTTTCGCGATAATTCGCTTCGTTGAAGCAACTTCACTCAAATTTTCGAAATTCTCAGATATTTGTAACACCTGTCTCTAAGCGTTTTTGAGGGTCCCTAGAGACGCCTGAGCAAAGTTTAATTTGGATTCGAACACCTCGTTGTTACGCGATAATTAGCTTCTTTGAAGCAACTTCATTCAAATTTTCGATATTCTCCGATATTTGTAACACTTGTCTCAAAGCGTTTCTAAGGCTCCCTAGAGACGCCTGAGCACAGTTTAGTTTGGATTCGAAGAACTCGTTTCGCGATAATTCGCTTCTTTGAAGCAACTTCATTCAAATTTTCGATATTCTCCGATATTTGTAACACTTGTCTCAAAGGGTTTCTGAGGCTCCCTAGAGACGCCTGAGCACAGTTTAGTTTGGATTCGAACACCTCGTTGTTTCGCGGTAGTTCGCATCTTTGAAGCAACTTCACTCAAATTTTCGATATTCTACGATATTTGTAACACTTGTCTCAAACCGCTTTTGAGGCTCCCTAGAGACGCCTCAGCACAGTTTAGTTTGGATTCTAACACCTCGTTCTTTCGCGATAATTTGCTTCTTTAAAGCAACTTCATTCAAATTTTCGATATTCTCAGATATTTGTAACACCTGTCTCAAAGCGTTTCTCAGGCTGCCTAGAGACGCCTGAGATCAGTTAGATTGGATTCGAGCAACTCGTAGTTTCGCCATAATTCGCTTCTTTGAAGCAACTTCACTCAAAGCAACTTCACTCAAATTTTCGATATTCTCAGATATTTGTAACGCTCGTCTCAAAGCGCTTCTGAGGCTCCCTAGGGAGGCGTGAGCATAGTTATTTTGGATTCGAACAGCTCGTTGTTTCGCGATAATTCGCTTCTTTGAAGCAACTTCATTCAAATTTTCGATATTCTCCGATATTTGTAACACTTGCCTCAAGGCGTATCTGAGGCTCTCTAGAGACGCCTGAGATCAGTTTAGTTTGGATTCAAGCAACTCGTTTCGCCATAATTCGCTTCTTAGAAGCAACTTCATTGAAATTTTCGATATTCTCCGATATTTGTAACACTTGCCTCAAGCCGTATCTGAGGCTCCCTAGAGACGCCTGAGCACAGTTTAGTTTGGATTCGAAGAACTCGTTTCGCGATAATTCGCTTCTTTGAGGCAACTTCAGTCAAATTTTCGATATTCTCCGATATTTGTAACAATTGTCTCAGAGCGCTTCTGAGGCTCCGTAGAGACGCGTGAGCACAGTTTAGTTTGGATTCGAAGAACTCGTTTCGCGATAATTCGCTTCTTTGAAGCAACTTCACTCAAATTTTCGATATTCTAAGATATTTGTAACACCTGTCTCAAAGCGTTTCTGAGGCTGCCTAGAGACGCCTGAGCACAGTTTAGATTGGATTCGAACAACTCGTTTCGCGATACTGTACTTCAAAACTTACACATTTTCATTGTATATACAAGAAATGTACATCAAAACATACACACTTTCGTTGTACACTCAAGAAATGTACATCAAAACATACACATTTTCATTGAATATACAAGAAATGTACATCAAAACTTACACATTTTCATTGTATATACAAGAAATGTACATCAAAAACTTACACATTTTCATTGTACACTCAAGAAATGTACATCAAAACATACACATTTTCATTGTATATACAAGGAATGTACATCAAAACTTACACATTTTCATTGTATATACAAGAAATGTACATCAAAACTTACACATTTTCATTGTATTTACTAGAAATGTACATCAAAACTTACACATTTTTATTGTATATACAAGAAATGTACATCAAAACATACACACTTTCATTGTACATACAGGAAATGTACATCAAAAGCTTACATATTTTCATTGTATATGCAAGAAATGCACATCAAAGGTTACACATTTTCATTGTATATAAGGAAATGCACATCAAAACTTACACATTTTCATTGTATATACAAGAAATGTACATCAAAACATACACATTTTCATTGTATATACAAGAAATGTACATCACAACTTACACATTTTCATTGTATATACAAGGAATGTACATCAAAACTTACACATTTTCATTGTACATACAAGAAATGTACATCACAAATTTACACATTTTCATTGTATATACAAGAAATGTACATCAAAACTTACACATTTTCATTGTATATACAAGAAATGTACATCAAAGTTCACACATTTTCATTGTATATACAAGAAATGTACATGAAAACATACACATTTTCATCGTATATACAAGAAATGTACATCAAAAGATACACATTTTCATTGTATATACAAGAAATGTACATCAAAGCTGCACATTTTCATTGTACACTCAAGAAATGTACATCAAAACATGGACATTTTCATAGTAGAAACAAGAAATGTACATCAAAACTTACACATTTTCACTGTATATACAAGAAATGTACATCAAAACTTACACATTTTTATTGTGCACTCAAGAAATGTACATCAAAACTTACACATTTTCATTGTACACTCAAGAATTGTACATCAAAACATACACATTTTCATTGTATACACAAGACACGTACATCAAAACTTACACATTTTCATTGTACATACAAGAAATGTACATCAAAAACTTACACATTTTCATTGTATATGCAAGAAATGTACATCAAAATTTACACATTTTCATTGTACATACAAGAAATGTACATCAAAACTTACACATTTTCATTGTATATACAAGAAATATACATCAAAACTACAAATTTTCACTGTATATACAAGAAATGTACATCAAAACTTACACATTTTAATTGTATATACAAGAAATGTACATCAAAACTTACACATTTTCATTGTATATACAAGAAATGTACATGAAAACATACACATTTTCATTGTATATACAAGAAATGTACATCAAAACATACACATTTTCATTGTATATACAAGAAATGTACAACAAAACCTACACATTTTCATTGTACACTCAAGAAATGTACATCAAAACTTACACATTTTCATTGTATATACAAGGAATGTACATCAAAACATACACGTTTTCATTGTATATACAAGAAATGTACATCAAAGCTCACACATTTTCATTGTATATACAAGAAATGTACATCAAAACTTACACATTTTCATTGTATATACAAGAAATGTACATCAAAGCTCACACATTTTCATTGTATATACAAGAAATGTACATGAAAACATACACATTTTCATTGTATATACGAGAAATGTACATCAAAAGATACACATTTTCATTGTATATACAAGAAATACACATCAAAACTTACACATTTTCATTGTACACTCAAGAAATGTGAATCAAAACTTACACATTTTCATTGTATATACAAGGAATGTACATCAAAACATACACATTTTCATTGTATATACAAGAAATATACATCAAAACTTACACACATTCATTGTATATCAAGAAATGTACATCTAAACATGCACATTTTCATTGTACACTCAAGAAATGTACATGGAAACTTACACATTTTCATTGTATATACAAGAAATGTACATCAAAACTTACACACTTTCATTGTATATACAAGCAATGTACATCAAAACTTACACATTTTCATTGTATATACAAGAAATGTACATCAAAACTTACACATTTTCATTGTATATACAAGAAATGTACATCAAAGCATACACATTTTCATTGTATATACAAGAAATATACATCAAAACTTACACATTTTCATTGTATCTACCAGAAATGTACATGAAAACGTACACATTTTCGTAGTACACTCAAGAAATGTACATCAAAGCTTACACATTCTCATTGTATATACAAGAAATGTACATCAAAACATACACATTTTCATTGTATATACAAGAAATATACATAAAAACTTACACATTTTCATTGTATATACAAGAAATGTACATCAAAACTTACACATTTTCATTGTATATACAAGAAATGTACATCAAAACTTACACATTTTCATTGTATATACAAGAAATGTACATCAAAGCATACACATTTTCATTGTATATACAAGAAATATACATCAAAAATTACACATTTTCATTGTATATACAAGCAATGTACATCAAAACTTACACATTCTCATTGTATATACAAGAAATGTACATCAAAACTTACAATTTTCATTGTATATACAAGAAATGTACATCAAAGCATACACATTTTCATTGTATATACAAGAAATATACATCAAAACTTACACATTTTCATTGTATCTACCAGAAATGTACATGAAAACAAACACATTTTCGTTGTACATTCAAGAAATGTACATCAAAGCTTACACATTCTCATTGTATATACAAGAAATGTACATCAAAACATACACATTTTCATTGTATATACAAGAAATATACATAAAAACATACACATTTTCATTGTATACACAAGAAATGTACATCAAAACATACACATTTTCATTGTATATACAAGAGAGGTACATCACAACTTACACATTTTCATTGTATATCCAAGAAATGTACAGCAAAACATAAACATTTTCATTGTATATACAAGAAATTTACATCAAAACTACACATTTTCGTTGTACACTAAAGAAATGTACATCAAAACATACACATTTTCATTGTATATACAAGGAATGTACATCAAAACTTACACATTTTCATTGTATATACAAGAAATGTACATCAAAACTTACACATTTTCATTGTATATACTAGAAATGTACATCAAAACTTACACATTTTTATTGTATATACAAGCAATGTACATCAAAACATACACACTTTCATTGTACACACAGGAAATGTACAACAAAAGCTTACATATTTTCATTGTATATGCAAGAAATGCACATCAAAGGTTACACATTTTCATTGTATATAAGGAAATGCACATCAAAACTTACACATTTTCATTGTATATACAAGAAATGTACATCAAAACATACACATTTTCATTGTATATACAAGAAATGTACATCACAACTTACACATTTTCATGGTATATACAAGGAATGTACATCAAAACTTACACATTTTCATTGTACATACAAGAAATGTACATCACAAACTTACACATTTTCATTGCATATACAAGAATTGTACATCAAAACTTACACATTTTCATTGTATATACAAGAAATGTACATCAAAGCTCACACATTTTCATTGTATATACAAGAAATGTACATGAAAACATACACATTTTCATTGTATATACAAGAAATGTACATCAAAAGATACACATTTTCATTGTATATACAAGAAATGTACATCAAAGCTGCACATTTTCATTGTACACTCAAGAAATGTACATCAAAACATAGACATTTTCATTGTACAAACAAGAAATGTACATCAAAACTTACACATTTTCATTGTATATACAAGAAATGTACATCAAAACTTACACATTTTCATTGTGCACTCAAGAAATGTACATCAAAACTTACACATTTTCATTGTACACTCATGAATTGTACATCAAAACATACACATTTTCATTGTATACACAAGAAACGTACATCAAAACTTACACATTTTCATTGTACATACAAGAAATGTACATCAAAAACTTACACATTTTCATTGTATATGCAAGAAATGTACATCAAAATTTACTCATTTTCATTGTACATACAAGAAATGTACATCAAAACTTAAACATTTTCATTGTATATAATGAAATATACATCAAAACTACAAATTGTCATTGTATATACAAGAAATGTACATCAAAACTTACACATTTTAATTGTATATAGAAGAAATGTACATCAAAACTTACACATTTTCATTGTATATACAAGAAATGTACATGAAAACATACACATTTTCATTGTATATACAAGAAATGTACAACAAAACTTACACATTTTCATTGTACACTCAAGAAATGTACATCAAAACTTACACATTTTCATTGTATATACAAGGAATGTACATCAAAACATACACGTTTTCATTGTATATACAAGAAATGTAAATCAAAACACACACATTTTCATTGTATATACAACAAATGTACATCAAAACTTACACATTTTCATTGTATATACAAGAAATGTACATCAAAGCTCACACATTTTCATTGTATATACAAGAAATGTACATGAAAACATACACATTTTCATTGTATATACAAGAAATGTACATCAAAAGATACACATTTTCATTGTATATACAAGAAATGTACATGAAAACGTACACATTTTCGTAGTACACTCAAGAAATGTACATAAAAGCTTACACATTCTCATTGTATATACAAGGAATGTACATCAAAACATACACACTTTCATTGTATATACAAGCAATGTACATCAAAACTTACACATTTTCATTGTATATACAAGAAGTGTACATCAAAACTCACACATTTTCACTGTAAATACAAGAAATGTGAATCAAAACTTACACATTTTCATTGTACACTCAAGAAATGTACATGGAAACTTACACGTTTTCATTGTATATACAAGAAATGTACATCAAAACTTACACACTTTCATTGTATATACAAGCAATGTACATCAAAACTTACACATTTTCATTGTATATACAAGAAATGTACATCAAAACTTACACATTTTCATTGTATATACAAGAAATGTACATCAAAGCATACACATTTTCATTGTATATACAAGAAATATACATCAAAACTTACACATTTTCATTGTATCTACCAGAAATGTACATGAAAACGTACACATTTTCGTAGTACACTCAAGAAATGTACATAAAAGCTTACACATTCTCATTGTATATACAAGAAATGTACATCAAAACATACACATTTTCATTGTATATACAAGAAATATACATCAAAACTTACACATTTTCATTGTATATACAAGAAATGTACATCAAAACTTACACATTTTCATTGTATATACAAGAAATGTACATCAAAACTTACACATTTTCATTGTATATACAAGAAATGTACATCAAAGCATACACATTTTCATTCTATATACAAGAAATATACATCAAAACTTACACATTTTCATTGTATATACAAGCAATGTACATCAAAACTTACACATTTTCAATGTATATACAAGAAATGTACATCAAAACTTACACATTTTCATTGTATATACAAGAAATGTACATCAAAGCATACACATTTTCATTGTATATACAAGAAATATACATCAAAACTTACACATTTTCATTGTATCTACCAGAAATGTACATGAAAACGTACACATTTTCGTTGTACATTCAAGAAATGTACATCAAAGCTTACACATTCTCATTGTATATACAAGAAATGTACATCAAAACATACCAATTTTCATTGTATATACAAGAAATATACATAAAAACATACACATTTTCATTGTATACACAAGAAATGTACATCAAAACATATACATTTTCATTTTATATACAAGAAAGGTACATCACAACTTACACATTTTCATTGTATATCCAAGAAATGTACAGCAAAACATAAACATTTTCATTGTATATACAAGAAATGTACATCAAAACTACACATTTTCGTTGTACACTAAAGAAATGTACATCAAAACATACACATTTTCATTGTACAGACAAGAAATGTAAATCAAAACTTACACATTTTCTTTGTATATACAAGGAATGTATATCAAAACTTTCACATTTTCATTGTGCACTCAAGAAATGTACATCCAAACTTACACATTTTCATTGTACACTCAAGAATTGTACACCAAAACATACACATTTTCATTGTATACACAAGAAATGTACATCAAAACTTACACATTTTCATTGTACATACAGGAAATGTACATAAAAAACTTACACATTATCATTGTATATGCAAGAAATGTACATCAAAACTTACACATTTTCATTGTACATACAAGAAATGTACATCAAAACTTACACATGTTCATTGTATATTCAAGAGATGTACATCAAAACTACACATTTTCATTGTATATACAAGAAATGTACTTCAAAGCTTACACATTTTCATTGTATATACAAGAAATGTACATCAAAACATACACATTTTCATTGTACACTCAAGAAATGTACATCAAAACATACACATTTTCGTTGTATATACAAGAAATGTACATCAAAACTTACACATTTTCATTGTATATACAAGAAATGTACATCAAAAACTTACACATTTCCATTGTACACTCAAGAGATGTACATCAAAACATACACATTTTCATTGTATATACAAGGAATGTACATCAAAACTTACACATTTTCATTGTATATACAAGAAATGTACATCAAAGCTTACACATTTTCATTGTATATACTAGAAATGTACATCAAAACTTACACATTTTTATTGTATATACAAGAAATGTACATCAAAACTTACACATTTTCATTGTACATACAGGAAATGTACATCAAAAGCTTACATATTTTCATTGTATATGCAAGAAATGCACATCAAAAGTTACACATTTTCATTGTATATAAGGAAATGCACATCAAAACTTACACATTTTCATTGTATATACAAGAAATGTACATCAAAACATACACATTTTCATTGTATATACAAGAAATGTACATCACAACTTACACATTTTCAATGTATATACAAGGAATGTACATCAAAACTTACACATTTTCATTGTACATACAAGTAAGGTACATCACAAACATACACATTTTCATTGTATATACAAGAAATGTACATCAAAACTTACACATTTTCATTGTATATACAAGAAATGTACATCAAAACTTACACATTTTCATTGTATATACAAGAAATGTACATCAAAGCTGCACATTTTCATTGTAAACTCAAGAAATTTACATCAAAACATAGACATTTTCATTGTACAAACAAGAAATGTACATCAAAACTTACACATTTTCATTGTATATACAAGAAATGTACATCAAAACTTACACATTTTCATTGTGCACTCAAGAAATGTACATCAAAACTTACACATTTTCATTGTACCTTCAAGAATTGTACATCAAAACATACACATTTTCATTGTATACACAAGAAACGTACATCAAAACTTACACATTTTCATTGTACATACAAGAAATGTACATCAAAAACTTACACATTTTCATTGTATATGCAAGAAATGTACATCAAAACTTACACATTTTCATCGTACATACAAGAAATGTACATCAAAACTTACACATTTTCATTGTATATACAAGAAATATACATCAAAACTACAAATTTTCATTGTATATGCAAGAAATGTACATCAAAACTTACACATTTTCATTGTATATACAAGAAATGTACATCAAAACTTACACATTTTCATTGTATATACAAGAATTGTACATCAAAGCTCACACATTTTAATTGTATATACAAGAAATGTACATGAAAACATACACATTTTCATTGTATATACAAGAAATGTACATCAAAACATACACATTTTCATTCTATATACAAGAAATGTACAACAAAACTTACACATTTTCATTGTACACTCAAGAAATGTACATCAAAACTTACACATTTTCATTGTATATACAAGGAATGTACATCAAAACATACACGTTTTCATTGTATATACAAGAAATGTACATCAAAACTCACACATTTTCATTGTATATACAAGAAATGTACATCAAAACTTACACATTTTCATTGTATATACAAGAAATGTACATCAAAGCTCACACATTTTCATTGTATGTACAAGAAATGTACATGAAAACATACACATTTTCATTGTATATACAAGAAATGTACATCAAAAGATACACATTTTCATTGTATATACAAGAAAAGTACATCAAAACTTACACATTTTCATTGTACACTCAAGAAATGTGAATCAAAACTTACACATTTTCATTGTATATACCAGAAATATACATAAAAACTTACACACATTCATTGTATATCAAGAAATGTACATCTAAACATGCACATTTTCATTGTACACTCAAGAAATGTACATAGAAACTTACACATTTTCATTGTATATACAAGAAATGTACATCAAAACTTACACACTTTCATTGTATATACAAGCAATGTAGATCAAAACTTACACATTTTCATTGTTTATACAAGAAATGTACATCAAAACTTACACATTTTCATTGTCTATACAAGAAATGTACATCAAAGCATACACATTTTCATTGTATATACAAGAAATATACATCAAAACTTACACATTTTCATTGTATCTACCAGAAATGTACATGAAGACGTACACATTTTCGTTGTACATTCAAGAAATGTACATCAAAGCTTACACATTCTCATTGTATATACAAGAAATGTACATCAAAACTTACACATTTTCATTGTACACAAAAGAAATGTACATCAAAACATACACATTTTCATTGTATATACAAGAAATGTACATGAAAACGTACACATTTTCGTAGTACACTCAAGAAATGTACATAAAAGCTTACACATTCTCATTGTATATACAAGGAATGTATATCAAAACATACACGTTTTCATTGTATATACAAGAAATGTACATCAAAACTCACACATTTTCATTGTAAATACAAGAAATGTGAATCAAAACTTACACATTTTCATTGTACACTCAAGAAATGTACATGGAAACTTACACATTTTCATTGTATATACAAGAAATGTACATCAAAACTTACACACTTTCATTGTATATACAAGCAATGTACATCAAAACTTACACATTTTCATTGTATATACAAGAAATGTACATCAAAACTTACACATTTTCATTGTATATACAAGAAATGTACATCAAAGCATACACATTTTCATTGTATATACAAGAAATATACATCAAAACTTACACATTTTCATTGTATCTACCAGAAATGTACATGAAAACGTACACATTTTCGTAGTACACTCAAGAAATGTACATAAAAGCTTCCACATTCTCATTGTATATACAAGAAATGTACATCAAAACATACATATTTTCATTGTATATACAAGAAATATACATCAAAACTTACACATTTTCATTGTATATACAAGAAATGTACATCAAAACTTACACATTTTCATTGTATATACAAGAAATGTACATCAAAACTTACAAATTTTCATTGTATATACAAGAAATGTACATCAAAGCATACACATTTTCATTGTATATACAAGAAATATACATCAAAACTTACACATTTTCATTGTATATACAAGCAATGTACATCAAAACTTACACATTTTCATTGTATATACAAGAAATGTACATCAAAACTTACACATTTTCATTGTATATACAAGAAATGTACATCAAAGCATACACATTTTCATTGTATATACAAGAAATATACATCAAAACTTACACATTTTCATTGTATCTACCAGAAATGTACATGAAAACGTACACATTTTCGTTGTACATTCAAGAAATGTACATCAAAGCTTACACATTCTCATTGTATATACAAGAAATGTACATCAAAACATACACATTTTCATTGTATATACAAGAAATATACATAAAAACATACACATTTTCATTGTATACACAAGAAATGTACATCAAAACATATACATTTTCATTGTATATACAAGAAAGGTACATCACAACTTACACATTTTCATTGTATATCCAAGAAATGTACAGCAAAACATAAACATTTTCATTGTATATACAAGAAATGTACATCAATACTACACATTTTCGTTGTACACTAAAGAAATGTACATCAAAACATACACATTTTCATTGTACAGACAAGAAATGTAAATCAAAACTTACACATTTTCATTGTATATACAAGGAATGTATATCAAAACTTTCACATTTTCATTGTGCACTCAAGAAATGTACATCAAAACTTACACATTTTCATTGTACACTCAAGAATTGTACACCAAAACATACACATTTTCATTGTATACACAAGAAATGTACATCAAAACTTACACATTTTCATTGTACATACAGGAAATGTACATAAAAAACTTACACATTATCATTGTATATGCAAGAAATGTACATCAAAACTTACACATTTTCATTGTACATACAAGAAATGTACATCAAAACTTACACATGTTCATTGTATATTCAAGAGATGTACATCAAAACTACACATTTTCATTGTATATACAAGAACTGTACTTCAAAGCTTACACATTTTCATTGTATATACAAGAAATGTACATCAAAACATACACATTTTCATTGTACACTCAAGAAATGTACATCAAAACATACACATTTTCGTTGTATATACAAGAAATGTACATCAAAACTTACACATTTTCATTGTATATACAAGAAATGTACATC
The DNA here is from genome assembly GCA_030765045.1 of Tenodera sinensis. Taxonomy (NCBI): domain Eukaryota; kingdom Metazoa; phylum Arthropoda; class Insecta; order Mantodea; family Mantidae; genus Tenodera; species Tenodera sinensis. The sequence goes on along the minus strand of CM060966.1, from coordinate 63,711,432 downwards.
AAAAACTTACACATTTTCATTGTACACTCAAGAGATGTACATCAAAACATACACATTTTCATTGTATATACAAGGAATGTACATCAAAACTTACACATTTTCATTGTATATACAAGAAATGTACATCAAAGCTTACACATTTTCATTGTATATACTAGAAATGTACATCAAAACTTACACATTTTTATTGTATATACAAGAAATGTACATCAAAACTTACACATTTTCATTGTACATACAGGAAATGTACATCAAAAGCTTACATATTCTCATTGTATATGCAAGAAATGCACATCAAAAGTTACACATTTTCATTGTATATAAGGAAATGCACATCAAAACTTACACATTTTCATTGTATATACAAGAAATGTACATCAAAACATACCCATTTTCATTGTATATACAAGAAATGTACATCACAACTTACACATTTTCATTGTACATACAAGTAATGTACATCACAAACTTACACATTTTCATTGTATATACAAGAAATGTACATCAAAACTTACACATTTTCATTGTATACACAAGAAATGTACATCAAAACTTACACATTTTCATTGTATATACCAGAAATGTACATCAAAGCTGCACATTTTCATTGTAAACTCAAGAAATGTACATCAAAACATAGACATTTTCATTGTACAAACAAGAAATGTACATCAAAACTTACACATTTTCATTGTATATACAAGAAATGTACATCAAAACTTACACATTTTCATTGTGCACTCAAGAAATGTACATCAAAACTTACACATTTTCATTGTACCTTCAAGAATTGTACATCAAAACATACACATGCTCATTGTATACACAAGAAACGTACATCAAAACTTACACATTTTCATTGTACATACAAGAAATGTACATCAAAAACTTAAACATTTTCATTGTATATGCAAGAAATGTACATCAAAACTTACACATTTTCATCGTACATACAAGAAATGTACATCAAAACTTACACATTTTCATTGTATATACAAGAAATATACATCAAAACTACAAATTTTCATTGTATATACAAGAAATGTACATCAAAACTTACACATTTTCATTGTATATACAAGAAATGTACATCAAAACTTACACATTTTCATTGTATATACAAGAATTGTACATCAAAGCTCACACATTTTAATTGTATATACAAGAAATGTACATGAAAACATACACATTTTCATTGTATATACAAGAAATGTACATCAAAACATACACATTTTCATTCTATATACAAGAAATGTACAACAAAACTTACACATTTTCATTGTACACTCAAGAAATGTACATCAAAACTTACACATTTTCATTGTATATACAAGGAATGTACATCAAAACATACACGTTTTCATTGTATATACAAGAAATGTACATCAAAACTCACACATTTTCATTGTATATACAAGAAATGTACATCAAAACTTACACATTTTCATTGTATATACAAGAAATGTACATCAAAGCTCACACATTTTCATTGTATGTACAAGAAATGTACATGAAAACATACACATTTTCATTGTATATACAAGAAATGTACATCAAAAGATACACATTTTCATTGTATATACAAGAAAAGTACATCAAAACTTACACATTTTCATTGTACACTCAAGAAATGTGAATCAAAACTTACACATTTTCATTGTATATACCAGAAATATACATAAAAACTTACACACATTCATTGTATATCAAGAAATGTACATCTAAACATGCACATTTTCATTGTACACTCAAGAAATGTACATAGAAACTTACACATTTTCATTGTATATACATGAAATGTACATCAAAACTTACACACTTTCATTGTATATACAAGCAATGTAGATCAAAACTTACACATTTTCATTGTTTATACAAGAAATGTACATCAAAACTTACACATTTTCATTGTATATACAAGAAATGTACATCAAAGCATACACATTTTCATTGTATATACAAGAAATATACATCAAAACTTACACATTTTCATTGTATCTACCAGAAATGTACATGAAGACGTACACATTTTCGTTGTACATTCAAGAAATGTACATCAAAGCTTACACATTCTCATTGTATATACAAGAAATGTACATCAAAACTTACACATTTTCATTGTACAGACAAGAAATGTACATCAAAACATACACATTTTCATTGTATATACAAGAAATGTACAACAAAACTTACACATTTTCTTTGTACACTCATGAAATGTTAATCAAAACTTACACATTTTCATTGTATATACAAGGAATGTACATCAAAACATACACGTTTTCATTGTATATACAAGAAATGTACATCAAAACTCACACATTTTCATTGTATATACAAGAAATGTACATCAAAACTTACACATTTTCATTGTATATACAAGAAATGTACATCAAAGCTCACACATTTTCATTCTATATACAAGAAATGTACATGAAAACATACACATTTTCATTGTATATACAAGAAATGTACATCAAAACTTACACATTTTCATTGTATATACAAGAAATGTACATCAAAAGATACACATTTTCATTGTATATACAAGAAATATACATCAAAACTTACACACATTCATTGTATATCAAGAAATGTATATCTAAACATGCACATTTTCATTGTACACTCAAGAAATGTACATAGAAACTTACACATTTTCATTGTATCTACCAGAAATGTACATGAAAACGTACACCATTTCGTTGTACATTTAAGAAATGTACATCAAAGCTTACACATTCTCATTGTATATACAAGAAATGTACATCAAAACTTACTCATTTTCATTGTATATACAAGAAATGTACATCAAAACTTACACATTTTCATTGTATAAACAAGAAATGTACATCAAAGCTCACACATTTTCATTCTATATACAAGAAATGTACATGAAAACATACACATCTTCATTGTATATACAAGAAATGTACATTAAAACTTACACACTTTCATTGTATATACAAGCAATGTACATCAAAACTTACACATTTTCATTGTATATACAAGAAATGTACATCTAAACTTACACATTTTCATTGTATATACAAGAAATGTACATCAAAGCATACACATTTTCATTGTATATACAAGAAATATACATCAAAACTTACACATTTTCATTGTATCTACCAGAAATGTACATGAAAACGTACACCATTTCGTTGTACATTTAAGAAATGTACATCAAAGCTTACACATTCTCATTGTATATACAAGAAATGTACATCAAAACTTACTCATTTTCATTGTATATACAAGAAATGTACATCAAAACTTACACATTTTCATTGTATAAACAAGAAATGTACATCAAAGCATACACATTTTCATTGTATATACAAGAAATATACATCAAAACTTACACATTTTCATTGTATCTACCAGAAATGTACATGAAAACGTACACATTTTCGTTGTACATTCAAGAAATGTACATCAAAGCTTACACATTCTCATTGTATATACAAGAAATGTACTTCAAAACATACACATTTTCATTGTATATACAAGAATGTACATCAAAACTTACACATTTTCATTGTACATACAAGCAATGTACATCAAAACATACACATTTTCATTGTATATACAATAAATGTACATCAAAACTTACACATTTTCATTGGATATACAAGAAATGTACATCAAAACCTACACATTTTCATTGTATATACAAGAAATGTACAGCAAAAAAAACCTTTTCATTGTATATACAAGAAATGTACATCACAACTACACATTTTCGTTGTACACTAAAGAAATGTACATCAAAACATACAGATTTTCATTGTGCACTCAAGAAATGTACATCAAAACTTACACATTTTCATTGTACACTCAAGAAATGTACATCAAAACATACACATTTTCATGGTATACACAAGAAATGTACATCAAAACTTACACATTTTCATTGTACATACAAGAAATGCACATCAAAAACTTACACATTTTCATTGTAAGTGCAAGAAATGTACATCAAAACATACACATTTTCATTCTATATACAAGAAATGTACAACAAAACTTACACATTTTCATTGTACACTCAAGAAATGTACATCAAAACTTACACATTTTCATTGTATATACAAGAAATGTACATCAAAACTTACACACTTTCATTGTATATACAAGCAATGTACATCAAAACTTACACATTTTCATTGTATATACAAGAAATGTACATCAAAACTTACACATTTTCATTGTATATACAAGAAATGTACATCAAAGCATACACATTTTCATTGTATATACAAGAAATATACATCAAAACTTACACATTTTCATTGTATCTACCAGAAATGTACATGAAAACGTACACATTTTCGTAGTACACTCAAGAAATGTACATAAAAGCTTACACATTCTCATTGTATATACAAGAAATGTACATCAAAACATACACATTTTCATTGTATATACAAGAAATATACATCAAAACTTACACATTTTCATTGTATATACAAGAAATGTACATCAAAACTTACACATTTTCATTGTATATACAAGAAATGTACATCAAAACTTACACATTTTCATTGTATATACAAGAAATGTACATCAAAGCATACACATTTTCATTCTATATACAAGAAATATACATCAAAACTTACACATTTCCATTGTATATGCAAGCAATGTACATCAAAACTTACACATTTTCAATGTATATACAAGAAATGTACATCAAAACTTACACATTTTCATTGTATATACAAGAAATGTACATCAAAGCATACACATTTTCATTGTATATACAAGAAATATACATCAAAACTTACACATTTTCATTGTATCTACCAGAAATGTACATGAAAACGTACACATTTTCGTTGTACATTCAAGAAATGTACATCAAAGCTTACACATTCTCATTGTATATACAAGAAATGTACATCAAAACATACCAATTTTCATTGTATATACAAGAAATATACATAAAAACATACACATTTTCATTGTATACACAAGAAATGTACATCAAAACATATACATTTTCATTTTATATACAAGAAATGTACATCAAAACTTACACATTTTCATTGTATATACAAGAAATGTACATCAAAGCTCACACATTTTCATTCTATATACAAGAAATGTACATCAAAAGATACACATTTTCATTGTATATACAAGAAATATACATCAAAACTTACACACATTCATTGTATATCAAGAAATGTATATCTAAACATGCACATTTTCATTGTACACTCAAGAAATGTACATAGAAACTTACACATCTTCATTGTATATACAAGAAATGTACATCAAAACTTACACACTTTCATTGTATATACAAGCAATGTACATCAAAACTTACACATTTTCATTGTATATACAAGAAATGTACATCTAAACTTACACATTTTCATTGTATATACAAGCAATGTACATCAAAGCATACACATTTTCATTGTATATACAAGAAATATACATCAAAACTTACACATTTTCATTGTATCTACCAGAAATGTACATGAAAACGTACACCATTTCGTTGTACATTCAAGAAATGTACATCAAAGCTTACACATTCTCATTGTATATACAAGAAATGTACATCAAAACTTACTCATTTTCATTGTATATACAAGAAATGTACATCAAAACTTACACATTTTCATTGTATAAACAAGAAATGTACATCAAAGCATACACATTTTCATTGTATATACAAGAAATATACATCAAAACTTACACATTTTCATTGTATCTACCAGAAATGTACATGAAAACGAACACATTTTCGTTGTACATTCAAGAAATGTACATCAAAGCTTACACATTCTCATTGTATATACAAGAAATGTACTTCAAAACATACACATTTTCATTGTATATACAAGAATGTACATCAAAACTTACACATTTTCATTGTACATACAAGCAATGTACATCAAAACATACACATTTTCATTGTATATACAATAAATGTACATCAAAACTTACACATTTTCATTGGATATACAAGAAATGTACATCAAAACCTACACATTTTCATTGTATATACAAGAAATGTACAGCAAAAAAAACCTTTTCATTGTATATACAAGAAATGTACATCAAAACTACACATTTTCGTTGTACACTAAAGAAATGTACATCAAAACATACAGATTTTCATTGTGCACTCAAGAAATGTACATCAAAACTTACACATTTTCATTGTACACTCAAGAAATGTACATCAAAACATACACATTTTCATGGTATACACAAGAAATGTACATCAAAACTTACACATTTTCATTGTACATACAAGAAAAGCACATCAAAAACTTACACATTTTCATTGTAAGTGCAAGAAATGTGCAACAAAACTTACACATTTTCATTGTACATACAAGAAATGTACATCAAAACTTACACATTTTCATTGTATATATAAGAAATATACATCAAAACTACACATTTTCATTGTATATACAAGAAATGTGCATCAAGACTTACACATCTTCATTGTATATACAAGAAATGTACATCAAAACTTACACATTTTCATTGTATATACAAGAATTGTACATCAAAGGTCACACATTTTCATTGTATATACAAGAAATGTACATGAAAACATACACATTTTCATTGTATATACAAGAAATGTACATCAAAACTTACACGTTTTCATTGTACATACAAGAAATGTAGATCAAAACCTACCCATTTTCATTGTACATAGAAGAAATGTACATCAAAACTTACACATTTTCATTGTATATACAAGAATTGTACATCAAAGCTTACATATTTTCATTGTACATTACAGAAATGTACATCAAAACTACACATTTTCATTGTATATACAAGAAATGTACTTCAAAACATACACATTTTCATTTTATATACAAGAAATGTACATCAAAACTTACACATTTTCATTGCACACACAAGAAATGTACATAAAAACATACACATGTTCATTGTATATACAAGAAATGTACATCAAAACTTACACATTTTCATTGTATATACAAGAAATGTACATCAAAGCATACACATTTTCATTGTATATACAAGAAATATACATCAAAACTTACACATTTTCATTGTATCTACCAGAAATGTACATGAAAACGTACACATTTTCGTTGTACATTCAAGAAATGTACATCAAAGCTTACACATTCTCATTGTATATACAAGAAATGTACATCAAAACATACACATTTTCATTGTATATACAAGAAATATACATAAAACATACACATTTTCATTGTATACGCAAGCTATGTACATCAAAACATACACATTTTCATTGTATATACAAGAAAGGTACATCACAACTTACACATTTTCATTGTATATCCAAGAAATGTACAGCAAAACATAAACATTTTCATTGTATATACAAGAAATGTACATCAAAACTTACACATTTTCATTGTATATACAAGAAATGTACATCAAAACTTACACATTTTCATAGTATATACAAGAAATGTACATCAAAGCATACACATTTTCATTGTATATTCAAGAAATATACATCAAAACTTACACATTTTCATTGTATCTACCAGAAATGTACATGAAAACGTACACATTTTCGTTGTACATTCAAGAAAGTTACATCAAAGCTTACACATTCTCATTGTATATACAAGAAATGTACATCAAAACATACACATTTTCATTGTATATACAAGAAATATACATAAAAACATACACATTTTCATTGTATACACAAGAAATGTACATCAAAACATACACATTTTCATTGTATATACAAGAAAGGTACATCACAACTTACACATTTTCATTGTATATCCAAGAAATGTACAGCAAAACATAAACATTTTCATTGTATATACAAGAAATGTACATCAAAACTACACATTTTCGTTGTACACTAAAGAAATGTACATCAAAACATACACATTTTCATTGTATATACAAGGAATGTACATCAAAACTTACACATTTTCATTGTACATACAAGAAATGTACATCACAAACTTACACATTTTCATTGCATATACAAGAAATGTACATCAAAACTTACACATTTTCATTGTATATACAAGAAATGTACATCAAAGCTCACACATTTTCATTGTATATACAAGAAATGTACACGAAAACATACACATTTTCATTGTATATACAAGAAATGTACATCAAAAGATACACATTTTCATTGTATATACAAGAAATGTACATCAAAGCTGCACATTTTGATTGTACACTCAAGAAATGTACATCAAAACATACACATTTTCATTGTATATACAAGAAATGTACATCAAAGCATACACATTTTCATTGTATATACAAGAAATTTACATCAAAAATTACACATTTTCATTGTATCTACCATAAATGTACATGAAAACGTACACATTTTCGTTGTACATTCAAGAAATGTACATCAAAGCTTACACATTCTCATTGTATATACAAGAAATGTACATCAAAACTTACACATTTTCATTGTACAGACAAGAAATGTACATCAAAACATACACATTTTCATTGTATATACAAGAAATGTACAACAAAACTTACACATTTTCATTGTACACTCAAGAAATGTTAATCAAAACTTACACATTTTCATTGTATATACAAGGAATGTACATCAAAACATACACGTTTTCATTGTATATACAAGAAATGTACATCAAAACTCACACATTTTCATTGTATATACAAGAAATGTACATCAAAACTTACACATTTTCATTGTATATACAAGAAATGTACATCAAAGCTCACACATTTTCATTGTATATACAAGAAATGTACATGAAAACATACACATTTTCATTGTATATACAAGAAATGTACATCAAAAGATACACATTTTCATTGTATATTCAAGAAATGTACATCAAAACTTACACATTTTCATTGTACACTCAAGAAATGTGAATCAAAACTTACACATTTTCATTGTATATACAAGGAATGTACATCAAAACACACACATTTTCTTTGTATATACAAGAAATATACATCAAAACTTACACACATTCATTGTATATCAAGAAATGTATATCTAAACATGCACATTTTCATTGTACACTCAAGAAATGTACATAGAAACTTACACATCTTCATTGTATATACAAGAAATGTACATCAAAGCTTACACACTTTCATTGTATATACAAGCAATGTACATCAAAACTTACACATTTTCATTGTATATACAAGAAATGTACATCTAAACTTACACATTTTCATTGTATATACAAGAAATGTACATCAAAGCATACACATTTTCATTGTATATACAAGAAATATACATCAAAACTTACACATTTTCATTGTATCTACCAGAAATGTACATGAAAACGTACACCATTTCGTTGTACATTCAAGAAATGTACATCAAAGCTTACACATTCTCATTGTATATACAAGAAATGTACATCAAAACTTACTCATTTTCATTGTATATACAAGAAATGTACATCAAAACTTACACATTTTCATTGTATATACAAGAAATGTACATCAAAGCATACACATTTTCATTGTATACACAAGAAATATACATCAAAACTTACACATTTTCATTGTATCTACCAGAAATGTACATGAAAACGTACACATTTTCGTTGTACATTCAAGAAATGTACATCAAAGCTTACACATTCTCATTGTATATACAAGAAATGTACTTCAAAACATACACATTTTCATTGTATATACAAGAATGTACATCAAAACTTACACATTTTCATTGTACATACAAGAAATGTACATCAAAACATACACATTTTCATTGTATATACAATAAATGTACATCAAAACTTACACATTTTCATTGGATATACAAGAAATGTACATCAAAACCTACACATTTTCATTGTATATACAAGAAATGTACAGCAAAAAAAACCTTTTCACTGTATATACAAGAAATGTACATCAAAACTACACATTTTCGTTGTACACTAAAGAAATGTACATCAAAACATACAGATTTTCATTGTGCACTCAAGAAATGTACATCAAAACTTACACATTTTCGTTGTACACTCAAGAAATGTACATCAAAACATACACATTTTCATTGTATACACAAGAAATGTACATCAAAACTTACACATTTTCATTGTACATACAAGAAATGCACATCAAAAACTTACACATTTTCATTGTAAGTGCAAGAAATGTACATCAAAACTTACACATTTTCATTGTATATATAAGAAATATACATCAAAACTACACATTTTCATTGTATATACCAGAAATGTGCATCAACACTTACACATCTTCATTGTATATACAAGAAATGTACATCAAAACTGACACATTTTCATTGTATATACAAGAATTGTACATCAAAGCTCACACATTTTCATTGTATATACAAGAAATGTACATGAAAACATACACATTTTCATTGTATATACAAGAAATGTACATCAAAACTTACACGTTTTCATTGTACATACAAGAAATGTACATCAAAACCTACCCATTTTCATTGTACATAGAAGAAATGTACATCAAAACTTACACATTTTCATTGTATATACAAGAATTGTACATCAAAGCTTACATATTTTCATTGTACATTACAGAAATGTACATCAAAACTACACATTTTCATTGTATATACAAGAAATGTACTTCAAAACATACACATTTTCATTTTATATACAAGAAATGTACATCAAAACTTACACATTTTCATTGCACACACAATAAATGTACATAAAAACATACACATGTTCATTGTATATACAAGAAATGTACATCAAAACTTACACATTTTCATTGTATATACAAGAAATGTACATCAAAGCATACACATTTTCATTGTATATACAAGAAATATACATCAAAACTTACACATTTTCATTGTATCTACCAGAAATGTACATGAAAACGTACACATTTTCGTTGTACATTCAAGAAATGTACATCAAAGCTTACACATTCTCATTGTATATACAAGAAATGTACATCAAAACATACACATTTTCATTGTATATACAAGAAATATACATAAAAACATACACATTTTCATTGTATACGCAAGAAATGTACATCAAAACATACACATTTTCATTGTATATACAAGAAAGGTACATCACAACTTACACATTTTCATTGTATATCCAAGAAATGTACAGCAAAACATAAACATTTTCATTGTATATACAAGAAATGTACATCAAAACTTACACATTTTCATTGTATATACAAGAAATGTACATCAAAACTTACACATTTTCATAGTATATACAAGAAATGTACATCAAAGCATACACATTTTCATTGTATATACAAGAAATATACATCAAAACTTACACATTTTCATTGTATCTACCAGAAATGTACATGAAAACGTACACATTTTCGTTGTACATTCAAGAAAGTTACATCAAAGCTTACACATTCTCATTGTATATACAAGAAATGTACATCAAAACATACACATTTTCATTGTATATACAAGAAATATACATAAAAACATACACATTTTCATTGTATACGCAAGAAATGTACATCAAAACATACACATTTTCATTGTATATACAAGAAAGGTACATCACAACTTACACATTTTCATTGTATATCCAAGAAATGTACAGCAAAACATAAACATTTTCATTGTATATACAAGCAATGTACATCAAAACTACACATTTTCGTTGTACACTAAACAAATGTACATCAAAACATACACATTTTCATTGTATATACAAGGAATGTACATCAAAACTTACACATTTTCATTGTACATACAAGAAATGTACATCACAAACTTACACATTTTCATTGCATATACGAGAAATGTACATCAAAACTTACACATTTTCATTGTATATACAAGAAATGTACATCAAAGCTCACACATTTTCATTGTATATACAAGAAATGTACATGAAAACATACACATTTTCATTGTATATACAAGAAATGTACATGAAAACATACACATTTTCATTGTATATACAAGAAATGTACATCAAAACTTACACGTTTTCATTGTACATACAAGAAATGTACATCAAAACCTACGCATTTTCATTGTACATAGAAGAAATGTACATCAAAACTTACACATTTTCATTTTATATACAAGAAATGTACATCAAAACTTACACATTTTCATTGCACACACAAGAAATGTACATAAAAACATACACATGTTCATTGTATATACAAGAAATGTACATCAAAACTTACACATTTTCATTGTATATACAAGAAATGTACATCAAAGCATACACATTTTCATTGTATATACAAGAAATATACATCAAAACTTACACATTTTCATTGTATCTACCAGAAATGTACATGAAAACGTACACATTTTCGTAGTACATTCAAGAAATGTACATCAAAGGTTACACATTCTCATTGTATATACAAGAAATGTACATCAAAAACTACACATTTTCATTGTATATACAAGAAATATACCTAAAAACATACACATTTTCATTGTATACGCAAGAAATGTACATCAAAACATACACATTTTCATTGTATATACAAGAAAGGTACATCACAACTTACACATTTTCATTGTATATCCAAGAAATGTACAGCAAAACATAAACATTTTCATTGTATATACAAGAAATGTACATCAAAACTTACACATTTTCATTGTATATACAAGAAATGTACATCAAAACTTACACATTTTCATAGTATATACAAGAAATGTACAACAAAACTTACACATTTTCATTGTACATACAAGAAATGTACATCATAACTTACACATTTTCATTGTATATATAAGAAATATACATCAAAACTACACATTTTCATTGTATATACAAGAAATGTGCATCAACACTTACACATCTTCATTGTATATACAAGAAATGTACATCAAAACTTACACATTTTCATTGTATATACAAGAAATGTACATGAAAACATACACATTTTCATTGTATATACAAGAAATGTACATCAAAACTTACACGTTTTCATTGTACATACAAGAAATGTACATCAAAACCTACGCATTTTCATTGTACATAGAAGAAATGTACATCAAAACTTACACATTTTCATTGTATATACAAGAATTGTACATCAAAGCTTACATATTTTCATTGTACATTATAGAAATGTACATCAAAACTACACATTTTCATTGCACACACAAGAAATGTACATAAAAACATACACATGTTCATTGTATATACAAGAAATGTACATCAAAACTTACACATTTTCATTGTATATACAAGAAATGTACATCAAAGCATACACATTTTCATTGTATATACAAGAAATATACATCAAAACTTACACATTTTCATTGTATATACAAGAAATGTACATCAAAACTTACACATTTTCATTGCACACACAAGAAATGTACATAAAAACATACACATGTTCATTGTATATACAAGAAATGTACATCAAAACTTACACATTTTCATTGTATATACAAGAAATGTACATAAAAACATACACATGTTCATTGTATATACAAGAAATGTACATCAAAACTTACACATTTTCATTGTATATACAAGAAATGTACATCAAAACTTACACATTTTCATTGTATATACAAGAAATATACATCAAAACTTACACATTTTCATTGTATCTACCAGAAATGTACATGAAAACGTACACATTTTCGTTTTACATTCAAGAAATATACTTCAAAACATACATATTTTCATTTTATATACAAGAAATGTACATCAAAACTTACACATTTTCATTGCGCTCACAAGAAATGTACATAAAAACATACACATGTTCATTGTATATACAAGAAATGTACATCAAAACTTACACATTTTCATTGTATATACAAGAAATGTACATCAAAGCATACACATTTTCATTGTATATACAAGAAATATACATCAAAACTTACACATTTTCATTTTATATACAAGAAATGTACATCAAAACTTACACATTTTCATTGCACACACAAGAAATGTACATAAAAACATACACATGTTCATTGTATATACAAGAAATGTACATCAAAACTTACACATTTTCAGCGTATATACAAGAAATGTACATAAAAACATACACATGTTCATTGTATATACAAGAAATGTACATCAAAACTTACACATTTTCATTGTATATACAAGAAATGTACATCAAAACTTACACATTTTCATTGTATATACAAGAAATATACATCAAAACTTACACATTTTCATTGTATCTACCAGAAATGTACATGAAAACGTACACATTTTCGTTGAACATTCAAGAAATGTACATCAAAGCTTACAAATTCTCATTGTATATACAAGAAATGTACATCAAAACATACACATTTTCATTGTATATACAGGAAATATACATAAAAACATACACATTTTCATTGTATACGCAAGAAATGTACATCAAAACATACACATTTTCATTGTATATACAAGAAAGGTACATCACAACTTACACATTTTCATTGTATATCCAAGAAATGTACAGCAAAACATAAACATTTACATTGTATATACAAGAAATGTACATCAAAACTTACACATTTTCACTGTATATACAAGAAATGTACATCAAAACTTACACATTTTCATTGTGAACTCAAGAAATGTACATCAAAACTTACACATTTTCATTGTACACTCAAGAATTGTACCTCAAAACATACACATTTTCATTGTATATACAATAAATGTACATCAAAACTTACACATTTTCATTGGATATACAAGAAATGTACATCAAAACCTACACATTTTCATTGTATATACAAGAAATGTACAGCAAAAAAAACCTTTTCATTGTATATACAAGAAATGTACATCAAAACTACACATTTTCGTTGTACACTAAAGAAATGTACATCAAAACATACAGATTTTCATTGTGCACTCAAGAAATGTACATCAAAACTTACACATTTTCATTGTACACTCAAGAAATGTACATCAAAACATACACATTTTCATTGTATACACAAGAAATGTACATCAAAACTTACACATTTTCATTGTACATACAAGAAATGCACATCAAAAACTTACACTTTTTCATTGTAAGTGCAAGAAATGTACAACAAAACTTACACATTTTCATTGTACATACAAGAAATGTACATCAAAACTTACACATTTTCATTGTATATATAAGAAATATACATCAAAACTACCCATTTTCATTGTATATACAAGAAATGTGCATCAACACTTACACATCTTCATTGTATATACAAGAAATGTACATCAAATTTTACACATTTTCATTGTATATACAAGAAATGTACATGAAAACATACACATTTTCATTGTATATACAAGAAATGTACATCAAAACTTACACGTTTTCATTGTACATACAAGAAATGTACATCAAAACCTACGCATTTTCATTGTACATAGAAGAAATGTACATCAAAACTTACACATTTTCATTGTATATACAAGAATTGTACATCAAAGCTTACATATTTTCATTGTACATTATAGAAATGTACATCAAAACTACACATTTTCATTGTATATACAAGAAATGTACTTCAAAACATACACATTTTCATTTTATATACAAGAAATGTACATCAAAACTTACACATTTTCATTGCACACACAAGAAATGTACATAAAAACATACACATGTTCATTGTATATACAAGAAATGTACATCAAAACTTACACATTTTCATTGTATATACAAGAAATGTACATCAAAGCATACACATTTTCATTGTATATACAAGAAATATACATCAAAACTTACACATTTTCATTGTATCTACCAGAAATGTACATGAAAACGTACACATTTTCGTTGTACATTCAAGAAATGTACATCAAAGCTTACACATTCTCATTGTATATACAAGAAATGTACATCAAAACATACACATTTTCATTGTATATACAAGAAATATACATAAAAACATACACATTTTCATTGTATACGCAAGAAATGTACATCAAAACATACACATTTTCATTGTATATACAAGAAAGGTACATCACAACTTACACATTTTCATTGTATATCCAAGAAATGTACAGCAAAACATAAACATTTTCATTGTATATACAAGAAATGTACATCAAAACTTACACATTTTCATTGTATATACAAGAAATGTACATCAAAACCTACACATTTTCATAGTATATACAAGAGATGTACATCAAAGTATACACATTTTCATTGTATATACAAGAAATATACATCACAACTTACACATTTTCATTGTATCTACCAGAAATGTACATGAAAACGTACACATTTTCGTTGTACATTCAAGAAAGTTACATCAAAGCTTACACATTCTCATTGTATATACAAGAAATGTACATCAAAACATACATATTTTCATTGTATATACAAGAAATATACATAAAAACATACACATTTTCATTGTATACACAAGAAATGTACATCAAAACATACACATTTTCATTGTATATACAAGAAAGGTACATCACAACTTACACATTTTCATTGTATATCCAAGAAATGTACAGCAAAACATAAACATTTTCATTGTATATACAAGAAATGTACATCAAAACTACACATTTTCGTTGTACACTAAAGAAATGTACATCAAAACATACACATTTTCATTGTATATACAAGGAATGTACATCAAAACTTACACATTTTCATTGTATATACAAGAAATGTACATCAAAACTTACACATTTTCATTGTATATACTAGAAATGTACATCAAAACTTACACATTTTCATTGTATATGCAAGAAATGCACATCAAAGGTTACACATTTTCATTGTATACAAGGAAATGTACATCAAAACTTACACATTTTCATTGTATATACAAAAAATGTACATCAAAACATACACATTTTCATTGTATATACAAGAAATGTACATCACAACTTACACATTTTCATTGTATATACAAGGAATGTACATCAAAACTTACACATTTTCATTGTACATACAAGAAATGTACATCACAAACTTACACATTTTCATTGCATATACAAGAAATGTACATCAAAACTTACACATTTTCATTGTATATACAAGAAATGTACATCAAAGCTCACACATTTTCATTGTATATACAAGAAATGTACATGAAAACATACACATTTTCATTGTATATACAAGAAATGTACATCAAAAGATACACATTTTCATTGTATATACAAGAAATGTACATCAAAGCTGCACATTTTGATTGTACACTCAAGAAATGTACATCAAAACATAGACATTTTCATTGTACAAGCAAGAAATGTACATCAAAACTTACACATTTTCATTGTATATACAAGAAATGTACATCAAAACTTACACATTTTCATTGTGCACTCAAGAAATGTACATCAAAACTTACACATTTTCGTTGTACACTCAAGAATTGTACATCAAAACATACACATTTTCATTGTATACACAAGAAACGTACATCAAAACTTACACATTTTCATTGTACATACAAGAAATGTACATCAAAAACTTACACATTTTCATTGTATATGCAAGAAATGTACATCAAAATTTACACATTTTCATTGTACATACTAGAAATGTACATCAAAACTTACACATTTTCATTGAATATAATGAAGTATACATCAAAACTACAAATTTTCATTGTATATACAAGAAATGTACATCAAAACTTACACATTTTAATTGTATATACAAGAAATGTACATCAAAACTTACACATTTTCATTGTATATACAAGAAATGTACATGAAAACATACACATTTTCATTGTATATACAAGAAATGTACAACAAAACTTACACATTTTCATTATACACTCAAGAAATGTACATCAATACTTACACATTTTCATTGTATATACAAGGAATGTACATCAAAACATACACGTTTTCATTGTATATACAAGAAATGTACATCAAAACTCACACATTTTCATTGTATATACAAGAAATGTACATCAAAACTTACACATTTTCATTGTATATACAAGAAATGTACATCAAAGCTCACACATTTTCATTGTATATACAAGAAATGTACATGAAAACATACACATTTTCATTGTATATACAAGAAATGTACATCAAAAGATACACATTTTCATTATATATACAAGAAATGTACATCAAAACTTACACATTTTCACTGTACACTCAAGAAATGTGAATCAAAACTTACACATTTTCATTGTATATACAAGGAATGTACATCAAAACATACACATTTTCATTGTATATACAAGAAATATACATCAAAACTTACACACATTCATTGTATATCAAGAAATGTACATCTAAACATGCACATTTTCATTGTAAACTCAAGAAATGTACATGGAAACTTACACATTTTCATTGTATATACAAGAAATGTACATCAAAACTTACACACTTTCATTGTATATACAAGCAATGTACATCAAAACTTACACATTTTCATTGTATATACAAGAAATGTACATCAAAACTTACACATTTTCATTGTATATACAAGAAATGTACATCAAAGCATACACATATTCATTGTATATACAAGAGATATACAACAAAACTTACACATTTTCATTGTATCTACCAGAAATGTACATGAAAACGTACACATTTTCGTAGTACACTCAAGAAATGTACATAAAAGCTTACACATTCTCATTGTATATACAAGAAATGTACATCAAAGCATACACATATTCATTGTATATACAAGAGATATACATCAAAACTTACACATTTTCATTGTATCTACCAGAAATGTACATGAAAACGTACACATTTTCGTAGTACACTCAAGAAATGTACATAAAAGCTTACACATTCTCATTGTATATACAAGAAATGTACATCAAAACATACACATTTTCATTGTATATACAAGAAATATACATCAAAACTTACACATTTTCATTGTATATACAAGAAATGTACATCAAAACTTACACATTTTCACTGTATATACAAGAAATGTACATCAAAACTTACACATTTTCATTGTATATACAAGAAATGTACATCAAAGCATACACATTTTCATTGTATATACAAGAAATATACATCAAAACATACAAATTTTCATTGTATATATAAGAAATATACATAAAAACATACACATTTTCATTGTATACACAAGAAATGTACATCAAAACATATACATTTTCATTGTATATCCAAGAAATGTACAGCAAAACATAAACATTTTCATTGTATATACAAGAAATGTACATCAAAACTACACATTTTCGTTGTACACTAAAGAAATGTACATCAAAACATAAACATTTTCATTGTACAGACAAGAAATGTAAATCAAAACTTACACATTTTCATTGTATATACAAGAAATGTATATCAAAACTTACACATTTTCATTGTGCACTCAAGAAATGTACATCAAAACTTACACATTTTCATTGTACACTCAAGAATTGTACATCAAAACATACACATTTTCATTGTATACACAAGAAATGTACATCAAAACTTACACATTTTCATTGTACATACAGGAAATGTACATAAAAAACTTACACATTATCATTGTATATGCAAGAAATGTACATCAAAACTTACACATTTTCATTGTACATACAAGAAATGTACATCAAAACTTACACATGTTCATTGTATATTCAAGAGATGTACATCAAAACTACACATTTTCATTGTATATACAAGAAATGTACTTCAAAACTTACACATTTTCATTGTATATACAAGAAATGTACATCAAAACATACACATTTTCATTGTACACTCAAGAAATGTACATCAAAACATACACATTTTCATTGTATATACAAGAAATGTACATGAAAACTTACACATTTTCATTGTATATACAAGAAATGTACATCAAAAACTTACACATTTTCATTGTACACTCAAGAGATGTACATCAAAACATACACATTTTCATTGTATATACAAGGAATGTACATCAAAACTTACACATTTTCATTGTATATATAAGAAATGTACATCAAAGCTTACACATTTTCATTGTATATACTAGAAATGTACATCAAAACTTACACATTTTTATTGTATATACAAGAAATGTACATCAAAACTTACACATTTTCATTGTACATACAGGAAATGTACATCAAAAGCTTACATATTTTCATTGTATATGCAAGAAATGCACATCAAAAGTTACACATTTTCATTGTATATAAGGAAATTCACATCAAAACTTACACATTTTCATTGTATATACAAGAAATGTACATCAAAACATACACATTTTCATTGTATATACAAGAAATGTACATCACAACTTACACATTTTCAATGTATATACAAGGAATGTACATCAAAACTTACACATTTTCATTGTACATAAAAGTAATGTACATCACAAACTTACACATTTTCATTGTATATACAAGAAATGTACATCAAAACATAGACATTTTCATTGTACAAACAAGAAATGTACATCAAAACTTACACATTTTCATTGTATATACAAGAAATGTACATCAAAACTTACACATTTTCATTGTGCACTCAAGAAATGTACATCAAAACTTACACATTTTCATTGTACACTCAAGAATTGTACATCAAAACATACACATTTCCATTGTATACACAAGAAACGTACATCAAAACTTACACATTTTCATTGTACATACAAGAAATGTACATCAAAAACTTACACATTTTCATTGTATATGCAAGAAATGTACATCAAAACTTACACATTTTCATTGTACATACAAGAAATGTACATCAAACCTTACACATTTTCATTGTATATACAAGAAATATACATCAAAACTACAAATTTTCATTGTATATACAAGAAATGCACATCAAAACTTACACATTTTCATTGTATATACAAGAAATGTACATCAAAACTTACACATTTTCATTGTATATACAAGAATTGTACATCAAAGCTCACACATTTTAATTGTATATACAAGAAAGGTACATGAAAACATACACATTTTCATTGTATATACAAGAAATGTACATCAAAACATACACATTTTCATTCTATATACAAGAAATGTGCATCAAAACTTACACATTTTCATTGTATATACAAGAAATGTACATCAAAACTTACACATTTTCATTGTATATACAAGAAATGTACATCAAAACTTACACATTTTCATTGTATATACAAGAAATGTACATCAAAGCATACACATTTTCATTGTATATACAAGAAATATACATCAAAACTTACACATTTTCATTGTTTATACAAGCAATGTACATCAAAGCTCACACATTTTCATTGTATGTACAAGAAATGTACATGAAAACATACACATTTTCATTGTATATACAAGAAATGTACATCAAAAGATACACATTTTCATTGTATATACAAGAAATGTACATCAAAACTTACACATTTTCATTGTACACTCAAGAAATGTGAATCAAAACTTACACATTTTCATTGTATATACAAGAAATATACATAAAAACTTACACACATTCATTGTATTTCAAGAAATGTACATCTAAATATGCACATTTTCATTGTACACTCAAGAAATGTACATAGAAACTTACACATTTTCATTGTATATACAAGAAATGTACATCAAAACTTACACATTTTCATTGTATATACAAGAAATGTACATCAAAGCATACACATTTTCATTGTATATACAAGAAATATACATCAAAACTTACACATTTTCATTGTATCTACCAGAAATGTACATGAAAACGTACACATTTTCGTTGTACATTCAAGAAATGTACATCAAAGCTTACACATTCTCATTGTATATACAAGAAATGTACATCAAAACATACACATTTTCATTGTATATACAAGAAATATACATAAAAACATACACATTTTCATTGTATACGCAAGAAATGTACATCAAAACATACACATTTTCATTGTATATACAAGAAAGGTACATCACAACTTACACATTTTCATTGTATATCCAAGAAATGTACAGCAAAACATAAACATTTTCATTGTATATACAAGAAATGTACATCAAAACTTACACATTTTCATTGTATATACAAGAAATGTACATCAAAACCTACACATTTTCATAGTATATACAAGAGATGTACATCAAAGCATACACATTTTCATTGTATATACAAGAAATATACATCACAACTTACACATTTTCATTGTATCTACCAGAAATGTACATGAAAACGTACACATTTTCGTTGTACATTCAAGAAAGTTACATCAAAGCTTACACATTCTCATTGTATATACAAGAAATGTACATCAAAACATACACATTTTCTTTGTATATACAAGAAATATACATAAAAACATACACATCTTCATTGTATACACAAGAAATGTACATCAAAACATACACATTTTCATTGTATATACAAGAAAGGTACATCACAACTTACACATTTTCATTGTATATCCAAGAAATGTACAGCAAAACATAAACATTTTCATTGTATATACAAGAAATGCACATCAAAACTACACATTTTCGTTGTACACTAAAGAAATGTACATCAAAACATACACATTTTCATTGTATATACAAGGAATGTACATGAAAACTTACACATTTTCATTGTATATACAAGAAATGTACATCAAAACTTCCACATTTTCATTGTATATACTAGAAATGTACATCAAAACTTACACATTTTCATTGTATATGCAAGAAATGCACATCAAAGGTTACACATTTTCATTGTATACAAGGAAATGCACATCAAAACTTACACATTTTCATTGTATATACAAAAAATGTACATCAAAACATACACATTTTCATTGTATATACAAGAAATGTACATCACAACTTACACATTTTCATTGTATATACAAGGAATGTACATCAAAACTTACACATTTTCATTGTACATACAAGAAATGTACATCACAAACTTACACATTTTCATTGCATATACAAGAAATGTACATCAAAACTTACACATTTTCATTGTATATACAAGAAATGTACATCAAAGCTCCCACATTTTCATTGTATATACAAGAAATGTACACGAAAACATACACATTTTCATTGTATATACAAGAAATGTACATCAAAAGATACACATTTTCATTGTATATACAAGAAATGTACATCAAAGCTGCACATTTTGATTGTACACTCAAGAAATGTACATCAAAACATAGACATTTTCATTGTACAAACAAGAAATGTACATCAAAACTTACACATTTTAATTGTATATACAAGAAATGTACATCAAAACTTACACATTTTCATTGTGCACTCAAGAAATGTACATCAAAACTTACACATTTTCATTGTACACTCAAGAATTGTACATCAAAACATACACATTTTCATTGTATACACAAGAAACGTACATCAAAACTTACACATTTTCATTGTACATACAAGAAATGTACATCAAAAACTTACACATTTTCATTGTATATGCAAGAAATGTACATCAAAATTTACACATTTTCATTGTACATACTAGAAATGTACATCAAAACTTACACATTTTCATTGAATATAATGAAATATACATCAAAACTACAAATTTTCATTGTATATACAAGAAATGTACATCAAAACTTACACATTTTAATTGTATATACAAGAAATGTACATCAAAACTTAAACATTTTCATTGTATATACAAGAAATGTACATGAAAACATACACATTTTCATTGTATATACAAGAAATGTACAACAAAACTTACACATTTTCATTGTACAATCAAGAAATGTCCATCAATACTTACACATTTTCATTGTATATACAAGGAATGTACATCAAAACATACACGTTTTCATTCTATATACAAGAAATGTACATCAAAACTCACACATTTTCATTGTATATACAAGAAATGTACATCAAAACTTACACATTTTCATTGTATATACAAGAAATGTACATCAAAGCTCACACATTTTCATTGTATATACAAGAAATGTGCATGAAAACATACACATTTTCATTGTATATACAAGAAATGTACATCAAAAGATACACATTTTCATTGTATATACAAGAAATGTACATCAAAACTTACACATTTTCACTGTACACTCAAGAAATGTGAATCAAAACTTACACATTTTCATTGTATATACAAGGAATGTACATCAAAACATACACATTTTCATTGTATATACAAGAAATATACATCAAAACTTACACACATTCATTGTATATCAAGAAATGTACATCTAAACATGCACATTTTCATTGTACACTCAAGAAATGTACATGGAAACTTACACATTTTCATTGTATATACAAGAAATGTACATCAAAACTTAGACACTTTCATTGTATATACAAGCAATGTACATCAAATCTTACACATTTTCAGTGTATATACAAGAAATTTACATCAAAACTTACACATTTTCATTGTATATACAAGAAATGTACATCAAAGCATACACATTTTCATTGTATATACAAGCGATATACATCAAAACTTACACATTTTCATTGTATCTACCAGAAATGTACATGAAAACGTACACATTTTCGTAGTACACTCAAGAAATGTACATAAAAGCTTACACATTCTCATTGTATATACAAGAAATGTACATCAAAACATACACATTTTCATTGTATATACAAGAAATATACATCAAAACTTACACATTTTCATTGTATATACAAGAAATGTACATCAAAACTTACACATTTTCATTGTATATACAAGAAATGTACATCAAAACTTACACATTTTCATTGTATATACAAGAAATGTACATCAAAGCATACACATTTTCATTGTATATACAAGAAATATACATCAAAACTTACACATTTTCATTGTATATACAAGCAATGTACATCAAAACTTACACATTTTCATTGTATATACAAGAAGTGTACATCAAAACTTACACATTTTCATTGTATATACAGGAAATGTACATCAAAGCATACACATTTTCGTTGTATATACAAGAAATATACATCAAAACTTACACATTTTCATTGTATCTACCAGAAATGTACATGAAAACGTACACATTTTGGTAGTACATTCAAGAAATGTACATCAAAGCTTACACATTCTCATTGTATATACAACAAATGTACATCAAAACATACACATTTTCATTGTATATACAAGAAATATACATAAAAACATACACATTTTCATTGTATACACAAGAAATGTACATCAAAACATATACATTTTCATAGTATATACAAGAAAGGTACATCACAACTTACACATTTTCATTGTATATCCAAGAAATGTACAGCAAAACATAAACATTTTCATTGTATATACAAGAAATGTACATCAAAACTACACATTTTCGTTGTACACTAAAGAAATTTACATCAAAACATACACATTTTCATTGTACAGACAAGAATAGTAAATCAAAACATACACATTTTCATTGTATACACAAGAAATGTACATCAAAACTTACACATTTTCATTGTACATACAGGAAATGTACATAAAAAACTTACACATAATCATTGTATATGCAAGAAATGTACATCAAAACTTACACATTTTCATTGTACATACAAGAAATGTACATCAAAACTTACACATGTTCATTGTATATTCAAGAGATGTACATCAAAACTACACATTTTCATTGTATATACAAGAAATGTACTTCAAAACTTACACATTTTCATTGTATATACAAGAAATGTACATCAAAACATACACATTTTCATTGTACACTCAAGAAATGTACATCAAAACATACACATTTTCATTGTATATACAAGAAATGTACATCAAAACTTACACATTTTCATTGTATATACAAGAAATGTACATCTAAAAATTACACATTTTCATTGTACACTCAAGAGATGTACATCAAAACATACACATTTTCATTGTATATACAAGGAATGTACATCAAAACTTACACATTTTCATTGTATATATAAGAAATGTACATCAAAGCTTACACATTTTCATTGTATATACTAGAAATGTACATCAAAACTTACACATTGTTATTGTATATACAAGAAATGTACATCAAAACTTACACATTTTCATTGTACATACAGGAAATGTACATCAAAAGCTTACATATTTTCATTGTATATGCAAGAAATGCACATAAAAAGTTACACATTTTCATTGTATATAAGGAAATGCACATCAAAACTTACACATTTTCATTGTATATACAAGAAATGTACATCAAAACATACACATTTTCATTGTATATACAAGAAATGTACATCACAACTTACACATTTTCAATGTATATACAAGGAATGTTAATCAAAACTTACACATTTTCATTGTACATACAAGTAATGTACATCACAAACTTACACATTTTCATTGTATATACAAGAAATGTACATCAAAACTTACACATTTTCATTGTATATACAAGAAATGTACATAAAAACTTACACATTTTCATTGTATATACAAGAAATGTACATCAAAGCTGCACATTTTCATTGTACACTCAAGAAATGTACATCAAAACATAGACATTTTCATTGTACAAACAAGAAATGTACATCAAAACTTACACATTTTCATTGTATATACAAGAAATGTACATCAAAACTTACACATTTTCATTGTGCACTCAAGAAATGTACATCAAAACTTACACATTTTCATTGTACACTCAAGAATTGTACATCAAAACATACACATTTTCATTGTATACACAAGAAACGTACATCAAAACTTACACATTTTCATTGTACATACAAGAAATGTACATAAAAAACTTACACATTTTCATTGTATATGCAAGAAATGTACATCAAAACTTACACATTTTCATTGTACATACAATAAATGTACATCAAAACTTACACATTTTCATTGTATATACAAGAAATGTACATCAAAACTTACACATTTTCATTGTATATACAAGAATTGTACATCAAAGCTCACACATTTTAATTGTATATACAAGAAAGGTACATGAAAACATACACATTTTCATTGTATATACAAGAAATGTACATCAAAATTTACACATTTTCATTCTATATACAAGAAATGTACATCAAAACTTACACATTTTCATTGTATATACAAGAAATGTACATCAAAACTTACACATTTTCATTGTATATACAAGAAATGTACATCAAAACTTACACATTTTCATTGTATATACAAGAAATGTACATCAAAGCATACACATTTTCATTGTATATACAAGAAATATACATCAAAACTTACACATTTTCATTGTATATACAAGCAATGTACATCAAAGCTCACACATTTTCATTGTATGTACAAGAAATGTACATGAAAACATACACATTTTCATTGTATATACAAGAAATGTACATCAAAAGATACACATTTTCATTGTATATACAAGAAATGTACATCAAAACTTACACATTTTCATTGTACACTCAAGAAATGTGAATCAAAACTTACTCATTTTCATTGTATATACAAGAAATATACATAAAAACTTACACACATTCATTGTATTTCAAGAAATGTACATCTAATCATGCACATTTTCATTGTACACTCAAGAAATGTACATAGAAACTTACACATTTTCATTGTATATACAAGCAATGTAGATCAAAACTTACACATTTTCATTGTATATACAAGAAATGTACATCAAAGCATACACATTTTCATTGTATATACAAGAAATATACATCAAAACTTACACATTTTCATTGTATCTACCAGAAATGTACATGAAAACGTACACATTTTCGTTGTACATTCAAGAAATGTACATCAAAGCTTACACATTCTCATTGTATATACAAGAACTGTACATCAAAACTTACACATTTTCATTGTACATACAAGAAATGTACATCAAAACATACACATTTTCATTGTATATACAAGAAATGTACAACAAAACTTACACATTTTCATTGTACACTCAAGAAATGTTAATCAAAACTTACACATTTTCATTGTATATACAAGGAATGTACATCAAAACATACACGTTTTCATTGTATATACAAGAAATGTACATCAAAACTCACACATTTTCATTGTATATACAAGAAATGTACATCAAAACTTACACATTTTCATTGTATATACAAGAAATGTACATCAAAGCTCACACATTTTCATTGTATATACAAGAAATGTACATGAAAACATACACATTTTCATTGTATATACAAGAAATGTACATCAAAACTTACACATTTTCATTGTATATACAAGAAATGTACATCAAAGGATACACATTTTCATTGTATATTCAAGAAATGTACATCAAAACTTACACATTTTCATTGTATATACAAGAAATGTACATCAAAACTTACACATTTTCATTGTATATACAAGAAATGTACATCAAAGCATACACATTTTCATTGTATATACAAGAAATATACATCAAAACTTACACATTTTCATTGTATCTACCAGAAATGTACATGAAAACGTACACCATTTCGTTGTACATTCAAGAAATGTACATCAAAGCTTACACATTCTCATTGTATATACAAGAAATGTACATCAAAACTTACTCATTTTCATTGTATATACAAGAAATGTACATCAAAACTTACACATTTTCATTGTATATACAAGAAATGTACATCAAAGCATACACATTTTCATTGTATATACAAGAAATATACATCAAAACTTACACATTTTCATTGTATCTACCAGAAATGTACAAGAAAACGTACACATTTTCGTTGTACATTCAAGAAATGTACATCAAAGCTTACACATTCTTATTGTATATACAAGAAATGTACTTCAAAACATACACATTTTCATTGTATATACAAGAATGTACATCAAAACTTACACATTTTCATTGTACATACAAGAAATGTACATCAAAACATACACATTTTCATTGTATATACAATAAATGTACATCAAAACTTACACATTTTCATTGGATATACAAGAAATGTACATCAAAACCTACACATTTTCATTGTATATACAAGAAATGTACAGCAAAAAAAACCTTTTCATTGTATATACACGAAATGTACATTAAAACTACACATTTTCGTTGTACACTAAAGAAATGTACATCAAAACATACAGATTTTCATTGTGCACTCAAGAAATGTACATCAAAACTTACACATTTTCATTGTACACTCAAGAAATGTACATCAAAACATACACATTTTCATTGTATACACAAGAAATGTACATCAAAACTTACACATTTTCATTGTACATACAAGAAATGCACATCAAAGACTTACACATTTTCATTGTAAGTGCAAGAAATGTACAACAAAACTTACACATTTTCATTGTACATACAAGAAATGTACATCAAAACTTACACATTTTCATTGTATATATAAGAAATATACATCAAAACTACACATTTTCCTTGTATATACAAGAAATGTGCATCAACACTTACACATCTTAACTGTATATACAAGAAATGTACATCAAAACTTACACATTTTCATTGTATATACAAGAATTGTACATCAAAACTTACACGTTTTCATTGTACATACAAGAAATGTACATCAAAACCTACCCATTTTCATTGTACATAGAAGAAATGTACATCAAAACTTACACATTTTCATTGTATATACAAGAATTGTACATCAAAGCTTACATATTTTCATTGTACATTAAAGAAATGTACATCAAAACTACACATTTTCATTGTATATACAAGAAATGTACTTCAAAACATACACATTTTCATTTTATATACAAGAAATGTACATCAAAACTTACACATTTTCATTGTATATACAAGAAATGTACATGAAAACATACACATTTTCATTGTATATACAAGAAATGTACATCAAAACTTACACGTTTTCATTGTACATACAAGAAATGTACATCAAAACCTACCCATTTTCATTGTACATAGAAGAAATGTACATCAAAACTTACACATTTTCATTGTATATACAAGAATTGTACATCAAAGCTTACATATTTTCATTGTACATTAAAGAAATGTACATCAAAACTACACATTTTCATTGTATATACAAGAAATGTACTTCAAAACATACACATTTTCATTTTATATACAAGAAATGTACATCAAAACTTACACATTTTCATTGCACACACAAGAAATGTACATAAAAACATACACATGTTCATTGTATATACAAGAAATGTACATCAAAACTTACACATTTTCATTGTACATACAAGAAATGTACATCAAAACTTACACATGTTCATTGTATATTCAAGAGATGTACATCAAAACTACACATTCTCATTGTATATACAAGAAATGTACATCAAAACTTACACATTTTCATTGTACATACAAGAAATGTACATCAAAACTACACATTTTCTTTGTATATACAAGAAATGTACATCAAAACATACACATTTTCATTGTATATACAATAAATGTACATCAAAACTTACACATTTTCATTGGATATACAAGAAATGTACATCAAAACCTACACATTTTCATTGTATATACAAGAAATGTACAGCAAAACAAACCTTTTCATTGTATATACAAGAAATGTACATCAAAACTACACATTTTCGTTGTACACTAAAGAAATGTACATCAAAAACATACAGATTTTCATTGTGCACTCAAGAAATGTACATCAAAACTTACACATTTTAATTGTACACTCAAGAAATGTACATCAAAACATACACATTTTCATTGTATACACAAGAAATGCACATCAAAAACTTACACATTTTCATTGTATGTGCAAGAAATGTACATCAAAACTTACACATTTTCATTGTACATACGAGAAATGTACATCAAAACTTACACATTTTCATTGTATATACAAGAAATATACATCAAAACTACACATTTTCATTGTATATACAAGAAATGTGCATCAAAACTTACACATCTTCATTGTATATACAAGAAATGTACATGAAAACATACACATTTTCATTGTATATACAAGAAATGTACATCAAAACTTACAAGTTTTCATTGTATATCCAAGAATTGTACATCAAAGCTCACACATTTTCATTGTATATACAAGAAATGTACACGAAAACATACACATTTTCATTGTATATACAAGAAATGTACATCAAAACTTACACGTTTTCATTGTACATACAAGAAATGTACATCAAAACCTACACATTTTCATTGTACATAGTAGAAATGTACATCAAAAATTACACATTTTCATTGTATATACAAGAATTGTACATCAAAGCTTACATATTTTCATTGTACATTAAAGAAATGTACATCAAAACTACACATTTTCATTGTATATACAAGAAATGTACTTCAAAACATACACATTTTCATTTTATATACAAGAATGTACATCAAAACTTACACATTTTCATTGCACACACAAGAAATGTACATAAAAACATACACATGTTCATTGTATATACAAGAAATGTACATTAAAACTTACACATTTTCATTGTATATACAAGAAATGCACATGAAAACATACACATTTTCGTTGTATATACAAGAAATATACATAAAAACATACACATTTTCATTGTATATACAAGAAATGTACAGCAAAACATAAACATTTTCATTGTATATACAAGAAATGTACATCAAAACTACACATTTTCGTTGTACACTAAAGAAATGTACATCAAAACATACACATTTTCATTGTACAGACAAGAAATGTAAATCAAAACTTACACATTTTCATTGTATATACAAGAAATGTACATGAGAACTTACTCATTTTCATTGTGCTCTCAAGAAATGTACATCAAAACTTACACATTTAATTGTACACTCAGGAAATGTACATCAAAACATACACATTTTCATTGTATACACAAGAAATGTACATCAAAACTTACATTTTCA
The DNA here is from genome assembly GCA_030765045.1 of Tenodera sinensis. Taxonomy (NCBI): domain Eukaryota; kingdom Metazoa; phylum Arthropoda; class Insecta; order Mantodea; family Mantidae; genus Tenodera; species Tenodera sinensis. The sequence goes on along the minus strand of CM060966.1, from coordinate 63,679,752 downwards.
TTGTACATACAGGAAATGTACATCAAAAACCTACACATTTTCATTGTATATGCAAGAAATGTACATCAAAACTTACACATTTTCATTGTACATACAAGAAATGTACATCAAAACTTACACATGTTCATTGTATATTCAAGAGATGTACATCAAAACTACACATTTTCATTGTATATACTAGAAATGTACATCAAAACTTACAAATTTTCATTGTATATACAAGAAATGTACATCAAAACTTACACATTTTCATTGTATATACAAGAAATGTACATCAAAACATACACATTTTCATTGTATATTCAAGAAATGTACATCAAAGCATACACACTTTCATTGTATATACTAGAAATGTACATCAAAACTTACACATTTTTATTGTATATACAGGAAATGTACATCAAAAACTTACATATTTTCATTGTATATGCAAGAAATGCACATCAAAAGTCACACATTTTCAGTGTATATAAGCAAATGCACATCAAGACATACACATTTTCATTGTACACTCAACAAATGTACATCAAAACATAGACATTTTCATTGTATATACAAGAAATGTACATCAAAACTTACACATTTTCATTGTGTATACAAGAAATGTACATCAAAACCTACACATTTTCATTGTACATACAAGAAATGTACATCAAAAACTTACACATTTTCATTGTATATACAAGAAATGTACATCAAAACTTCCACATTTTCGTTGTACATACAAGAAATGTACATCAAAACGTACACATTTTCATTGTACATACAAGAAATGTACATCAAAAACTTACACATTTTCATTGTATATACGAGATATGTACATCACAACTTACACATTTTCATTGTACATATAAGAAATGTACATCAAAGCTTACACATGTTCATTGTATATTCAAGAAATGTACATCAAAACTACACATTTTCATTGTATATACTAGAAACGTACATCAAAACTTACACATTTTCATTGTATATACAAGAAATGTACATCAAAACATGCACATTTTCATTGTAAATACAAGAAATGTACATCAAAACTTACACATTTTCATTGTATATACAAGAAATGTACGTCAAAGCTTACACACTTTCATTGTATATAGAAGAAATGTACATCAAAACTTACACATTTTCATCAAGAAATGTACATAGAAACTTACACATTTTCATTGTATATACAAGAAATGTACATCAAAACTTACACACTTTCATTGTATATACAAGAAATGTACATCAAAACTTACACATTTTTATTGTATATACAAGAAATGTACATCAAAACTTACACATTTTCATTGTATATACAAGAAACGTACATCAAAAGCTTACATATTTTCATTGTATATGCAAGAAATGCACATCAAAAGTTACACATTTTCATTGTATATAAGGAAATGCACATCAAAACTTACACATTTTCATTGTATATACAAGAAATGTACATCAAAATGAAAAAATTTTCATGGTGTATACAAGAAATGTATACCAAAACTTAGACATTTTCATTGTATATACAAGAAATGTATATCAAAACTTAGACATATTCTTTGTATATACAAGAAATGTACATCAAAGCTTACACACTTTCATTGTATATAGAAGAAATGTACATCAAAACTTACACATTTTCATCAAGAAATGTACATAGAAACTTACACATTTTCATTGTATATACAAGAAATGTACATCAAAACTTACACACTTTCATTGTATATACAAGAAAAGTACATCTAAACTTACACATTTTTATTGTATATACAAGAATGTACATCAAAACTTACACATTTTCATTGTACATACAGGAAATGTATATCAAAAGCTTACATATTTTCATTGTATATCCAAGAAATGCACATCAAAAGTTACACATTTTCTTTGTATATAAGGAAAAGCACATCAAAACTTACACATTTTCATTGTATACACAAGAAATGTACATCAAAAATACACATTTTCATTGTATATACAAGAAATGTACATCACAACTTACACATTTTCATTGTATATACAAGAAATGTACATCAAAACCTACACATTTTCATTGTACATACAAGAAATATACATCACAAAATTACACATTTTCATTGTATATACAAGAAATGTACATCAAAACTTACACATTTTCATTGTATATACAAGAAATGTACATCAAAACTTACACATTTTCATTGTATATATAAGAATTGTACATCAAAGCTGCACATTTTCATTGTACACTCAAGAAATGTACATCAAAACATAGACATTTTCATTGTATATACAAGAAATGTACATCAAAACTTACACATTTTCATTGTGTATACAAGAAATGTACATCAAAACTTACACATTTTCATTGTACATACAAGAAATGTACATCAAAACATAGACATTTTCATTGTAAATACAAGAAATGTACATCAAAACTTACACATTTTCATTGTGTATACAAGAAATGTACATCAAAACTTACACATTTTCATTGTACATACAAGAAATGTACATCAAAACTTACACATTTTCATTGTATATACAAGGAATGTACATCAAAACTTACACATTTTCACTGTACATACAAGAAATGTACATCAAAACATACACATTTTCATTGTATATACAATAAATGTACATCAAAACTTACACATTTTCATTGGATATACAAGAAATGTACATCAAAACCTACACATTTTCATTGTATATACAAGAAATGTACAGCAAAACAAACCTTTTCATTGTATATACAAGAAATGTACATCAAAACTACACATTTTCGTTGTACACTAAAGAAATGTACATCAAAACATACAGATTTCCATTGTGCACTCAAGAAATGTACATCAAAACTTACACATTTTAATTGTACACTCAAGAAATGTACATCAAAACATACACATTTTCATTGTATACACAAGAAATGCACATCAAAAACTTACACATTTTCATTGTATGTGCAAGAAATGTACATCAAAACTTACTCATTTTCATTGTACATACAAGAAATGTACATCAAAACTTACACATTTTCATTGTATATACAAGAAATAAACATCAAAACTACACATTTTCATTGTATATACAAGAAATGTGCATCAAAACTTACACATCTTCATTGTATATACAAGAAATGTACATGAAAACATACACATTTTCATTGTATATACAAGAAATGTACATCAAAGCTTACACGTTTTCATTGTATATACAAGAATTGTACATCAAAGCTCACACATTTTCATTGTATATACAAGAAATGTACATGAAAACATACACATTTTCATTGTATATACAAGAAATGTACATCAAAACTTACACGTTTTCATTGTACATACAAGAAATGTACATCAAAACCTACACATTTTCATTGTACATAGTAGAAATGTACATCAAAACTTACACATTTTCATTGTATATACAAGAATTGTACATCAAAGCTTACATATTTTCATTGTACATTAAAGAAATGTACATCAAAACTACACATTTTCATTGTATATACAAGAAATGTACTTCAAAACATACACATTTTCATTTTATATACAAGAATGTACATCAAAACTTACACATTTTCATTGCACACACAAGAAATGTACATAAAAACATACACGTGTTCATTGTATATACAAGAAATGTAAATTAAAACTTACACATTTTCATTGTATATACAAGAAATGTACATGAAAACAAACATTTTCATTGTATATACAAGAAATGTACATCAAAACATACACATTTTCATTGTATATACAAGAAATGTACATCACAACTTACACATTTTCATTGTATATACAAGAAATGTACTTCAAAACTTACACATTTTCATTGTACATACAAGAAATGTACATCAAAACTTACACATTTTCATTGTATATACAAGAAATGTAAATCAAAATTTACACATTTTCACTGTATATACAAGAAATGTAAATCAAAATTTACACATTTTCACTGTATATACAAGAAATGTACATCAAAGCTGCACATTTTCATTGTACACTCAACAAATGTACATCAAAACATAGACATTTTCATTGTATATACAAGAAATGTACATCAAAACTTACACATTTTCATTGTGTATACAAGAAATGTACATCAAAACTTACACATTTTCATTGTACATACAAGAAATGTACATCAAAACATAGACCTTTTCATTGTATATACAAGAAATGTACATCAAAACTTACACATCTTCATTGTGTGTACAAGAAATGTACATCAAAACTTACACATTTTCATTGTATATACAAGAAATGTACATCAAAACTTACACATTTTCATTGTACATACAAGAAATGTACATCAAAACCTACACATTTTCATTGTATATACAAGAAATGTACATCAAAACTTACACATTTTCATTGTACATACAAGAAATGTACATCAAAACTTACACATGTTCATTGTATATTCAAGAGATGTACATCAAAACTACACATTTTCATTGTACAGACAAGAAATGTAAATCAAAACTTACACATTTTCATTGTATATTCAAGAAATGTACATCAAAACTTACACATTTTCATTGTGCTCTCAAGAAATGTACATCAAAACTTACACATTTTCATTGTACACTCAGGAAATGTACATCAAAACATACACATTTTCATTGTATACACAAGAAATGTACATCAAAACTTACACATTTTCATTGTACAGACAAGAAATGTAAATCAAAACCTACACATTTTCATTGTATATACAAGAAATGTACATCAAAACTACACATTTTCGTTGTACACTAAAGAAATGTACATCAAAAACATACAGATTTTCATTGTGCACTCAAGAAATGTACATCAAAACTTACACATTTTAATTGTACACTCAAGAAATGTACATCAAAACATACACATTTTCGTTGTACACTAAAGAAATGTACATCAAAAACATACAGATTTTCATTGTGCACTCAAGAAATGTACATCAAAACTTACACATTTTAATTGTACACTCAAGAAATGTACATCAAAACATACACATTTTCATTGTATACACAAGAAATGCACATCAAAAACTTACACATTTTCATTGTATGTGCAAGAAATGTACATCAAAACTTACACATTTTCATTGTACATACAAGAAATTTACATCAAAACTTACACATTTTCATTGTATATACAAGAAATATACATCAAAACTACACATTTTCATTGTATATACAAGAAATGTGCATCAAAACTTACACATCTTCATTGTATATACAAGAAATGTACATGAAAACATACACATTTTCATTGTATATACAAGAAATGTACATCAAAACTTACACGTTTTCATTGTATATCCAAGAATTGTACATCAAAGCTCACACATTTTCATTGTATATACAAGAAATGTACACGAAAACATACACATTTTCATTGTATATACAAGAAATGTACATCAAAACTTACACGTTTTCATTGTACATACAAGAAATGTACATCAAAACCTACACATTTTCATTGTACATACAGGAAATGTACATCAAAACTTACACATTTTCATTGTACATACAAGAAATGTACATCAAAACTTACACATTTTCATTGTATATACAAGAATTGTACATCAAAGCTTTCATATTTTCATTGTACATTAAAGAAATGTACATCAAAACTACACATTTTCATTGTATATACAAGAAATGTACTTCAAAACATACACATTTTCATTTTATATACAAGAATGTACATCAAAACTTACACATTTTCATTGCACACACAAGAAATGTACATAAAAACATACACATGTTCATTGTATATACAAGAAATGTACATTAAAACTTACACATTTTCATTGTATATACAAGAAATGCACATGAAAACATACACATTTTCGTTGTATATACAAGAAATATACATAAAAACATACACATTTTGATTGTATATACAAGAAATGTACAGCAAAACATAAACATTTTCATTGTATATACAAGAAATGTACATCAAAACTACACATTTTCGTTGTACACTAAAGAAATGTACATAAAAACATACACATTTTCATTGTACAGACAAGAAATGTAAATCAAAACTTACACATTTTCATTGTATATACAAGAAATGTACATGAGAACTTACTCATTTTCATTGTGCTCTCAAGAAATGTACATCAAAACTTACACATTTTCATTGTACACTCAGGAAATGTACATCAAAACATACACATTTTCATTGTATACACAAGAAATGTACATCAAAACTTACACATTTTCATTGTACAGACAAGAAATGTAAATCAAAACCTACACATTTTCATTGTATATACAAGAAATGTACATCAAAACTACACATTTTCGTTGTACACTAAAGAAATGTACATCAAAAACATACAGATTTTCATTGTGCACTCAAGAAATGTACATCAAAACTTACACATTTTAATTGTACACTCAAGAAATGTACATCAAAACATACACATTTTCGTTGTACACTAAAGAAATGTACATCAAAAACATACAGATTTTCATTGTGCACTCAAGAAATGTACATCAAAACTTACACATTTTAATTGTACACTCAAGAAATGTACATCAAAACATACACATTTTCATTGTATACACAAGAAATGCACATCAAAAACTTACACATTTTCATTGTATGTGCAAGAAATGTACATCAAAACTTACACATTTTCATTGTACATACAAGAAATGTACATCAAAACTTACACATTTTCATTGTATATACAAGAAATATACATCAAAACTACACATTTTCATTGTATATACAAGAAATGTGCATCAAAACTTACACATCTTCATTGTATATACAAGAAATGTACATGAAAACATACACATTTTCATTGTATATACAAGAAATGTACATCAAAACTTACACGTTTTCATTGTATATCCAAGAATTGTACATCAAAGCTCACACATTTTCATTGTATATACAAGAAATGTACACGAAAACATACACATTTTCATTGTATATACAAGAAATGTACATCAAAACTTACACGTTTTCATTGTACATACAAGAAATGTACATCAAAACCTACACATTTTCATTGTACATAGTAGAAATGTACATCAAAACTTACACATTTTCATTGTATATACAAGAATTAAACATCAAAGCTTACATATTTTCATTGTACATTAAAGAAATGTACATCAAAACTACACATTTTCATTGTATATACAAGAAATGTACTTCAAAACATACACATTTTCATTTTATATACAAGAATGTACATCAAAACTTACACATTTTCATTGCACACACAAGAAATGTACATAAAAACATACACATGTTCATTGTATATACAAGAAATGTACATTAAAACTTACACATTTTCATTGTATATACAAGAAATGCACATGAAAACATACACATTTTCGTTGTATATACAAGAAATATACATAAAAACATACACATTTTGATTGTATATACAAGAAATGTACAGCAAAACATAAACATTTTCATTGTATATACAAGAAATGTACATCAAAACTACACATTTTCGTTGTACACTAAAGAAATGTACATCAAAACATACACATTTTCATTGTACAGACAAGAAATGTAAATCAAAACTTACACATTTTCATTGTATATACAAGAAATGTACATGAGAACTTACTCATTTTCATTGTGCTCTCAAGAAATGTACATCAAAACTTACACATTTTCATTGTACACTCAGGAAATGTACATCAAAACATACACATTTTCATTGTATACACAAGAAATGTACATCAAAACTTACACATTTTCATTGTACATACAGGAAATGTACATCAAAAACCTACACATTTTCATTGTATATGCAAGAAATGTACATCAAAACTTACACATTTTCATTGTACATACAAGAAATGTACATCAAAACTTACACAGGTTCATTGTATATTCAAGAGATGTACATCAAAACTACACATTTTCATTGTATATACTAGAAATGTACATCAAAACTTACAAATTTTCATTGTATATACAAGAAATGTACATCAAAACTTACACATTTTCATTGTATATACAAGAAATGTACATCAAACCATACACATTTTCATTGTATATTCAAGAAATGTACATCAAAGCATACACACTTTCATTGTATATACTAGAAATGTACATCAAAACTTACACATTTTTATTGTATATACAGGAAATGTACATCAAAAACTTACATATTTTCATTGTATATGCAAGAAATGCACATCAAAAGTCACACATTTTCATTGTATATAAGCAAATGCACGTCAAGACATACACATTTTCATTGTATATACAAGAAATGTAAATCACAACTTACACATTTTCACTGTATATACAAGAAATGTACATCAAAACTTACACATTTTCATTGTATATACAAGAAATGTAAATCAAAATTTACACATTTTCACTGTATATACAAGAAATCTACATCAAAGCTGCACATTTTCATTGTACACTCAACAAATGTACATCAAAACATAGACATTTTCATTGTATATACAAGAAATGTACATCAAAACTTACACATTTTCATTGTGTATACAAGAAATGTACATCAAAACTTACACATTTTCATTGTACATACAAGAAATGTACATCAAAAACTTACACATTTTCATTGTATATACAAGAAATGTACATCAAAACTTACACATTTTCATTGTACATACAAGAAATGTACATCAAAACGTACACATTTTCATTGTACATACAAGAAATGTACAGCAAAAACTTACACATTTTCATTGTATATACGAGATATGTACATCACAACTTACACATTTTCATTGTACATACAAGAAATGTACATCAAAGCTTACACATGTTCATTGTATATTCAAGAAATGTACATCAAAACTACACATTTTCATTGTATATACTAGAAACGTACATCAAAACTTACACATTTTCATTGTATATACAAGAAATGTACATCAAAACGTGCACATTTTCATTGTAAATACAAGAAATGTACATCAAAACTTACACATTTTCATTGTATATACAAGAAATGTACGTCAAAGCTTACACACTTTCATTGTATATAGAAGAAATGTACATCAAAACTTACACATTTTCATCAAGAAATGTACATAGAAACTTACACATTTTCAATGTATATACAAGAAATGTACATCAAAACTTACACACTTTCATTGTATATACAAGAAATGTACATCAAAACTTACACATTTTTATTGTATATACAAGAAATGTACATCAAAACTTACACATTTTCATTGTATATACAAGAAACGTACATCAAAAGCTTACATATTTTCATTGTATATGCAAGAAATGCACATCAAAAGTTACACATTTTCATTGTATATAAGGAAATGCACATCAAAACTTACACATTTTCATTGTATATACAAGAAATGTACATCAAAATGAAAAAATTTTCATGGTATATACAAGAAATGTATACCAAAACTTAGACATTTTCATTGTATATACAAGAAATGTATATCAAAACTTAGACATATTCATTGTATATACAAGAAATGTACATCAAAGCTTACACACTTTCATTGTATATAGAAGAAATGTACATCAAAACTTACACACTTTCATCAAGAAATGTACATAGAAACTTACACATTTTCATTGTATATACAAGAAATGTACATCAAAACTTACACACTTTCATTGTATATACAAGAAAAGTACATCTAAACTTACACATTTTTATTGTATATACAAGAATGTACATCAAAACTTACACTTTTTCATTGTACATACAGGAAATGTACATCAAAAGCTTACATATTTTCATTGTATATGCAAGAAATGCACATCAAAAGTTACACATTTTCTTTGTATATAAGGAAATGCACATCAAAACTTACACATTTTCATTGTATACACAAGAAATGTACATCAAAAATACACATTTTCATTGTATATACAAGAAATGTACATCACAACTTACACATTTTCATTGTATATACAAGAAATGTACATCAAAACCTACACATTTTCATTGTACATACAAGAAATATACATCACAAAATTACACATTTTCATTGTATATACAAGAAATGTACATCAAAACTTACACATTTTCATTGTATATACAAGAAATGTACATCAAAACTTACACATTTTCATTGTATATATAAGAAATGCACATCAAAGCTGCACATTTTCATTGTACACTCAAGAAATGTACATCAAAACATAGACATTTTCATTGTATATACAAGAAATGTACATCAAAACTTACACATTTTCATTGTGTATACAAGAAATGTACATCAAAACTTACACATTTTCATTGTACATACAAGAAATGTACATCAAAACATAGACATTTTCATTGTAAATACAAGAAATGTACATCAAAACTTACACATTTTCATTGTACATACAAGAAATGTACATCAAAACTTACACATTTTCATTGTATATACAAGGAATGTACATCAAAACTTACACATTTTCACTGTACATACAAGAAATGTACATCAAAACATACACATTTTCATTGTATATACAATAAATGTACATCAAAACTTACACATTTTCTTTTTATATACAAGAAATGTACATCAAAACCTACACATTTTCATTGTATATACAAGAAATGTACAGCAAAACAAACCTTTTCATTGTATATACAAGAAATGTACATCAAAACTACACATTTTCGTTGTACACTAAAGAAATGTACATCAAAACATACAGATTTTCATTGTGCACTCAAGAAATGTACATCAAAACTTACACATTTTAATTGTACACTCAAGAAATGTACATCAAAACATACACATTTTCATTGTATACACAAGAAATGCACATCAAAAACTTACACATTTTCATTGTATGTGCAAGAAATGTACATCAAAACTTACTCATTTTCATTGTACATACAAGAAATGTACATCAAAACTTACACATTTTCATTGTATATACAAGAAATATACATCAAAACTACACATTTTCATTGTATATACAAGAAATGTAAATCAAAATTTACACATTTTCACTGTATATACAAGAAATGTACATCAAAGCTGCACATTTTCATTGTACACTCAACAAATGTACATCAAAACATAGACATTTTCATTGTATATACAAGAAATGTACATCAAAACTTACACATTTTCATTGTGTATACAAGAAATGTACATCAAAACTTACACATTTTCATTGTACATACAAGAAATGTACATCAAAACATAGACCTTTTCATTGTATATACAAGAAATGTACATCAAAACTTACACATCTTCATTGTGTGTACAAGAAATGTACATCAAAACTTACACATTTTCATTGTACATACAAGAAATGTACATCAAAACCTACACATTTTCATTGTATATACAAGAAATGTACATCAAAACTTACACATTTTCATTGTACATACAAGAAATGTACATCAAAACTTACACATGTTCATTGTATATTCAAGAGATGTACATCAAAACTACACATTTTCATTGTACAGACAAGAAATGTAAATCAAAACTTACACATTTTCATTGTATATACAAGAAATGTACATCAAAACTTACACATTTTCATTGTGCTCTCAAGAAATGTACATCAAAACTTACACATTTTCATTGTACACTCAGGAAATGTACATCAAAACATACACATTTTCATTGTATACACAAGAAATGTACATCAAAACTTACACATTTTCATTGCACATACAGGAAATGTACATCAAAAACCTACACATTTTCATTGTATATGCAAGAAATGTACATCAAAACTTACACATTTTCATTGTACAGACAAGAAATGTAAATCAAAACTTACACATTTTCATTGTATATACAAGAAATGTACATCAAAACTTATACATTTTCATTGTGCTCTCAAGAAATGTACATCAAAACTTACACATTTTCATTGTACACTCAGGAAATGTACATCAAAACATACACATTTTCATTGTATACACAAGAAATGTACATCAAAACTTACATATTTTCATTGTACATACAGGAAATGTACATCAAAAACCTACACATTTTCATTGTATATACTAGAAATGTACATCAAAACTTACAAATTTTCATTGTATATACAAGAAATGTACATCAAAACTTACACATTTTCATTGTATATACAAGAAATGTACATCAAAACATACACATTTTCATCGTATATACAAGAAATGTACATCAAAACATACACACTTTCATTGTACACTCAAGAAATGTACATCAAAACATACACATTTTCATTGTATATACAAGAAATGTACATCAAAACTTACACATTTTCATTGTATATACAAGAAATGTACATCAAAAACTTCCACATTTTCATTGTACACTCAAGAAATGTACATCAAAACATACACATTTTCATTGTATATACAAGGAATGTACATCAAAACATACACATTTTCATTGTATATACAAGAAATGTACATCAAAACTTACACATTTTTATTGTATATACAAGAAATGTACATCAAAACTTACACATTTTCATTGTACATACAGGAAATGTACATCAAAAGCTTACATATTTTCATTGTATATGCAAGAAATGCACATCAAAAGTTACACATTTTCATTGTATATAAGCAAATGCACATCAAAACTTACACATTTTCATTGTATATACAAGAAATGTACATCACAACTTACACATTTTCATTGTATATACAAGAAATGTACATCAAAACTAACACATTTTCATTGTATATACAAGAAATGTAAATCAAAATTTACACATTTTCACTGTATATACAAGAAATGTACATCAAAGCTGCACATTTTCATTGTATATACAAGAAATGTAAATAAAAATTTACACATTTTCACTGTATATACAAGAAATGTACATCAAAGCTGCACATTTTCATTGTACACTCAACAAATGTACATCAATAACTTACACATTTTCATTGTATATACAAGAAATGGACATCAAAACTTACACATTTTCATTGTACATACAAGAAATGTACATCAAAACGTACACATTTTCATTGTACATACAAGAAATGTACATCAAAACTTACACATTTTCATTGTATATACAAGAAATGTACATCAAAACATACACATTTTCATTGTATATACAAGAAATGTACATCAAAACATACACACTTTCATTGTACATTCAAGAAATGTACATCAAAACAGACCTTTTCATTGTATATACAAGAAATGTACATCAAAACTACACATTTTCGTTGTACACTAAAGAAATGTACATCAAAACATACAGATTTTCATTGTGCACTCAAGAAATGTACATCAAAACTTACACATTTTAATTGTACACTCAAGAAATGTACATCAAAACATACACATTTTCATCGTATACACAAGAAATGCACATCAAAAACTTACACATTTTCATTGTATGTGCAAGAAATGTACATCAAAACTTACACATTTTCATTGTACATACAAGAAATGTACATCAAAACTTACACATTTTCATTGTATATACAAGAAATATACATCAAAACTACACATTTTCATTGTATATACAAGAAATGTGCATCAAAACTTACACATCTTCATTGTATATACAGGAAATGTACATGAAAACATACACATTTTCATTGTATATACAAGAAATGTACATCAAAACTTACACGTTTTCATTGTATATACAAGAATTGTACATCAAAGCTCACACATTTTCATTGTATATACAAGAAATGTACATGAAAACATACACATTTTCATTGTAAATACAAGAAATGTACATCAAAACTTACACGTTTTCATTGTACATACAAGAAATGTACATCAAAACCTACACATTTTCATTGTACATAGTAGAAATGTACATCAAAACTTACACATTTTCATTGTATATACAAGAATTGTACATCAAAGGTTACATATTTTCATTGTACATTAAAGAAATGTACATCAAAACTACACATTTTCATTGTATATACAAGAAATGTAGCTCAAAACATACACATTTTCATTTTATATACAAGAATGTACATCAAAACTTACACATTTTCATTGCACACACAAGAAATGTACATAAAAACATACACATGTTCATTGTATATACAAGAAATGTACATTAAAACTTACACATTTTCATCTATATACAAGAAATGTACATGAAAACATACACATTTTCGTTGTATATACAAGAAATATACATAAAAACATACACATTTTCATTGTATATACAAGAAATGTACAGCAAAACATAAACATTTTCATTGTATATACAAGAAATGTACATCAAAACTACACATTTTCGTTGTACACTAAAGAAATGTACATCAAAACATACACATTTTCATTGTACAGACAAGAAATGTAAATCAAAACTTACACATTTGCATTGTATATACAAGAAATGTACATCAAAACTTACACATTTTCATTGTGCTCTCAAGAAATGTACATCAAAAGTTACACATTTTCATTGTACACTCAGGAAATGTACATCAAAACATACACATTTTCATTGTATACACAAGAAATGTACATCAAAACTTACACATTTTCATTCTACATACAGGAAATGTACATCAAAAACCTACACATTTTCATTGTATATGCAAGAAATGTACATCAAAACTTACACATTTTCATTGTACATACAAGAAATGTACATCAAAACTTACACATGTTCGTGGTATATTCAAGAGATGTACATCAAAACTACACATTTTCATTGTATATACTAGAAATGTACATCAAAACTTACAAATTTTCATTGTATATACAAGAAATGTACATCAAAACTTACACATTTTCATTGTATATACAAGAAATGTACATCAAAACATACACATTTTCATCGTATATACAAGAAATGTACATCAAAACATACACACTTTCATTGTACACTCAAGAAATGTACATCAAAACATACACATTTTCATTGTATATACAAGAAATGTACATCAAAACTTACACATTTTCATTGTATATACAAGAAATGTACATCAAAAACTTCCACATTTTCATTGTACACTCAAGAAATGTACATCAAAACATACACATTTTCATTGTATATACAAGGAATGTACATCAAAACATACACATTTTCATTGTATATACAAGAAATGTACATCAAAACTTACACATTTTTATTGTATATACAAGAAATGTACATCAAAACTTACACATTTTCATTGTACATACAGGAAATGTACATCAAAAGCTTACATATTTTCATTGTATATGCAAGAAATGCACATCAAAAGTTACACATTTTCATTGTATATAAGCAAATGCACATCAAAACTTACACATTTTCATTGTATATACAAGAAATGTACATCACAACTTACACATTTTCATTGTATATACAAGAAATGTACATCAAAACTAACACATTTTCATTGTATATACAAGAAATGTAAATCAAAATTTACACATTTTCACTGTATATACAAGAAATGTACATCAAAGCTGCACATTTTCATTGTATATACAAGAAATGTAAATAAAAATTTACACATTTTCACTGTATATACAAGAAATGTACATCAAAGCTGCACATTTTCATTGTACACTCAACAAATGTACATCAATAACTTACACATTTTCATTGTATATACAAGAAATGGACATCAAAACTTACACATTTTCATTGTACATACAAGAAATGTACATCAAAACGTACACATTTTCATTGTACATACAAGAAATGTACATCAAAACTTACACATTTTCATTGTATATACAAGAAATGTACATCAAAACATACACATTTTCATTGTATATACAAGAAATGTACATCAAAACATACACACTTTCATTGTACATTCAAGAAATGTACATCAAAACAAACCTTTTCATTGTATATACAAGAAATGTACATCAAAACTACACATTTTCGTTGTACACTAAAGAAATGTACATCAAAACATACAGATTTTCATTGTGCACTCAAGAAATGTACATCAAAACTTACACATTTTAATTGTACACTCAAGAAATGTACATCAAAACATACACATTTTCATCGTATACACAAGAAATGCACATCAAAAACTTACACATTTTCATTGTATGTGCAAGAAATGTACATCAAAACTTACACATTTTCATTGTACATACAAGAAATGTACATCAAAACTTACACATTTTCATTGTATATACAAGAAATATACATCAAAACTACACATTTTCATTGTATATACAAGAAATGTGCATCAAAACTTACACATCTTCATTGTATATACAGGAAATGTACATGAAAACATACACATTTTCATTGTATATACAAGAAATGTACATCAAAACTTACACGTTTTCATTGTATATACAAGAATTGTACATCAAAGCTCACACATTTTCATTGTATATACAAGAAATGTACATGAAAACATACACATTTTCATTGTAAATACAAGAAATGTACATCAAAACTTACACGTTTTCATTGTACATACAAGAAATGTACATCAAAACCTACACATTTTCATTGTACATAGTAGAAATGTACATCAAAACTTACACATTTTCATTGTATATACAAGAATTGTACATCAAAGGTTACATATTTTCATTGTACATTAAAGAAATGTACATCAAAACTACACATTTTCATTGTATATACAAGAAATGTAGCTCAAAACATACACATTTTCATTTTATATACAAGAATGTACATCAAAACTTACACATTTTCATTGCACACACAAGAAATGTACATAAAAACATACACATGTTCATTGTATATACAAGAAATGTACATTAAAACTTACACATTTTCATCTATATACAAGAAATGTACATGAAAACATACACATTTTCGTTGTATATACAAGAAATATACATAAAAACATACACATTTTCATTGTATATACAAGAAATGTACAGCAAAACATAAACATTTTCATTGTATATACAAGAAATGTACATCAAAACTACACATTTTCGTTGTACACTAAAGAAATGTACATCAAAACATACACATTTTCATTGTACAGACAAGAAATGTAAATCAAAACTTACACATTTGCATTGTATATACAAGAAATGTACATCAAAACTTACACATTTTCATTGTGCTCTCAAGAAATGTACATCAAAAGTTACACATTTTCATTGTACACTCAGGAAATGTACATCAAAACATACACATTTTCATTGTATACACAAGAAATGTACATCAAAACTTACACATTTTCATTCTACATACAGGAAATGTACATCAAAAACCTACACATTTTCATTGTATATGCAAGAAATGTACATCAAAACTTACACATTTTCATTGTACATACAAGAAATGTACATCAAAACTTACACATGTTCGTGGTATATTCAAGAGATGTACATCAAAACTACACATTTTCATTGTATATACTAGAAATGTACATCAAAACTTACAAATTTTCATTGTATATACAAGAAATGTACATCAAAACTTACACATTTTCATTGTATATACAAGAAATGTACATCAAAACATACACATTTGCATTGTATATACAAGAAATGTACATCAAAACATACACACTTTCATTGTACACTCAAGAAATGTACATCAAAACATACTCATTTTCATTGTATATACAAGAAATGTACATCAAAACTTACACATTTTCATTGTATATACAAAAAATGTACATCAAAAACTTCCACATTTTCATTGTACACTCAAGTAATGTACATCAAAACATACACATTTTCATTGTATATACAAGGAATGTACATCAAAACATACACATTTTCATTGTATATACAAGAAATGTACATCAAAACTTACACATTTTCATTGTATATACTAGAAATGTACTTCAAAACTTACACATTTTTATTGTATATACAAGAAATGTACATCAAAACTTACACATTTTCATTGTACATACAGGAAATGTACATCAAAAGCTTACATATTTTCATTGTATATGCAAGAAATGCACATCAAAAGTTACACATTTTCATTGTATATAAGCAAATGCACATCAAAACTTACACATTTTCATTGTATATACAAGAAATGTACATCAAAACATACACATTTTCATTGTATATACAAGAAATGTACATCACAGCTTACACATTTTCATTGTATATACAAGAAGTGTACTTCAAAACTTTCACATTTTCATTGTACATACAAGAAATGTACATCACAAATTTACACATTTTCACTGTATATACAAGAAATGTACATCAAAACTTACACATTTTCATTGTATATACAAGAAATGTAAATCAAAATTTACACATTTTCACTGTATATACAAGAAATGTACATCAAAGTTGCACATTTTCATTGTACACTCAACAAATGTACATCAAAACATAGACATTTTCATTGTATATACAAGAAATGTACATCAAAACTTACACATTTTCACTGTGTATACAAGAAATGTACATCAAAACTTACACATTTTCATTGTACATACAAGAAATGTACATCAAAACATAGACCTTTTCATTGTATATACAATAAATGTACATCAAAACTTACACATCTTCATTGTGTGTACAAGAAATGTACATCAAAACTTACACATTTTCATTGTAAATACAAGAAATGTACATCAATAACTTACACATTTTCATTGTATATACAAGAAATGTACATCAAAGCTTACACATTTTCATTGTACATACAAGAAATGTACATCAAAACGTACACATTTTCATTGTACATACAAGAAATGTACATCAAAAACTTACACATTTTAATTGTATATACAAGATATGTACCTCAAAACTTACACATTTTCATTGTACATACAAGAAATGTACATCAAAGCTTACACATGTTCATTGTATATTCAAGAAATGTACATCAAAACTACACATTTTCATTGTATATACTAGAAACGTACATCAAAACTTACACATTTTCATTGTATATACAAGAAATGTACATCAAAACATGCACATTTTCATTGTAAATACAAGAAATGTACATCAAATTTTACACATTTTCATTGTATATACAAGAAATGTACGTCAAAGCTTACACACTTTCATTGTATATAGAAGAAATGTACATCAAAACTTACACATTTTCATCAAGAAATGTACATAGAAACTTACACATTTTCATTGTATATACAAGAAATGTACATCAAAACTTACACACTTTCATTGTATATACAAGAAATGTACATCAAAACTTACACATTTTTATTGTATATACAAGAAATGTACATCAAAACTTACACATTTTCATTGAATATACAAGAAACGTACATCAAAAGCATACATATTTTCATTGTATATGCAAGAAATGCACATCAAAAGTTACACATTTTCATTGTATATAAGGAAATGCACATCAAAACTTACACATTTTCTGTGTATATACAAGAAATGTACATCAAAACATACAAATTTTCATGGTATATACAAGAAATGTATATCAAAACTTAGACATATTCATTGTATATACAAGAAATGTACATCAAAGCTTACATACTTTCACTGTATATAGAAGAAATGTACATCAAAACTTACACATTTTCATCAAGAAATGTACATAGAAACTTACACATTTTCATTGTATATACCAGAAATGTACATCAAAACTTACACACTTTCATTGTATATACAAGAAAAGTACATCAAAACTTACACATTTTTATTGTATATACAAGAATGTACATCAAAACTTACACATTTTCATTGTACATACAGGAAATGTACATCAAAAGCTTACATATTTTCATTGTATATGCAAGAAATGCACATCAAAAGTTACACATTTTCATTGCATATAAGGAAATGCACATAAAAGCTTACACATTTTCATTGTATACACAAGAAATGTACATCAAAAATACACATTTTCATTGTACATACAAGAAATATACATCACAAAATTACACATTTTCATTGTATATACAAGAAATGTACATCAAAACTTACACATTTTCATTGTATATACAAGAAATGTACATCAAAACTTACACATTTTCATTGTATATACAAGAAATGTACATCAAAGCTGCACATTTTCATTGTACACTCAAGAAATGTACATCAAAACATAGACATTTTCATTGTATATACAAGAAATGTACATCAAAACTTACACATTTTCATTGTACATACAAGAAATGTACATCAAAACATAGACATTTTCATTGTAAATACAAGAAATGTACATCAAAACTTACACATTTTCATTGTGTATACAAGAAATGTACATCAAAACTTACACATTTTCATTGTACATACAAGAAATGTACATCAAAACTTACACATTTTCATTGTATATTCAAGAAATGTACATCAAAACTTACACATTTTCACTGTACATACAAGAAATGTACATCAAAACTTACACATTTTCATTGTACATACGAGAAATGTACATCAAAAACTTATACATTTTCATTGTATATACAAGAAATGTACATCAAAACTTACACATTTTCATTGTACTTACAAGAAATGTACATCAAATCATACACGTTTTCATTGTATATACAAGAAATATACATTAAAACTTACACACTTTCATTGTATATCAAGAAATGTACATCTAAACATACACATTTTCATTGTACACTCAAGAAATGTACATCAAAACATACACATTTTCATTGTATCTACAATAAATGTACGTCAAAACTTACACACTTTCATTGTATATACAAGAAAGTTACATCAAAACTTGCACATTTTCATTGTATATACAAGAATGTACATCAAAACTTACACATCTTCATTCTACATACAAGAAATGTACATCAAAACATACACATTTGCATTGTATCTACAATAAATGTACATCAAAACTTACACATTTTCATTGTATATACAAGAAATGTACATCAAAACTTACACATTTTCATTGTATATACAAGAAATGTACATCAAAACTACACATTTTCGTTGTACACTAAAGAAATGTACATCAAAGCATACAGATTTTCATTGTACAGACAAGAAATGTACATGAAAACATACACATTTTCATTGTATATACAAGAAATGTACATCAAAACTTAAACATTTTCATTGTGCACTCAAGACATGTACATCAAAACTTAAACATTTTCATTGTACACTCAAGAAATGTACATAAAAACATACACATTTTCATTGTATACACAAGAAATGTACATCAAAACTAACACATTTTCATTGTACATACAAGAAATGCACACCAAAAGCTTACACATTTTCATTGTATGTGCAAGAAATGTACATCAAAACTTACACATTTTCAATGTACATACAAGAAATGTACATCAAAACATACACATTTTCATTGTATACACAAGAAATGTACATCAAAACTAACACATTTTCATTGTACATACAAGAAATGCACATCAAAAACTTACACATTTTCATTGTATGTGCAAGAAATGTACATCAAAACTTACACATTTTCATTGTACATACAAGAAATGTACATCAAAACATACACATTTTCATTGTATACACAAGAAATGTACATCAAAACTAACACATTTTCATTGTACATACAAGAAATGCACATCAAAAACTTACAATTTTCATTGTATGTGCAAGAAATATACATCAAAACTTACACATTTTCAATGTACATACAAGAAATGTACATCAAAACATACACATTTTCATTGTATACACGAGAAATGTACATCAAAACTAACACATTTTCATTGTACATACAAGAAATGTACATCAAAAACTTACACATTTTCATTGTATGTGCAAGAAATGTACATCAAAACTTACACATTTTCATTGTACATACAAGAAATGTACATCAAAACATACACATTTTCATTGTATACACAAGAAATGTACATCAAAACTAACACATTTTCATTGTACATACAAGAAATGCACATCAAAAACTTACACATTTTCATTGTATGTGCAAGAAATGTACATCAAAACTTACACATCTTCATTGTACATACAAGAAATGTACATCAAAACTTACACATGTTCATTGAATATACAAGAAATGTACATCAAAACTTACACATTTTCATTGTATATACAAGAAATGTACATCAAAACATACACATTTTCATTGTATATACAAGAAATATACATAAAAACATACACATTTTCATTGTATATAGAAGAAATGTACAGCAAAACATAAACTTTTTCATTGTATATACAAGGAATGTACATCAAAACTTACACATTTTCATTGTATATACAAGAAATGTACATCAAAACTTACACATTTTCATTGTATATACTAGAAATGTACATCAAAACTTACACATTTTTATTGTACATACAGGAAATGTACATCAAAACTTACACACTTTCATTGTACATACAGGAAATGTACATCAAAAGCTTACATATTTTCATTGTATATGCAAGAAATGCACATCAAAAGTTACACATTTTCATTGTATATAAGGAAATGCACATCAAAACTTACACATTTTCATTGTATATACAAGAAATGTACATCACAACTTACACATTTTCATTGTATATACAAGGAATGTACATCAAAACTTACACATTTTCATTGTACATACAAGAAATGTACATCACAAACTTACACATTTTCATTGTATATACAAGAAATGTACATCAAAACTTACACATTTTCATTGTACATGCAGGAAATGTACATCAAAAGCTTACATATTTTCATTGTATATGCAACAAATGCACATCAAAAGTTACACATTTTAATTGTATATAAGGAAATGCACATCAAAACTTACACATTTTCATTGTATATACAAGAAATGTACATCCAAACATACACATTTTCATTGTATATACAAGAATTGTACATCACAACTTACACATTTTCATTGTATATACAAGGAATGTACATCAAAACTTACACATTTTCATTGTACATACAAGAAATGTACATAAAAACTTACACATGTTCATTGTATATTCAAGAGATGTACATCAAAACTACACATTTTCATTGTATATACTAGAAATGTACATCAAAACTTACACATTTTCATTGTATATACAAGAAATGTACTTCAAAACTTACACACTTTCATTGTATATACAAGAAATGTACATCACAAACTTACACATTTTCATTGTATATACAAGAAATGTACATCAAAACTTACACATTTTCATTGTACATACAGGAAATGTACATCAAAAGCTTACATATTTTCATTGTATATGTAACAAATGCACATCAAAAGTTACACATTTTAATTGTATATAAGGAAATGCACATCAAAACATACACATTTTCATTGTATACACAAGAAATGTACATCAAAACTTACACATTTTCATTGTACATACAGGAAATGTACATAAAAAACTTACACATTTTCATTGTATATGCAAGAAATGTACATCAAAAATTTACACATTTTCATTGTACATACAAGAAATGTACATCAAAACTTACACATGTTCATTGTATATTCAAGAGATGTACATCAAAGCTACACATTTTCATTGTATATACTAGAAATGTACATCAAAACTTACACATTTTCATTGTATATACAAGAAATGTACTTCAAAACTTACACACTTTCATTGTATATACAAGAAATGTACATCAAAACATAAACATTTTCATTGTATATACAAGAAATGTACATCAAAACATACACACTTTCATTGTACACTCAAGAAATGTACATCAAAACAGACACATTTTCATTGTATATACAAGAAATGTACATCAAAACTTACACATTTTCATTGTATATACAAGAAATGTACATCAAAAACTTACACATTTTCATTGTACACTCAAGAAATGTACATCAAAACATACACATTTTCATTGTATATACAAGGAATGTACATCAAAACTTACACATTTTCATTGTATATACTAGAAATGTACATCAAAACTTACACATTTTTATTGTACATACAGGAAATGTACATCAAAACTTACACACTTTCATTGTACATACAGGAAATGTACATCAAAAGCTTACATATTTTCATTGTATATGCAAGAAACGCACATCAAAAGTTACACATTTTCATTGTATATAAGGAAATGCACATCAAAACTTACACATTTTCATTGTATATACAAGAAATGTACATCACAACTTACACATTTTCATTGTATATACAAGGAATGTACATCAAAACTTACACATTTTCATTGTACATACAAGAAATGTACATCACAAACTTACACATTTTCATTGTATATACAAGAAATGTACATCAAAACTTACACATTTTCATTGTACATGCAGGAAATGTACATCAAAAGCTTACATATTTTCATTGTATATGCAACAAATGCACATCAAAAGTTACACATTTTAATTGTATGTAAGGAAATGCACATCAAAACTTACACATTTTCATTGTATATACAAGAAATGTACATCAAAACATACACATTTTCATTGTATATACAAGAAATGTACATCACAACTTACACATTTTCATTGTATGTACAAGGAATGTACATCAAAACTTACACATTTTCATTGTACATACAAGAAATGTACATCACAAACTTGCACATTTTCATTGTATATACAAGAAATGTACATCAAAAGCTTACATATTTTCATTGTATATGCAAGAAATGCACATCAAAACTTACACATTTTCATTGTATATACTTGAAATGTACATCAAAACTTACACATTTTCATTGTATACACAAGAAATGTACATCAAAACTTACACATTTTCATTGTACATACAGGAAATGTACATCAAAAGCTTACATATTTTCATTGTATATGCAAGAAATCCACATCAAAAGTTACACATTTTCATTGTATATAAGGAAATGCACATCAAAACTTACACATTTTCATTGTATATACAAGAAATGTACATCAAAACATACACATTTTCATTGTATATACAAGAAATGTACATCACAACTTACACATTTTCAGTGTATATACAAGGAATGTACATCAAAACTTACACATTGTCATTGTACATACAAGAAATGTACATCAAAACTTACACATTTTCATCAAGAAATGTACATAGAAACTTACACATTTTCATTGTATATACAAGAAATGTACAGCAAAACTTACACACTTTCATTGTATATACAAGAAATGTACATCAAAACTTACACACTTTCATTGTATATACAAGAAAAGTACATCAAAACTTACACATTTTTATTGTATATACAAGAATGTACATCAAAACTTACACATTTTCATTGTACATACAGGAAATGTACATCAAAAGCTTACATATTTTCATTGTATATGCAAGAAATGCACATCAAAAGTTACACATTGTCATTGTATATAAGGAAATGCACATAAAAACTTACACTTTTTCATTGTATACACAAGAAATGTACATCAAAAATACACATTTTCATTGTATATACAAGAAATGTACATCACAACTTACACATTTTCATTGTATATACAAGAAATGTACATAAAAACTTACACATTTTCATTGTACATACAAGAAATATACATCACAAAATTACACATTTTCATTGTACATACAAGAAATGTACATCAAAACATAGACATTTTCATTGTAAATACAAGAAATGTACATCAAAACTTACACATTTTCATTGTGTATACAAGAAATGTACATCAAAACTTACACATTTTCATTGTACATACAAGAAATGTACATCAAAACTTACACATTTTCATTGTATATTCAAGAAATGTACATCAAAACTTACACATTTTCACTGTACATACAAGAAATGTACATCAAAACTTACACATTTTCATTGTACATACGAGAAATGTACATCAAAAACTTATACATTTTCATTGTATATACAAGAAATGTACATCAAAACTTACACATTTTCATTGTACTTACAAGAAATGTACATCAAATCATACACGTTTTCATTGTATATACAAGAAATATACATTAAAACTTACACACTTTCATTGTATATCAAGAAATGTACATCTAAACATACACATTTTCATTGTACTCTCAAGAAATGTACATCAAAACATACACATTTTCATTGTATCTACAATAAATGTACGTCAAAACTTACACACTTTCATTGTATATACAAGAAAGTTACATCAAAACTTGCACATTTTCATTGTATATACAAGAATGTACATCAAAGCTTACACATCTTCATTCTACATACAAGAAATGTACATCAAAACATACACATTTGCATTGTATCTACAATAAATGTACATCAAAACTTACACATTTTCATTGTATATACAAGAAATGTACATCAAAACTTACACATTTTCATTGTATATACAAGAAATGTACATCAAAACTACACATTTTCGTTGTACACTAAAGAAATGTACATCAAAGCATACAGATTTTCATTGTACAGACAAGAAATGTACATGAAAGCATACACATTTTCATTGTATATACAAGAAATGTACATCAAAACTTAAACATTTTCATTGTGCACTCAAGACATGTACATCAAAACTTACACATTTTCATTGTACACTCAAGAAATGTACATCAAAACATACACATTTTCATTGTATACACAAGAAATGTACATCAAAACTAACACATTTTCATTGTACATACAAGAAATGCACACCAAAAACTTACACATTTTCATTGTATGTGCAAGAAATGTACATCAAAACTTACACATTTTCAATGTACATACAAGAAATGTACATCAAAACATACACATTTTCATTGTATACACAAGAAATGTACATCAAAACTAACACATTTTCATTGTACATACAAGAAATGCACATCAAAAACTTACACATTTTCATTGTATGTGCATAAAATGTACATCAAAACTTACACATTTTCATTGTACATACAAGAAATGTACATCAAAACATACACATTTTCATTGTATACACAAGAAATGTACATCAAAACTAACACATTTTCATTGTACATACAAGAAATGCACATCAAAAACTTACAATTTTCATTGTATGTGCAAGAAATATACATCAAAACTTACACATTTTCAATGTACATACAAGAAATGTACATCAAAACATACACATTTTCATTGTATACACAAGAAATGTACATCAAAACTAACACATTTTCATTGTACATACAAGAAATGTACATCAAAAACTTACACATTTTCATTGTATGTGCAAGAAATGTACATCAAAACTTACACATTTTCATTGTACATACAAGAAATGTACATCAAAACATACACATTTTCATTGTATACACAAGAAATGTACATCAAAACTAACACATTTTCATTGTACATACAAGAAATGCACATCAAAAACTTACACATTTTCATTGTATGTGCAAGAAATGTACATCAAAACTTACACATCTTCATTGTACATACAAGAAATGTACATCAAAACTTACACATGTTCATTGAATATACAAGAAATGTACATCAAAACTTACACATTTTCATTGTATATACAAGAAATATACATAAAAACATACACATTTTCATTGTATATAGAAGAAATGTACAGCAAAATATAAACATTTTCATTGTATATACAAGGAATGTACATCAAAACTTACACATTTTCATTGTATATACAAGAAATGTACATCAAAACTTACACATTTTCATTGTATATACTAGAAATGTACATCAAAACTTACACATTTTTATTGTACATACAGGAAATGTACATCAAAACTTACACACTTTCATTGTACATACAGGAAATGTACATCAAAAGCTTACATATTTTCATTGTATATGCAAGAAATGCACATCAAAAGTTACACATTTTCATTGTATATAAGGAAATGCACATCAAAACTTACACATTTTCATTGTATATACAAGAAATGTACATCACAACTTACACATTTTCATTGTATATACAAGGAATGTACATCAAAACTTACACATTTTCATTGTACATACAAGAAATGTACATCACAAACTTACACATTTTCATTGTATATACAAGAAATGTACATCAAAACTTACACATTTTCATTGTACATGCAGGAAATGTACATCAAAAGCTTACATATTTTCATTGTATATGCAACAAATGCACATCAAAAGTTACACATTTTAATTGTATATAAGGAAATGCACATCAAAACTTACACATTTTCATTGTATATACAAGAAATGTACATCCAAACATACACATTTTCATTGTATATACAAGAAATGTACATCACAACTTACACATTTTCATTGTATATACAAGGAATGTACATCAAAACTTACACATTTTCATTGTACATACAAGAAATGTACATCAAAACTTACACATGTTCATTGTATATTCAAGAGATGTACATCAAAACTACACATTTTCGTTGTATATACTAGAAATGTACATCAAAACTTACACATTTTCATTGTATATACAAGAAATGTACTTCAAAACTTACACACTTTCATTGTATATACAAGAAATGTACATCACAAACTTACACATTTTCATTGTATATACAAGAGATGTACATCAAAACTTACACATTTTCATTGTACATACAGGAAATGTACATCAAAAGCTTACATATTTTCATTGTATATGTAACAAATGCACATCAAAAGTTACACATTTTAATTGTATATAAGGAAATGCACATCAAAACATACACATTTTCATTGTATACACAAGAAATGTACATCAAAACTTACACATTTTCATTGTACATACAGGAAATGTACATAAAAAACTTACACATTTTCATTGTATATGCAAGAAATGTACATCAAAAATTTACACATTTTCATTGTACATACAAGAAATGTACATCAAAACTTACACATGTTCATTGTATATTCAAGAGATGTACATCAAAACTACACATTTTCATTGTATATACTAGAAATGTACATCAAAACTTACACATTTTCATTGTATATACAAGAAATGTACTTCAAAACTTACACACTTTCATTGTATATACAAGAAATGTACATCAAAACATACACATTTTCATTGTATATACAAGAAATGTACATCAAAACATACACACTTTCATTGTACACTCAAGAAATGTACATCAAAACAGACACATTTTCATTGTATATACAAGAAATGTACATCAAAACTTACACATTTTCATTGTATATACAAGAAATGTACATCAAAAACTTACACATTTTCATTGTACACTCAAGAAATGTACATCAAAACATACACATTTTCATTGTATATACAAGGAATGTGCATCAAAACTTACACATTTTCATTGTATATACAAGAAATGTACATCAAAACTTACACATTTTCATTGTATATACTAGAAATGTACATCAAAACTTACACATTTTTATTGTACATACAGGAAATGTACATCAAAACTTACACACTTTCATATTACATACAGGAAATGTACATCAAAAGCTTACATATTTTCATTGTATATGCAAGAAATGCACATCAAAAGTTACACATTTTCATTGTATATAAGGAAATGCACATCAAAACTTACACATTTTCATTGTATATACAAGAAATGTACATCACAACTTACACATTTTCATTGTATATACAAGGAATGTACATCAAAACTTACACATTTTCATTGTACATACAAGAAATGTACATCACAAACTTACACATTTTCATTGTATATACAAGAAATGTACATCAAAACTTACACATTTTCATTGTACATGCAGGAAATGTACATCAAAAGCTTACATATTTTCATTGTATATGCAACAAATGCACATCAAAAGTTACACATTTTAATTGTATATAAGGAAATCCACATCAAAACTTACACATTTTCATTGTATATACAAGAAATGTACATCCAAACATACACATTTTCATTGTATACACAACAAATGTACATCACAACTTACACATTTTCATTGTATGTACAAGGAATGTACATCAAAACTTACACATTTTCATTGTACATACAAGAAATGTACATCACAAACTTGCACATTTCCATGTATATACAAGAAATGTACATCAAAAGCTTACATATTTTCATTGTATATGCAAGAAATGCACATCAAAACTTACACATTTTCATTGTATATACTTGAAATGTACATCAAAACTTACACATTTTCATTGTATACACAAGAAATGTACATCAAAACTTACACATTTTCATTGTACATACAGGAAATGTACATCAAAAGCTTACATATTTTCATTGTATATGCAAGAAATCCACATCAAAAGTTACACATTTTCATTGTATATAAGGAAATGCACATCAAAACTTACACATTTTCATTGTATATACAAGAAATGTACATCAAAACATACACATTTTCATTGTATATACAAGAAATGTACATCACAACTTACACATTTTCAGTGTATATACAAGGAATGTACATCAAAACTTACACATTGTCATTGTACATACAAGAAATGTACATCAAAACTTACATATTTTCATCAAGAAATGTACATAGAAACTTACACATTTTCATTGTATATACAAGAAATGTACAGCAAAACTTACACACTTTCATTGTATATACAAGAAATGAACATCAAAACTTACACACTTTCATTGTATATACAAGAAAAGTACATCAAAACTTACACATTTTTATTGTATATACAAGAATGTACATCAAAACTTACACATTTTCATTGTATGTGCAAGAAATGTACATCAAAACTTACACATTTTCATTGTACATACAAGAAATGTACATCAAAACATACACATTTTCATTGTATACACAAGAAATGTACATCAAAACTAACACATTTTCATTGCACATACAAGAAATGCACATCAAAAACTTACACATTTTCATTGTGTGTGCAAGAAATGTACATCAAAACTTACACATCTTCATTGTACATACAAGAAATGTACATCAAAACTTACACATGTTCATTGAATATACAAGAAATGTACATCAAAACTTACACATTTTCATTGTATATACAAGAAATGTACATCAAAACATACACATTTTCATTGTATATACAAGAAATATACATAAAAACATACACATTTTCATTGTATATAGAAGAAATGTACAGCAAAACATAAACATTTTCATTGTATATACAAGGATTGTACATCAAAACTTACACATTTTCATTGTATATACAACAAATGTACATCAAAACTTACACATTTTCAATGTATATACTAGAAATGTACATCAAAACTTACACATTTTTATTGTACATACAGGAAATGTACATCAAAACTTACACACTTTCATTGTACATACAGGAAATGTACATCAAAAGCTTACATATTTTCATTGTATATGCAAGAAATGCACATCAAAAGTTACACATTTTCATTGTATATAAGGAAATGCACATCAAAACTTACACATTTTCATTGTATATACAAGAAATGTACATCACAACTTACACATTTTCATTGTATATACAAGGAATGTACATCAAAACTTACACATTTTCATTGTACATACAAGAAATGTACATCACAAACTTACACATTTTCATTGTATATACAAGAAATGTACATCAAAACTTACACATTTTCATTGTACATGCAGGAAATGTACATCAAAAGCTTACATATTTTCATTGTATATGCAACAAATGCACATCAAAAGTTACACATTTTAATTGTATATAAGGAAATGCACATCAAAACTTACACATTTTCATTGTATATACAAGAAATGTACATCCAAACATACACATTTTCATTGTATATACAAGAAATGTACATCACAACTTACACATTTTCATTGTATATACAAGGAATGTACATCAAAACTTACACATTTTCATTGTACACACAAGAAATGTACATCAAAACTTACACATGTTCATTGTATATTCAAGAGATGTACATCAAAACTACACATTTTCGTTGTATATACTAGAAATGTACATCAAAACTTACACATTTTCATTGTATATACAAGAAATGTACTTCAAAACTTACACACTTTCATTGTATATACAAGAAATGTACATCACAAACTTACACATTTTCATTGTATATACAAGAAATGTACATCAAAACTTACACATTTTCATTGTACATACAGGAAATGTACATCAAAAGCTTACATATTTTCATTGTATATGTAACAAATGCACATCAAAAGTTACACATTTTAATTGTATATAAGGAAATGCACATCAAAACATACACATTTTCATTCTATACACAAGAAATGTACATCAAAACTTACACATTTTCATTGTACATACAGGAAATGTACATAAAAAACTTACACATTTTCATTGTATATGCAAGAAATGTACATCAAAAATTTACACATTTTCATTGTACATACAAGAAATGTACATCAAAACTTACACATGTTCATTGTATATTCAAGAGATGTACATCAAAACTACACATTTTCATTGTATATACTAGAAATGTACATCAAAACTTACACATTTTCATTGTATATACAAGAAATGTACTTCAAAACTTACACACTTTCATTGTATATACAAGAAATGTACATCAAAACATACACATTTTCATTGTATATACAAGAAATGTACATCAAAACATACACACTTTCATTGTACACTCAAGAAATGTACATCAAAACAGACACATTTTCATTGTATATACAAGAAATGTACATCAAAACTTACACATTTTCATTGTATATACAAGAAATGTACATCAAAAACTTACACATTTTCATTGTACACTCAAGAAATGTACATCAAAACATACACATTTTCATTGTATATACAAGGAATGTGCATCAAAACTTACACATTTTCATTGTATATACAAGAAATGTACATCAAAACTTACACATTTTCATTGTATATACTAGAAATGTACATCAAAACTTACACATTTTTATTGTACATACAGGAAATGTACATCAAAACTTACACACTTTCATTGTACATACAGGAAATGTACATCAAAAGCTTACATATTTTCATTGTATATGCAAGAAATGCACATCAAAAGTTACACATTTTCATTGTATATAAGGAAATGCACATCGAAACTTACACATTTTCATTGTATATACAAGAAATGTACATCACAACTTACACATTTTCATTGTATATACAAGGAATGTACATCAAAACTTACACATTTTCATTGTACATACAAGAAATGTACATCACAAACTTACACATTTTCATTGTATATACAAGAAATGTACATCAAAACTTACACATTTTCATTGTACATGCAGGAAATGTACATCAAAAGCTTACATATTTTCATTGTATATGCAGCAAATGCACATCAAAAGTTACACATTTTAATTGTATATAAGGAAATCCACATCAAAACTTACACATTTTCATTGTATATACAAGAAATGTACATCCAAACATACACATTTTCATTGTATATACAAGAAATGTACATCACAACTTACACATTTTCATTGTATGTACAAGGAATGTACATCAAAACTTACACATTTTCATTGTACATACAAGAAATGTACATCACAAACTCGCACATTTTCATTGTATATACAAGAAATGTACATCAAAAGCTTACATATTTTCATTGTATATGCAAGAAATGCACATCAAAACTTACACATTTTCATTGTATATACTTGAAATGTACATCAAAACTTACACATTTTCATTGTATACACAAGAAATGTACATCAAAACTTACACATTTTCATTGTACATACAGGAAATGTACATCAAAAGCTTACATATTTTCATTGTATATGCAAGAAATCCACATCAAAAGTTACACATTTTCATTGTATATAAGGAAATGCACATCAAAACTTACACATTTTCATTGTATATACAAGAAATGTACATCAAAACATACACATTTTCATTGTATATACAAGAAATGTACATCACAACTTACACATTTTCAGTGTATATACAAGGAATGTACATCAAAACTTACACATTGTCATTGTACATACAAGAAATGTACATCAAAACTTACATATTTTCATCAAGAAATGTACATAGAAACTTACACATTTTCATTGTATATACAAGAAATGTACAGCAAAACTTACACACTTTCATTGTATATACAAGAAATGAACATCAAAACTTACACACTTTCATTGTATATACAAGAAAAGTACATCAAAACTTACACATTTTTATTGTATATACAAGAATGTACATCAAAACTTACACATTTTCATTGTACATACAGGAAATGTACATCAAAAGCTTACATATTTTCATTGTATATGCAAGAAATGCACATCAAAAGTTACACATTGTCATTGTATATAAGGAAATGCACATAAAAACTTACACATTTTCATTGTATACACAAGAAATGTACATCAAAAATACACATTTTCATTGTATATACAAGAAATGTACATCACAACTTACACATTTTCATTGTATATACAAGAAATGTACATCAAAACTTACACATTTTCGTTGTACATACAAGAAATATACATCACAAAATTACACATTTTCATTGTATATACAAGAAATACATCAAAACTTACACATTTTCATTGTATATACAAGAAATGTACATCAAAACTTACACATTTTCATTGTATATACAAGAAATGTACATCAAAGCTGCACATTTTCATTGTACACTCAAGAAATGTACATCAAAACATAGACATTTTCATTGTATATACAAGAAATGTACATCAAAACTTACACATTTTCATTGTACATACAAGAAATGTACATCAAAACATAGACATTTTCATTGTAAATACAAGAAATGTACATCAAAACTTACACATTTTCATTGTGTATACAAGAAATGTACATCAAAACTTACACATTTTCATTGTACATACAAGAAATGTACATCAAAACTTACACATTTTCATTGTATATACAAGAAATGTACATCAAAACTTACACATTTTCACTGTACATACAAGAAATGTACATCAAAACTTACACATTTTCATTGTACATACGAGAAATGTACATCAAAAACTTATACATTTTCATTGTATATACAAGAAATGTACATCAAAACTTACACATTTTCATTGTACTTACAAGAAATGTACATCAAATCATACACATTTTCATTGTATATACAAGAAATATACATTAAAACTTACACACTTTCATTGTATATCAAGAAATGTACATCTAAACATACACATTTTCATTGTACACTCAAGAAATGTACATCAAAACATACACATTTTCATTGTATCTACAATAAATGTACGTCAAAACTTACACACTTTCATTGTATATACAAGAAATGTACATCAAAACTTGCACATTTTCATTGTATATACAAGAATGTACATCAAAACTTACACATTTTCATTCTACATACAAGAAATGTACATCAAAACATACACATTTTCATTGTATCTACAATAAATGTACATCAAAACTTACACATTTTCATTGTATATACAAGAAATGTACATCAAAACTTACACATTTTCATTGTATATACTAGAAATGTACATCAAAACTTACACATTTTTATTGTACATAATGGAAATGTACATCAAAAGCTTACATATTTTCATTGTATATGCAAGAAATGCACATCAAAAGTTACACATTTTCATTGTATATAAGGAAATGCACATCAAAACTTACACATTTTCATTGTATATACAGGAAATGTACATCACCACTTACACATTTTCATTGTATATACAAGGAATGTACATCAAAACTTACACATTTTCATTGTACATACAAGAAATGTACATCACAAGCTTACACATTTTCATTGTATATACAAGAAATGTACATCAAAACTTACACATTTTCATTGTACATGCAGGAAATGTACATCAAAAGCTTACATATTTTCATTGTATATGCAAGAAATGCACATCAAAAGTTACACATTTTAATTGTATATAAGGAAATGCACATCAAAACTTACACATTTTCGTTGTATATACAAGAAATGTACATCCAAACATACACATTTTCATTGTATATACAAGAAATGTACATCACAACTTACACATTTTCATTGTATATACAAGGAATGTACATCAAAACTACACATTTTCATTGTATATACTAGAAATGTACATCAAAACTTACACATTTTCATTGTATATACAAGAAATGTACTTCAAAACTTACACACTTTCATTGTATATACAAGAAATGTACATCACAAACTTACACATTTTCATTGTATATACAAGAAATGTACATCAAAACTTACACATTTTCATTGTACATGCAGGAAATGTACATCAAAAGCTTACACATTTTCATTGTATATGCAACAAATGCACATCAAAAGTTACACATTTTAATTGTATATAAGGAAATGCACATCAAAACATACACATTTTCATTGTATACACAAGAAATGTACATCAAAACTTACACATTTTCATTGTACATACAGGAAAAGTACATAAAAAACTTACAGATTTTCATTGTATATGCAAGAAATGTACATCAAAAATTTACACATTTTCATTGTACATACAAGAAATGTACATCAAAACTTACACATGTTCATTGTATATTCAAGAGATGTACATCAAAACTACATATTTTCATTGCATATACTAGAAATGTACATCAAAACTTACACATTTTCATTGTATATACAAGAAATGTACTTCAAAACTTACACACTTTCATTGTATATACAAGAAATGTACATCAAAACATACACATTTTCATTGTACACTCAAGAAATGTACATCAAAACATACACATTTTCATTGTATCTACAATAAATGTACGTCAAAACTTACACACTTTCATTGTAAATACAAGAAATGTACATCAAAACTTGCACATTTTCATTGTATATACAAGAATGTACATCAAAACTTACACATTTTCATTCTACATACAAGAAATGTACATCAAAACATACACATTTTCATTGTATATACAAGGAATGTACATCAAAACTTACACATTTTCATTGTATATACAAGAAATGTACATCAAAACTTACACATTTTCATTGTATATACTAGAAATGTACATCAAAACTTACACATTTTTATTGTACATACAGGAAATGTACATCAAAACTTACACACTTTCATTGTACATACAGGAAATGTACATCAAAAGCTTACATATTTTCATTGTATATGCAAGAAATGCACATCAAAAGTTACACATTTTCATTGTATATAAGGAAATGCACATCAAAACTTACACATTTTCATTGTATATACAAGAAATGTACATCACAACTTACACATTTTCATTGTATATACAAGGAATGTACATCAAAACTTACACATTTTCATTGTACATACAAGAAATGTACATCACAAACTTACACATTTTCATTGTATATACAAGAAATGTATATCAAAACTTACACATTTTCATTGTACATGCAGGAAATGTACATCAAAAGCTTTCATATTTTCATTGTATATGCCACAAATGCACATCAAAAGTTACACATTTTAATTGTATATAAGGAAATGCACATCAAAACTTACACATTTTCATTGTATATACAAGAAATGTACATCCAAACATACACATTTTCATTGTATATACAAGAAATGTACATCACAACTTACACATTTTCATTGTATGTACAAGGAATGTACATCAAAACTTACACATTTTCATTGTACATACAAGAAATGTACATCACAAACTTGCACATTTTCATTGTATATACAAGAAATGTACATCAAAAGCTTACATATTTTCATTGTATATGCAAGAAATGCACATCAAAACTTACACATTTTCATGGTATATACTTGAAATGTACATCAAAACTTACACATTTTCATTGTATACACAAGAAATGTACATCAAAACTTACACATTTTCATTGTACATACAGGAAATGTACATCAAAAGCTTACATATTTTCATTGTATATGCAAGAAATCCACATCAAAAGTTACACATTTTCATTGTATATAAGGAAATGCACATCAAAACTTACATATTTTCATTGTATATACAAGAAATGTACATCAAAACATACACATTTTCATTGTATATACAAGAAATGTACATCACAACTTACCCATTTTCAGTGTATATACAAGGAATGTACATCAAAACTTACACATTGTCATTGTACATACAAGAAATGTACATCAAAACTTACACATTTTCATCAAGAAATGTACATAGAAACTTACACATTTTCATTGTATATACAAGAAATGTACATCAAAACTTACACACTTTCATTGTATATACAAGAAATGTACATCAAAACTTACACATTTTTATTGTATATACAGGAAATGTACATCAAAACTTACACATTTTCATTGTATATACAAGAAACGTACATCAAAAGCATACATATTTTCATTGTATATGCAAGAAATGCACATCAAAAGTTACACATTTTCATTGTATATAAGGAAATGCACATCAAAACTTACACATTTTCTGTGTATATACAAGAAATGTACATCAAAACATACAAATTTTCATGGTATATACAAGAAACGTATATCAAAACTTAGACATTTTCATTGTATATACAAGAAATGTATATCAAAACTTAGACATATTCATTGTATATACAAGAAATGTACATCAAAGCTTACATACTTTCATTGTATATAGAAGAAATGTACATCAAAACTTACACATTTTCATCAAGAAATGTACATAGAAACTTACACATTTTCATTGTATATACAAGAAATGTACATCAAAACTTACACACTTTCATTGTATATACAAGAAAAGTACATCAAAACTTACACATTTTTATTGTATATACAAGAATGTACATCAAAACTTACACATTTTCATTGTACATACAGGAAATGTACATCAAAAGCTTACATATTTTCATTGTATATGCAAGAAATGCACATCAAAAGTTACACATTGTCATTGTATATGAGGAAATGCACATAAAAACTTACACATTTTCATTGTATACACAAGAAATGTACATCAAAAATACACATTTTCATTGTATATACAAGAAATGTACATCACAACTTACACATTTTCATTGTATATACAAGAAATGTACATCAAAACTTACACATTTTCATTGTATATACAAGAAATGTACATCAAAACTTACACATTTTCATTGTCTATACAAGAAATGTACATCAAAGCTGCACATTTTCATTGTACACTCAAGAAATGTACATCAAAACATAGACATTTTCATTGTATATACAAGAAATGTACATCAAATCTTACACATTTTCATTGTACATACAAGAAATGTACATCAAAACATAGACATTTTCATTGTAAATACAAGAAATGTACATCAAAACTTACACATTTTCATTGTGTATACAAGAAATGTACATCAAAACGTACACATTTTCATTGTACATACAAGAAATGTACATCAAAACTTACACATTTTCCTTGTATATTCAAGAAATGTACATCAAAACTTACACATTTTCACTGTACATACAAGAAATGTACATCAA
The DNA here is from genome assembly GCA_030765045.1 of Tenodera sinensis. Classification (NCBI taxonomy): domain Eukaryota; kingdom Metazoa; phylum Arthropoda; class Insecta; order Mantodea; family Mantidae; genus Tenodera; species Tenodera sinensis. The sequence continues at coordinate 63,640,771 of CM060966.1, read as the reverse complement.
AACTTACACATTTTCATTGTACATACGAGAAATGTACATCAAAAACTTATACATTTTCATTGTATATACAAGAAATGTACATCAAAACTTACACATTTTCATTGTACTTACAAGAAATGTACATCAAATCATACACATTTTCATTGTATATACAAGAAATATACATTAAAACTTACACACTTTCATTGTATATCAAGAAATGTACATCCAAACATACACATTTTCATTGTACACTCAAGAAATGTACATCAAAACATACACATTTTCATTGTATCTACAATAAATGTACGTCAAAACTTACACACTTTCATTGTATATACAAGAAAGTTACATCAAAACTTGCACATTTTCATTGTATATACAAGAATGTACATCAAAACCTACACATTTTCATTCTACATACAAGAAATGTACATCAAAACATACACATTTGCATTGTATCTACAATAAATGTACATCAAAACTTACACATTTTCATTGTATATACAAGAAATGTACATCAAAACTTACACATTTTCATTGTATATACAAGAAATGTACATCAAAACTACACATTTTCGTTGTACACTAAAGAAATGTACATCAAAGCATACAGATTTTCATTGTACAGACAAGAAATGTACATGAAAACATACACATTTTCATTGTATATACAAGAAATGTACATCAAAACTTAAACATTTTCATTGTGCACTCAAGACATGTACATCAAAACTTACACATTTTCATTGTACACTCAAGAAATGTACATCAAAACATACACATTTTCATTGTATACACAAGAAATGTACATCAAAACTAACACATTTTCATTGTACATACAAGAAATGCACATCAAAAACTTACACATTTTCATTGTATGTGCAAGAAATGTACATCAAAACTTACACATTTTCAATGTACATACAAGAAATGTACATCAAAACATACACATTTTCATTGTATACACAAGAAATGTACATCAAAACTAACACATTTTCATTGTACATACAAGAAATGCACATCAAAAACTTACACATTTTCATTGTATGTGCAAGAAATGTACATCAAAACTTACACATTTTCATTGTACATACAAGAAATGTACATCAAAGCATACACATTTTCATTGTATACACAAGAAATGTACATCAAAACTAACACATTTTCATTGTACATACAAGAAATGCACATCAAAAACTTACACATTTTCATTGTATGTGCAAGAAATATACATCAAAACTTACACATTTTCAATGTACATACAAGAAATGTACATCAAAACATACACATTTTCATTGTATACACAAGAAATGTACATCAAAACTAACACATTTTCATTGTACATACAAGAAATGTACATCAAAAACTTACACATTTTCATTGTATGTGCAAGAAATGTACATCAAAACTTACACATTTTCATTGTACATACAAGAAATGTACATCAAAACATACACATTTTCATTTAATACACAAGAAATGTACATCAAAACTAACACATTTTCATTGTACATACAAGAAATGCACATCAAAAACTTACACATTTTCATTGTATGTGCAAGAAATGTACATCAAAACTTACACATCTTCATTGTACATACAAGAAATGTACATCAAAACTTACACATTTTCATTATATATACAAGAAATGTACATCAAAACTTACACATTTTCATTGTGTATACAAGAATGGTACATCAAAGCTCACACATTTTCATTGTATATACAAGAAATGTACATGAAAACATACAGATTTTCATTGTATATACAAGAAATGTACATCAAAACTTACACGTTTTCATTGTACATACAAGAATTGTACATCAAAGCTTACATATTTTCATTGTACATTAAAGAAATGTACATCAAAACTACACATTTTCATTGCATGTACAAGAAATGTACTTCAAAACATACACATTTTCATTTTATATACAAGAATGTACATCAAAACTTACACATTTTCATTGCACATACAAGAAATGTACATCAAAACATACACATGTTCATTGAATATACAAGAAATGTACATCAAAACTTACACATTTTCATTGTATATACAAGAAATGTACATCAAAACATACACATTTTCATTGTATATACAATAAATATACATAAAAACATACACATTTTCATTGTATATAGAAGAAATGTACAGCAAAACATAAACATTTTCATTGTATATACAAGAAATGTACATCAAAACTACACATTTTCGTTGTACACTAAAGAAATGTACATCAAAACATACACATTTTCATTGTACACTCAAGAAATGTACATCAAAACATACACATTTTCATTGTATACACAAGAAATGTACATCAAAACTTACACATTTTCATTGTACATACAGGAAATGTACATAAAAAACTTACACATTTTCATTGTATATGCAAGAAATGTACATAAAAAATTTACACATTTTCATTGTACATACAAGAAATGTACATCAAAACTTACACATGTTCATTGTATATTCAAGAGATGTACATCAAAACTACACATTTTCATTGTATATACTAGAAATGTACATCAAAACTTACACATTTTCATTGTATATACAAGAAATGTACTTCAAAACTTACACACTTTCATTGTATATACAAGAAATGTACATCAAAACATACACATTTTAATTGTATATACAAGAAATGTACATCAAAACATACACACTTTCATTGTACACTCAAGAAATGTACATCAAAACAGACACATTTTCATTGTATATACAAGAAATGTACATCAAAACTTACACATTTTCATTGTATATACAAGAAATGTACATCAAAAACTTACACATTTTCATTGTACACTCAAGAAATGTACATCAAAACATACACATTTTCATTGTATATACAAGGAATGTACATCAAAACTTACACATTTTCATTGTATATACAAGAAATGTACATCAAAACTTACACATTTTCATTGTATATACTAGAAATGTACAGCAAAACTTACACATTTTTATTGTACATGCAGGAAATGTACATCAAAACTTACACACTTTCATTGTACATACAGGAAATGTACTTGAAAAGCTTACATATTTTCATTGTATATGCAAGAAATGCACATCAAAAGTTACACATTTTCATTGTATATAAGGAAATGCACATCAAAACTTACACATTTTCATTGTATATACAAGAAATGTACATTACAACTTACACATTTTCATTGTATATACAAGGAATGTACATCAAAACTTACACATTTTCATTGTACATACAAGAAATGTACATCACAAACTTACACATTTTCATTGTATATACAAGAAATGTACATCAAAACTTACACATTTTCATTGTACATGCAGGAAATGTACATCGAAAGCTTACATATTTTCATTGTATATGCAACAAATGCACATCAAAAGTTACACATTTTAATTGTATATAAGGAAATGCACATCAAAACTTACACATTTTCATTGTATATACAAGAAATGTACATCCAAACATACACATTTTCATTGTATATACAAGAAATGTACATCACAACTTACACATTTTCATTGTATATACAAGGAATGTACATCAAAACTTACACATTTTCATTGTACATACAAGAAATGTACATTAAAACTTACACATGTTCATTGTATATTCAAGAGATGTACATCAAAACTACACATTTTCATTGTATATACTAGAAATGTACATCAAAACTTACACATTTTCATTGTATATACAAGAAATGTACTTCAAAACTTACACACTTTCATTGTATATACAAGAAATGTACATCACAAACTTTCACATTTTCATTGTATATACAAGAAATGTACATCAAAACTTACACATTTTCATTGTACATGCAGGAAATGTACATCAAAAGCTTACATATTTTCATTGTATATGCAACAAATGCACATCAAAAGTTACACATTTTAATTGTGTATAAGGAAATGCACATCAAAACTTACACATTTTCATTGTATATACAAGAAATGTACATCCAAACATACACATTTTCATTGTATATACAAGAAATGTACATCACAACTTAAACATTTTCATTGTATGTACAAGGAATGTACATCAAAACTTACACATTTTCATTGTACATACAAGAAATGTACATCACAAACTTGCACATTTTCATTGTATATACAAGAAATGTACATCAAAAGCTTACATATTTTCATTGTATATGCAAGAAATGCACATCAAAACTTACACATTTTCATTGTATATACTTGAAATGTACATCAAAACTTACACATTTTCATTGTATACACAAGAAATGTACATCAAAACTTACACATTTTCATTGTACATACAGGAAATGTACATCAAAAGCTTACATATTTTCATTGTATATGCAAGAAATCCACATCAAAAGTTACACATTTTCATTGTATATAAGGAAATGCACATCAAAACTTACACATTTTCATTGTATATACAAGAAATGTACATCAAAACATACACATTTTCATTGTATATACAAGAAATGTACATCACAACTTACACATTTTCAGTGTATATACAAGGAATGTACATCAAAACTTACACATTGTCATTGTACATACAAGAAATGTACATCAAAACTTACACATTTTCATCAAGAAATGTACATAGAAACTTACACATTTTCATTGTATATACAAGAAATGTACATCAAAACTTACACACTTTCATTGTATATACAAGAAATGTACATCAAAACTTACACATTTTTATTGTATATACAAGAAATGTACATCAAAGCTTACACATTTTCATTGTATATACAAGAAACGTACATCAAAAGCATACATATTTTCATTGTATATGCAAGAAATGCACATCAAAAGTTACACATTTTCATTGTATATAAGGAAATGCACATCAAAACTTACACATTTTCTGTGTATATACAAGAAATGTACATCAAAACATACAAATTTTCATGGTATATACAAGAAATGTATATCAAAACTTAGACATTTTCATTGTATATACAAGAAATGTATATCAAAACTTAGACATATTCATTGTATATACAAGAAATGTACATCAAAGCTTACATACTTTCATTGTATATAGAAGAAATGTACATCAAAACTTACACATTTTCATCAAGAAATGTACATAGAAACTTACACATTTTCATTGTATATACAAGAAATGTACATCAAAACTTACACACTTTCATTGTATATACAAGAAAAGTACATCAAAACTTACACATTTTTATTGTATATACAAGAATGTACATCAAAACTTACACATTTTCATTGTACATACAGGAAATGTACATCAAAAGCTTACATATTTTCATTGTATATGCAAGAAATGCACATCAAAAGTTACACATTGTCATTGTATATAAGGAAATGCACATAAAAACTTACACATTTTCATTGTATACACAAGTAATGTACATCAAAAATACACATTTTCATTGTATATACAAGAAATGTACATCACAACTTACACATTTTCATTGTATATACAAGAAATGTACATCAAAACTTACACATTTTCATTGTACATACAAGAAATATACATCACAAAATTACACATTTTCATTGTATATACAAGAAATGTACATCAAAACTTACACATTTTCATTGTATATACAAGAAATGTACATCAAAACTTACACATTTTCATTGTATATACAAGAAATGTACATTAAAGCTGCACATTTTCATTGTACACTGAAGAAATGTACATCAAAACATAGACATTTTCATTGTATATACAAGAAATGTACATCAAAACTTACACATTTTCATTGTACATACAAGAAATGTACATCAAAACTTACACATTTTCATTGTATATACAAGAAATGTACATCAAAACTTACACATTTTCACTGTACATACAAGAAATGTACATCAAAACTTACACATTTTCATTGTACATACGAGAAATGTACATCAAAAGCTTATACATTTTCATTGTATATACAAGAAATGTACATCAAAACTTACACATTTTCATTGTACTTACAAGAAATGTACATCAAATCATACACATTTTCATTGTATATACAAGAAATATACATTAAAACTTACACACTTTCATTGTATATCAAGAAATGTACATCTAAACATACACATTTTCATTGTACACTCAAGAAATGTACATCAAAACATACACATTTTCATTGTATCTACAATAAATGTACGTAAAAACTTACACACTTTCATTGTATATACAAGAAATGTACATCAAAACTGGCACATTTTCATTGTATATACAAGAATGTACATCAAAACTTACACATTTTCATTCTACATACAAGAAATGTACATCAAAACATACACATTTTCATTGTATCTACAATAAATGTACATCAAAACTTACACATTTTCATTGTATATACAAGAAATGTACATCAAAACTTACACATTTTCATTGTATATACTAGAAATGTACATCAAAACTTACACATTTTTATTGTACATACAGGAAATGTACATCAAAACTTACACACTTTCATTGTACATACAGGAAATGTACATCAAAAGCTTACATATTTTCATTGTATATGCAAGAAATGCACATCAAAAGTTACACATTTTCATTGTATATAAGGAAATGCACATCAAAACTTACACATTTTCATTGTATATACAAGAAATGTACATCACAACTTACACATTTTCATTGTATATACAAGGAATGTACATCAAAACTTACACATTTTCATTGTACATACAAGAAATGTACATCACAAACTTACACATTTTCATTGTATATACAAGAAATGTACATCAAAACTTACACATTTTCATTGTACATGCAGGAAATGTACATCAAAAGCTTACATATTTTCATTGTATATGCAACAAATGCACATCAAAAGTTACACATTTTAATTGTATATAAGGAAATGCACATCAAAACTTACACATTTTCATTGTATATACAAGAAATGTACATCCAAACATACACATTTTCAATGTATATACAAGAAATGTACATCACAACTTACAAATTTTCATTGTATATACAAGGAATGTACATCAAAACTTACACATTTTCATTGTACATACAAGAAATGTACATCAAAACTTACACATGTTCATTGTATATTCAAGAGATGTACATAAAAACTACACATTTTCATTGTATATACTAGAAATGTACATCAAAACTTACACATTTTCATTGTATATACAAGAAATGTACTTCAAAACTTACACACTTTCATTGTATATAAAAGAAATGTACATCAAAACATACACATTTTCATTGTATATACAAGAAATGTACATCAAAACATACACACTTTCATTGTACACTCAAGAACTGTACATCAAAACAGACACATTTTCATTGTATATACAAGAAATGTACATCAAAACTTACACATTTTCATTGTATATACAAGAAATGTACATCAAAAACTTACACATTTTCATTGTACACTCAAGAAATGTACATCAAAACATACACATTTTCATTGTATATACAAGGAATGTACATCAAAACTTACACATTTTCATTGTATATACAAGAAATGTACATCAAAACTTACACATTTTCATTGTATATACTAGAAATGTACATCAAAACTTACACATTTTTATTGTACATACAGGAAATGTACATCAAAACTTACACACTTTCATTGTACATACAGGAAATGTACATCAAAAGCTTACATATTTTCATTGTATATGCAAGAAATGCACATCAAAAGTTACACATTTTCATTGTATATAAGGAAATGCACATCAAAACTTACACATTTTCATTGTATATACAAGAAATGTACATCACAACTTACACATTTTCATTGTATATACAAGGAATGTACATCAAAACTTACACATTTCATTGTACATACAAAAAATGTACATCACAAAATTACACATTTTCATTGTATATACAAGAAATGTACATCAAAACTTACACATTTTCATTGTACATGCAGGAAATGTACATCAAAAGCTTACATATTTTCATTGTATATGCAACAAATGCACATCAAAAGTTACACATTTTAATTGTATATAAGGAAATGCACATCAAAACTTACACATTTTCATTGTATATACAAGAAATGTACATCCAAACATACACATTTTCATTGTATATACAAGAAATGTACATCACAACTTACACATTTTCATTGTATGTACAAGGAATGTACATCAAAACTTACACATTTTCATTGTACATACAAGAAATGTACATCACAAACTTGCACATTTTCATTGTATATACAAGAAATGTACATCAAAAGCTTACATATTTTCATTGTATATGCAAGAAATGCACATCAAAACTTACACATTTTCATGGTATTGTTACGCTCCTTTTGCGTTTTGCTTACACCTACTACCTTTCCCTTTCCTTACTAGCGTATTCCGCAGGATCGTTACAGGGTACTACCAAGTAACACAACACACTACAGCATAGCATAACATTTATTATAGTGAAAGGTGTTAAATATTAACAAGCAATTAGTTAAAAAAACAATAATTTTAACAATGGACTCCGTTACGTAGTAACTTAAAAATATTAAAATGAAACCACCAACTTGATAATGAACGCTATTAAATATTAACATGAAAATTCTAAAATGAAAACAAGAACCTTTCCTATATTTGGAATCAGTTAATTACAGAGAAAATACTAGCTGGAAATCTTGCGTACAGTCTGTGACAATATCCACTAACTAAACTACCGAGTTGCTCTCCGGTTTACTGATAAGGGGCCTCGTACAGAGCAATCCCCCTTTGTTAACTGTCCCTCTGGAGTTTTCCCACTCCTACAAAGTATTATTAACAAAACTGATACTCATCCCGATGTCGGCACTAGAAGATATAGGATGTACGGAGAACTTCCAGCCTGGAGTAGCCACGCCCTGGTCGACAGTGTACAACGGTGTCCTCAGCTTTCACCGCCATTCATCGAAGCCTCCTTGCACATAGGCGACGTCTCTAACCAGACTTAACTGGCTCAACCACCTCAGAAGTCCATACCGCTCCTTTGCCAAAGGGAACCAGATGCACCAAGTCGTATTCCATGTAACTGGGAGAATGAAGTTTATGCGCCTATCTTGCATTCCCCACGACCAGTGGGTGCCGACTTGCACTGGTGCCCGGGTTCTACTTCCCCTTGTTGATGGCGGACGAACTCCTGGTCACATCTCACGGTAGACTCCAAAAAAAAAAAAAACGCACACTAACTACGCAGTAGAAACCTCTAGACCACAGGCTTTTTTCTCTGGCGTCATCTCAAGCTGTTCCATCTCTTGCCGACCACCCTCTCTTTTTGGCTCTTCCAACTGCTGTTCGTGCCCCCCACTAATTAATCCGTTACACTCCCCCCCTTTAATCTATTGTGAAACAATAGCCTTGAAGATGTGAACCCTTCATCCTACCCCGGAGAACATCTCAGTTTACAATTCCTATTCCTATTATTTCTTCAATTGAGACACATGCGCAAAGCTTGATTTTCCAGTCCCGCTCTCCGTCAATCGCACTGAGACTGGAGATGTGAATTCTTCTATAAGCCATGGGCCCTTATATCTCGGGGCGAGTTTAGCCGTGTACTTATTACTTGCCTTACTCTGGGGATGATTCTGTACGTACACTATATCGCCAACCTGAAAGTGAGGAGCTTGTCGTCCCGCATTATAGTACTTAGCCACTTTATCTCTAGCCTTCAATAAATTACGTCTGACCCGTTTCCAGGTCTCCCGAATCTCGGACTCGCTTACTTTATCCGGCAAAATGTCCTTAATCCCCCATAAATTAGATAGAGGACAGTTAGGCTGGAATTTAAACATTAACCTGAACGGGCTCTCGCCATGACTCTCGTGCCTAGCCGCATTAAATGCAAATTGCAACCAGTACAAGTTCTGGTCCCACTTGGTGTGATCATCTGAGTGATAGGCAATCAACGCATTCTTCAGGTTTCTATTAACCCTTTCACTTTGTGACGCCTTAGGATAGTAGGGTACCATGAATACGTTACGAATGCCACTTCCCCAACAAAACGATTTAAACGCCCTTGACTTAAAACACGTGGCATTATCCGAAACGACTTCCTCCGGTACTCCGAAGACAGCAATTATGCCTTGCAATTCCTTAATCACATTATGGGTGTTCGCTTCACGAACTGCTCGTATCCAAACATATTTTGTAAACGCATCAACTATCACCAGCGCATGTTTATTTCCCATCTTGCTCCTCGGAAATGGTCCGATGTAATCGACAAACAATCTCTCCATTGGCCGTTCAGCTACCTTGGAGGCCAAATACCCCACTTGCTTACTCTTTACAGGCTTGCTCTGTTTACACCTACGACACTGAGCTACTCTCTGGGTTATCTCTTTATCCATTCCTTTCCATCTGAAATACTGTTTGATCCTAGCTCTGGTTTTAAACCCCCCTAAGTGCCCCCCACTAGGCGCTTCGTGAAAATAGGTAAACAGCTCTGGCACTAAGCTCTTTGGTACCAGAATCTTTGCGTCCTGCGTTCTATTTTTACAACACAATACTCCATCCTGTACGACATATTTTGGTACTCCTTCCCCCCCCCCCTCAACCTGTTGCAATAGGGGCCCCAATTCACTATCGTTACGTTGATAGGTTCGGATATCTTCAAACAACGAGGGAAGATTTGATAATATTGTACATACTTTTCCTGAAACTTGTTCACAATTATCCACTGGCGTATCATACATCCTTGACAGAGCATCCGCTATTGAATTACTCGAACTTCTGACATGTTTTACTGTGAACTTAAAGCTAGATAATTTTAATGCCCATCTGGCAATTTTCCCTGCTTTCCTCGGTTTCGCTAAGACCCATGATATCGCCTGATTGTCTGTTTCTAATTGAAATTCGGTATGTTCCAGGTAAAATCGATATTTCTCCAAGCCATATAACACCGCTAGGGCCTCCAATTCGTAAATTGAATATTTTCTCTCGGTCGCTGATAATCTTCGTGATGCATAAGCCACTGCTTTCCTCCCCTCGGCAGATTCTAATAGCAATACCGCCGAAATCGCTCCCGACGAGGCATCCGTTTGAAGCACAAATTTTTTTGAGAAGTCGGGTACTGCCAATATTGGAGGTGACATTAAACATTCCTTTAATTTAATAAACGCCTTTTCTTGCTCTATATCCCAATGAAACTTTACTCCTTTCTTACGTAATCTATTTAATGGTTCAGCCAAATCTGCATAAACGGGGATAAACTTCGAAAAATAATTAACCATTCCCAAAAATCTTGCTATATGCTTAACCGACCGTGGTCGCGGATATTCGCGAATCTTAAGTACTCTGTCAGGATCTACTCGTACTCCCTGTGACGAGATAATATGCCCCAAGAATCTCAATTCTGAAGTAGCGAACTTCACTTTTTGCGGATTAACTGTTAATCCAGCGTTACGTAATCTCGTAAACACCTCTCTTATATGGCAAAGATGTTCCTCAAAAGTACTCGAATAAATACAAAGATCATCTAAGTAATGATAAAGATAAGTAAATTTAATATCCCCAAAGATCTTATCTAGTAACTGTGTTAAGACCTGAGCTCCAACCGCCAAACCGAAAGGTAGTGAAGTAAATTCAAACAAATTATAATCTGTGGTGAAAGCTGTATACCGTCGAGAATTCTCATGTAAAGGGATCTGGTAATACGCACTGTTTAAATCCAAAGTTGTAAAATATCTTGCTCCTGCAAACCAATGAAATGAGTAATGAATATGGGGTAATGGGGTTGAATCAATCCGCAGTTTCTGGTTCAACTGTCTATAATCTACTACTAACCGCACGTCATTATTTGCCTTTGGTACTACGAACACCGGACTTGAATAATTTGACTGGGAGTGTACTATCACTCCAGTTTCTAACATTTCGTTTACTTTCTTTCTTAATAAATTTAGCCGATTTGGGGGTAGCCGATAAGGCGATAATCGTACCGGTGTTTGATCTTGTAACTGAATTTCATATTGCATAAGGTTCGTTCGTCCCAGGCGTTTCGTTAATACATCGGTAAACTCATCCAAAAGTGGTTGTAATTTACTCTGTTGTTGCGATGATAAATATCCCAGATCAATTTCCCTGTTTAACCGTTCTTCTTCCACATTAGAAATAACTGTACCCCCTGGACTCTGTTTTAACCAAGTTTGTAATGGAATATAAGTACTTGGCTGAAAACCGAAATAAGCTTTTGCTCTCGCTAAATCCACTACCATTTGTGTATGTCTAACAAAATCCGCTCCTAAGATCAGTGGTACAAATAATTCCTCTATGACATAAACTTTATAGTTCCAACGAAACTCCCCAATTTTCAATGGAATTACTAAGGATCCAATAATCTTCAACGGGCTGCTATCTACCGTAATGAATTGTGTTTCCTCAACCATTAGATCTCTACGCTTATCCTTAATATACTGTGCATTAACTAATGTTACCACACTACCCGTGTCAATCAACGCGAATGAGGGAATCCTATTTACCTCTATCTTCATAAAAGGCAATTCTTTATGCACTAAACCCTGTATTGCATTTATTCCGTGAACCAGCCTGTCCCTTAATTGTCAGGAATTCCTCCCGAAAGACGAGTTTTGAAATATCTGCTCTCCCTTAAGCCGTTTAACGTCACAATCTTTTACCATATGACCTGGCTTATTACAGTAATAACACACGAACACTTGTTTACTCTCTTGTTTCGTTAGTTCGGTATTCGATAGTGGCTGCCCCATTTGAATCTGAGACCCGCACGTATTTAAACTTGGCAATTGTGTACATTTCAAAGCTACCTCCTCCAACTCTTTAAAGGTCGTGGGCTTTGATTTACTCAAAAATAATGACCGGAGTTCGATATGAACTGTATTCTGTAATATATTACTCACAATCTCTTCTTCTGAAAGTACTACTTTTAGTGCCAAGGCTACCAACTTCTGCTGATTAATATAATCTAAAATACTTTCCGAAGTCCGTTGTAGCCTAAAAAAATGTCGATATAGGAGCTCATGAATTTGTGCTGATGACAGAAACATATGTAACACCTTACTATGAAAACTATCTAACGAGCCCTCTTCTGCAATTATTTGTAACAACACCGACTGTAAATTCAAGCCTACAAAAGGTTGTAACATCTGTAACACAGTCACTTGTGGTGTTCGGAAAGCTTCAGCTTGCATTTTAGCTTTCACCAAACAAATGAGAAAATCCAATATGTCGTCTGGTGATTTTACCTCAAATATTTTTAATGACGCTAAGAACGCTTGCCATGGATTCGGTACAACAAGTTTCGCGAATTTAACTTGAAGTAGCTCTGGATTGATATTCTCAGTATTTCCTGGACCAGTTGCTCCTTTATTTTCAATTCCGGTGGCATCTAATTGTGTTGCTAATGACGACAAGCGCCTCCCCAACTTATGAAGCTGTTCATTATTTTCTCCTTCTAACAATCGTGCATTTTCCTTTATCCTAAAACTCCAATACTTTAACCTTCCAACTATTCTTCGTTTCTGACTCGGTGTGATTTCCGATAACCTAAGTTCTTTTAACATTTCATCAAATAAATTAACATTCGCCTCACAAAGTCCGATTTCCTGTACCGGATCAAAACTCGCTCCGAGATTAATTGGGCTTGGTTGGCTTAATGCTTCTCGTAAACTTCTGGCCAATTCAACTACTGTACTTTTTGAATCATATTTTATCTGTCTTATTTTCAGTTCTCTTTCCAACTCCGTACGATGGAGGAATTCGGGCTGAAATACAATTTCCATTATGACACTGACAATATAATTGACCTGAAACACTATTTTGTGTACTTTGTAGTATCCTGTTAAATGTTCCCACCGACACTAAAACGTGTATGTAGGACAAAATGGCTCTGCTACCAGTGTTACGCTCCTTTTGCGTTTTGCTTACACCTACTACCTTTCCCTTTCCTTACTAGCGTATTCCGCAGGATCGTTACAGGGTACTACCAAGTAACACAACACACTACAGCATAGCATAACATTTATTATAGTGAAAGGTGTTAAATATTAACAAGCAATTAGTTAAAAAAACAATAATTTTAACAATGGACTCCGTTACGTAGTAACTTAAAAATATTAAAATGAAACCACCAACTTGATAATGAACGCTATTAAATATTAACATGAAAATTCTAAAATGAAAACAAGAACCTTTCCTATATTTGGAATCAGTTAATTACAGAGAAAATACTAGCTGGAAATCTTGCGTACAGTCTGTGACAATATCCACTAACTAAACTACCGAGTTGCTCTCCGGTTTACTGATAAGGGGCCTCGTACAGAGCAATCCCCCTTTGTTAACTGTCCCTCTGGAGTTTTCCCACTCCTACAAAGTATTATTAACAAAACTGATACTCATCCCGATGTCGGCACTAGAAGATATAGGATGTACGGAGAACTTCCAGCCTGGAGTAGCCACGCCCTGGTCGACAGTGTACAACGGTGTCCTCAGCTTTCACCGCCATTCATCGAAGCCTCCTTGCACATAGGCGACGTCTCTAACCAGACTTAACTGGCTCAACCACCTCAGAAGTCCATACCGCTCCTTTGCCAAAGGGAACCAGATGCACCAAGTCGTATTCCATGTAACTGGGAGAATGAAGTTTATGCGCCTATCTTGCATTCCCCACGACCAGTGGGTGCCGACTTGCACTGGTGCCCGGGTTCTACTTCCCCTTGTTGATGGCGGACGAACTCCTGGTCACATCTCACGGTAGACTCCAAAAAAAAAAAAAACGCACACTAACTACGCAGTAGAAACCTCTAGACCACAGGCTTTTTTCTCTGGCGTCATCTCAAGCTGTTCCATCTCTTGCCGACCACCCTCTCTTTTTGGCTCTTCCAACTGCTGTTCGTGCCCCCCACTAATTAATCCGTTACAGTATATACTTGAAATGTACATCAAAACTTACACATTTTCATTGTATACACAAGAAATGTACATCAAAACTTACACATTTTTATTGTACATACAGGAAATGTACATCAAAAGCTTACATATTTTCATTGTATATGCAAGAAATCCACATCAAAAGTTACACATTTTCATTGTATATAAGGAAATGCACATCAAAACTTACACATTTTCATTGTATATACAAGAAATGTACATCAAAACATACACATTTTCATTGTATATACAAGAAATGTACATCACAACTTACACATTTTCAGTGTATATACAAGGAATGTACATAAAAACTTACATATTTTCATCAAGAAATGTACATAGAAACTTACACATTTTCATTGTATATACAAGAAATGTACATCAAAACTTACACACTTTCATTGTATATACAAGAAATGTACATCAAAACTTACACATTTTCATTGTATATAAAAGAAATGTACATCAAAAACTTACACATTTTCATTGTACACTCAAGAAATGTACATCAAAAGCTTACATATTTTCATTGTATATGCAAGGAATGTACATCAAAACATACACATTTTCATTGTATATACAAGAAATGTACATCAAAACTTACACATTTTCATTGTATATAAAAGAAATGTACATCAAAAACTTACACATTTTCATTGTACACTCAAGAAATGTACATCAAAAGCTTACATATTTTCATTGTATATGCAAGGAATGTACATCAAAACATACACATTTTCATTGTATATACAAGAAATGTACATCAAAACTCGCACATTTTCATTGTATATACAAGAAATGTACATCAAAACTTACACATTTTCATTGTATATACAAGAAATGTACATCAAAGCTCACACATTGTCATTGTATATACAAGAAATGTACATGAAAACATACACATTTTCATTGTATATACAAGAAATGTACATCAAAAGATACACATTTTCATTGTATATACAAGAAATCCACATCAAAACTTACACATTTTCATTGTACACTCAAGAAATGTGTATCAAAACTTACACATTTTCATTGTATATACAAGAAATGTACATCAAAACATACACATTTTCATTGTACATACAAGAAATATACATCAGAACTTACAAACTTTCATTGTATATCAAGAAATGTACATCTAAACATACACATTTTCATTGTACACTCAAGAAATGTACATAGAAACTTACACATTTTCATTGTATATACAGGAAATGTAAATCAAAACTTACACACTTTCATTGTATATACAAGCAATGTACATCAAAACTTACACATTTTCATTGTATATACAAGGAATGTACATCAAAACATACACATGTTCATTGTATATACAAGAAATGTACATCAAAACTTACACATTTTCATTGTATATACTAGAAATGTACATCAAAACTTACACATTTTTATTGTATATACAAGAAATGTACATCGAAACTTACACATTTTCATTGTACATACAGGAAATGTACATCAAAAGCTTACATATTTTCATTGTATATGCAAGAAATGCACATCAAAAGTTACACATTTTCATTGTATATAAGGAAATGCAAATCAAAACTTACACATTTTCATTGTATATACAAGCAATGTACATCAAAACATACACATTTTCATTGTATATACAAGAGATGTACATCACAACTTACACATTTTCATTGTATATACAAGAAATGTACATCAAAACTTACACATTTTCATTGTACATACAAGAAATGTACATCACAAACTTACACATTTTCATTGTATATACAAGAAATGTACATCAAAACTTACACATTTTCATTGTATATACAAGAAATGTACATCAAAACTTACACATTTTCATTGTACATACAGGAAATGTACATCAAAAGCTTACATATTTTCATTGTATATGCAAGAAATGCACATCAAAAGTTACACATTTTCATTGTATGTAAGGAAATGCAAATCAAAACTTACACATTTTCATTGTATATACAAGAAATGTACATCACAACTTACACATTTTCATTGTATATACAAGAAATGTACATCAAAACTTACACATTTTCATTGTACATGCAAGAAATGTACATCACAAACTTACACATTTTCATTGTATATACAAGAAATGTACATCACAACTTACACATTTTCATTGTATATACAAGAAATGTACATCAAAACTTACACATTTTCATTGTACACTCAAGAAATGTACATCAAAACATAGACATTTTCATTGTACAAACAAGAAATGTACATCAAAACTTACACATTTTCATTGTATATACAAGAAATGTACATCAAAACTTACACATTTTCATTGTGCACTCAAGAAATGTACATCAAAGCTTACACATTTTCATTGTACACTCAACAAATGTACATCAAAACACACACATTTTCATTGTATACACAAGAAACGTACATCAAAACTTACACATTTTCATTGTACATACAAGAAATGTACATCAAAAACTTACACATTTTCATTGTATATGCAAGAAATGTACATCAAAACTTACACATTTTCATTGTACATACAAGAAATGTACATCAAAACTTACACATTTTCATTGTATATACAAGAAATGTACATCACAACTTACACATTTTAATTGTATATACAAGAAATGTACATCAAAACTGACACATTTTCATTGTACATACAAGAAATGTACATCACAAACTTACACATTTTCATTGTATATACAAGAAATGTACATCAAAACTTACATATTTTCATTGTATATACAAGAAATGTACATCAAAGCTGCACATTTTCATTTAACACTCAAGAAATGTACATCAAAACATAGACATTTTCATTGTACAAACAAGAAATGTACATCAAAACTTACACATTTTCATTGTATATACAAGAAATGTACATCAAAACTTACACATTTTCATTGTGCACTCAAGAAATGTACATCAAAGCTTACACATTTTCATTGTACACTCAAGAAATGTACATCAAAACACACACATTTTCATTGTATACACAAGAAACGTACATCAAAACTTACACATTTTCATTGTACATACAAGAAATGTACATCAAAAACTTACACATTTTGCTTGTATATGCAAGAAATGTACATCAAAACTTACACATTTTCATTGTACATACAAGAAATGTACATCAAAACTTACACATTTTCAATGTATATACAAGAAATATACATCAAAACTACACATTTTCATTGTATATACAAGAAATGTATATCAAAACTTACACATTTTCATTGTACATACAAGAATTGTACATCAAAACTTACACATTTTCATTGTATATACAAGAAATATACATCAAAACTACACATTTTCATTGTATATACAAGAAATGTACATCAAAACTTACACATTTTCATTGTATATACAAGAATTGTACATCAAAGCTCACAAATTTTCATTGTATATACAAGAAATGTACATGAAAACATACACATTTTCATTGTATATACAAGAAATGTACATCAAAACATACACATTTTCATTGTATATACAAGAAATGTACATCAAAACCTACCCATTTTCATTGTACACTCAAGAAATGTACATCAAACTTACACGTTTTCATTGTATATACAAGGAATGTACATCAAAACATACACATTTTCATTGTATATACAAGAAATGTACATCAAAACTCACACATTTTCATTGTATATACAAGAAATGTACATCAAAACTTACACATTTTCATTGTATATACAAGAAATGTACATCAAAGCTGCACATTTTCATTTAACACTCAAGAAATGTACATCAAAACATAGACATTTTCATTGTACAAACAAGAAATGTACATCAAAACTTACACATTTTCATTGTATATACAAGAAATGTACATCAAAACTTACACATTTTCATTGTGCACTCAAGAAATGTACATCAAAGCTTACACATTTTCATTGTACACTCAAGAAATGTACATCAAAACACACACATTTTCATTGTATACACAAGAAACGTACATCAAAACTTACACATTTTCATTGTACATACAAGAAATGTACATCAAAAACTTACACATTTTGCTTGTATATGCAAGAAATGTACATCAAAACTTACACATTTTCATTGTACATACAAGAAATGTACATCAAAACTTACACATTTTCAATGTATATACAAGAAATATACATCAAAACTACACATTTTCATTGTATATACAAGAAATGTATATCAAAACTTACACATTTTCATTGTACATACAAGAATTGTACATCAAAACTTACACATTTTCATTGTATATACAAGAAATATACATCAAAACTACACATTTTCATTGTATATACAAGAAATGTACATCAAAACTTACACATTTTCATTGTATATACAAGAATTGTACATCAAAGCTCACAAATTTTCATTGTATATACAAGAAATGTACATGAAAACATACACATTTTCATTGTATATACAAGAAATGTACATCAAAACATACACATTTTCATTGTATATACAAGAAATGTACATCAAAACCTACCCATTTTCATTGTACACTCAAGAAATGTACATCAAACTTACACGTTTTCATTGTATATACAAGGAATGTACATCAAAACATACACATTTTCATTGTATATACAAGAAATGTACATCAAAACTCACACATTTTCATTGTATATACAAGAAATGTACATCAAAACTTACACATTTTCATTGTATATACAAGAAATGTACATCAAAGCTCACACATTTTCATTGTATATACAAGAAATGTACATGAAAACATACACATTTTCATTGTATATACAAGAAATGTACATCAAAAGATACACATTTTCATTGTATATACAAGAAATCCACATCAAAACTTACACATTTTCATTGTACACTCAAGAAATGTGTATCAAAACTTACACATTTTCATTGTATATACAAGAAATGTACATCAAAACATACACATTTTCATTGTACATACAAGAAATATACATCAGAACTTACACACTTTCATTGTATATCAAGAAATGTACATCTAAACATACACATTTTCATTGTACACTCAAGAAATGTACATAGAAACTTACACATTTTCATTGTATATACAAGAAATGTACATCAAAACTTACACACTTTCATTGTATATACAAGCAATGTACATCAAAACTTACACATTTTCATTGTATATACCAGGAATGTACATCAAAACATACACATTTTCATTGTATATACAAGAAATGTACATCAAAAACTTACACATTTTGCTTGTATATGCAAGAAATGTACATCAAAACTTACACATTTTCATTGTACATACAAGAAATGTACATCAAAACTTACACATTTTCAATGTATATACAAGAAATATACATCAAAACTACACATTTTCATTGTATATACAAGAAATGTATATCAAAACTTACACATTTTCATTGTACATACAAGAATTGTACATCAAAACTTACACATTTTCATTGTATATACAAGAAATATACATCAAAACTACACATTTTCATTGTATATACAAGAAATGTACATCAAAACTTACACATTTTCATTGTATATACAAGAATTGTACATCAAAGCTCACAAATTTTCATTGTATATACAAGAAATGTACATGAAAACATACACATTTTCATTGTATATACAAGAAATGTACATCAAAACATACACATTTTCATTGTATATACAAGAAATGTACATCAAAACCTACCCATTTTCATTGTACACTCAAGAAATGTACATCAAACTTACACGTTTTCATTGTATATACAAGGAATGTACATCAAAACATACACATTTTCATTGTATATACAAGAAATGTACATCAAAACTCACACATTTTCATTGTATATACAAGAAATGTACATCAAAACTTACACATTTTCATTGTATATACAAGAAATGTACATCAAAGCTGCACATTTTCATTTAACACTCAAGAAATGTACATCAAAACATAGACATTTTCATTGTACAAACAAGAAATGTACATCAAAACTTACACATTTTCATTGTATATACAAGAAATGTACATCAAAACTTACACATTTTCATTGTGCACTCAAGAAATGTACATCAAAGCTTACACATTTTCATTGTACACTCAAGAAATGTACATCAAAACACACACATTTTCATTGTATAAACAAGAAACGTACATCAAAACTTACACATTTTCATTGTACATACAAGAAATGTACATCAAAAACTTACACATTTTGCTTGTATATGCAAGAAATGTACATCAAAACTTACACATTTTCATTGTACATACAAGAAATGTACATCAAAACTTACACATTTTCAATGTATATACAAGAAATATACATCAAAACTACACATTTTCATTGTATATACAAGAAATGTATATCAAAACTTACACATTTTCATTGTACATACAAGAATTGTACATCAAAACTTACACATTTTCATTGTATATACAAGAAATATACATCAAAACTACACATTTTCATTGTATATACAAGAAATGTACATCAAAACTTACACATTTTCATTGTATATACAAGAATTGTACATCAAAGCTCACAAATTTTCATTGTATATACAAGAAATGTACATGAAAACATACACATTTTCATTGTATATACAAGAAATGTACATCAAAACATACACATTTTCATTGTATATACAAGAAATGTACATCAAAACCTACCCATTTTCATTGTACACTCAAGAAATGTACATCAAACTTACACGTTTTCATTGTATATACAAGGAATGTACATCAAAACATACACATTTTCATTGTATATACAAGAAATGTACATCAAAACTCACACATTTTCATTGTATATACAAGAAATGTACATCAAAACTTACACATTTTCATTGTATATACAAGAAATGTACATCAAAGCTCACACATTTTCATTGTATATACAAGAAATGTACATGAAAACATACACATTTTCATTGTATATACAAGAAATGTACATCAAAAGATACACATTTTCATTGTATATACAAGAAATCCACATCAAAACTTACACATTTTCATTGTACACTCAAGAAATGTGTATCAAAACTTACACATTTTCATTGTATATACAAGAAATGTACATCAAAACATACACATTTTCATTGTACATACAAGAAATATACATCAGAACTTACACACTTTCATTGTATATCAAGAAATGTACATCTAAACATACACATTTTCATTGTACACTCAAGAAATGTACATAGAAACTTACACATTTTCATTGTATATACAAGAAATGTACATCAAAACTTACACACTTTCATTGTATATACAAGCAATGTACATCAAAACTTACACATTTTCATTGTATATACCAGGAATGTACATCAAAACATACACATTTTCATTGTATATACAAGAAATGTACATCAAAGCTTACACATTTTCATTGTATATACTAGAAATGTACATCAAAACTTACACATTTTTATTGTATATACAAGAAATATACATCGAAACTTACACATTTTCATTGTATATACAAGAAATGTACATCAAAACTGACACATTTTCATTGTACATACAAGAAATGTACATCACAAACTTACACATTTTCATTGTATATACAAGAAATGTACATCAAAACTTACATATTTTCATTGTATATACAAGATTTGTACATCAAAACTTACACATTTTCATTGTACACTCAAGAAATGTACATCTAATTATAGACATTTTCATTGTACAAACAAGAAATGTACATCAAAACTTACACATTTTCATTGTATATACAAGAAATGTACATCAAAGCTGCACATTTTCATTTAACACTCAAGAAATGTACATCAAAACATAGACATTTTCATTGTACAAACAAGAAATGTACATCAAAACTTACACATTTTCATTGTATATACAAGAAATGTACATCAAAACTTACACATTTTCATTGTGCACTCAAGAAATGTACATCAAAGCTTACACATTTTCATTGTACACTCAAGAAATGTACATCAAAACACACACATTTTCATTGTATACACAAGAAACGTACATCAAAACTTACACATTTTCATTGTACATACAAGAAATGTACATCAAAACTTACACATTTTCATTGTATATACAAGAAATATACATCATAACTACACATTTTCATTGTATATACAAGAAATGTATATCAAACCTTCACATTTTCATTGTACATACAAGAATTGTACATCAAAACTTACACATTTTCATTGTATATACAAGAAATATACATCAAAACTACACATTTTCATTGTATATACAAGAAATGTACATCAAAACATACACATTTTCATTGTATATACAAGAAATGTACATCAAAACCTACCCATTTTCATTGTATATACAAGAAATATACATCGAAACTTACACATTTTCATTGTACATACAGGAAATGTACATCAAAAGCTTACATATTTTCATTGTATATGCAAGAAATGCACATCAAAAGTTACACATTTTCATTGTATATAAGGAAATGCAAATCAAAACTTACACATTTTCATTGTATATACAAGAAATGTACATCACAACTTACACATTTTCATTGTATATACAAGAAATGTACATCAAAACTTACACATTTTCATTGTACTTACAAGAAATGTACATCACAAACTTACACATTTCCATTGTATATACAAGAAATGTACATCACAACTTACACATTTTCATTGTATATACAAGAAATGTACATCAAAACTTACACATTTTCATTGTACACTCAAGAAATGTACATCAAAACATAGACATTTTCATTGTACAAACAAGAAATGTACATCAAAACTTACACATTTTCATTGTATATACAAGAAATGTACATCAAAACTTACACATTTTCATTGTGCACTCAAGAAATGTACATCAAAGCTTACACATTTTCATTGTACACTCAAGAAATGTACATCAAAACACACACATTTTCATTGTATACACAAGAAACGTACATCAAAACTTACACATTTTCATTGTACATACAAGAAATGTACATCCAAAACTTACAGATTTTCATTGTATATGCAAGAAATGTACATTAAAACTTACACATTTTCATTGTACATACAAGAAATGTACATCGAAACTTACACATTTTCATTGTATATACAAGAAATGTACATCACAACTTACACATTTTCATTGTATATACAAGAAATGTACATCAAAACTGACACATTTTCATTGTACATACAAGAAATGTACATCACAAACTTACAGATTTTCATTGTATATACAAGAAATGTACATCAAAACTTACATATTTTCATTGTATATACAAGAAATGTACATCAAAACTTACACATTTTCATTGTACACTCAAGAAATGTACATCAAAACATAGACATTTTCATTGTACAAACAAGAAATGTACATCAAAACTTACACATTTTCATTGTATATGCAAGAAATGTACATCAAAGCTGCACATTTTCATTTAACACTCAAGAAATGTACATCAAAACATAGACATTTTCATTGTACAAACAAGAAATGTACATCAAAACTTACACATTTTCATTGTATATACAAGAAATGTACATCAAAACTTACACATTTTCATTGTGCACTCAAGAAATGTACATCAAAGCTTACACATTTTCATTGTACACTCAAGAAATGTACATCAAAACACACACATTTTCATTGTATACACAAGAAACGTACATCAAAACTTACACATTTTCATTGTACATACAAGAAATGTACATCAAAAACTTACACATTTTGCTTGTATATGCAAGAAATGTACATCAAAACTTACACATTTTCATTGTACATACAAGAAATGTACATCAAAACTTACACATTTTCATGGTATATACAAGAAATATACATCAAAACTACACATTTTCATTGTATATACAAGAAATGTATATCAAAACTTACACATTTTCATTGTACATACAAGAATTGTACATCAAAACTTACACATTTTCATTGTATATACAAGAAATATACATCAAAACTACACATTTTCATTGTATATACAAGAAATGTACATCAAAACTTACACATTTTCATTGTATATACAAGAATTGTACATCAAAGCTCACAAATTTTCATTGTATATACAAGAAATGTACATGAAAACATACACATTTTCATTGTATATACAAGAAATGTACATCAAAACATACACATTTTCATTGTATATACAAGAAATGTACATCAAAACCTACCCATTTTCATTGTACACTCAAGAAATGTACATCAAACTTACACGTTTTCATTGTATATACAAGGAATGTACATCAAAACATACACATTTTCATTGTATATACAAGAAATGTACATCAAAACTCACACATTTTCATTGTATATACAAGAAATGTACATCAAAACTTACACATTTTCATTGTATATACAAGAAATGTACATCAAAGCTCACACATTTTCATTGTATATACAAGAAATGTACATGAAAACATACACATTTTCATTGTATATACAAGAAATGTACATCAAAAGATACACATTTTCATTGTATATACAAGAAATCCACATCAAAACTTACACATTTTCATTGTAAACTCAAGAAATGTGTATCAAAACTTACACATTTTCATTGTATATACAAGAAATGTACATCAAAACATACACATTTTCATTGTACATACAAGAAATATACATCAGAACTTACATACTTTCATTGTATATCAAGAAATGTACATCTAAACATACACATTTTCATTGTACACTCAAGAAATGTACATAGAAACTTACACATTTTCATTGTATATACAAGAAATGTACATCAAAACTTACACACTTTCATTGTATATACAAGCAATGTACATCAAAACTTACACATTTTCATTGTATATACCAGGAATGTACATCAAAACATACACATTTTCATTGTATATACAAGAAATGTACATCAAAACTTACACATTTTCATTGTGTATACTAGAAATGTACTTCAAAACTTACACATTTTTATTGTATATACAAGAAATATACATCGAAACTTACACATTTTCATTGTACATACAGGAAATGTACATCAAAAGCTTACATATTTTCATTGTATATGCAAGAAATGCACATCAAAAGTTACACATTTTCATTGTATATAAGGAAATGCAAATCAAAACTTACACATTTTCATTGTATATACAAGAAATGTACATCACAACTTACACATTTTCATTGTATATACAAGAAATGTACATCAAAACTTACACATTTTCATTGTACATACAAGAAATGTACATCACAAACTTACACATTTTCATTGTATATACAAGAAATGTACATCACAACTTACACATTTTCATTGTATATACAAGAAATGTACATCAAAACTTACACATTTTCATTGTACACTCAAGAAATGTACATCAAAACATAGACATTTTCATTGTACAAACAAGAAATGTACATCAAAACTTACACATTTTCATTGTATATATAAGAAATGTACATCAAAACTTACACATTTTCATTGTGCACTCAAGAAATGTACATCAAAGCTTACACATCTTCATTGTACACTCAAGAAATGTACATCAAAACACACACATTTTCATTGTATACACAAGAAACGTACATCAAAACTTACACATTTTCATTGCACATACAAGAAATGTACATCAAAAACTTACACATTTTCATTGTATATGCAAGAAATGTACATCAAAACTTACACATTTTCATTGTATATACAAGAAATGTACATCACAACTTACACATTTTCATTGTATATAAAAGAAATGTACATCAAAACTGACACATTTTCATTGTACATACAAGAAATGTACATCACAAACTTACACATTTTCATTGTATATACAAGAAATGTACATCAAAACTTACATATTTTCATTGTATATACAAGAAATGTACATCAAAACTTACACATTTTCATTGTACACTCAAGAAATGTACATCAAAACATAGACATTTTCATTGTACAAACAAGAAATGTACATCAAAACTTACACATTTTCATTGTATATACAAGAAATGTACATCAAAGCTGCACATTTTCATTTAACACTCAAGAAATGTACATCAAAACATAGACATTTTCATTGTACAAACAAGAAATGTACATCAAAACTTACACATTTTCATTGTATATACAAGAAATGTACATCAAAACTTACACATTTTCATTGTGCACTCAAGAAATGTACATCAAAGCTTACACATTTTCATTGTACACTCAAGAAATGTACATCAAAACACACACATTTTCATTGTATACACAAGAAACGTTTCTCAAAACTTACACATTTTCATTGTACATACAAGAAATGTACATCAAAAGATACACATTTTCATTGTATATACAAGAAATCCACATCAAAACTTACACATTTTCATTGTACACTCAAGAAATGTGTATCAAAACTTACACATTTTCATTGTATATACAAGAAATGTACATCAAAACATACACATTTTCATTGTATATACAAGAAATGTACATCAAAACCTACCCATTTTCATTGTACACTCAAGAAATGTACATCAAACTTACACGTTTTCATTGTATATACAAGGAATGTACATCAAAACATACACATTTTCATTGTATATACAAGAAATGTACATCAAAACTCACACATTTTCATTGTATATACAAGAAATGTACATCAAAACTTACACATTTTCATTGTATATACAAGAAATGTACATCAAAGCTCACACATTTTCATTGTATATACAAGAAATGTACATGAAAACATACACATTTTCATTGTATATACAAGAAATGTAAATCAAAAGATACACATTTTCATTGTATATACAAGAAATCCACATCAAAACTTACACATTTTCATTGTACACTCAAGAAATGTGTATCAAAACTTACACATTTTCATTGTATATACAAGAAATGTACATCAAAACATACACATTTTCATTGTACATACAAGAAATATACATCAGAACTTACACACTTTCATTGTATATCAAGAAATGTACATCTAAACATACACATTTTCATTGTACACTCAAGAAATGTACATAGAAACTTACACATTTTCATTGTATATACAAGAAATGTACATCAAAACTTACACACTTTCATTGTATATACAAGCAATGTACATCAAAACTTACACATTTTCATTGTATATACCAGGAATGTACATCAAAACATACACATTTTCATTGTATATACAAGAAATGTACATCAAAGCTTACACATTTTCATTGTATATACTAGAAATGTACATCAAAACTTACACATTTTTATTGTATATACAAGAAATATACATCGAAACTTACACATTTTCATTGTATATACAAGAAATGTACATCAAAACTGACACATTTTCATTGTACATACAAGAAATGTACATCACAAACTTACACATTTTCATTGTATATACAAGAAATGTACATCAAAACTTACATATTTTCATTGTATATACAAGATTTGTACATCAAAACTTACACATTTTCATTGTACACTCAAGAAATGTACATCTAATTATAGACATTTTCATTGTACAAACAAGAAATGTACATCAAAACTTACACATTTTCATTGTATATACAAGAAATGTACATCAAAGCTGCACATTTTCATTTAACACTCAAGAAATGTACATCAAAACATAGACATTTTCATTGTACAAACAAGAAATGTACATCAAAACTTACACATTTTCATTGTATATACAAGAAATGTACATCAAAACTTACACATTTTCATTGTGCACTCAAGAAATGTACATCAAAGCTTACACATTTTCATTGTACACTCAAGAAATGTACATCAAAACACACACATTTTCATTGTATACACAAGAAACGTACATCAAAACTTACACATTTTCATTGTACATACAAGAAATGTACATCAAAACTTACACATTTTCATTGTATATACAAGAAATATACATCATAACTACACATTTTCATTGTATATACAAGAAATGTATATCAAACCTTCACATTTTCATTGTACATACAAGAATTGTACATCAAAACTTACACATTTTCATTGTATATACAAGAAATATACATCAAAACTACACATTTTCATTGTATATACAAGAAATGTACATCAAAACATACACATTTTCATTGTATATACAAGAAATGTACATCAAAACCTACCCATTTTCATTGTATATACAAGAAATATACATCGAAACTTACACATTTTCATTGTACATACAGGAAATGTACATCAAAAGCT
The DNA here is from genome assembly GCA_030765045.1 of Tenodera sinensis. Lineage (NCBI taxonomy): Eukaryota > Metazoa > Arthropoda > Insecta > Mantodea > Mantidae > Tenodera > Tenodera sinensis. The sequence goes on along the minus strand of CM060966.1, from coordinate 63,611,863 downwards.
TACATATTTTCATTGTATATGCAAGAAATGCACATCAAAAGTTACACATTTTCATTGTATATAAGGAAATGCAAATCAAAACTTACACATTTTCATTGTATATACAAGAAATGTACATCACAACTTACACATTTTCATTGTATATACAAGAAATGTACATCAAAACTTACACATTTTCATTGTACATACAAGAAATGTACATCACAAACTTACACATTTCCATTGTATATACAAGAAATGTACATCACAACTTACACATTTTCATTGTATATACAAGAAATGTACATCAAAACTTACACATTTTCATTGTACACTCAAGAAATGTACATCAAAACATAGACATTTTCATTGTACAAACAAGAAATGTACATCAAAACTTACACATTTTCATTGTATATACAAGAAATGTACATCAAAACTTACACATTTTCATTGTGCACTCAAGAAATGTACATCAAAGCTTACACATTTTCATTGTACACTCAAGAAATGTACATCAAAACACACACATTTTCATTGTATACACAAGAAACGTACATCAAAACTTACACATTTTCATTGTACATACAAGAAATGTACATCCAAAACTTACAGATTTTCATTGTATATGCAAGAAATGTACATTAAAACTTACACATTTTCATTGTACATACAAGAAATGTACATCGAAACTTACACATTTTCATTGTATATACAAGAAATGTACATCACAACTTACACATTTTCATTGTATATACAAGAAATGTACATCAAAACTGACACATTTTCATTGTACATACAAGAAATGTACATCACAAACTTACAGATTTTCATTGTATATACAAGAAATGTACATCAAAACTTACATATTTTCATTGTATATACAAGAAATGTACATCAAAACTTACACATTTTCATTGTACACTCAAGAAATGTACATCAAAACATAGACATTTTCATTGTACAAACAAGAAATGTACATCAAAACTTACACATTTTCATTGTATATGCAAGAAATGTACATCAAAGCTGCACATTTTCATTTAACACTCAAGAAATGTACATCAAAACATAGACATTTTCATTGTACAAACAAGAAATGTACATCAAAACTTACACATTTTCATTGTATATACAAGAAATGTACATCAAAACTTACACATTTTCATTGTGCACTCAAGAAATGTACATCAAAGCTTACACATTTTCATTGTACACTCAAGAAATGTACATCAAAACACACACATTTTCATTGTATACACAAGAAACGTACATCAAAACTTACACATTTTCATTGTACATACAAGAAATGTACATCAAAAACTTACACATTTTGCTTGTATATGCAAGAAATGTACATCAAAACTTACACATTTTCATTGTACATACAAGAAATGTACATCAAAACTTACACATTTTCATGGTATATACAAGAAATATACATCAAAACTACACATTTTCATTGTATATACAAGAAATGTATATCAAAACTTACACATTTTCATTGTACATACAAGAATTGTACATCAAAACTTACACATTTTCATTGTATATACAAGAAATATACATCAAAACTACACATTTTCATTGTATATACAAGAAATGTACATCAAAACTTACACATTTTCATTGTATATACAAGAATTGTACATCAAAGCTCACAAATTTTCATTGTATATACAAGAAATGTACATGAAAACATACACATTTTCATTGTATATACAAGAAATGTACATCAAAACATACACATTTTCATTGTATATACAAGAAATGTACATCAAAACCTACCCATTTTCATTGTACACTCAAGAAATGTACATCAAACTTACACGTTTTCATTGTATATACAAGAAATGTACATCAAAACTTACACATTTTCATTGTATATACAAGAAATGTACATGAAAACATACACATTTTCATTGTATATACAAGAAATGTACATCAAAAGATACACATTTTCATTGTATATACAAGAAATCCACATCAAAACTTACACATTTTCATTGTAAACTCAAGAAATGTGTATCAAAACTTACACATTTTCATTGTATATACAAGAAATGTACATCAAAACATACACATTTTCATTGTACATACAAGAAATATACATCAGAACTTACATACTTTCATTGTATATCAAGAAATGTACATCTAAACATACACATTTTCATTGTACACTCAAGAAATGTACATAGAAACTTACACATTTTCATTGTATATACAAGAAATGTACATCAAAACTTACACACTTTCATTGTATATACAAGCAATGTACATCAAAACTTACACATTTTCATTGTATATACCAGGAATGTACATCAAAACATACACATTTTCATTGTATATACAAGAAATGTACATCAAAACTTACACATTTTCATTGTGTATACTAGAAATGTACTTCAAAACTTACACATTTTTATTGTATATACAAGAAATATACATCGAAACTTACACATTTTCATTGTACATACAGGAAATGTACATCAAAAGCTTACATATTTTCATTGTATATGCAAGAAATGCACATCAAAAGTTACACATTTTCATTGTATATAAGGAAATGCAAATCAAAACTTACACATTTTCATTGTATATACAAGAAATGTACATCACAACTTACACATTTTCATTGTATATACAAGAAATGTACATCAAAACTTACACATTTTCATTGTACATACAAGAAATGTACATCACAAACTTACACATTTTCATTGTATATACAAGAAATGTACATCACAACTTACACATTTTCATTGTATATACAAGAAATGTACATCAAAACTTACACATTTTCATTGTACACTCAAGAAATGTACATCAAAACATAGACATTTTCATTGTACAAACAAGAAATGTACATCAAAACTTACACATTTTCATTGTATATATAAGAAATGTACATCAAAACTTACACATTTTCATTGTGCACTCAAGAAATGTACATCAAAGCTTACACATCTTCATTGTACACTCCAGAAATCTACATCAAAACACACACATTTTCATTGTATACACAAGAAACGTACATCAAAACTTACACATTTTCATTGCACATACAAGAAATGTACATCAAAAACTTACACTTTTTCATTGTATATGCAAGAAATGTACATCAAAACTTACACATTTTCATTGTATATACAAGAAATGTACATCACAACTTACACATCTTCATTGTATATACAAGAAATGTACATCAAAACTGACACATTTTCATTGTACATACAAGAAATGTACATCACAAACTTACACATTTTCATTGTATATACAAGAAATGTACATCAAAACTTACATATTTTCATTGTATATACAAGAAATGTACATCAAAACTTACACATTTTCATTGTACACTCAAGAAATGTACATCAAAACATAGACATTTTCATTGTACAAACAAGAAATGTACATCAAAACTTACACATTTTCATTGTATATACAAGAAATGTACATCAAAGCTGCACATTTTCATTTAACACTCAAGAAATGTACATCAAAACATAGACATTTTCATTGTACAAACAAGAAATGTACATCAAAACTTACACATTTTCATTGTATATACAAGAAATGTACACCAAAACTTACACATTTTCATTGTGCACTCAAGAAATGTACATCAAAGCTTACACATTTTCATTGTACACTCAAGAAATGTACATCAAAACACACACATTTTCATTGTATACACAAGAAACGTTTCTCAAAACTTACACATTTTCATTGTACATACAAGAAATGTACATCAAAAGATACACATTTTCATTGTATATACAAGAAATCCACATCAAAACTTACACATTTTCATTGTACACTCAAGAAATGTGTATCAAAACTTACACATTTTCATTGTATATACAAGAAATGTACATCAAAACATACACATTTTCATTGTATATACAAGAAATGTACATCAAAACCTACCCATTTTCATTGTACACTCAAGAAATGTACATCAAACTTACACGTTTTCATTGTATATACAAGGAATGTACATCAAAACATACACATTTTCATTGTATATACAAGAAATGTACATCAAAACTCACACATTTTCATTGTATATACAAGAAATGTACATCAAAACTTACACATTTTCATTGTATATACAAGAAATGTACATCAAAGCTCACACATTTTCATTGTATATACAAGAAATGTACATGAAAACATACACATTTTCATTGTATATACAAGAAATGTACATCAAAAGATACACATTTTCATTGTATATACAAGAAATCCACATCAAAACTTACACATTTTCATTGTACACTCAAGAAATGTGTATCAAAACTTACACATTTTCATTGTATATACAAGAAATGTACATCAAAACATACACATTTTCATTGTACATACAAGAAATATACATCAGAACTTACACACTTTCATTGTATATCAAGAAATGTACATCTAAACATACACATTTTCATTGTACACTCAAGAAATGTACATAGAAACTTACACATTTTCATTGTATATACAAGAAATGTACATCAAAACTTACACACTTTCATTGTATATACAAGCAATGTACATCAAAACTTACACATTTTCATTGTATATACCAGGAATGTACATCAAAACATACACATTTTCATTGTATATACAAGAAATGTACATCAAAGCTTACACATTTTCATTGTATATACTAGAAATGTACATCAAAACTTACACATTTTTATTGTATATACAAGAAATATACATCGAAACTTACACATTTTCATTGTATATACAAGAAATGTACATCAAAACTGACACATTTTCATTGTACATACAAGAAATGTACATCACAAACTTACACATTTTCATTGTATATACAAGAAATGTACATCAAAACTTACATATTTTCATTGTATATACAAGATTTGTACATCAAAACTTACACATTTTCATTGTACACTCAAGAAATGTACATCTAATTATAGACATTTTCATTGTACAAACAAGAAATGTACATCAAAACTTACACATTTTCATTGTATATACAAGAAATGTACATCAAAGCTGCACATTTTCATTTAACACTCAAGAAATGTACATCAAAACATAGACATTTTCATTGTACAAACAAGAAATGTACATCAAAACTTACACATTTTCATTGTATATACAAGAAATGTACATCAAAACTTACACATTTTCATTGTGCACTCAAGAAATGTACATCAAAGCTTACACATTTTCATTGTACACTCAAGAAATGTACATCAAAACACACACATTTTCATTGTATACACAAGAAACGTACATCAAAACTTACACATTTTCATTGTACATACAAGAAATGTACATCAAAACTTACACATTTTCATTGTATATACAAGAAATATACATCATAACTACACATTTTCATTGTATGTACAAGAAATGTATATCAAACCTTCACATTTTCATTGTACATACAAGAATTGTACATCAAAACTTACACATTTTCATTGTATATACAAGAAATATACATCAAAACTACACATTTTCATTGTATATACAAGAAATGTACATCAAAACATACACATTTTCATTGTATATACAAGAAATGTACATCAAAACCTACCCATTTTCATTGTATATACAAGAAATATACATCGAAACTTACACATTTTCATTGTACATACAGGAAATGTACATCAAAAGCTTACATATTTTCATTGTATATGCAAGAAATGCACATCAAAAGTTACACATTTTCATTGTATATAAGGAAATGCAAATCAAAACTTACACATTTTCATTGTATATACAAGAAATGTACATCACAACTTACACATTTTCATTGTATATACAAGAAATGTACATCAAAACTTACACATTTTCATTGTACATACAAGAAATGTACATCACAAACTTACACATTTCCATTGTATATACAAGAAATGTACATCACAACTTACACATTTTCATTGTATATACAAGAAATGTACATCAAAACTTACACATTTTCATTGTACACTCAAGAAATGTACATCAAAACATAGACATTTTCATTGTACAAACAAGAAATGTACATCAAAACTTACACATTTTCATTGTATATACAAGAAATGTACATCAAAACTTACACATTTTCATTGTGCACTCAAGAAATGTACATCAAAGCTTACACATTTTCATTGTACACTCAAGAAATGTACATCAAAACACACACATTTTCATTGTATACACAAGAAACGTACATCAAAACTTACACATTTTCATTGTACATACAAGAAATGTACATCCAAAACTTACAGATTTTCATTGTATATGCAAGAAATGTACATTAAAACTTACACATTTTCATTGTACATACAAGAAATGTACATCGAAACTTACACATTTTCATTGTATATACAAGAAATGTACATCACAACTTACACATTTTCATTGTATATACAAGAAATGTACATCAAAACTGACACATTTTCATTGTACATACAAGAAATGTACATCACAAACTTACAGATTTTCATTGTATATACAAGAAATGTACATCAAAACTTACATATTTTCATTGTATATACAAGAAATGTACATCAAAACTTACACATTTTCATTGTACACTCAAGAAATGTACATCAAAACATAGACATTTTCATTGTACAAACAAGAAATGTACATCAAAACTTACACATTTTCATTGTATATGCAAGAAATGTACATCAAAGCTGCACATTTTCATTTAACACTCAAGAAATGTACATCAAAACATAGACATTTTCATTGTACAAACAAGAAATGTACATCAAAACTTACACATTTTCATTGTATATACAAGAAATGTACATCAAAACTTACACATTTTCATTGTGCACTCAAGAAATGTACATCAAAGCTTACACATTTTCATTGTACACTCAAGAAATGTACATCAAAACACACACATTTTCATTGTATACACAAGAAACGTACATCAAAACTTACACATTTTCATTGTACATACAAGAAATGTACATCAAAAACTTACACATTTTGCTTGTATATGCAAGAAATGTACATCAAAACTTACACATTTTCATTGTACATACAAGAAATGTACATCAAAACTTACACATTTTCATGGTATATACAAGAAATATACATCAAAACTACACATTTTCATTGTATATACAAGAAATGTATATCAAAACTTACACATTTTCATTGTACATACAAGAATTGTACATCAAAACTTACACATTTTCATTGTATATACAAGAAATATACATCAAAACTACACATTTTCATTGTATATACAAGAAATGTACATCAAAACTTACACATTTTCATTGTATATACAAGAATTGTACATCAAAGCTCACAAATTTTCATTGTATATACAAGAAATGTACATGAAAACATACACATTTTCATTGTATATACAAGAAATGTACATCAAAACATACACATTTTCATTGTATATACAAGAAATGTACATCAAAACCTACCCATTTTCATTGTACACTCAAGAAATGTACATCAAACTTACACGTTTTCATTGTATATACAAGGAATGTACATCAAAACATACACATTTTCATTGTATATACAAGAAATGTACATCAAAACTCACACATTTTCATTGTATATACAAGAAATGTACATCAAAACTTACACATTTTCATTGTATATACAAGAAATGTACATCAAAGCTCACACATTTTCATTGTACACTCAAGAAATGTACATAGAAACTTACACATTTTCATTGTATATACAAGAAATGTACATCAAAACTTACACACTTTCATTGTATATACAAGCAATGTACATCAAAACTTACACATTTTCATTGTATATACCAGGAATGTACATCAAAACATACACATTTTCATTGTATATACAAGAAATGTACATCAAAACTTACACATTTTCATTGTGTATACTAGAAATGTACTTCAAAACTTACACATTTTTATTGTATATACAAGAAATATACATCGAAACTTACACATTTTCATTGTACATACAGGAAATGTACATCAAAAGCTTACATATTTTCATTGTATATGCAAGAAATGCACATCAAAAGTTACACATTTTCATTGTATATAAGGAAATGCAAATCAAAACTTACACATTTTCATTGTATATACAAGAAATGTACATCACAACTTACACATTTTCATTGTATATACAAGAAATGTACATCAAAACTTACACATTTTCATTGTACATACAAGAAATGTACATCACAAACTTACACATTTTCATTGTATATACAAGAAATGTACATCACAACTTACACATTTTCATTGTATATACAAGAAATGTACATCAAAACTTACACATTTTCATTGTACACTCAAGAAATGTACATCAAAACATAGACATTTTCATTGTACAAACAAGAAATGTACATCAAAACTTACACATTTTCATTGTATATATAAGAAATGTACATCAAAACTTACACATTTTCATTGTGCACTCAAGAAATGTACATCAAAGCTTACACATCTTCATTGTACACTCAAGAAATGTACATCAAAACACACACATTTTCATTGTATACACAAGAAACGTACATCAAAACTTACACATTTTCATTGCACATACAAGAAATGTACATCAAAAACTTACACATTTTCATTGTATATGCAAGAAATGTACATCAAAACTTACACATTTTCATTGTATATACAAGAAATGTACATCACAACTTACACATTTTCATTGTATATACAAGAAATGTACATCAAAACTGACACATTTTCATTGTACATACAAGAAATGTACATCACAAACTTACACATTTTCATTGTATATACAAGAAATGTACATCAAAACTTACATATTTTCATTGTATATACAAGAAATGTACATCAAAACTTACACATTTTCATTGTACACTCAAGAAATGTACATCAAAACATAGACATTTTCATTGTACAAACAAGAAATGTACATCAAAACTTACACATTTTCATTGTATATACAAGAAATGTACATCAAAGCTGCACATTTTCATTTAACACTCAAGAAATGTACATCAAAACATAGACATTTTCATTGTACAAACAAGAAATGTACATCAAAACTTACACATTTTCATTGTATATACAAGAAATGTACATCAAAACTTACACATTTTCATTGTGCACTCAAGAAATGTACATCAAAGCTTACACATTTTCATTGTACACTCAAGAAATGTACATCAAAACACACACATTTTCATTGTATACACAAGAAACGTTTCTCAAAACTTACACATTTTCATTGTACATACAAGATGTACATCAAAAGATACACATTTTCATTGTATATACAAGAAATCCACATCAAAACTTACACATTTTCATTGTACACTCAAGAAATGTGTATCAAAACTTACACATTTTCATTGTATATACAAGAAATGTACATCAAAACATACACATTTTCATTGTATATACAAGAAATGTACATCAAAACCTACCCATTTTCATTGTACACTCAAGAAATGTACATCAAACTTACACGTTTTCATTGTATATACAAGGAATGTACATCAAAACATACACATTTTCATTGTATATACAAGAAATGTACATCAAAACTCACACATTTTCATTGTATATACAAGAAATGTACATCAAAACTTACACATTTTCATTGTATATACAAGAAATGTACATCAAAGCTCACACATTTTCATTGTATATACAAGAAATGTACATGAAAACATACACATTTTCATTGTATATACAAGAAATGTACATCAAAAGATACACATTTTCATTGTATATACAAGAAATCCACATCAAAACTTACACATTTTCATTGTACACTCAAGAAATGTGTATCAAAACTTACACATTTTCATTGTATATACAAGAAATGTACATCAAAACATACACATTTTCATTGTACATACAAGAAATATACATCAGAACTTACACACTTTCATTGTATATCAAGAAATGTACATCTAAACATACACATTTTCATTGTACACTCAAGAAATGTACATAGAAACTTACACATTTTCATTGTATATACAAGAAATGTACATCAAAACTTACACACTTTCATTGTATATACAAGCAATGTACATCAAAACTTACACATTTTCATTGTATATACCAGGAATGTTCATCAAAACATACACATTTTCATTGTATATACAAGAAATGTACATCAAAGCTTACACATTTTCATTGTATATACTAGAAATGTACATCAAAACTTACACATTTTTATTGTATATACAAGAAATATACATCGAAACTTACACATTTTCATTGTATATACAAGAAATGTACATCAAAACTCACACATTTTCATTGTACATACAAGAAATGTACATCACAAACTTACACATTTTCATTGTATATACAAGAAATGTACATCAAAACTTACATATTTTCATTGTATATACAAGATTTGTACATCAAAACTTACACATTTTCATTGTACACTCAAGAAATGTACATCTAATTATAGACATTTTCATTGTACAAACAAGAAATGTACATCAAAACTTACACATTTTCATTGTATATACAAGAAATGTACATCAAAGCTGCACATTTTCATTTAACACTCAAGAAATGTACATCAAAACATAGACATTTTCATTGTACAAACAAGAAATGTACATCAAAACTTACACATTTTCATTGTATATACAAGAAATGTACATCAAAACTTACACATTTTCATTGTGCACTCAAGAAATGTACATCAAGGCTTACACATTTTCATTGTACACTCAAGAAATGTACATCAAAACACACACATTTTCATTGTATACACAAGAAACGTACATCAAAACTTACACATTTTCATTGTACATACAAGAAATGTACATCAAAACTTACACATTTTCATTGTATATACAAGAAATATACATCATAACTACACATTTTCATTGTATATACAAGAAATGTATATCAAACCTTCACATTTTCATTGTACATACAAGAATTGTACATCAAAACTTACACATTTTCATTGTATATACAAGAAATATACATCAAAACTACACATTTTCATTGTATATACAAGAAATGTACATCAAAACATACACATTTTCATTGTATATACAAGAAATGTACATCAAAACCTACCCATTTTCATTGTATATACAAGAAATATACATCGAAACTTACACATTTTCATTGTACATACAGGAAATGTACATCAAAAGCTTACATATTTTCATTGTATATGCAAGAAATGCACATCAAAAGTTACACATTTTCATTGTATATAAGGAAATGCAAATCAAAACTTACACATTTTCATTGTATATACAAGAAATGTACATCACAACTTACACATTTTCATTGTATATACAAGAAATGTACATCAAAACTTACACATTTTCATTGTACATACAAGAAATGTACATCACAAACTTACACATTTCCATTGTATATACAAGAAATGTACATCACAACTTACACATTTTCATTGTATATACAAGAAATGTACATCAAAACATACACATTTTCATTGTATATACAAGAAATGTACATCAAAACTTACACATTTTCATTGTATATACTAGAAATGTACATCAAAACTTACACATTTTTATTGTATATACAAGAAATGTACATCGAAACTTACACACTTTCATTGTACATACAGGAAATGTACATCAAAAGCTTACATATTTTCATTGTATATGCAAGAAATGCACATCAAAAGTTACACATTTTCATTGTATATAAGGAAATGCAAATCAAAACTTACACATTTTCATTGTATATACAAGCAATGTACATCAAAACATACACATTTTCATTGTATATACAAGAGATGTGCATCACAACTTACACATTTTCATTGTATATACAAGAAATGTACATCAAAACTTACACATTTTCATTGTACATACAAGAAATGTACATCACAAACTTACACATTTTCATTGTATATACAAGAAATGTATATCAAAACTTACACATTTTCATTGTATATACAAGAAATGTACATCAAAACTTACACATTTTCATTGTACACTCAAGAAATGTACATCAAATTATAGACATTTTCATTGTACAAACAAGAAATGTACATCAAAACTTACACATTTTCATTGTATATACAAGAAATGTACATCAAAGCTGCACATTTTCATTTAACACTCAAGAAATGGACATCAAAACATAGACATTTTCATTGTACAAACAAGAAATGTACATCAAAACTTACACATTTTCATTGTATATACAAGAAATGTACATCAAAACTTACACATTTTCATTGTGCACTCAAGAAATGTACATCAAAGCTTACACATTTTCATTGTACACTCAAGAAATGTACATCAAAACACACACATTTTCATTGTATACACAAGAAACGTACATCAAAACTTACACATTTTCATTGTACATACAAGAAATGTACATCAAAAACTTACACATTTTGATTGTATATGCAAGAAATGTACATCAAAACTTACACATTTTCATTGTACATACAAGAAATGTACATCAAAACTACACATTTTCATTGTATATACAAGAAATATACATCAAAACTACACATTTTCATTGTATATACAAGAAATGTATATCAAAACTTACACATTTTCATTGTACATACAAGAATTGTACATCAAAACTTACACATTTTCATTGTATATACAAGAAATATACATCAAAACTACACATTTTCATTGTATATACAAGAAATGTACATCAAAACTTACACATTTTCATTGTATATACAAGAATTGTACATCAAAGCTCACAAATTTTCATTGTATATACAAGAAATGTACATGAAAACATACACATTTTCATTGTATATACAAGAAATGTACATCAAAACATACACATTTTCATTGTATATACAAGAAATGTACAACAAAACTTACACATTTTCATTGTACACTCAAGAAATGTACATCAAACTTACACGTTTTCTTAGTATATACAAGGAATGTACATCAAAACATACACATTTTCATTGTATATACAAGAAATGTACATCAAAACTCACACATTTTCATTGTATATACAAGAAATGTACATCAAAACTTACACATTTTCATTGTATATACAAGAAATGTACATCAAAGCTCACACATTTTCATTGTATATACAAGAAATGTACATGAAAACATACACATTTTCATTGTATATACAAGAAATGTACATCAAAAGATACACATTTTCATTGTATATACAAGAAATCCACATCAAAACTTACACATTTTCATTGTATATACAAGAAATGTACATCAAAACTTACACATTTTCATTGTACATACAAGAAATGTACATCACAAACTTACACATTTTCATTGTAAATACAAGAAATGTACATCAAAACTTACACATTTTCATTGTATATAAAGAAATGTACATGAAAACATACACATTTTCATTGTATATACAAGAAATGTACATCAAAACATACACATTTTCATTGTACATACAAGAAATATACATCAGAACTTACACACTTTCATTGTATATCAAGAAATGTACATCTAAACATACACATTTTCATTGTACACTCAAGAAATGTACATAGAAACTTACACATTTTCATTGTATATACAAGAAATGTACATCAAAACTTACACACTTTCATTGTATATACAAGCAATGTACATCAAAACATACACATTTTCATTGTATATACAAGAAATGTACATCAAAACTTACACATTTTCATTGTATATACTAGAAATGTACATCAAAACTTACACATTTTTATTGTATATACAAGAAATGTACATCGAAACTTACACATTTTCATTGTACATACAGGAAATGTACATCAAAAGCTTACATATTTTCATTGTATATGCAAGAAATGCACATCAAAAGTTACACATTTTCATTGTATATAAGGAAATGCAAATCAAAACTTACACATTTTCATTGTATATACAAGCAATGTACATCAAAACATACACATTTTCATTGTATATACAAGAAATGTACATCACAACTTACACATTTTCATTGTATATACAAGAAATGTACATCAAAACTTACACATTTTCATTGTACATACAAGAAATGTACATCACAAACTTACACATTTTCATTGTATATACAAGAAATGTACATCAAAACTTACACATTTTCATTGTATATACAAGAAATGTACATCAAAACTTACACATTTTCATTGTACACTCAAGAAATGTACATCAAATTATAGACATTTTCATTGTACAAACAAGAAATGTACATCAAAACTTACACATTTTCATTGTATATACAAGAAATGTACATCAAAGCTGCACATTTTCATTTAACACTCAAGAAATGGACATCAAAACATAGACATTTTCATTGTACAAACAAGAAATGTACATCAAAACTTACACATTTTCATTGTATATACAAGAAATGTACATCAAAACTTACACATTTTCATTGTGCACTCAAGAAATGTACATCAAAGCTTACACATTTTCATTGTACACTCAAGAAATGTACATCAAAACACACACATTTTCATTGTATACACAAGAAACGTACATCAAAACTTACACATTTTCATTGTACATACAAGAAATGTACATCAAAAACTTACACATTTTGATTGTATATGCAAGAAATGTACATCAAAACTTACACACTTTCATTGTACATACAAGAAATGTACATCAAAACTACACATTTTCATTGTATATACAAGAAATATACATCAAAACTACACATTTTCATTGTATATACAAGAAATGTATATCAAAACTTACACATTTTCATTGTACATACAAGAATTGTACATCAAAACTTACACATTTTCATTGTATATACAAGAAATATACATCAAAACTACACATTTTCATTGTATATACAAGAAATGTACATCAAAACTTACACATTTTCATTGTATATACAAGAATTGTACATCAAAGCTCACAAATTTTCATTGTATATACAAGAAATGTACATGAAAACATACACATTTTCATTGTATATACAAGAAATGTACATCAAAACATACACATTTTCATTGTATATACAAGAAATGTACAACAAAACTTACACATTTTCATTGTACACTCAAGAAATGTACATCAAACTTACACGTTTTCTTAGTATATACAAGGAATGTACATCAAAACATACACATTTTCATTGTATATACAAGAAATGTACATCAAAACTCACACATTTTCATTGTATATACAAGAAATGTACATCAAAACTTACACATTTTCATTGTATATACATGAAATGTACATCAAAGCTCACACATTTTCATTGTATATACAAGAAATGTACATGAAAACATACACATTTTCATTGTATATACAAGAAATGTACATCAAAAGATACACATTTTCATTGTATATACAAGAAATCCACATCAAAACTTACACATTTTCATTGTATATACAAGAAATGTACATCAAAACTTACACATTTTCATTGTACATACAAGAAATGTACATCACAAACTTACACATTTTCATTGTATATACAAGAAATGTACATCAAAACTTACACATTTTCATTGTATATACAAGAAATGTACATCAAAACATACACATTTTCATTGTACATACAAGAAATATACATCAGAACTTACACACTTTCATTGTATATCAAGAAATGTACATCTAAACATACACATTTTCATTGTACACTCAAGAAATGTACATAGAAACTTACACATTTTCATTGTATATACAAGAAATGTACATCAAAACTTACACACTTTCATTGTATATACAAGCAATGTACATCAAAGCTTACACATTTTCATTGTATATACAAGGAATGTACATCAAAACATACACATTTTCATTGTATATACAAGAAATGTACATCAAAACTTGCACATTTTCATTGTATATACTAGAAATGTACATCAAAACTTACACATTTTTATTGTATATACAAGAAATGTACATCGAAACTTACAAATTTTCATTGTACATACAGGAAATGTACATCAAAAGCTTACATATTTTCATTGTATATGCAAGAAATGCACATCAAAAGTTACACATTTTCATTGTATATAAGGAAATGCAAATCAAAACTTACACATTTTCATTGTATATACAAGCAATGTACATCAAAACATACACATTTTCATTGTATATACAAGAAATGTACATCACAACTTACACATTTTCATTGTATATACAAGAAATGTACATCAAAACTTACACATTTTCATTGTACATACAAGAAATGTACATCACAAACTTACACATTTTCATTGTATATACAAGAAATGTACATCAAAACTTACACATTTTCATTGTATATACAAGATATGTACATCAAGACTTACACATTTTCATTGTACACTCAAGAAATGTACATCAAAACATAGACATTTTCATTGTACAAACAAGAAATGTACATCAAAACTTACACATTTTCATTGTATATACAAGAAATGTACATCAAAGCTGCACATTTTCATTTAACACTCAAGAAATGTACATCAAAACATAGACATTTTCATTGTACAAACAAGAAATGTACATCAAAACTTACACATTTTCATTGTATATACAAGAAATGTACATCAAAACTTACACATTTTCATTGTGCACTCAAGAAATGTACATCAAAGCTTACACATTTTCATTGTACACTCAAGAAATGTACATCAAAACACACACATTTTCATTGTATACACAAGAAACGTACATCAAAACTTACACATTTTCATGGTACATACAAGAAATGTACATCAAAAACTTACACATTTTCATTGTATATGCAAGAAATGTACATCAAAACTTACACATTTTCATTGTACGTACAAGAAATGTACATCAAAACTTACACATTTTCATTGTATATACAAGAAATATACATCAAAACTACACATTTTCATTTAACACTCAAGAAATGTACATCAAAACATAGACATTTTCATTGTACAAACAAGAAATGTACATCAAAACTTACACATTTTCATTGTATATACAAGAAATGTACATCAAAACTTACACATTTTCATTGTACACTCAAGAAATGTACATCAAAGCTCACAAATTTTCATTGTATATACAAGAAATGTACATGAAAACATACACATTTTCATTGTATATACAAGAAATGTACATCAAAACATACACATTTTCATTGTATATACAAGAAATGTACAACAAAACTTACACATTTTCATTGTACACTCAAGAAATGTACATCAAACTTACACTTTTTCATTGTATATACAAGGAATGTACATCAAAACATACACATTTTCATTGTATATACAAGAAATGTACATCAAAACTCACACATTTTCATTGTATATACAAGAAATGTACATCAAAACTTACACATTTTCATTGTATATACAAGAAATGTACATCAAAGCTCACACATTTTCATTGTATATACAAGAAATGTACATGAAAACATACACATTTTCATTGTATATACAAGAAATGTACATCAAAAGATACACATTTTCATTGTATATACAAGAAATCCGCATCAAAACTTACACATTTTCATTGTACACTCAAGAAATGTGTATCAAAACTTACACATTTTCATTGTATATACAAGAAATGTACATCAAAACATACACATTTTCATTGTACATACAAGAAATATAAATCAGAACTTACACACTTTCATTGTATATCAAGAAATGTACATCTAAACATACACATTTTCATTGTACACTCAAGAAATGTACATAGAAACTTACACATTTTCATTGTATATACAAGAAATGTACATCAAAACTTACACACTTTCATTGTATATACAAGCAATGTACATCAAAACTTACACATTTTCATTGTATATACAAGGAATGTACATCAAAACATACACATTTTCATTGTATATACAAGAAATGTACATAAAAACTTACACATTTTCATTGTATATACTAGAAATGTACATCAAAACTTACACATTTTTATTGTATATACAAGAAATGTACATCGAAACTTACACATTTTCATTGTACATACAGGAAATGTACATCAAAAGCTTACATATTTTCATTGTATATGCAAGAAATGCACATCAAAAGTTACACATTTTCATTGTATATAAGGAAATGCAAATCAAAACTTACACATTTTCATTGTATATACAAGCAATGTACATCAAAACATACACATTTTCATTGTATATACAAGAAATGTACATCACAACTTACACATTTTCATTGTATATACAAGAAATGTACATCAAAACTTACACATTTTCATTGTACATACAAGAAATGTACATCACAAACTTACACATTTTCATTGTATATACAAGAAATGTACATCAAAACTTACACATTTTCATTGTATATACAAGAAATGTACATCAAGACTTACACATTTTCATTGTACACTCAAGAAATGTACATCAAAACATAGACATTTTCATTGTACAAACAAGAAATGTACATCAAAACTTACACATTTTCATTGTATATACAAGAAATGTACATCAAAGCTGCACATTTTCATTTAACACTCAAGAAATGTACATCAAAACATAGACATTTTCATTGTACAAACAAGAAATGTACATCAAAACTTACACATTTTCATTGTATATACAAGAAATGTACATCAAAACTTACACATTTTCATTGTGCACTCAAGAAATGTACATCAAAGCTTACACATTTTCATTGTACACTCAAGAAATGTACATCAAAACACACACATTTTCATTGTATACACAAGAAACGTACATCAAAACTTACACATTTTCATTGTACATACAAGAAATGTACATCAAAAACTTACACATTTTCATTGTATATACAAGAAATGTACATCAAAACTCACACATTTTCATTGTATATACAAGAAATGTGCATCAAAACTTACACATTTTCATTGTGCACTCAAGAAATGTACATCAAAGCTTACACATTTTCATTGTACACTCAAGAAATGTACATCAAAACACACACATTTTCATTGTATACACAAGAAACGTACATCAAAACTTACACATTTTCATTGTACATACAAGAAATGTACATCAAAAACTTACACATTTTCATTGTATATGCAAGAAATGTACATCAAAACTTACACATTTTCATTGTACGTACAAGAAATGTACATCAAAACTTACACATTTTCATTGTATATACAAGAAATATACATCAAAACTACACATTTTCATTGTATATACAAGAAATGTATATCAAAACTTACACATTTTCATTGTACATACAAGAATTGTACATCAAAACTTACACATTTTCATTGTATATACAAGAAATATACATCAAAACTACACATTTTCATTGTATATACAAGAAATGTACATCAAAACTTACACATTTTCATTGTATATACAAGAATTGTACATCAAAGCTCACACATTTTCATTGTATATACAAGAAATGTACATGAAAACATACACATTTTCATTGTATATACAAGAAATGTACATCAAAACATACACATTTTCATTGTATATACAAGAAATGTACAACAAAACTTACACATTTTCATTGTACACTCAAGAAATGTACATCAAACTTACACGTTTTCATTGTATATACAAGGAATGTACATCAAAACATACACATTTTCATTGTATATACAAGAAATGTACATCAAAACTCACACATTTTCATTGTATATACAAGAAATGTACATCAAAACTTACATATTTTCATTGTATATACAAGAAATGTACATCAAAGCTCACATATTTTCATTGTATATACAAGAAATGTACATGAAAACATACACATTTTCATTGTATATACAAGAAATGTACATCAAAAGATACACATTTTCATTGTATATACAAGAAATCCACATCAAAACTTACACATTTTCATTGTACACTCAAGAAATGTGTATCAAAACTTACACATTTTCATTGTATATACAAGAAATGTACATCAAAACATACACATTTTCATTGTACATACAAGAAATATACATCAGAACTTACACACTTTCATTGTATATCAAGAAATGTACATCTAAACATACACATTTTCATTGTACACTCAAGAAATTTACATAGAAACTTACACATTTTCATTGTATATACAAGAAATGTACATCAAAAGATACACATTTTCATTGTATATACAAGAAATCCGCATCAAAACTTACACATTTTCATTGTACACTCAAGAAATGTGTATCAAAACTTACACATTTTCATTGTATATACAAGAAATGTACATCAAAACATACACATTTTCATTGTACATACAAGAAATATACATCAGAACTTACACACTTTCATTGTATATCAAGAAATGTACATCTAAACATACACATTTTCATTGTACACTCAAGAAATGTACATAGAAACTTACACATTTTCATTGTATATACAAGAAATGTACATCAAAACTTACACACTTTCATTGTATATACAAGCAATGTACATCAAAACTTACACATTTTCATTGTATATACAAGGAATGTACATCAAAACATACACATTTTCATTGTATATACAAGAAATGTACATAAAAACTTACACATTTTCATTGTATATACTAGAAATGTACATCAAAACTTACACATTTTTATTGTATATACAAGAAATGTACATCGAAACTTACAATTTTCATTGTACATACAGGAAATGTACATCAAAAGCTTACATATTTTCATTGTATATGCAAGAAATGCACATCAAAAGTTACACATTTTCATTGTATATAAGGAAATGCAAATCAAAACTTACACATTTTCATTGTATATACAAGCAATGTACATCAAAACATACACATTTTCATTGTATATACAAGAAATGTACATCACAACTTACACATTTTCATTGTATATACAAGAAATGTACATCAAAACTTACACATTTTCATTGTACATACAAGAAATGTACATCACAAACTTACACATTTTCATTGTATATACAAGAAATGTACATCAAAACTTACACATTTTCATTGTATATACAAGAAATGTACATCAAGACTTACACATTTTCATTGTACACTCAAGAAATGTACATCAAAACATAGACATTTTCATTGTACAAACAAGAAATGTACATCAAAACTTACACATTTTCATTGTATATACAAGAAATGTACATCAAAGCTGCACATTTTCATTTAACACTCAAGAAATGTACATCAGAACATAGACATTTTCATTGTACAAACAAGAAATGTACATCAAAACTTACACATTTTCATTGTATATACAAGAAATGTACATCAAAACTTACACATTTTCATTGTGCACTCAAGAAATGTACATCAAAGCTTACACATTTTCATTGTACACTCAAGAAATGTACATCAAAACACACACATTTTCATTGTATACACAAGAAACGTACATCAAAACTTACACATTTTCATTGTACATACAAGAAATGTACATCAAAAACTTACACATTTTCATTGTATATGCAAGAAATGTACATCAAAACTTACACATTTTCATTGTACGTACAAGAAATGTACATCAAAACTTACACATTTTCATTGTATATACAAGAAATATACATCAAAACTACACATTTTCATTGTATATACAAGAAATGTATATCAAAACTTACACATTTTCATTGTACATACAAGAATTGTACATCAAAACATACACATTTTCATTGAATATACAAGAAATATACATCAAAACTACACATTTTCATTGTATATACAAGAAATGTACATCAAAACTTACACATTTTCATTGTATATACAAGAATTGTACATCAAAGCTCACACATTTTCATTGTATATACAAGAAATGTACATGAAAACATACACATTTTCATTGTATATACAAGAAATGTACATCAAAACATACACATTTTCATTGTATATACAAGAAATGTACAACAAAACTTACACATTTTCATTGTACACTCAAGAAATGTACATCAAACTTACACGTTTTCATTGTATATACAAGGAATGTACATCAAAACATACACATTTTCATTGTATATACAAGAAATGTACATCAAAACTCACACATTTTCATTGTATATACAAGAAATGTACATCAAAACTTACATATTTTCATTGTATATACAAGAAATGTACATCAAAGCTCACATATTTTCATTGTATATACAAGAAATGTACATGAAAACATACACATTTTCATTGTATATACAAGAAATGTACATCAAAAGATACACATTTTCATTGTATATACAAGAAATCCACATCAAAACTTACACATTTTCATTGTACACTCAAGAAATGTGTATCAAAACTTACACATTTTCATTGTATATACAAGAAATGTACATCAAAACATACACATTTTCATTGTACATACAAGAAATATACATCAGAACTTACACACTTTCATTGTATATCAAGAAATGTACATCTAAACATACACATTTTCATTGTACACTCAAGAAATTTACATAGAAACTTACACATTTTCATTGTATATACAAGAAATGTACATCAAAACTTACACACTTTCATTGTATATACAAGCAATGTACATCAAAACTTACACATTTTCATTGTATATACAAGGAATGTACATCAAAACATACACATTTTCATTGTATATACAAGAAATGTACATAAAAACTTACACATTTTCATTGTATATACTAGAAATGTACATCAAAACTTACACATTTTTATTGTATATACAAGAAATGTACATCGAAACTTACACATTTTCATTGTACATACAGGAAATGTACATCAAAAGCTTACATATTTTCATTGTATATGCAAGAAATGCACATCAAAAGTTACACATTTTCATTGTATATAAGGAAATGCAAATCAAAACTTACACATTTTCATTGTATATACAAGCAATGTACATCAAAACATACACATTTTCATTGTATATACAAGAAATGTACATCACAACTTACACATTTTCATTGTATATACAAGAAATGTACATCAAAACTTACACATTTTCATTGTACATACAAGAAATGTACATCACAAACTTACACATTTTCATTGTATATACAAGAAATGTACATCAAAACTTACACATTTTCATTGTATATACAAGAAATGTACATCAAGACTTACACATTTTCATTGTACACTCAAGAAATGTACATCAAAACATAGACATTTTCATTGTACAAACAAGAAATGTACATCAAAACTTACACATTTTCATTGTATATACAAGAAATGTACATCAAAGCTGCACATTTTCATTTAACACTCAAGAAATGTACATCAAAACATAGACATTTTCATTGTACAAACAAGAAATGTACATCAAAACTTACACATTTTCATTGTATATACAAGAAATGTACATCAAAACTTACACATTTTCATTGTGCACTCAAGAAATGTACATCAAAGCTTACACATTTTCATTGTACACTCAAGAAATGTACATCAAAACACACACATTTTCATTGTATACACAAGAAACGTACATCAAAACTTACACATTTTCATTGTACATACAAGAAATGTACATCAAAAACTTACACATTTTCATTGTATATGCAAGAAATGTACATCAAAACTTACACATTTTCATTGTACGTACAAGAAATGTACATCAAAACTTACACATTTTCATTGTATATACAAGAAATATACATCAAAACTACACATTTTCATTGTATATACAAGAAATGTATATCAAAACTTACACATTTTCATTGTACATACAAGAATTGTACATCAAAACTTACACATTTTCATTGTATATACAAGAAATATACATCAAAACTACACATTTTCATTGTATATACAAGAAATGTACATCAAAACTTACACATTTTCATTGTATATACAAGAATTGTACATCAAAGCTCACACATTTTCATTGTATATACAAGAAATGTACATGAAAACATACACATTTTCATTATATATACAAGAAATGTACATCAAAACATACACATTTTCATTGTATATACAAGAAATGTACAACAAAACTTACACATTTTCATTGTACACTCAAGAAATGTACATCAAACTTACACGTTTTCATTGTATATACAAGGAATGGACATCAAAACATACACATTTTCATTGTATATACAAGAAATGTACATCAAAACTCACACATTTTCATTGTATATACAAGAAATGTACATCAAAACTTACATATTTTCATTGTATATACAAGAAATGTACATCAAAGCTCACATATTTTCATTGTATATACAAGAAATGTACATGAAAACATACACATTTTCATTGTATATACAAGAAATGTACATCAAAAGATACACATTTTCATTGTATATACAAGAAATCCACATCAAAACTTACACATTTTCATTGTACACTCAAGAAATGTGTATCAAAACTTACACATTTTCATTGTATATACAAGAAATGTACATCAAAACATACACATTTTCATTGTACATACAAGAAATATACATCAGAACTTACACACTTTCATTGTATATCAAGAAATGTACATCTAAACATACACATTTTCATTGTACACTCAAGAAATTTACATAGAAACTTACACATTTTCATTGTATATACAAGAAATGTACATCAAAACTTACACACTTTCATTGTATATACAAGCAATGTACATCAAAACTTACACATTTTCATTGTATATACAAGGAATGTACATCAAAACATACACATTTTCATTGTATATACAAGAAATGTACATCAAAACTTACACATTTTCATTGTATATACTAGAAATGTACATCAAAACTTACACATTTTTATTGTATATACATAAAATGTACATCGAAACTTACACATTTTCATTGTACATACATGAAATGTACATCAAAAGCTTACATATTTTCATTGTATATGCAAGAAATGCACATCAAAAGTTACACATTTTCATTGTACATACAAGAAATGTACATCACAAACTTACACATTTTCATTGTATATACAAGAAATGTACATCAAAACTTACACATTTTCATTGTATATACAAGAAATGTACATCAAGACTTACACATTTTCATTGTACACTCAAGAAATGTACATCAAAACATAGACATTTTCATTGTACAAACAGGAAATGTACATCAAAACTTACACATTTTCATTGTATATACAAGAAATGTACATCAAAGCTGCACATTTTCATTTAACACTCAAGAAATGTACATCAAAACAGAGACATTTTCATTGTACAAACAAGAAATGTACATCAAAACTTACACATTTTCATTGTATATACAAGAAATGTACATCAAAACTTACACATTTTCATTGTGCACTCAAGAAATGTACATCAAAGCTTACACATTTTCATTGTACACTCAAGAAATGTACATCAAAACACACACATTTTCATTGTATACACAAGAAACGTACATCAAAACTTACACATTTTCATTGTACATACAAGAAATGTACATCAAAAACTTACACATTTTCATTGTATATACAAGAAATGTACATCAAAACTCACACATTTTCATTGTATATACAAGAAATGTACATCAAAACTTACACATTTTCATTGTGCACTCAAGAAATGTACATCAAAGCTTACACATTTTCATTGTACACTCAAGAAATGTACATCAAAACACACACATTTTCGTTGTATACACAAGAAACGTACATCAAAACTTACACATTTTCATTGTACATACAAGAAATGTACATCAAAAACTTACACATTTTCATTGTATATGCAAGAAATGTACATCAAAACTTACACATTTTCATTGTACGTACAAGAAATGTACATCAAAACTTACACATTTTCATTGTATATACAAGAAATATACATCAAAACTACACATTTTCATTGTATATACAAGAAATGTATATCAAAACTTACACATTTTCATTGTACATACAAGAATTGTACATCAAAACTTACACATTTTCATTGTATATACAAGAAATATACATCAAAACTACACATTTTCATTGTATATACAAGAAATGTACATCAAAACTTACACATTTTCATTGTATATACAAGAATTGTACATCAAAGCTCACACATTTTCATTGCATATACAAGAAATGTACATGAAAACATACACATTTTCATTGTATATACAAGAAATGTACATCAAAACATACACATTTTCATTGTATATACAAGAAATGTACAACAAAACTTACACATTTTCATTGTACACTCAAGAAATGTACATCAAACTTACACGTTTTCATTGTAAATACAAGGAATGTACATCAAAACATACACATTTTCATTGTATATACAAGAAATGTACATCAAAACTCACACATTTTCATTGTATATACAAGAAATGTACATCAAAACTTACATATTTTCATTGTATATACAAGAAATGTACATCAAAGCTCACATATTTTCATTGTATATACAAGAAATGTACATGAAAACATACACATTTTCATTGTATATACAAGAAATGTACATCAAAAGATACACATTTTCATTGTATATACAAGAAATCCACATCAAAACTTACACATTTTCATTGTACACTCAAGAAATGTGTATCAAAACTTACACATTTTCATTGTATATACAAGAAATGTACATCAAAACATACACATTTTCATTGTACATACAAGAAATATACATCAGAACTTACACACTTTCATTGTATATCAAGAAATGTACATCTAAACATACACATTTTCATTGTACACTCAAGAAATTTACATAGAAACTTACACATTTTCATTGTATATACAAGAAATGTACATCAAAAGATACACATTTTCATTGTATATACAAGAAATCCGCATCAAAACTTACACATTTTCATTGTACACTCAAGAAATGTGTATCAAAACTTACACATTTTCATTGTATATACAAGAAATGTACATCAAAACATACACATTTTCATTGTACATACAAGAAATATACATCAGAACTTACACACTTTCATTGTATATCAAGAAATGTACATCTAAACATACACATTTTCATTGTACACTCAAGAAATGTACATAGAAACTTACACATTTTCATTGTATATACAAGAAATGTACATCAAAACTTACACACTTTCATTGTATATACAAGCAATGTACATCAAAACTTACACATTTTCATTGTATATACAAGGAATGTACATCAAAACATACACATTTTCATTGTATATACAAGAAATGTACATAAAAACTTACACATTTTCATTGTATATACTAGAAATGTACATCGAAACTTACACATTTTCATTGTAGATACAGGAAATGTACATCAAAAGCTTACATATTTTCATTGTATATGCAAGAAATGCACATCAAAAGTTACACATTTTCATTGTATATAAGGAAATGCAAATCAAAACTTACACATTTTCATTGTATATACAAGCAATGTACATCAAAACATACACATTTTCATTGTATATACAAGAAATGTACATCACAACTTACACATTTTCATTGTATATACAAGAAATGTACATCAAAACTTACACATTTTCATTGTACATACAAGAAATGTACATCACAAACTTACACATTTTCATTGTATATACAAGAAATGTACATCAAAACTTACACATTTTCATTGTATATACAAGAAATGTACATCAAGACTTACACATTTTCATTGTACACTCAAGAAATGTACATCAAAACATAGACATTTTCATTGTACAAACAAGAAATGTACATCAAAACTTACACATTTTCATTGTATATACAAGAAATGTACATCAAAGCTGCACATTTTCATTTAACACTCAAGAAATGTACATCAAAACATAGACATTTTCATTGTACAAACAAGAAATGTACATCAAAACTTACACATTTTCATTGTATATACAAGAAATGTACATCAAAACTTACACATTTTCATTGTGCACTCAAGAAATGTACATCAAAGCTTACACATTTTCATTGTACACTCAAGAAATGTACATCAAAACACACACATTTTCATTGTATACACAAGAAACGTACATCAAAACTTACACATTTTCATTGTACATACAAGAAATGTACATCAAAAACTTACACATTTTCATTGTATATGCAAGAAATGTACATCAAAACTTACACATTTTCATTGTACGTACAAGAAATGTACATCAAAACTTACACATTTTCATTGTATATACAAGAAATATACATCAAAACTACACATTTTCATTGTATATACAAGAAATGTATATCAAAACTTACACATTTTCATTGTACATAGAAGAATTGTACATCAAAACTTACACATTTTCATTGTATATACAAGAAATATACATCAAAACTACACATTTTCATTGTATATACAAGAAATGTACATCAAAACTTACACATTTTCATTGTATATACAAGAATTGTACATCAAAGCTCACACATTTTCATTGTATATACAAGAAATGTACATGAAAACATACACATTTTCATTGTATATACAAGAAATGTACATCAAAACATACACATTTTCATTGTATATACAAGAAATGTACAACAAAACTTACACATTTTCATTGTACACTCAAGAAATGTACATCAAACTTACACGTTTTCATTGTATATACAAGGAATGTACATCAAAACACACACATTTTCATTGTATATACAAGAAATGTACATCAAAACTCACACATTTTCATTGTATATACAAGAAATGTACATCAAAACTTACATGTTTCATTGTATATACAAGAAATGTACATCAAAGCTCACATATTTTCATTGTATATACAAGAAATGTACATGAAAACATACACATTTTCATTGTATATACAAGAAATGTACATCAAAAGATACACATTTTCATTGTATATACAAGAAATCCACATCAAAACTTACACATTTTCATTGTACACTCAAGAAATGTGTATCAAAACTTACACATTTTCATTGTATATACAAGAAATGTACATCAAAACATACACATTTTCATTGTACATACAAGAAATATACATCAGAACTTACACACTTTCATTGTATATCAAGAAATGTACATCTAAACATACACATTTTCATTGTACACTCAAGAAATTTACATAGAAACTTACACATTTTCATTGTATATACAAGAAATGTACATCAAAACTTACACACTTTCATTGTATATACAAGCAATGTACATCAAAACTTACACTTTTTCATTGTATATACAAGGAATGTACATCAAAACATACACATTTTCATTGTATATACAAGAAATGTACATCAAAACTTACACATTTTCATTGTATATACTAGAAATGTACATCAAAACTTACACATTTTTATTGTATATACAAGAAATGTACATCGAAACTTACACATTTTCATTGTACATACATGAAATGTACATCAAAAGCTTTCATATTTTCATTGTATATGCAAGAAATGCACATCAAAAGTTACACATTTTCATTGTATATAAGGAAATGCAAATCAAAACTTACACATTTTCATTGTATATACAAGCAATGTACATCAAAACATACACATTTTCATTGTATATACAAGAAATGTACATCACAACTTACACATTTTCATTGTATATACAAGAAATGTACATCAAAACTTACACATTTTCATTGCACATACAAGAAATGTACATCACAAACTTACACATTTTCATTGTATATACAAGAAATGTACATCAAAACTTACACATTTTCATTGTATATACAAGAAATGTACATCAAAACTTACACATTTTCATTGTACACCCAAGAAATGTACATCAAAACATAGACATTTTCATTGTACAAACAAGAAATGTACATCAAAACTTACACATTTTCATTGTATATACAAGAAATGTACATCAAAGCTGCACATTTTCATTTAACACTCAAGAAATGTACATCAAAACATAGACATTTTCATTGTACAAACAAGAAATGTACATCAAAACTTACACATTTTCATTGTATATACAAGAAATGTACATCAAAACTTACACATTTTCATTGTGCACTCAAGAAATGTACATCAAAGCTTACACATTTTCATTGTACACTCAAGAAATGTACATCAAAACACACACATTTTCATTGTATACACAAGAAACGTACATAAAAACTTACACATTTTCATTTTACATACAAGAAATGTACATCAAAAACTTACACATTTTCATTGTATATGCAAGAAATGTACAACAAAACTTACACATTTTCATTGTACATACAAGAAATGTACATCAAAACTTACACATTTTCATTGTATATACAAGAAATATACATCAAAACTACACATTTTCATTGTATATACAAGAAATGTATATCAAAACTTACACATTTTCATTGTACATACAAGAATTGCACATCAAAACTTACACATTTTCATTGTATATACAAGAAATATACATCAAAGCTACACATTTTCATTGTATATACAAGAAATGTAGATCAAAACTTACACATTTTCATTGTATATACAAGAATTGTACATCAAAGCTCACACATTTTCATTGTATATACAAGAAATGTACATGAAAACATACACATTTTCATTGTATATACAAGAAATGTACATCAAAACATACACATTTATATTGTATATAAAAGAAATGTACAACAAAACTTACACACTTTCATTGTACACTCAAGAAATGTACATCAAACTTACACGTTTTCATTGTATTTACAAGGAATGTACATCAAAACATACACATTTTCATTGTATATACAAGAAATGTACATCAAAACTCACACATTTTCATTGTATATACAAGAAATGTACATCAAAACTTACACATTTTCATTGTATATACAAGAAATGTACATCAAAGCTCACACATTTTCATTGTATATACAAGAAATGTACATGAAAACATACACATTTTCATTGTATATACAAGAAATGTACATCAAAAGATACACATTTTCATTGTATATACAAGAAATCCACATCAAAACTTACACATTTTCATTGTACACTCAAGAAATGTGTATCAAAACTTACACATTTTCATTGTATATACAAGAAATGTACATCAAAACATACACATTTTCATTGTACATACAAGAAATATACATCAGAACTTACACACTTTCATTGTATATCAAGAAATGTACATCTAAACATACACATTTTCATTGTACACTCAAGAAATGTACATAGAAACTTACACATTTTCATTGTATATACAAGAAATGTACATCAAAACTTACACACTTCCATTGTATATGCAAGCAATGTACATCAAAACTTACACATTTTCATTGTATATACAAGAAATGTACATCAAAACTTACAAATTTTCATTGTATATACAAGAAATGTACATCAAAGCATACACATTTTCATTGTATATACAAGAAATATACATCAAAACTTACACGTTTTCATTGTATCTACCAGAAATGTACATGAAAACGTACACATTTTCGTTGTACATTCAAGAAATGTACTTCAAAGCTTACACATTTTCATTGTATATACAAGAAATGTACATCAAAGCTTACACATTTTCATTGTACATACAAGAGATGTACATCAAAGCTACACATTTTCATTGTATATACTAGAAATGTTCATCAAAACTTATAGATTTTCATTGTATATACAAGAAATGTACTTCAAAACTTACACATTTTCATTGTATATACAAGAAATGTACATCAAAACATACACATTTTCATTGTATATACAAGAAATGTACATCAAAACATACACACTTTAGTTGTACACTCAAGAAATGTACATCAAAACATACACATTTTCATTGTATATACAAGAATGTACATCAAAACTTACACATTTTCATTGTACATACAAGAAGTGTACATCAAAACATACACATTTTCATTGTATATACAAGAAATGTACATCAAAAACTTACACATTTTCATTGTACACTCAAGAAATGTACATCCAAACATACACATTTTCATTGTATATACAAGAAATGTACATCAAAAACTTACACATGTTAATTGTACATACAAGAAATGTACATCAAAGCTTACACATTTTCATTGTACATACAAGAGATGTACATCAAAGCTACACATTTTCATTGTATATACTAGAAATGTTCATCAAAACTTACAGATTTTCATTGTATATACAAGAAATGTACTTCAAAACTTACACATTTTCATTGTATATACAAGAAATGTACATCAAAACATACACATTTTCATTGTATATACAAGAAATGTACATCAAAACATACACACTTTAGTTGTACACTCAAGAAATGTACATCAAAACATACACATTTTCATTGTATATACAAGAATGTACATCAAAACTTACACATTTTCATTGTACATACAAGAAGTGTACATCAAAACATACACATTTTCATTGTATATACAAGAAATGTACATCAAAAACTTACACATTTTCATTGTACACTCAAGAAATGTACATCCAAACATACACATTTTCATGGTATATACAAGAAATGTACATCAAAGCTGCACATTTTCATTGTACACTCAAGAAATGTACAACAAAACATAGACATTTTCATTGTACAAACAATAAATGTACATCAAAACTTACACATTTTCACTGTATATACAAGAAATGTACATCAAAACTTACACATTTTCATTGTGCACTCAAGAAATGTACATCAAAACTTACACATTTTCATTGTACACTCAAGAAATGTACATCAAAACATACACATTTTCATTGTATACACAAGAAACGTACATCAAAACTTACACATTTTCATTTACATACAAGAAATGTACATCAAAACTTACACATTTTCATTGTATATACAAGAAATATACATCAAAACTACACATTTTCATTGTATATACAAGAAATGTACATCAAAACTTACACATTTTCATTGTATATACAAGAAATGTACATCAAAACTTACACGTTTTCATTGTATCTACCAGAAATGTACATGAAAACGTACACATTTTCGTTGTACATTCAAGAAATGTACTTCAAAGCTTACACATTTTCATTGTATATACAAGAAATGTACATCAAAACTTACACATTTTCATTGTACACCCAAGAAATGTACATCAAAACATAGACATTTTCATTGTACAAACAAGAAATGTACATCAAAACTTACACATTTTCATTGTATATACAAGAAATGTACATCAAAGCTGCACATTTTCATTTAACACTCAAGAAATGTACATCAAAACATAGACATTTTCATTGTACAAACAAGAAATGTACATCAAAACTTACACATTTTCATTGTATATACAAGAAATGTACATCAAAACTTACACATTTTCATTGTGCACTCAAGAAATGTACATCAAAGCTTACACATTTTCATTGTACACTCAAGAAATGTACATCAAAACACACACATTTTCATTGTATACACAAGAAACGTACATAAAAACTTACACATTTTCATTGTACATACAAGAAATGTACATCAAAAACTTACACATTTTCATTGTATATGCAAGAAATGTACATCAAAACTTACACATTTTCATTGTACATACAAGAAATGTACATCAAAA
Source organism: Tenodera sinensis (assembly GCA_030765045.1). Lineage (NCBI taxonomy): Eukaryota > Metazoa > Arthropoda > Insecta > Mantodea > Mantidae > Tenodera > Tenodera sinensis. The sequence continues at coordinate 63,578,768 of CM060966.1, read as the reverse complement.
CTTACACATTTTCATTGTATATACAAGAAATATACATCAAAACTACACATTTTCATTGTATATACAAGAAATGTATATCAAAACTTACACATTTTCATTGTACATACAAGAATTGCACATCAAAACTTACACATTTTCATTGTATATACAAGAAATATACATCAAAGCTACACATTTTCATTGTATATACAAGAAATGTAGATCAAAACTTACACATTTTCATTGTATATACAAGAATTGTACATCAAAGCTCACACATTTTCATTGTATATACAAGAAATGTACATGAAAACATACACATTTTCATTGTATATACAAGAAATGTACATCAAAACATACACATTTATATTGTATATAAAAGAAATGTACAACAAAACTTACACACTTTCATTGTACACTCAAGAAATGTACATCAAACTTACACGTTTTCATTGTATTTACAAGGAATGCACATCAAAACATACACATTTTCATTGTATATACAAGAAATGTACATCAAAACTCACACATTTTCATTGTATATACAAGAAATGTACATCAAAACTTACACATTTTCATTGTATATACAAGAAATGTACATCAAAGCTCACACATTTTCATTGTATATACAAGAAATGTACATGAAAACATACACATTTTCATTCTATATACAAGAAATGTACATCAAAAGATACACATTTTCATTGTATATACAAGAAATCCACATCAAAACTTACACATTTTCATTGTACACTCAAGAAATGTGTATCAAAACTTACACATTTTCATTGTATATACAAGAAATGTACATCAAAACATACACATTTTCATTGTACATACAAGAAATATACATCAGAACTTACACACTTTCATTGTATATCAAGAAATGTACATCTAAACATACACATTTTCATTGTACACTCAAGAAATGTACATAGAAACTTACACATTTTCATTGTATATACAAGAAATGTACATCAAAACTTACACACTTCCATTGTATATGCAAGCAATGTACATCAAAACTTACACATTTTCATTGTATATACAAGAAATGTACATCAAAACTTACAAATTTTCATTGTATATACAAGAAATGTACATCAAAGCATACACATTTTCATTGTATATACAAGAAATATACATCAAAACTTACACGTTTTCATTGTATCTACCAGAAATGTACATGAAAACGTACACATTTTCGTTGTACATTCAAGAAATGTACTTCAAAGCTTACACATTTTCATTGTATATACAAGAAATGTACATCAAAGCTTACACATTTTCATTGTACATACAAGAGATGTACATCAAAGCTACACATTTTCATTGTATATACTAGAAATGTTCATCAAAACTTATAGATTTTCATTGTATATACAAGAAATGTACTTCAAAACTTACACATTTTCATTGTATATACAAGAAATGTACATCAAAACATACACATTTTCATTGTATATACAAGAAATGTACATCAAAACATACACACTTTAGTTGTACACTCAAGAAATGTACATCAAAACATACACATTTTCATTGTATATACAAGAATGTACATCAAAACTTACACATTTTCATTGTACATACAAGAAGTGTACATCAAAACATACACATTTTCATTGTATATACAAGAAATGTACATCAAAAACTTACACATTTTCATTGTACACTCAAGAAATGTACATCCAAACATACACATTCTCATTGTATATACAAGAAATGTACATCAAAAACTTACACATCTTCATTGTACATACAAGAAATGTACATCAAAGCTTACACATTTTCATTGTACATACAAGAGATGTACATCAAAGCTACACATTTTCATTGTATATACTAGAAATGTTCATCAAAACTTACAGATTTTCATTGTATATACAAGAAATGTACTTCAAAACTTACACATTTTCATTGTATATACAAGAAATGTACATCAAAACATACACATTTTCATTGTATATACAAGAAATGTACATCAAAACATACACACTTTAGTTGTACACTCAAGAAATGTACATCAAAACATACACATTTTCATTGTATATACAAGAATGTACATCAAAACTTACACATTTTCATTGTACATACAAGAAGTGTACATCAAAACATACACATTTTCATTGTATATACAAGAAATGTACATCAAAAACTTACACATTTTCATTGTACACTCAAGAAATGTACATCCAAACATACACATTTTCATTGTATATACAAGAAATGTACATCAAAGCTGCACATTTTCATTGTACACTCAAGAAATGTACATCAAAACATAGACATTTTCATTGTACAAACAATAAATGTACATCAAAACTTACACATTTTCATTGTATATACAAGAAATGTACATCAAAACTTACACATTTTCATTGTGCACTCAAGAAATGTACATCAAAACTTACACATTTTCATTGCACACTCAAGAAATGTACATCAAAACATACACATTTTCATTGTATACACAAGAAACGTACATCAAAACTTACACATTTTCATTGTACATACAAGAAATGTACATCAAAACTTACACATTTTCATTGTATATACAAGAAATATACATCAAAACTACACATTTTCATTGTATATACAAGAAATGTACAACAAAACTTACACATTTTCATTGTATATACAAGAAATGTACATCAAAACTTACACATTTTCATTGTACATACAGGAAATGTACATCAAAACTTACACATTTTCATTGTATATACAAGAAATGTACATCAAAACTTACACATTCTCATTGTATATACAAGAAATGTACATCAAAGCTGCACATTTTCATTGTACACTCAAGAAATGTACATCAAAACATAGACATTTTCATTGTACAAACAAGAAATGTACATCAAAACTTACACATTTTCATTGTATATACAAGAAATGTACATCAAAACTTACACATTTTCATTGTGCACTCAAGAAATGTACATCAAAACTTACACATTTTCATTGTACACTCAAGAAATGTACATCAAAACTTACACATTTTCATTGTATATGCAAGAAATGTACATCAAAACTTACACATTTTCATTGTACATACCAGAAATGTACATCAAAACTTACACATTTTGATTGTATATACAAGAAATATACATCAAAACTACACATTTTCATTCTATATACAAGAAATGTACATCAAAACTTACACATTTTCATTGTATATACAAGAAATGTACATCAAAACTTACACATTCTCATTGTATATACAAGAATTGTACATCAAAGCTCACACATTTTCATTGTATATACAGTTAATGTACATCAAAACATACACATTTTCATTGTATATACAAGAAATGTACATCTAAACATACACATTTTCATTGTACACTCAAGAAATATACAACAAAACTTACAGATTTTCATGGTACACTCAAGAAATGTACATCAAAACTTACACGTTTTCATTGTATATACAAGGAATGTACATCAAAACATACACCTTTTCATTGTATATACAAGAAATGTACATCAAAACTCACATATTTTCATTGTATATACAAGAAATTTACATCAAGACTTACACATTTTCATTGTATATGCAAGAAATGTACATCAAAGCTCACATATTTTCATTGTATATACAAGAAATGTACATGATAACATACACATTTTCATTGTATATACAAGAAATGTACATCAAAAGATACACATTTTCATTGTATATACAAGAAATCCACATCAAAACTTACACATTTTCATTGTACACTCAAGAAATGTGTATCAAAACTTACACATTTTCATTGTATATACAAGTAATGTACATCAAAACTTACACATTTTCATTGTATATACAAGAAATGTACATCAAAGCATACACATATTCATTGTATATACAAGAAATATACATCAAAACTTACACGTTTTCATTGTATCTACCAGAAATGTACATGAAAACGTACACATTTTCGTTGTACATTCAAGAAATGTACATCAAAGCTGACACATTTTCATTGTATATAAAAGAAATGTACATCAAAGCTTACACATTTTCATTGTACATACAAGAAATGTACATCAAAACTACACATTTTCTTTGTATATACAAGAAATGTACTTCAAAACATACACATTTTCATTGTATATTCAAGAATGTTCATCAAAACTTACACATTTTCATTGGACATACAAGAAATGTACATCAAAACATACACATTTTCATTGTATATACAATAAATGTACATCAAAACTTACACATTTTCATTGTATATACAAGAAATGTACATCAAAACCTACACATTTTCATTGTATATACAAGAAATGTACAGCAAAACAAACCTTTTCATTGTATATACAAGAAATGTACATCAAAACTACACATTTTCGTTGTACACTAAAGAAGTGTACATCAAAACATACAGATTTTCATTGTACAGACAAGAAATGTACTACAAAACTTACACATTTTCTTTGTATATACAAGAAATGTACATCAAAACTTACACATTTTCATTGTATATACAAGAATTGTACATCAAAGCTCACAAATTTTCATTGTATATACAAGAAATGTACATGAAAACATACACATTTTCATTGTATATACAAGAAATGTACATCAAAACATACACATTTTCATTGTATATACAAGAAATGTACAACAGAACTTACACATTTTCATTGTACACTCAAGAAATGTACATCAAACTTACACGTTTTCATTGTATATACAAGGAATGTACATCAAAACATACACATTTTCATTGTATATACAAGAAATGTACATCAAAACTCACACATTTTCATTGTATATACAAGAAATGTACATCAAAACATACACATTTTCATTGTACATACAAGAAATATACATCAGAACTTACACACTTTCATTGTATATCAAGAAATGTACATCTAAACATACACATTTTCATTGTACACTCAAGAAATGTACATAGAAACTTACACATTTTCATTGTATATACAAGAAATGTACATCAAAACTTACACACTTCCATTATATATGCAAGCAATGTACATCAAAACTTACACATTTTCATTGTATATACAAGAAATGTACATCAAAACTTACAAATTTTCATTGTATATACAAGAAATGTACATCAAAGACAACACATTTTCATTGTATATACAAGAAATATACATCAAAACTTACACGTTTTCATTGTATCTACCAGAAATGTACATGAAAACGTACACATTTTCGTTGTACATTCAAGAAATGTACTTCAAAGCTTACACACTTTCATTGTATATACAAGAAATGTACATCAAAGCTTACACATTTTCATTGTACATACAAGAGATGTACATCAAAGCTACACATTTTCATTGTATATACTAGAAATGTTCATCAAAACTTATAGATTTTCATTGTATATACAAGAAATGTACTTCAAAACTTACACATTTTCATTGTATATACAAGAAATGTACATCAAAACATACACATTTTCATTGTATATACAAGAAATGTACATCAAAACATACACACTTTAGTTGTACACTCAAGAAATGTACATCAAAACATACACATTTTCATTGTATATACAAGAATGTACATCAAAACTTACACATTTTCATTGTACATACAAGAAGTGTACATCAAAACATACACATTTTCATTGTATATACAAGAAATGTACATCAAAAACTTACACATTTTCATTGTACACTCAAGAAATGTACATCCAAACATACACATTCTCATTGTATATACAAGAAATGTACATCAAAAACTTACACATCTTCATTGTACATACAAGAAATGTACATCAAAGCTTACACATTTTCATTGTACATACAAGAGATGTACATCAAAGCTACACATTTTCATTGTATATACTAGAAATGTTCATCAAAACTTACAGATTTTCATTGTATATACAAGAAATGTACTTCAAAACTTACACATTTTCATTGTATATACAAGAAATGTACATCAAAACATACACATTTTCATTGTATATACAAGAAATGTACATCAAAACATACACACTTTAGTTGTACACTCAAGAAATGTACATCAAAACATACACATTTTCATTGTATATACAAGAATGTACATCAAAACTTACACATTTTCATTGTACATACAAGAAGTGTACATCAAAACATACACATTTTCATTGTATATACAAGAAATGTACATCAAAAACTTACACATTTTCATTGTACACTCAAGAAATGTACATCCAAACATACACATTTTCATTGTATATACAAGAAATGTACATCAAAGCTGCACATTTTCATTGTACACTCAAGAAATGTACATCAAAACATAGACATTTTCATTGTACAAACAATAAATGTACATCAAAACTTACACATTTTCATTGTATATACAAGAAATGTACATCAAAACTTACACATTTTCACTGTGCACTCAAGAAATGTACATCAAAACTTACACATTTTCATTGTACACTCAAGAAATGTACATCAAAACATACACATTTTCATTGTATACACAAGAAACGTACATCAAAACTTACACATTTTCATTGTACATACAAGAAATGTACATCAAAACTTACACATTTTCATTGTATATACAAGAAATATACATCAAAACTACACATTTTCATTGTATATACAAGAAATGTACATCAAAACTTACACATTTTCATTGTATATACAAGAAATGTACATCAAAACTTACACATTTTCATTGTACATACAGGAAATGTACATCAAAACTTACACATTTTCATTGTATATACAAGAAATGTACATCAAAACTTACACATTCTCATTGTATATACAAGAAATGTACATCAAAGCTGCACATTTTCATTGTACACTCAAGAAATGTACATCAAAACATAGACATTTTCATTGTACAAACAAGAAATGTACATCAAAACTTACACATTTTCATTGTATATACAAGAAATGTACATCAAAACTTACACATTTTCATTGTGCACTCAAGAAATGTACATCAAAACTTACACATTTTCATTGTACACTCAAGAAATGTACATCAAAACTTACACATTTTCATTGTATATGCAAGAAATGTACATCAAAACTTACACATTTTCATTGTACATACCAGAAATGTACATCAAAACTTACACATTTTGATTGTATATACAAGAAATATACATCAAAACTACACATTTTCATTCTATATACAAGAAATGTACATCAAAACTTACACATTTTCATTGTATATACAAGAAATGTACATCAAAACTTACACATTCTCATTGTATATACAAGAATTGTACATCAAAGCTCACACATTTTCATTGTATATACAAGAAATGTACATGAAAACATACACATTTTCATTGTATATACAAGAAATGTACATCTAAACATACACATTTTCATTGTACACTCAAGAAATGTACAACAAAACTTACACATTTTCATGGTACACTCAAGAAATGTACATCAAAACTTACACGTTTTCATTGTATATACAAGGAATGTACATCAAAACATACACCTTTTCATTGTATATACAAGAAATGTACATCAAAACTCACATATTTTCATTGTATATACAAGAAATTTACATCAAGACTTACACATTTTCATTGTATATGCAAGAAATGTACATCAAAGCTCACATATTTTCATTGTATATACAAGAAATGTACATGATAACATACACATTTTCATTGTATATACAAGAAATGTACATCAAAAGATACACATTTTCATTGTATATACAAGAAATCCACATCAAAACTTACACATTTTCATTGTACACTCAAGAAATGTGTATCAAAACTTACACATTTTCATTGTATATACAAGTAATGTACATCAAAACTTACACATTTTCATTGTATATACAAGAAATGTACATCAAAGCATACACATATTCATTGTATATACAAGAAATATACATCAAAACTTACACGTTTTCATTGTATCTACCAGAAATGTACATGAAAACGTACACATTTTCGTTGTACATTCAAGAAATGTACATCAAAGCTGACACATTTTCATTGTATATAAAAGAAATGTACATCAAAGCTTACACATTTTCATTGTACATACAAGAAATGTACATCAAAACTACACATTTTCTTTGTATATACAAGAAATGTACTTCAAAACATACACATTTTCATTGTATATACAAGAATGTTCATCAAAACTTACACATTTTCATTGGACATACAAGAAATGTACATCAAAACATACACATTTTCATTGTATATACAATAAATGTACATCAAAACTTACACATTTTCATTGTATATACAAGAAATGTACATCAAAACCTACACATTTTCATTGTATATACAAGAAATGTACAGCAAAACAAACCTTTTCATTGTATATACAAGAAATGTACATCAAAACTACACATTTTCGTTGTACACTAAAGAAGTGTACATCAAAACATACAGATTTTCATTGTACAGACAAGAAATGTACTACAAAACTTACACATTTTCTTTGTATATACAAGAAATGTACATCAAAACTTACACATTTTCATTGTATATACAAGAATTGTACATCAAAGCTCACAAATTTTCATTGTATATACAAGAAATGTACATGAAAACATACACATTTTCATTGTATATACAAGAAATGTACATCAAAACATACACATTTTCATTGTATATACAAGAAATGTACAACAGAACTTACACATTTTCATTGTAACTCAAGAAATGTACATCAAACTTACACGTTTTCATTGTATATACAAGGAATGTACATCAAAACATACACATTTTCATTGTATATACAAGAAATGTACATCAAAACTTACACATTTTCATTGTATATACAAGAAATGTACATCACAACTTACACATTTTCATGTATATACAAGAAATGTACATCAAAGCTCACACATTTTCATTGTATATACAAGAAATGTACATGAAAACATACACATTTTCATTGTATATACAAGAAATGTACATCAAAAATACACATTTTCATTGTATATACAAGAAATCCACATCAAAACTTACACATTTTCATTGTACACTCAAGAAATGTGTATCAAAACTTACACATTTTCATTGTATATACAAGAAATGTACATCAAAACATACACATTTTCATTGTACATACAAGAAATATACATCAGAACTTACACACTTTCATTGTATATCAAGAAATGTACATCTAAACATACACATTTTCATTGTACACTCAAGAAATGTACATAGAAACTTACACATTTTCATTGTATATACAAGCAATGTACATCAAAACTTACACACTTTCATTGTATATACAAGCAATGTACATCAAAACTTACACATTTTCATTGTACACTCAAGAAATGTACATCAAAACATAGACATTTTCATTGTACAAACAAGAAATGTACATCAAAACTTACACATTTTCATTGTATATACAAGAAATGTACATCAAAGCTGCACATTTTCATTTAACACTCAAGAAATGTACATCAAAACATAGACATTTTCATTGTACAAACAAGAAATGTACATCAAAACTTACACATTTTCATTGTATATACAAGAAATGTACATCAAAACTTACACATTTTCATTGTGCACTCAAGAAATGTACATCAAAGCTTACACATTTTCATTGTACACTCAAGAAATGTACATCAAAACACACACATTTTCATTGTATACACAAGAAACGTACATCAAAACTTACTCATTTTCATTGTACATACAAGAAATGTACATCAAAAACTTACACATTTTCATTGTATATGCAAGAAATGTACATCAAAACTGACACATTTTCATTGTACATACAAGAAATGTACATCAAAACTTACACATTTTCATTGTATATACAAGGAATGTATATCAAAACTTACACATTTTCATTGTACATACAAGAATTGTACATCAAAACTTACACATTTTCATTGTATATACAAGAAATATACATCAAAACTACACATTTTCATTGTATATACAAGAAATGTACATCAAAACTTACACATTTTCATTGTATATACAAGAATTGTACATCAAAGCTCACAAATTTTCATTGTATATACAAGAAATGTACATGAATACATACACATTTTCATTGTATATACAAGAAATGTACATCAAAACATACACATTTTCATTGTATATACAAGAAATGTACAACAAAACTTACACATTTTCATTGTACACTCAAGAAATGTACATCAAACTTACACGTTTTCTTTGTATATACAAGGAATGTACATCAAAACATACACATTTTCATTGTATATACAAGAAATGTACATCAAAACTCACACATTTTCATTGTATATACAAGAAATGTACATCAAAACTTACACATTTTCATTGTATATACAAGAAATGTACATCAAAGCTCACACATTTTCATTGTATATACAAGAAATGTACATGAAAACATACACATTTTCATTGTATATACAAGAAATGTACATCAAAAGATACACATTTTCATTGTATATACAAGAAATCCACATCAAAACTTACACATTTTCATTGTACACTCAAGAAATGTGTATCAAAACTTACACATTTTCATTGTATATACAAGAAATGTACATCAAAACATACACATTTTCATTCTACATACAAGAAATATACATCAGAACTTACACACTTTCATTGTATATCAAGAAATGTACATCTAAACATACACATTTTCATTGTACACTCAAGAAATGTACATAGAAACTTACACATTTTCATTGTATATACAAGAAATGTACATCAAAACTTACACACTTTCATTGTATATACAAGCAATGTACATCAAAACTTACACATTTTCATTGTATATACAAGGAATGTACATCAAAACATACACATTTTCATTGTATATACAAGAAATGTACATCAAAACTTACACATTTTCATTGTATATACTAGAAATGTACATCAAAACTTACACATTTTTATTGTATATACAAGAAATGTACATCGAAACTTACACATTTTCATTGTACATACAGGAAATGTACATCAAAAGCTTACATATTTTCATTGTATATGCAAGAAATGCACATCAAAAGTTACACATTTTCATTGTATATAAGGAAATGCAAATCAAAACTTACACATTTTCATTGTATATACAAGCAATGTACATCAAAACATACACATTTTCATTGTATATACAAGAAATGTACATCACAACTTACACATTTTCATTGTATATACAAGAAATGTACATCAAAACTTACACATTTTCATTGTACATACAAGAAATGTACATCACAAACTTACACATTTTCATTGTATATACAAGAAATGTACATCAAAACTTACACATTTTCATTGTATATACAAGAAATGTACATCAAAACTTACACATTTTCATTGTACACTCAATAAATGTACATCAAAACATAGACATTTTCATTGTACAAACAAGAAATGTACATCAAAACTTACACATTTTCATTGTATATACAAGAAATGTACATCAAAGCTGCACATTTTCATTTAACACTCAAGAAATGTACATCAAAACATAGACATTTTCATTGTACAAACAAGAAATGTACATCAAAACTTACACATTTTCATTGCATATACAAGAAATGTACATCAAAACTTACACATTTTCATTGTGCACTCAAGAAATGTACATCAAAGCTTACACATTTTCATTGTACACTCAAGAAATGTACATCAAAACACACACATTTTCATTGTATACACAAGAAACGTACATCGAAACTTACTCATTTTCATTGTACATACAAGAAATGTACATCAAAAACTTACACATTTTCATTGTATATGCAAAAAATGTACATCAAAACTTACACATTTTCATTGTACATACAAGAAATGTACATCAAAACTTACACATTTTCATTGTATATACAAGAAATATACATCAAAACTACACATTTTCATTGTATATACAAGAAATGTATATCAAAACTTACACATTTTCATTGTACATACAAGAATTGTACATCAAAACTTACACATTTTCATTGTATATACAAGAAATATACATCAAAACTACACATTTTCATTGTATATACAAGAAATGTACATCAAAACTTACACATTTTCATTGTATATACAAGAATTGTACATCAAAGCTCACACATTTTCATTGTATATACAAGAAATGTACATGAAAACATACACATTTTCATTGTATATACAAGAAATGTACATCAAAACATACACATTTTGATTGTATATACAAGAAATGTACAACAAAACTTACACATTTTCATTGTATATACAAGAAATGTACATCAAACCTTACGCATTTTCATTGTATATACAAGAAATGTACATCAAAGCATACACATTTTCATTGTAGATACAAGAAATATACATCAAAACTTACACGTTTTCATTGTATCTACCAGAAATGTACATGAAAACGTACACATTTTCGTTGTACATTCAAGAAATGTACTTCAAAGCTTACACATTTTCATTGTATATACAAGAAATGTACATCAAAGCTTACACATTTTCATTGTACATACAAGAGATGTACATCAAAGCTACACATTTTCATTGTATATACTAGAAATGTTCATCAAACTTACAGATTTTCATTGTATATACAAGAAATGTACTTCAAAACTTACACATTTTCATTGTATATACAAGAAATGTACATCAAAACATACACATTTTCATTGTATATACAAGAAATGTACATCAAAACATACACACTTTAGTTGTACACTCAAGAAATGTACATCAAAACATACACATTTTCATTGTATATACAAGAATGTACATCAAAACTTACACATTTTCATTGTACATACAAGAAGTGTACATCAAAACATACACATTTTCATTGTATATACAAGAAATGTACATCAAAAACTTACACATTTTCACTGTACACTCAAGAAATGTACATCCAAACATACACATTTTCATTGTATATACAAGAAATGTACATCAAAAACTTACACATTTTCATTGTACATACAAGAAGTGTACATCAAAACATACACATTTTCATTGTATATACAAGAAATGTACATCAAAACTTACACATTTTCATTGTATATACAAGAAATGTACATCAAAACATACACATTTTCATTGTATATACAATAAATGTACATCAAAACTTACACATTTTCATTGTATATACAAGAAATGTACATCAAAACCTACACATTTTCATTGTATATACAAGAAATGTACAGCAAAACAAACCTTTTCATTGTATATACAAGAAATGTACATCAAAACTACACATTTTCGTTGTACACTAAAGAAGTGTACATCAAAACATACAGATTTTCATTGTACAGACAAGAAATGTACTACAAAACTTACACATTTTCTTTGTATATACAAGAAATGTATATCAAAACTTACACATTTTCATTGTACATACAAGAATTGTACATCAAAACTTACACATTTTCATTGTATATACAAGAAATATACATCAAAACTACACATTTTCATTGTATATACAAGAAATGTACATCAAAACTTACACATTTTCATTGCATATACAAGAATTGTACATCAAAGCTCACAAATTTTCATTGTATATACAAGAAATGTACATGAAAACATACACATTTTCATTGTATATACAAGAAATGTACATCAAAACATACACATTTTCATTGTATATACAAGAAATGTACAACAAAACTTACACATTTTCATTGTACACTCAAGAAATGTACATCAAACTTACACGTTTTCATTGTATATACAAGGAATTTACATCAATACATACTCATTTTCATTGTATATACAAGAAATGTACATCAAAACTCACACATTTTCATTGTATATACAAGAAATGTACATCAAAACTTACACATTTTCATGTATATACAAGAAATGTACATCAAAGCTCACACATTTTCAATGTATATACAAGAAATGTACATCAAAACTTACACATTTTCATTGTATATACAAGAAATGTACATCAAAACTTACACATTTTCATTGTACACTCAAGAAATGTACATCAAATTATAGACATTTTCATTGTACAAACAAGAAATGTACATCAAATCTGACACATTTTCATTGTATATACAAGAAATGTACATCAAAGCTGCACATTTTCATTTAACACTCAAGAAATGTACATCAAAACATAGACATTTTCATTGTACAAACAAGAAATGTACATCAAAACTTACACATTTTCATTGTATATACAAGAAATGTACATCAAAACTTACACATTTTCATTGTGCACTCAAGAAATGTACATCAAAGCTTACACATTTTCATTGTACACTCAAGAAATGTACATCAAAACACACACATTTTCATTGTATACACAAGAAACGTACATCAAAACTTACACATTTTCATTGTACATACAAGAAATGTACATCAAAAACTTACACATTTTGATTGTATATGCAAGAAATGTACATCAAAACTTACACATTTTCATTGTACATACAAGAAATGTACATCAAAACTACACATTTTCATTGTATATACAAGAAATATACATCAAAACTACACATTTTCATTGTATATACAAGAAATGTATATCAAAACTTACACATTTTCATTGTACATACAAGAATTGTACATCAAAACTTACACATTTTCATTGTATATACAAGAAATATACATCAAAACTACACATTTTCATTGTATATACAAGAAATGTACATCAAAACTTACACATTTTCATTGTATATACAAGAATTGTACATCAAAGCTCACAAATTTTCATTGTATATACAAGAAATGTACATGAAAACATACACATTTTCATTGTATATACAAGAAATGTACATCAAAACATACACATTTTCATTGTATATACAAGAAATGTACAACAAAACTTACACATTTTGATTGTACACTCAAGAAATGTACATCAAACTTACACGTTTTCTTTGTATATACAAGGAATGTACATCAAAACATACACATTTTCATTGTATATACAAGAAATGTACATCAAAACTCACACATTTTCATTGTATATACAAGAAATGTACATCAAAACTTACACATTTTCATTGTATATACAAGAAATGTACATCAAAGCTCACACATTTTCATTGTATATACAAGAAATGTACATGAAAACATACACATTTTCATTGTATATACAAGAAATGTACATCAAAAGATACACATTTTCATTGTATATACAAGAAATCCACATCAAAACTTACACATTTTCATTGTACACTCAAGAAATGTGTATCAAAACTTACACATTTTCATTGTATATACAAGAAATGTACATCAAAACATACACATTTTCATTGTACATACAAGAAATATACATCAGAACTTACACACTTTCATTGTATATCAAGAAATGTACATCTAAACATACACATTTTCATTGTACACTCAAGAAATGTACATAGAAACTTACACATTTTCATTCTATATACAAGAAATGTACATCAAAACTTACACACTTTCATTGTATATAAAAGCAATGTACATCAAAACTTACACATTTTCATTGTATATACAAGGAATGTACATCAAAACATACACATTTTCATTGTATATACAAGAAATGTACATCAAAACTTACACATTTTCATTGTATATACTAGAAATGTACATCAAAACTTACACATTTTTATTGTATATACAAGAAATGTACATCGAAACTTACACATTTTCATTGTACATACAGGAAATGTACATCAAAAGCTTACATATTTTCATTGTATATGCAAGAAATGCACATCAAAAGTTACACATTTTCATTGTATATAAGGAAATGCAAATCAAAACTTACACATTTTCATTGTATATACAAGCAATGTACATCAAAACATACACATTTTCATTGTAAATACAAGAAATGTACATCACAACTTACACATTTTCATTGTATATACAAGAAATGTACATCAAAACTTACACATTTTCATTGTACATACAAGAAATGTACATCACAAACTTACACATTTTCATTGTATATACAAGAAATGTACATCAAAACTTACACATTTTCATTGTATATACAAGAAATGTACATCAAAACTTACACATTTTCATTGTACACTCAAGAAATGTACATCAAAACATAGACATTTTCATTGCACAAACAAGAAATGTACATCAAAACTTACACATTTTCATTGTATATACAAGAAATGTACATCAAAGCTGCACATTTTCATTTAACACTCAAGAAATGTACATCAAAACATAGACATTTTCATTGTACAAACAAGAAATGTACATCAAAACTTACACATTTTCATTGTATATACAAGAAATGTACATCAAATCTTACACATTTTCACTGTGCACTCAAGAAATGTACATCAAAGCTTACACATTTTCATTGTACACTCAAGAAATGTACATCAAAACGCACACATTTTCATTGTATACACAAGAAACGTACATCAAAACTTACACATTTTCATGGTACATACAAGAAATGTACATCAAAAACTTACACATTTTCATTGTATATGCAAGAAATGTACATCAAAACTTACACATTTTCATTGTACGTACAAGAAATGTACATCAAAACTTACACATTTTCATTGTATATACAAGAAATATACATCAAAACTACACATTTTCATTTAACACTCAAGAAATCTAAATCAAAACATAGACATTTTCATTGTACAAACAAGAAATGTACATCAAAACTTACACATTTTCATTGTATATACAAGAAATGTACATCAAAACTTACACATTTTCATTGTGCACTCAAGAAATGTACATCAAAGCTTACACATTTTCATTGTACACTCAAGAAATGTACATCAAAGCTCACAAATTTTCATTGTATATACAAGAAATGTACATGAAAACATACACATTTTCATTGTATATACAAGAAATGTACATCAAAACATACACATTTTCATTGTATATACAAGAAATGTACAACAAAACTTACACATTTTCATTGTACACTCAAGAAATGTACATCAAACTTACACGTTTTCATTGTATATACAAGGAATGTACATCAAAACATACACATTTTCATTGTATATACAAGAAATGTACATCAAAACTCACACATTTTCATTGTATATACAAGAAATGTACATCAAAACTTACACATTTTCATTGTATATACAAGAAATGTACATCAAAGCTCACACATTTTCATTGTATATACAAGAATTGTACATCAAAACTTACACATTTTCATTGTATATACAAGAAATATACATCAAAACTACACATTTTCATTGTATATACAAGAAATGTACATCAAAACTTACACATTTTCATTGTATATACAAGAATTGTACATCAAAGCTCACAAATTTTCATTGTATATACAAGAAATGTACATGAAAACATACACATTTTCATTGTGTATACAAGAAAGGTACATCAAAACATACACATTTTCATTGTATATACAAGAAATGTACAACAAAACTTACACATTTTCATTGTACACTCAAGAAATGTACATCAAACTTACACGTTTTCTTTGTATATACAAGGAATGTACATCAAAACATACACATTTTCATTGTATATACAAGAAATGTACATCAAAACTCACACATTTTCATTGTATATACAAGAAATGTACATCAAAACTTACACATTTTCATTGTATATACAAGAAATGTACATCAAAGCTCACACATTTTCATTGTATATACAAGAAATGTACATGAAAACATACACATTTTCATTGTATATACAAGAAATGTACATCAAAAGATACACATTTTCATTGTATATACAAGAAATCCACATCAAAACTTACACATTTTCATTGTATATAAGGAAATGCAAATCAAAACTTACACATTTTCATTGTATATACAAGCAATGTACATCAAAACATACACATTTTCATTGTAAATACAAGAAATGTACATCACAACTTACACATTTTCATTGTATATACAAGAAATGTACATCAAAGCTCACACATTTTCAATGTATATACAAGAAATGTACATCAAAACTTACACATTTTCATTGTATATACAAGAAATGTACATCAAAACTTACACATTTTCATTGTACACTCAAGAAATGTACATCAAATTATAGACATTTTCATTGTACAAACAAGAAATGTACATCAAATCTGACACATTTTCATTGTATATACAAGAAATGTACATCAAAGCTGCACATTTTCATTTAACACTCAAGAAATGTACATCAAAACATAGACATTTTCATTGTACAAACAAGAAATGTACATCAAAACTTACACATTTTCATTGTATATACAAGAAATGTACATCAAAACTTACACATTTTCATTGTGCACTCAAGAAATGTACATCAAAGCTTACACATTTTCATTGTACACTCAAGAAATGTACATCAAAACACACACATTTTCATTGTATACACAAGAAACGTACATCAAAACTTACACATTTTCATTGTACATACAAGAAATGTACATCAAAAACTTACACATTTTGATTGTATATGCAAGAAATGTACATCAAAACTTACACATTTTCATTGTACATACAAGAAATGTACATCAAAACTACACATTTTCATTGTATATACAAGAAATATACATCAAAACTACACATTTTCATTGTATATACAAGAAATGTATATCAAAACTTACACATTTTCATTGTACATACAAGAATTGTACATCAAAA
This sequence comes from Tenodera sinensis, assembly GCA_030765045.1. Taxonomy (NCBI): domain Eukaryota; kingdom Metazoa; phylum Arthropoda; class Insecta; order Mantodea; family Mantidae; genus Tenodera; species Tenodera sinensis. The sequence goes on along the minus strand of CM060966.1, from coordinate 63,560,299 downwards.
CTTACACATTTTCATTGTATATACAAGAAATATACATCAAAACTACACATTTTCATTGTATATACAAGAAATGTACATCAAAACTCACACATTTTCATTGTATATACAAGAATTGTACATCAAAGCTCACAAATTTTCATTGTATATACAAGAAATGTACATGAAAACATACACATTTTCATTGTATATACAAGAAATGTACATCAAAACATACACATTTTCATTGTATATACAAGAAATGTACAACAAAACTTACACATTTTGATTGTACACTCAAGAAATGTACATCAAACTTACACGTTTTCTTTGTATATACAAGGAATGTACATCAAAACATACACATTTTCATTGTATATACAAGAAATGTACATCAAAACTCACACATTTTCATTGTATATACAAGAAATGTACATCAAAACTTACACATTTTCATTGTATATACAAGAAATGTACATCAAAGCTCACACATTTTCATTGTATATACAAGAAATGTACATGAAAACATACACATTTTCATTGTATATACAAGAAATGTACATCAAAAGATACACATTTTCATTGTATATACAAGAAATCCACATCAAAACTTACACATTTTCATTGTACACTCAAGAAATGTGTATCAAAACTTACACATTTTCATTGTATATACAAGAAATGTACATCAAAACATACACATTTTCATTGTACATACAAGAAATATACATCAGAACTTACACACTTTCATTGTATATCAAGAAATGTACATCTAAACATACACATTTTCATTGTACACTCAAGAAATGTACATAGAAACTTACACATTTTCATTCTATATACAAGAAATGTACATCAAAACTTACACACTTTCATTGTATATAAAAGCAATGTACATCAAAACTTACACATTTTCATTGTATATACAAGGAATGTACATCAAAACATACACATTTTCATTGTATATACAAGAAATGTACATCAAAACTTACACATTTTCATTGTATATACTAGAAATGTACATCAAAACTTACACATTTTTATTGTATATACAAGAAATGTACATCGAAACTTACACATTTTCATTGTACATACAGGAAATGTACATCAAAAGCTTACATATTTTCATTGTATATGCAAGAAATGCACATCAAAAGTTACACATTTTCATTGTATATAAGGAAATGCAAATCAAAACTTACACATTTTCATTGTATATACAAGCAATGTACATCAAAACATACACATTTTCATTGTAAATACAAGAAATGTACATCACAACTTACACATTTTCATTGTATATACAAGAAATGTACATCAAAACTTACACATTTTCATTGTACATACAAGAAATGTACATCACAAACTTACACATTTTCATTGTATATACAAGAAATGTACATCAAAACTTACACATTTTCATTGTATATACAAGAAATGTACATCAAAACTTACACATTTTCATTGTACACTCAAGAAATGTACATCAAAACATAGACATTTTCATTGCACAAACAAGAAATGTACATCAAAACTTACACATTTTCATTGTATATACAAGAAATGTACATCAAAGCTGCACATTTTCATTTAACACTCAAGAAATGTACATCAAAACATAGACATTTTCATTGTACAAACAAGAAATGTACATCAAAACTTACACATTTTCATTGTATATACAAGAAATGTACATCAAAACTTACACATTTTCACTGTGCACTCAAGAAATGTACATCAAAGCTTACACATTTTCATTGTACACTCAAGAAATGTACATCAAAACGCACACATTTTCATTGTATACACAAGAAACGTACATCAAAACTTACACATTTTCATGGTACATACAAGAAATGTACATCAAAAACTTACACATTTTCATTGTATATGCAAGAAATGTACATCAAAACTTACACATTTTCATTGTACGTACAAGAAATGTACATCAAAACTTACACATTTTCATTGTATATACAAGAAATATACATCAAAACTACACATTTTCATTTAACACTCAAGAAATCTAAATCAAAACATAGACATTTTCATTGTACAAACAAGAAATGTACATCAAAACTTACACATTTTCATTGTATATACAAGAAATGTACATCAAAACTTACACATTTTCATTGTGCACTCAAGAAATGTACATCAAAGCTTACACATTTTCATTGTACACTCAAGAAATGTACATCAAAGCTCACAAATTTTCATTGTATATACAAGAAATGTACATGAAAACATACACATTTTCATTGTATATACAAGAAATGTACATCAAAACATACACATTTTCATTGTATATACAAGAAATGTACAACAAAACTTACACATTTTCATTGTACACTCAAGAAATGTACATCAAACTTACACGTTTTCATTGTATATACAAGGAATGTACATCAAAACATACACATTTTCATTGTATATACAAGAAATGTACATCAAAACTCACACATTTTCATTGTATATACAAGAAATGTACATCAAAACTTACACATTTTCATTGTATATACAAGAAATGTACATCAAAGCTCACACATTTTCATTGTATATACAAGAATTGTACATCAAAACTTACACATTTTCATTGTATATACAAGAAATATACATCAAAACTACACATTTTCATTGTATATACAAGAAATGTACATCAAAACTTACACATTTTCATTGTATATACAAGAATTGTACATCAAAGCTCACAAATTTTCATTGTATATACAAGAAATGTACATGAAAACATACACATTTTCATTGTGTATACAAGAAAGGTACATCAAAACATACACATTTTCATTATATATACAAGAAATGTACAACAAAACTTACACATTTTCATTGTACACTCAAGAAATGTACATCAAACTTACACGTTTTCTTTGTATATACAAGGAATGTACATCAAAACATACACATTTTCATTGTATATACAAGAAATGTACATCAAAACTCACACATTTTCATTGTATATACAAGAAATGTACATCAAAACTTACACATTTTCATTGTATATACAAGAAATGTACATCAAAGCTCACACATTTTCATTGTATATACAAGAAATGTACATGAAAACATACACATTTTCATTGTATATACAAGAAATGTACATCAAAAGATACACATTTTCATTGTATATACAAGAAATCCACATCAAAACTTACACATTTTCATTGTATATAAGGAAATGCAAATCAAAACTTACACATTTTCATTGTATATACAAGCAATGTACATCAAAACATACACATTTTCATTGTAAATACAAGAAATGTACATCACAACTTACACATTTTCATTGTATATACAAGAAATGTACATCAAAACTTACACATTTTCATTGTACATACAAGAAATGTACATCACAAACTTACACATTTTCATTGTATATACAAGAAATGTACATCAAAACTTACACATTTTCATTGTATATACAAGAAATGTACATCAAAACTTACACATTTTCATTGTACACTCAAGAAATGTACATCAAAACATAGACATTTTCATTGCACAAACAAGAAATGTACATCAAAACTTACACATTTTCATTGTATATACAAGAAATGTACATCAAAGCTGCACATTTTCATTTAACACTCAAGAAATGTACATCAAAACATAGACATTTTCATTGTACAAACAAGAAATGTACATCAAAACTTACACATTTTCATTGTATATACAAGAAATGTACATCAAAACTTACACATTTTCATTGTGCACTCAAGAAATGTACATCAAAGCTTACACATTTTCATTGTACACTCAAGAAATGTACATCAAAACGCACACATTTTCATTGTATACACAAGAAACGTACATCAAAACTTACACATTTTCATGGTACATACAAGAAATGTACATCAAAAACTTACACATTTTCATTGTATATGCAAGAAATGTACATCAAAACTTACACATTTTCATTGTACGTACAAGAAATGTACATCAAAACTTACACATTTTCATTGTATATACAAGAAATATACATCAAAACTACACATTTTCATTTAACACTCAAGAAATCTACATCAAAACATAGACATTTTCATTGTACAAACAAGAAATGTACATCAAAACTTACACATTTTCATTGTATATACAAGAAATGTACATCAAAACTTACACATTTTCATTGTGCACTCAAGAAATGTACATCAAAGCTTACACATTTTCATTGTACACTCAAGAAATGTACATCAAAGCTCACAAATTTTCATTGTATATACAAGAAATGTACATGAAAACATACACATTTTCATTGTATATACAAGAAATGTACATCAAAACATACACATTTTCATTGTATATACAAGAAATGTACAACAAAACTTACACATTTTCATTGTACACTCAAGAAATGTACATCAAACTTACACGTTTTCATTGTATATACAAGGAATGTACATCAAAACATACACATTTTCATTGTATATACAAGAAATGTACATCAAAACTCACACATTTTCATTGTATATACAAGAAATGTACATCAAAACTTACACATTTTCATTGTATATACAAGAAATGTACATCAAAGCTCACACATTTTCATTGTATATACAAGAATTGTACATCAAAACTTACACATTTTCATTGTATATACAAGAAATATACATCAAAACTACACATTTTCATTGTATATACAAGAAATGTACATCAAAACTTACACATTTTCATTGTATATACAAGAATTGTACATCAAAGCTCACAAATTTTCATTGTATATACAAGAAATGTACATGAAAACATACACATTTTCATTGTGTATACAAGAAATGTACATCAAAACATACACATTTTCATTGTATATACAAGAAATGTACAACAAAACTTACACATTTTCATTGTACACTCAAGAAATGTACATCAAACTTACACGTTTTCTTTGTATATACAAGGAATGTACATCAAAACATACACATTTTCATTGTATATACAAGAAATGTACATCAAAACTCACACATTTTCATTGTATATACAAGAAATGTACATCAAAACTTACACATTTTCATTGTATATACAAGAAATGTACATCAAAGCTCACACATTTTCATTGTATATACAAGAAATGTACATGAAAACATACACATTTTCATTGTATATACAAGAAATGTACATCAAAAGATACACATTTTCATTGTATATACAAGAAATCCACATCAAAACTTACACATTTTCATTGTACACTCAAGAAATGTGTATCAAAACTTACACATTTTCATTGTATATACAAGAAATGTACATCAAAACATACACATTTTCATTGTACATACAAGAAATATACATCAGAACTTACACACTTTCATTGTATATCAAGAAATGTACATCTAAACATACACATTTTCATTGTACACTCAAGAAATGTACATAGAAACTTACACATTTTCATTGTATATACAAGAAATGTACATCAAAACTTACACACTTTCATTGTATATACAAGCAATGTACATCAAAACTTACACATTTTCATTGTATATACAAGGAATGTACATCATAACATACACATTTTCATTGTATATACAAGAAATGTACATCAAAACTTACACATTTTCATTGTATATACTAGAAATGTACATCAAAACTTACACATTTTTATTGTATATACAAGAAATGTACATCGAAACTTACACATTTTCATTGTACATACAGGAAATGTACATCAAAAGCTTACATATTTTCATTGTATATGCAAGAAATGCACATCAAAAGTTACACATTTTCATTGTATATAAGGAAATGCAAATCAAAACTTACACATTTTCATTGTATATACAAGCAATGTACATCAAAACTTACACATTTTCATTGTGCACTCAAGAAATGTACATCAAAGCTTACACATTTTCATTGTACACTCAAGAAATGTACATCAAAGCTCACAAATTTTCATTGTATATACAAGAAATGTACATGAAAACATACACATTTTCATTGTATATACAAGAAATGTACATCAAAACATACACATTTTCATTGTATATACAAGAAATGTACAACAAAACTTACACATTTTCATTGTACACTCAAGAAATGTACATCAAAACACACACATTTTCATTGTATACACAAGAAACGTACATCAAAACTTACACATTTTCATGGTACATACAAGAAATGTACATCAAAAACTTACACATTTTCATTGTATATGCAAGAAATGTACATCAAAACTTACACATTTTCATTGTACGTACAAGAAATGTACATCAAAACTTACACATTTTCATTGTATATACTAGAAATATACATCAAAACTACACATTTTCATTTAACACTCAAGAAATCTACATCAAAACATAGACATTTTCATTGTACAAACAAGAAATGTACATCAAAACTTACACATTTTCATTGTATATACAAGAAATGTACATCAAAACTTACACATTTTCATTGTGCACTCAAGAAATGTACATCAAAGCTTACACATTTTCATTGTACACTCAAGAAATGTACATCAAAGCTCACAAATTTTCATTGTATATACAAGAAATGTACATGAAAACATACACATTTTCATTGTATATACAAGAAATGTACATCAAAACATACACATTTTCATTGTATATACAAGAAATGTACAACAAAACTTACACATTTTCATTGTACACTCAAGAAATGTACATCAAACTTACACGTTTTCATTGTATATACAAGGAATGTACATCAAAACATACACATTTTCATTGTATATACAAGAAATGTACATCAAAACTCACACATTTTCATTGTATATACAAGAAATGTACATCAAAACTTACACATTTTCATTGTATATACAAGAAATGTACATCAAAGCTCACACATTTTCATTGTATATAGAAGAAATGTACATGAAAACATACACATTTTCATTGTATATACAAGAAATGTACATCAAAAGATACACATTTTCATTGTATATACAAGAAATCCGCATCAAAACTTACACATTTTCATTGTACACTCAAGAAATGTGTATCAAAACTTACACATTTTCATTGTATATACAAGAAATGTACATCAAAACATACACATTTTCATTGTACATACAAGAAATATACATCAGAACTTACACACTTTCATTGTATATCAAGAAATGTACATCTAAACATACACATTTTCATTGTACACTCAAGAAATGTACATAGAAACTTACACATTTTCATTGTATATACAAGAAATGTACATCAAAACTTACACACTTTCATTGTATATACAAGCAATGTACATCAAAACTTACACATTTTCATTGTATATACAAGGAATGTACATCAAAACATACACATTTTCATTGTATATACAAGAAATGTACATCAAAACTTACACATTTTCATTGTATATACTAGAAATGTACATCAAAACTTACACATTTTTATTGTATATACAAGAAATGTACATCGAAACTTACACATTTTCATTGTACATACAGGAAATGTACATCAAAAGCTTACATATTTTCATTGTATATGCAAGAAATGCACATCAAAAGTTACACATTTTCATTGTATATAAGGAAATGCAAATCAAAACTTACACATTTTCATTGTATATACAAGCAATGTACATCAAAACATACACATTTTCATTGTATATACAAGAAATGTACATCACAACTTACACATTTTCATTGTATATACAAGAAATGTACATCAAAACTTACACATTTTCATTGTACATACAAGAAATGTACATCACAAACTTACACATTTTCATTGTATATACAAGAAATGTACATCAAAACTTACACATTTTCATTGTATATACAAGAAATGTACATCAAAACTTACACATTTTCATTGTACACTCAAGAAATGTACATCAAAACATAGACATTTTCATTGTACAAACAAGAAGTGTACATCAAAACTTACACATTTTCATTGTATATACAAGAAATGTACATCAAAACTTACACATTTTCATTGTGCACTCAAGAAATGTACATCAAAGCTTACACATTTTCATTGTACACTCAAGAAATGTACATCAAAACACACACATTTTCATTGTATACACAAGAAACGTACATCAAAACTTACACATTTTCATTGTACATACAAGAAATGTACATCAAAAACTTACACATTTTCATTGTATATGCAAGAAATGTACATCAAAACTTACACATTTTCATTGTACGTACAAGAAATGTACATCAAAACTTACACATTTTCATTGTATATACAAGAAATATACATCAAAACTACACATTTTCATTGTATATACAAGAAATGTATATCAAAACTTACACATTTTCATTGTACATACCAGAATAGTACATCAAAACTTACACATTTTCATTGTATATACAAGAAATATACATCAAAACTACACATTTTCATTGTATATACAAGAAATGTACATCAAAACTTACACATTTTCATTGTATATACAAGAATTGTACATCAAAGCTCACACATTTTCATTGTATATACAAGAAATGTACATGAAAACATACACATTTTCATTGTATATACAAGAAATGTACATCAAAACATACACATTTTCATTGTATATACAAGAAATGTACAACAAAACTTACACATTTTCATTGTACACTCAAGAAATGTACATCAAACTTACACGTTTTCATTGTATATACAAGGAATGTACATCAAAACATACACATTTTCATTGTATATACAAGAAATGTACATCAAAACTCACACATTTTCATTGTATATACAAGAAATGTACATCAAAACTTACACATTTTCATTGTATATACAAGAAATGTACATCAAAGCTCACATATTTTCATTGTATATACAAGAAATGTACATGAAAACATACACATTTTCATTGTATATACAAGAAATGTACATCAAAAGATACACATTTTCATTGTATATACAAGAAATCCACATCAAAACTTACACATTTTCATTGTACACTCAAGAAATGTGTATCAAAACTTACACATTTTCATTGTATATACAAGAAATGTACCTCAAAACATACACATTTTCATTGTACATACAAGAAATATACATCAGAACTTACACACTTTCATTGTATATCAAGAAATGTACATCTAAACATACACATTTTCATTGTACACTCAAGAAATTTACATAGAAACTTACACATTTTCATTGTATATACAAAAAATGTACATCAAAACTTACACACTTTCATTGTATATACAAGCAATGTACATCAAAACTTACACATTTTCATTGTATATAAAGGAATGTACATCAAGACATACACATTTTCATTGTATATACAAGAAATGTACATCAAAACTTACACATTTTCATTGTATATACTAGAAATGTACATCAAAACTTACACATTTTTATTGTATATACAAGAAATGTACATCGAAACTTACACATTTTCATTGTACATACAGGAAATGTACATCAAAAGCTTACATATTTTCATTGTATATGCAAGAAATGCACATCAAAAGTTACACATTTTCATTGTATATAAGGAAATGCAAATCAAAACTTACACATTTTCATTGTATATACAAGCAATGTACATCAAAACATACACATTTTCATTGTATATACAAGAAATGTACATCACAACTTACACATTTTCATTGTATATACAAGAAATGTACATCAAAACTTACACATTTTCATTGCACATACAAGAAATGTAAATCACAAACTTACACGTTTTCATTGTATATACAAGAAATGTACATCAAAACTTACACATTTTCATTGTATATACAAGAAATGTACATCAAAACTTACACATTTTCATTGTACACTCAAGAAATGTACATCAAAACATAGACATTTTCATTGTACAAACAAGAAATGTACATCAAAACTTACACATTTTCATTGTATATACAAGAAATGTACATCAAAGCTGCACATTTTCATTTAACACTCAAGAAATGTACATCAAAACATAGACATTTTCATTGTACAAACAAGAAATGTACATCAAAACTTACACATTTTCATTGTATATACAAGAAATGTACATCAAAGCTCACACATTTTCATTGTATATACAAGAAATGTACATGAAAACATACACATTTTCATTGTATATACAAGAAATGTACATCAAAAGATACACATTTTCATTGTATATACAAGAAATCCACATCAAAACTTACACATTTTCATTGTACACTCAAGAAATGTGTATCAAAACTTACACATTTTCATTGTATATACAAGAAATCCACATCAAAACTTACACATTTTCATTGTACACTCAAGAAATGTGTATCAAAACTTACACATTTTCATTGTATATACAAGAAATGTACCTCAAAACATACACATTTTCATTGTACATACAAGAAATATACATCAGAACTTACACACTTTCATTGTATATCAAGAAATGTACATCTAAACATACACATTTTCATTGTACACTCAAGAAATTTACATAGAAACTTACACATTTTCATTGTATATACAAAAAATGTACATCAAAACTTACACACTTTCATTGTATATACAAGCAATGTACATCAAAACTTACACATTTTCATTGTATATAAAGGAATGTACATCAAGACATACACATTTTCATTGTATATACAAGAAATGTACATCAAAACTTACACATTTTCATTGTATATACTAGAAATGTACATCAAAACTTACACATTTTTATTGTATATACAAGAAATGTACATCGAAACTTACACATTTTCATTGTACATACAGGAAATGTACATCAAAAGCTTACATATTTTCATTGTATATGCAAGAAATGCACATCAAAAGTTACACATTTTCATTGTATATAAGGAAATGCAAATCAAAACTTACACATTTTCATTGTATATACAAGCAATGTACATCAAAACATACACATTTTCATTGTATATACAAGAAATGTACATCACAACTTACACATTTTCATTGTATATACAAGAAATGTACATCAAAACTTACACATTTTCATTGCACATACAAGAAATGTAAATCACAAACTTACACGTTTTCATTGTATATACAAGAAATGTACATCAAAACTTACACATTTTCATTGTATATACAAGAAATGTACATCAAAACTTACACATTTTCATTGTACACTCAAGAAATGTACATCAAAACATAGACATTTTCATTGTACAAACAAGAAGTGTACATCAAAACTTACACATTTTCATTGTATATACAAGAAATGTACATCAAAGCTGCACATTTTCATTTAACACTCAAGAAATGTACATCAAAACATAGACATTTTCATTGTACAAACAAGAAATGTACATCAAAACTTACACATTTTCATTGTATATACAAGAAATGTACATCAAAACTTACACATTTTCATTGTGCACTCAAGAAATGTACATCAAAGCTTACACATTTTCATTGTGCACTCAAGAAATGTACATCAAAACGCACACATTTTCATTGTATACACAAGAAACGTACATAAAAACTTACACATTTTCATTGTACATACAAGAAATGTACATCAAAAACTTACACATTTTCATTGTATATGCAAGAAATGTACATCAAAACTTACACATTTTCATTGTACATACAAGAAATGTACATCAAAACTTACACATTTTCATTGTATATACAAGAAATATACATCAAAACTACACATTTTCATTGTATATACAAGAAATGTATATCAAAACTTACACATTTTCATTGTCCATACAAGAATTGCACATCAAAACTTACACATTTTCATTGTATATACAAGAAATATACATCAAAGCTACACATTTTCATTGTATATACAAGAAATGTACATCATAACTTACACATTTTCATTGTATATACAAGAATTGTACATCAAAGCTCACACATTTTCATTGTATATACAAGAAATGTACATGAAAACATACACATTTTCATTGTATATACAAGAAATGTACATCAAAACATACACATTTATATTGTATATAAAAGAAATGTACAACAAAACTTACACACTTTCATTGTACACTCAAGAAATGTACATCAAACTTACACGTTTTCATTGTATTTACAAGGAATGTACATCAAAACATACACATTTTCATTGTATATACAAGAAATGTACATCAAAACTCACACATTTTCATTGTATATACAAGAAATGTACATCAAAACTTACACATTTTCATTGTATATACAAGAAATGTACATCAAAGCTCACACATTTTCATTGTATATACAAGAAATGTACATGAAAACATACACATTTTCATTGTATATACAAGAAATGTACATCAAAAGATACACATTTTCATTTTATATACAAGGAATCCACATCAAAACTTACACATTTTCATTGTACACTCAAGAAATGTGTATCAAAACTTACACATTTTCATTGTATATACAAGAAATGTACATGAAAACATACACATTTTCATTGTATATACAAGAAATGTACATCAAAAGATACACATTTTCATTGTATATACAAGAAATGTACATCAAAACTTACACATTTTCATTGTACATACAAGAAATGTACATCACAAACTTACACATTTTCATTGTATATACAAGAAATGTACATCAAAACTTACACATTTTCATTGTATATACAAGAAATGTACATCAAAACTTACACATTTTCATTGTACACTCAAGAAATGTACATCAAAACATAGACATTTTCATTGTACAAACAAGAAATGTACATCAAAACTTACACATTTTCATTGTATATACAAGAAATGTACATCAAAGCTGCACATTTTCATTTAACACTCAAGAAATGTACATCAAAACATAGACATTTTCATTGTACAAACAAGAAATGTACATCAAAACTTACACATTTTCATTGTATATACAAGAAATGTACATCAAAACTTACACATTTTCATTGTGCACTCAAGAAATGTACATCAAAGCTTACACATTTTCATTGTACACTCAAGAAATGTACATCAAAACACACACATTTTCATTGTATACACAAGAAACGTACATCAAAACTTACACATTTTCATGGTACATACAAGAAATGTACATCAAAAACTTACACATTTTCATTGTATATGCAAGAAATGTACATCAAAACTTACACATTTTCATTGTACGTACAAGAAATGTACATCAAAACTTACACATTTTCATTGTATATACTAGAAATATACATCAAAACTACACATTTTCATTTAACACTCAAGAAATCTACATCAAAACATAGACATTTTCATTGTACAAACAAGAAATGTACATCAAAACTTACACATTTTCATTGTATATACAAGAAATGTACATCAAAACTTACACATTTTCATTGTGCACTCAAGAAATGTACATCAAAGCTTACACATTTTCATTGTACACTCAAGAAATGTACATCAAAGCTCACAAATTTTCATTGTATATACAAGAAATGTACATGAAAACATACACATTTTCATTGTATATACAAGAAATGTACATCAAAACATACACATTTTCATTGTATATACAAGAAATGTACAACAAAACTTACACATTTTCATTGTACACTCAAGAAATGTACATCAAACTTACACGTTTTCATTGTATATACAAGGAATGTACATCAAAACATACACATTTTCATTGTATATACAAGAAATGTACATCAAAACTCACACATTTTCATTGTATATACAAGAAATGTACATCAAAACTTACACATTTTCATTGTATATACAAGAAATGTACATCAAAGCTCACACATTTTCATTGTATATAGAAGAAATGTACATGAAAACATACACATTTTCATTGTATATACAAGAAATGTACATCAAAAGATACACATTTTCATTGTATATACAAGAAATCCGCATCAAAACTTACACATTTTCATTGTACACTCAAGAAATGTGTATCAAAACTTACACATTTTCATTGTATATACAAGAAATGTACATCAAAACATACACATTTTCATTGTACATACAAGAAATATACATCAGAACTTACACACTTTCATTGTATATCAAGAAATGTACATCTAAACATACACATTTTCATTGTACACTCAAGAAATGTACATAGAAACTTACACATTTTCATTGTATATACAAGAAATGTACATCAAAACTTACACACTTTCATTGTATATACAAGCAATGTACATCAAAACTTACACATTTTCATTGTATATACAAGGAATGTACATCAAAACATACACATTTTCATTATATATACAAGAAATGTACATCAAAACTTACACATTTTCATTGTATATACTAGAAATGTACATCAAAACTTACACATTTTTATTGTATATACAAGAAATGTACATCGAAACTTACACATTTTCATTGTACATACAGGAAATGTACATCAAAAGCTTACATATTTTCATTGTATATGCAAGAAATGCACATCAAAAGTTACACATTTTCATTGTATATAAGGAAATGCAAATCAAAACTTACACATTTTCATTGTATATACAAGCAATGTACATCAAAACATACACATTTTCATTGTATATACAAGAAATGTACATCACAACTTACACATTTTCATTGTATATACAAGAAATGTACATCAAAACTTACACATTTTCATTGTACATACAAGAAATGTACATCACAAACTTACACATTTTCATTGTATATACAAGAAATGTACATCAAAACTTACACATTTTCATTGTATATACAAGAAATGTACATCAAAACTTACACATTTTCATTGTACACTCAAGAAATGTACATCAAAACATAGACATTTTCATTGTACAAACAAGAAATGTACATCAAAACTTACACATTTTCATTGTATATACAAGAAATGTACATCAAAACTTACACATTTTCATTGTGCACTCAAGAAATGTACATCAAAGCTTACACATTTTCATTGTACACTCAAGAAATGTACATCAAAACACACACATTTTCATTGTATACACAAGAAACGTACATCAAAACTTACACATTTTCATTGTACATACAAGAAATGTACATCAAAAACTTACACATTTTCATTGTATATGCAAGAAATGTACATCAAAACTTACACATTTTCATTGTACGTACAAGAAATGTACATCAAAACTTACACATTTTCATTGTATATACAAGAAATATACATCAAAACTACACATTTTCATTGTATATACAAGAAATGTATATCAAAACTTACACATTTTCATTGTACATACCAGAATAGTACATCAAAACTTACACATTTTCATTGTATATACAAGAAATATACATCAAAACTACACATTTTCATTGTATATACAAGAAATGTACATCAAAACTTACACATTTTCATTGTATATACAAGAATTGTACATCAAAGCTCACACATTTTCATTGTATATACAAGAAATGTACATGAAAACATACACATTTTCATTGTATATACAAGAAAGGTACATCAAAACATACACATTTTCATTGTATATACAAGAAATGTACAACAAAACTTACACATTTTCATTGTACACTCAAGAAATGTACATCAAACTTACACGTTTTCATTGTATATACAAGGAATGTACATCAAAACATACACATTTTCATTGTATATACAAGAAATGTACATCAAAACTCACACATTTTCATTGTATATACAAGAAATGTACATCAAAACTTACACATTTTCATTGTATATACAAGAAATGTACATCAAAGCTCACATATTTTCATTGTATATACAAGAAATGTACATGAAAACATACACATTTTCATTGTATATACAAGAAATGTACATCAAAAGATACACATTTTCATTGTATATACAAGAAATCCACATCAAAACTTACACATTTTCATTGTATACTCAAGAAATGTGTATCAAAACTTACACATTTTCATTGTATATACAAGAAATGTACCTCAAAACATACACATTTTCATTGTACATACAAGAAATATACATCAGAACTTACACACTTTCATTGTATATCAAGAAATGTACATCTAAACATACACATTTTCATTGTACACTCAAGAAATTTACATAGAAACTTACACATTTTCATTGTATATACAAAAAATGTACATCAAAACTTACACACTTTCATTGTATATACAAGCAATGTACATCAAAACTTACACATTTTCATTGTATATACAAGGAATGTACATCAAGACATACACATTTTCATTGTATATACAAGAAATGTACATCAAAACTTACACATTTTCATTGTATATACTAGAAATGTACATCAAAACTTACACATTTTTATTGTATATACAAGAAATGTACATCGAAACTTACACATTTTCATTGTACATACAGGAAATGTACATCAAAAGCTTACATATTTTCATTGTATATGCAAGAAATGCACATCAAAAGTTACACATTTTCATTGTATATAAGGAAATGCAAATCAAAACTTACACATTTTCATTGTATATACAAGCAATGTACATCAAAACATACACATTTTCATTGTATATACAAGAAATGTACATCACAACTTACACATTTTCATTGTATATACAAGAAATGTACATCAAAACTTACACATTTTCATTGCACATACAAGAAATGTAAATCACAAACTTACACGTTTTCATTGTATATACAAGAAATGTACATCAAAACTTACACATTTTCATTGTATATACAAGAAATGTACATCAAAACTTACACATTTTCATTGTACACTCAAGAAATGTACATCAAAACATAGACATTTTCATTGTACAAACAAGAAATGTACATCAAAACTTACACATTTTCATTGTATATACAAGAAATGTACATCAAAGCTGCACATTTTCATTTAACACTCAAGAAATGTACATCAAAACATAGACATTTTCATTGTACAAACAAGAAATGTACATCAAAACTTACACATTTTCATTGTATATACAAGAAATGTACATCAAAACTTACACATTTTCATTGTGCACTCAAGAAATGTACATCAAAGCTTACACATTTTCATTGTACACTCAAGAAATGTACATCAAAACGCACACATTTTCATTGTATACACAAGAAACGTACATAAAAACTTACACATTTTCATTGTACGTACAAGAAATGTACATCAAAAACTTACACATTTTCATTGTATATGCAAGAAATGTACATCAAAACTTACACATTTTCATTGTACATACAAGAAATGTACATCAAAACTTACACATTTTCATTGTATATACAAGAAATATACATCAAAACTACACATTTTCATTGTATATACAAGAAATGTATATCAAAACTTACACATTTTCATTGTCCATACAAGAATTGCACATCAAAACTTACACATTTTCATTGTATATACAAGAAATATACATCAAAGCTACACATTTTCATTGTATATACAAGAAATGTACATCATAACTTACACATTTTCATTGTATATACAAGAATTGTACATCAAAGCTCACACATTTTCATTGTATATACAAGAAATGTACATGAAAACATACACATTTTCATTGTATATACAAGAAATGTACATCAAAACATACACATTTATATTGTATATAAAAGAAATGTACAACAAAACTTACACACTTTCATTGTACACTCAAGAAATGTACATCAAACTTACACGTTTTCATTGTATTTACAAGGAATGTACATCAAAACATACACATTTTCATTGTATATACAAGAAATGTACATCAAAACTCACACATTTTCATTGTATATACAAGAAATGTACATCAAAACTTACACATTTTCATTGTATATACAAGAAATGTACATCAAAGCTCACACATTTTCATTGTATATACAAGAAATGTACATGAAAACATACACATTTTCATTGTATATACAAGAAATGTACATCAAAAGATACACATTTTCATTGTATATACAAGAAATCCACATCAAAACTTACACATTTTCATTGTACACTCAAGAAATGTGTATCAAAACTTACACATTTTCATTGTATATACAAGAAATGTACATCAAAACATACACATTTTCATTGTACATACAAGAAATATACATCAGAACTTACACACTTTCATTGTATATCAAGAAATGTACATCTAAACATACACATTTTCATTGTACACTCAAGAAATGTACATAGAAACTTACACATTTTCATTGTATATACAAGAAATGTACATCAAAACTTACACACTTCCATTGTATATACAAGCAATGTACATCAAAACTTACACATTTTCATTGTATATACAAGAAATGTACATCAAAACTTACACATTTTCATTGTATATACAAGAAATGTACATCAAAGCATACACATTTTCATTGTATATACAAGAAATATACATCAAAACTTACACGTTTTCATTGTATCTACCAGAAATGTACATGAAAACGTACACATTTTCGTTGTACATTCAAGAAATGTACTTCAAAGCTTACACATTTTCATTGTATATACAAGAAATGTACATCAAAGCTTACACATTTTCATTGTACATACAAGAGATGTACATCAAAGCTACACATTTTCATTGTATATACTAGAAATGTTCATCAAAACTTAGAGATTTTCATTGTGTATACAAGAAGTGTACTTCAAAACTTACACATTTTCATTGTATATACAAGAAATGTACATCAAAACATACACATTTTCATTGTATATACAAGAAATGTACATCAAAACATACACACTTTAGTTGTACACTCAAGAAATGTACATCAAAACATACACATTTTCATTGTATATACAAGAATGTACATCAAAACTTACACATTTTCATTGTACATACAAGAAGTGTACATCAAAACATACACATTTTCATTGTATATACAAGAAATGTACATCAAAAACTTACACATTTTCATTGTACACTCAAGAAATGTACATCCAAACATACACATTTTCATTGTATATACAAGAAATGTACATCAAAAACTTACACATTTTCATTGTACATACAAGAAATGTACATCAAAGCTTACACATTTTCATTGTACATACAAGAGATGTACATCAAAGCTACACATTTTCATTGTATATACTAGAAATGTTCATCAAAACTTACAGATTTTCATTGTATATACAAGAAATGTACTTCAAAACTTACACATTTTCATTGTATATACAAGAAATGTACATCAAAACATACACATTTTCATTGTATATACAAGAAATGTACATCAAAACATACACACTTTAGTTGTACACTCAAGAAATGTACATCAAAACATACACATTTTCATTGTATTTACAAGAAATGTACATCAAAGCTGCACATTTTCATTGTACACTCAAGAAATGTACATCAAAACATAGACATTTTCATTGTACAAACAATAAATGTACATCAAAACTTACACATTTTCATTGTATATACAAGAAATGTACATCAAAACTTACACATTTTCATTGTGCACTCAAGAAATGTACATCAAAACTTACACATTTTCATTGTATATACAAGAAATGTACATCAAAACATACACACTTTAGTTGTACACTCAAGAAATGTACATCAAAACATACACATTTTCATTGTATATACAAGAATGTACATCAAAACTTACACATTTTCATTGTACATACAAGAAGTGTACATCAAAACATACACATTTTCATTGTATATACAAGAAATGTACATCAAAAACTTACACATTTTCATTGTACACTCAAGAAATGTACATCCAAACATACACATTTTCATTGTATATACAAGAAATGTACATCAAAAACTTACACATTTTCATTGTACATACAAGAAATGTACATCAAAGCTTACACATTTTCATTGTACATACAAGAGATGTACATCAAAGCTACACATTTTCATTGTATATACTAGAAATGTTCATCAAAACTTACAGATTTTCATTGTATATACAAGAAATGTACTTCAAAACTTACACATTTTCATTGTATATACAAGAAAGGTACATCAAAACATACACATTTTCATTGTATACACAAGAAATGTACATCAAAACATACACACTTTAGTTGTACACTCAAGAAATGTACATCAAAACATACACATTTTTTTTGTATATACAAGAATGTACATCAAAACTTACACATTTTCATTGTACATACAAGAAGTGTACATCAAAACATACACATTTTCATTGTATATACAAGAAATGTACATCAAAAACTTACACATTTTCATTGTACACTCAAGAAATGTACATCCAAACATACACATTTTCATTGTATATACAAGAAATGTACCTCAAAGCTGCACATTTTCATTGTACACTCCAGAAATGTACATCAAAACATAGACATTTTCATTGTACAAACAATAAATGTACATCAAAACTTACACATTTTCATTGTATATACAAGAAATGTACATCAAAACTTACACATTTTCATTGTGCACTCAAGAAATGTACATCAAAACTTACACATTTTCATTGTACACTCAAGAAATGTACATCAAAACATACACATTTTCATTGTATACACAAGAAACGTACATCAAAACTTACACATTTTCATTGTACATACAAGAAATGTACATCAAAACTTACACATTTTCATTGTATATACAAGAAATATACATCAAAACTACACATTTTCATTGTATATACAAGAAATGTACATCAAAACGTACACATTTTCATTGTATATACAAGAAATGTACATCAAAACTTACACATTTTCATTGTACATACAGGAAATGTACATCAAAACTTACACATTTTCATTGTATATACAAGAAATGTACATCAAAACTTACACATTTTCATTGTATATACAAGAAATGTACATCAAAGCTGCACATTTTCATTGTACACTCAAGAAATGTACATCAAAACATAGACATTTTCATTGTACAAACAAGAAATGTACATCAAAACTTACACATTTTCATTGTATATACAAGAAATGTACATCAAAACTTACACATTTTCATTGTGCACTCAAGAAATGTACATCAGAACTTACACATTTTCATTGTACACTCAAGAAATGTACATCAAAACTTACACATTTTCATTGTATATGCAAGACATGTACATCAAAACTTACACATTTTCATTGTACATACAAGAAATGTACATCAAAACTTACACATTTTGATTGTATATACAAGAAATATACATCAAAACTACACATTTTCATTGTATATACAAGAAATGTACATCAAAACTTACACATTTTCATTGTATATACAAGAAATGTACATCAAAACTTACACATTTTCATTGTATATACAAGAATTGTACATCAAAGCTCACACATTTTCATTGTATATACAAGAAATGTACATGAAAACATACACATTTTCATTGTATATACAAGAAATGTACATCTAAACATACACATTTTCATTGTACACTCAAGAAATGTACAACAAAACTTACACATTTTCATGGTACACTCAAGAAATGTACATCAAAACTTACACGTTTTCATTGTATATACAAGGAATGTACATCAAAACATACACCTTTTCATTGTATATACAAGAAATGTACATCAAAACTCACATATTTTCATTGTATATACAAGAAATTTACATCAAGACTTACACATTTTCATTGTATATGCAAGAAATGTACATCAAAGCTCACATATTTTCATTGTATATACAAGAAGTGTACATGATAACATACACATTTTCATTGTATATACAAGAAATGTACATCAAAAGATACACATTTTCATTGTATATACAAGAAATCCACATCAAAACTTACACATTTTCATTGTACACTCAAGAAATGTGTATCAAAACTTACACATTTTCATTGTATATACAAGTAATGTACATCAAAACTTACACATTTTCATTGTATATACAAGAAATGTACATCAAAGCATACACATATTCATTGTATATACAAGAAATATACATCAAAACTTACACGTTTTCATTGTATCTACCAGAAATGTACATGAAAACGTACACATTTTCGTTGTACATTCAAGAAATGTACATCAAAGCTGACACATTTTCATTGTACATACAAGAAATGTACATCAAAACTACACATTTTCTTTGTATATACAAGAAATGTACTTCAAAACATACACATTTTCATTGTATATACAAGAATGTTCATCAAAACTTACACATTTTCATTGGACATACAAGAAATTTACATCAAAACATACACATTTTCATTGTATATACAATAAATGTACATCAAAACTTACACGTTTTCATTGTATATACAAGAAATGTACATCAAAACCTACACATTTTCATTGTATATACAAGAAATGTACAGCAAAATAAACCTTTTCATTGTATATACAAGAAATGTACATCAAAACTACACATTTTCGTTGTACACTATAGAAGTGTACATCAAAACATACAGATTTTCATTGTACAGACAAGAAATGTACTACAAAACTTACACATTTTCTTTGTATATACAAGAAATGTACATCAAAACTTACACATTTTCATTGTATATACAAGTATTGTACATCAAAGCTCACAAATTTTCATTGTATATACAAGAAATGTACATGAAAACATACACATTTTCATTGTATATACAAGAAATGTACATCAAAACATACACATTTTCATTGTATATACAAGAAATGTACATCAAAACTCACACATTTTCATTGTATATACAAGAAATGTACATCAAAACTTACACATTTTCATGTATATACAAGAAATTTACATCAAAGCTCACACATTTTCATTGTATATACAAGAAATGTACATGAAAACATACACATTTTCATTGTATATACAAGAAATGTACATCCAAAGATACACATTTTCATTGTATATACAAGAAATCCACATCAAAACTTACACATTTTCATTGTACACTCAAGAAATGTGTATCAAAACTTACACATTTTCATTGTATATACAAGAAATGTACATCAAAACATACACATTTTCATTGTACATACAAGAAATATACATCAGAACTTACACACTTTCATTGTATATCAAGAAATGTACATCTAAACATACACATTTTCATTGTACACTCAAGAAATGTACATAGAAACTTACACATTTTCATTGTATATACAAGCAATGTACATCAAAACTTACACACTTTCATTGTATATACAAGCAATGTACATCAAAACTTACAAATTTTCATTGTATATACAAGGAATGTACATCAAAACATACACATTTTCATTGTATATACAAGAAATGTACATCAAAACTTACACATTTTCATTGTATATACTAGAAATGTACATCAAAACTTACACATTTTTATTGTATATACAAGAAATGTACATCGAAACTTACACATTTTCATTGTACATACAGGAAATGTACATCAAAAGCTTACATATTTTCATTGTATATGCAAGAAATGCACATCAAAAGTTACACATTTTCATTGTATATAAGGAAATGCAAATCAAAACTTACACATTTTCATTGTATATACAAGCAATGTACATCAAAACATACACATTTTCATTGTATATACAAGAAATGTACATCACAACTTACACATTTTCATTGTATATACAAGAAATGTACATCAAAACTTACACATTTTCATTGTACATACAAGAAATGTACATCACAAACTTACACATTTTCATTGTATATACAAGAAATGTACATCAAAACTTACACATTTTCATTGTATATACAAGAAATGTACATCAAAACTTACACATTTTCATTGTACACTCAAGAAATGTACATCAAAACATAGACATTTTCATTGTACAAACAAGAAATGTACATCAAAACTTACACATTTTCATTGTATATACAAGAAATGTACATCAAAGCTGCACATTTTCATTTAACACTCAAGAAATGTACATCAAAACATAGACATTTTCATTGTACAAACAAGAAATGTACATCAAAACTTACACATTTTCATTGTATATACAAGAAATGTACATCAAAACTTACACATTTTCATTGTGCACTCAAGAAATGTACATCAAAGCTTACACATTTTCATTGTACACTCAAGAAATGTACATCAAAACACACACATTTTCATTGTATACACAAGAAACGTACATCAAAACTTACTCATTTTCATTGTACATACAAGAAATGTACATCAAAAACTTACACATTTTCATTGTATATGCAAGAAATGTACATCAAAACTTACACATTTTCATTGGACATACAAGAAATGTACATCAAAACATACACATTTTCATTGTATATACAATAAATGTACATCAAAACTTACACATTTTCATTGTATATACAAGAAATGTACATCAAAACCTACACATTTTCATTGTATATACAAGAAATGTACAGCAAAATAAACCTTTTCATTGTATATACAAGAAATGTACATCAAAACTACACATTTTCGTTGTACACTAAAGAAGTGTACATCAAAACATACAGATTTTCATTGTACAGACAAGAAATGTACTACAAAACTTACACATTTTCTTTGTATATACAAGAAATGTACATCAAAACTTACACATTTTCATTGTATATACAAGTATTGTACATCAAAGCTCACAAATTTTCATTGTATATACAAGAAATGTACATGAAAACATACACATTTTCATTGTATATACAAGAAATGTACATCAAAACATACACATTTTCATTGTATATACAAGAAATGTACAACAAAACTTACACATTTTCATTGTACACTCAAGAAATGTACATCAAACTTACACGTTTTCATTGTATATACAAGGAATGTACATCAAAACATACACATTTTCATTGTATATACAAGAAATGTACATCAAAACTCACACATTTTCATTGTATATACAAGAAATGTACATCAAAACTTACACATTTTCATGTATATACAAGAAATGTACATCAAAGCTCACACATTTTCATTGTATATACAAGAAATGTACATGAAAACATACACATTTTCATTGTATATACAAGAAATGTACATCAAAAGATACACATTTTCATTGTATATACAAGAAATCCACATCAAAACTTACACATTTTCATTGTACACTCAAGAAATGTGTATCACAACTTACACATTTTCATTGTATATACAAGAAATGTACATCAAAACATACACATTTTCATTGTACATACAAGAAATATACATCAGAACTTACACACTTTCATTGTATATCAAGAAATGTACATCTAAACATACACATTTTCATTGTACACTCAAGAAATGTACATAGAAACTTACACATTTTCATTGTATATACAAGCAATGTACATCAAAACTTACACACTTTCATTGTATATACAAGCAATGTACATCAAAACTTACAAATTTTCATTGTATATACAAGGAATGTACATCAAAACATACACATTTTCATTGTATATACAACAAATGTACATCAAAACTTACACATTTTCATTGTATATACTAGAAATGTACATGAAAACTTACACATTTGTATTGTATATACAAGAAATGTACATCGAAACTTACACATTTTCATTGTACATACAGGAAATGTACATCAAAAGCTTACATATTTTCATTGTATATGCAAGAAATGCACATCAAAAGTTACACATTTTCATTGTATATAAGGAAATGCAAATCAAAACTTACACATTTTCATTGTATATACAAGAAATGTACATCAAAACATACACATTTTCATTGTATATACAAGAAATGTACATCACAACTTACACATTTTCATTGTATATACAAGAAATGTACATCAAAACTTACACATTTTCATTGTACATACAAGAAATGTACATCACAAACTTACACATTTTCATTGTATATACAAGAAATGTACATCAAAACTTACACATTTTCATTGTATATACAAGAAATGTACATCAAAACTTACACATTTTCATTGTACACTCAAGAAATGTACATCAAAACATAGACATTTTCATTGTACAAACAAGAAATGTACATCAAAACTTACACATTTTCATTGTATATACAAGAAATGTACATCAAAGCTGCACATTTTCATTTAACACTCAAGAAATGTACATCAAAACATAGACATTTTCATTGTACAAACAAGAAATGTACATCAAAACTTACACATTTTCATTGTATATACAAGAAATGTACATCAAAACTTACACATTTTCATTGTGCACTCAAGAAATGTACATCAAAGCTTACACATTTTCATTGTACACTCAAGAAATGTACATCAAAACACACACATTTTCATTGTATACACAAGAAACGTACATCAAAACTTACTCATTTTCATTGTACATACAAGAAATGTACATCAAAAAGCTTACACATTTTCATTGTATATGCAAGAAATGTACATCAAAACTTACACATTTTCATTGTACATACAAGAAATGTACATCAAAACTTACACACTTTCATTGTATATACAAGCAATGTACATCAAAACTTACAAATTTTCATTGTATATACAAGGAATGTACACCAAACATACACATTTTCATTGTATATACAACAAATGTACATCAAAACTTACACATTTTCATTGTATATACTAGAAATGTACATGAAAACTTACACATTTGTATTGTATATACAAGAAATGTACATCGAAACTTACACATTTTCATTGTACATACAGGAAATGTACATCAAAAGCTTACATATTTTCATTGTATATGCAAGAAATGCACATCAAAAGTTACACATTTTCATTGTATATAAGGAAATGCAAATCAAAACTTACACATTTTCATTGTATATACAAGAAATGTACATCAAAACATACACATTTTCATTGTATATACAAGAAATGTACATCACAACTTACACATTTTCATTGTATATACAAGAAATGTACATCAAAACTTACACATTTTCATTGTACATACAAGAAATGTACATCACAAACTTACACATTTTCATTGTATATACAAGAAATGTACATCAAAACTTACACATTTTCATTGTATATACAAGAAATGTACATCAAAACTTACACATTTTCATTGTACACTCAAGAAATGTACATCAAAACATAGACATTTTCATTGTACAAACAAGAAATGTACATCAAAACTTACACATTTTCATTGTATATACAAGAAATGTACATCAAAGCTGCACATTTTCATTTAACACTCAAGAAATGTACATCAAAACATAGACATTTTCATTGTACAAACAAGAAATGTACATCAAAACTTACACATTTTCATTGTATATACAAGAAATGTACATCAAAACTTACACATTTTCATTGTGCACTCAAGAAATGTACATCAAAGCTTACACATTTTCATTGTACACTCAAGAAATGTACATCAAAACACACACATTTTCATTGTATACACAAGAAACGTACATCAAAACTTACTCATTTTCATTGTACATACAAGAAATGTACATCAAAAACTTACACATTTTCATTGTATATGCAAGAAATGTACATCAAAACTTACACATTTTCATTGTACATACAAGAAATGTACATCAAAACTTACACATTTTCATTGTATATACAAGAAATATACATCAAAACTACACATTTTCATTGTATATACAAGAAATGTATATCAAAACTTACACATTTTCATTGTACATACAAGAATTGTACATCAAAACTTACACATTTTCATTGTATATACAAGAAATATACATCAAAACTACACATTTTCATTGTATATACAAGAAATGTACATCAAAACTTACACATTTTCATTGTATATACAAGAATTGTACATCAAAGCTCACACATTTTCATTGTATATACAAGAAATGTACATGAAAACATACACATTTTCATTGTATATACAAGAAATGTACATCAAAACATACACATTTTCATTGTATATACAAGAAATGTACAACAAAACTTACACATTTTCATTGTATATACAAGAAATGTACATCAAAACTTACGCATTTTCATTGTATATACAAGAAATGTACATCAAAGCATACACATTTTCATTGTAGATACAAGAAATATACATCAAAACTTACACGTTTTCATTGTATCTACCAGAAATGTACATGAAAACGTACACATTTTCGTTGTACATTCAAGAAATGTACTTCAAAGCTTACACATTTTCATTGTATATACAAGAAATGTACATCAAAGCTTACACATTTTCATTGTACATACAAGAGATGTACATCAAAGCTACACATTTTCATTGTATATACTAGAAATGTTCATCAAAACTTACAGATTTTCATTGTATATACAAGAAATGTACTTCAAAACTTACACATTTTCATTGTATATACAAGAAATGTACATCAAAACATACACATTGTCATTGTATATACAAGAAATGTACATCAAAACATACACACCTTAGTTGTACACTCAAGAAATGTACATCAAAACATACACATTTTCATTGTATATACAAGAATGTACATCAAAACTTACACATTTTCATTGTACATACAAGAAGTGTACATCAAAACATACACATTTTCATTGTATATACAAGAAATGTACATCAAAAACTTACACATTTTCATTGTACACTCAAGAAATGTACATCCAAACATACACATTTTCATTGTATATACAAGAAATGTACATCAAAAACTTACACATTTTCATTGTACATACAAGAAGTGTACATCAAAACATACACATTTTCATTGTATATACAAGAAATGTACATCAAAACTTACACATTTTCATTGTATATACAAGAAATGTACATCAAAACATACACATTTTCATTGTATATACAAGAAATGTACAGCAAAACAAACCTTTTCATTGTATATACAAGAAATGTACATCAAAACTACACATTTTCGTTGTACACTAAAGAAGTGTACATCAAAACATACAGATTTTCATTGTACAGACAAGAAATGTTCTACAAAACTTACACATTTTCTTTGTATATACAAGAAATGTATATCAAAACTTACACATTTTCATTGTACATACAAGAATTGTACATCAAAACTTACACATTTTCATTGTATATACAAGAAATATACATCAAAACTACACATTTTCATTGTATATACAAGAAATGTACATCAAAACTTACACATTTTCATTGTATATACAAGAATTGTACATCAAAGCGCACAAATTTTCATTGTATATACAAGAAATGTACATGAAAACATACACATTTTCATTGTATATACAAGAAATGTACATCAAAACATACACATTTTCATTGTATATACAAGAAATGTACAACAAAACTTACACATTTTCATTGTACACTCAAGAAATGTACATCAAAAACTTACACATTTTCATTGTACATACAAGAAGTGTACATCAAAACATACACATTTTCATTGTATATACAAGAAATGTACATCAAAACTTACACATTTTCATTGTATATACAAGAAATGTACATCAAAGCTGCACATTTTCATTGTACACTCAAGAAATGTACATCAAAACATAGACATTTTCATTGTACAAACAAGAAATGTACATCAAAACTTACACATTTTCATTGTATATACAAGAAACGTACATCAAAACTTACACATTTTCATTGTGCACTCAAGAAATGTACATCAAAACTTACACATTTTCATTGTACACTCAAGAAATGTACATCAAAACATACACATTTTCATTGTATACACAAGAAACGTACATCAAAACTTACACATTTTCATTGTACATACAAGAAATGTACATCAAAACTTACACATTTTCATTGTATATACAAGAAATATACATCAAAACTACACATTTTCATTGTATATACAAGAAATGTACATCAAAACTTACACATTTTCATTGTATATACAAGAAATGTACATCAAAACTTACACATTTTCATTGTACATACAGGAAATGTACATCAAAACTTACACATTTTCATTGTATATACAAGAAATGTACATCAAAACTTACACATTTTCATTGTATATACAGAAATGTACATCAAAGCTGCACATTTTCATTGTACACTCAAGAAATGTACATCAAAACATAGACATTTTCATTGTACAAACAAGAAATGTACATCAAAACTTACACATTTTCATTGTATATACAAGAAATGTACATCAAAACTTACACATTTTCATTGTGCACTCAAGAAATGTACATCAAAACTTACACATTTTCATTGTACACTCAAGAAATGTACATCAAAACTTACACATTTTCATTGTATATGCAAGAAATGTACATCAAAACTTACACATTTTCATTGTACATACAAGAAATGTACATCAAAACTTACACATTTTCATTGTATATACAAGAAATGTACATCAAAACTTACACATTTTCATTGTATATACAAGAATTGTACATCAAAGCTCACACATTTTCATTGTATATACAAGAAATGTACATGAAAACATACACATTTTCATTGTATATACAAGAAATGTACATCTAAACATACACATTTTCATTGTACACTCAAGAAATGTACATCAAAACTTACACGTTTTCATTGTATATACAAGGAATGTACATCAAAACATACACCTTTTCATTGTCTATACAAGAAATGTACATCAAAACTCACATATTTTCATTGTATATACAAGAAATTTACATCAAAACTTACACATTTTCATTGTATATGCAAGAAATGTACATCAAAGCTCACATATTTTCATTGTATATACAAGAAATGTACATGAAAACATACAC
Source organism: Tenodera sinensis (assembly GCA_030765045.1). Lineage (NCBI taxonomy): Eukaryota > Metazoa > Arthropoda > Insecta > Mantodea > Mantidae > Tenodera > Tenodera sinensis. The sequence goes on along the minus strand of CM060966.1, from coordinate 63,530,020 downwards.
ATTTTCATTGTATATACAAGAAATGTACATCAAAAGATACACATTTTCATTGTATATACAAGAAATCCACATCAAAACTTACACATTTTCATTGTACACTCAAGAAATGTGTATCAAAACTTACACATTTTCATTGTATATACAAGTAATGTACATCAAAACTAACACATTTTCATTGTATATACAAGAAATGTACAGCAAAACAAACCTTTTCATTGTATATACAAGAAATGTACATGAAAACGTACACATTTTCGTTGTACATTCAAGAAATGTACATCAAAGCTGACACATTTTCATTGTATATAACAGAAATGTACATCAAAGCTTACACATTTTCATTGTACATACAAGAAATGTACACCAAAACTACACATTTTCTTTGTATATACAAGAAATGTACTTCAAAACATACACATTTTCATTGTATATACAAGAATGTTCATCAAAACTTACACATTTTCATTGGACATACAAGAAATGTACATCAAAACATACACATTTTCATTGTATATACAATAAATGTACATCAAAACTTACACATTTTCATTGTATATACAAGAAATGTACATCAAAACCTACACATTTTCATTGTATATACAAGAAATGTACAGCAAAACAAACCTTTTCATTGTATATACAAGAAATGTACATCAAAACTACACATTTACGTTGTACACTAAAGAAGTGTACATCAAAACATACAGATTTTCATTGTACAGACAAGAAATGTACATCAAAACTTACACATTTTCTTTGTATATACAAGAAATGTATATCAAAACTTACACATTTTCATTGTACATACAAGAATTGTACATCAAAACTTACACATTTTCATTGTATATACAAGAAATATACATCAAAACTACACATTTTCATTGTATATACAAGAAATGTACATCAAAACTTACACATTTTCATTGTATATACAAGAATTGTACATCAAAGCTCACACATTTTCATTGTATATACAAGAAATGTACATGAAAACATACACATTTTCATTGTATATACAAGAAATGTACATCAAAACATACACATTTTCATTGTATATACAAGAAATGTACAACAAAACTTACACATTTTCATTGTACACTCAAGAAATGTACATCAAACTTACACGTTTTCATTGTTATACAAGGAATGTACATCAAAACATACACATTTTCATTGTATATACAAGAAATGTACATCAAAACTCACACATTTTCATTGTATATACAAGAAATGTACATCAAAACTTACACATTTTCATTGTATATACAAGAAATGTACATCAAAGCTCACACATTTTCATTGTATATACAAGAAATGTACATGAAAACATACACATTTTCATTGTATATACAAGAAATGTACATCAAAAGATACACATTTTCACTGTATATACAAGAAATCCACATCAAAACTTACACATTTTCATTGTACACTCAAGAAATGTGTATCAAAACTTACACATTTTCATTGTATATACAAGAAATGTACATCAAAACATACACATTTTCATTGTACATACAAGAAATATACATCAGAACTTACACACTTTCATTGTATATCAAGAAATGTACATCTAAACATACACATTTTCATTGTACACTCAAGAAATGTACATAGAAACTTACACATTTTCATTGTATATACAAGAAATGTACATCAAAACTTACACACTTTCATTGTATATACAAGCAATGTACATCAAAACTTACACATTTTCATTGTATATACAAGGAATGTACATCAAAACATACGCATTTTCATTGTATATACAAGAAATGTACATCAAAACTTACACATTTTCATTGTATATACTAGAAATGTACATCAAAACTTACACATTTTTATTGTATATACAAGAAATGTTCATCGAAACTTACACATTTTCATTGTACATACAGGAAATGTACATCAAAAGCTTACATATTTTCATTGTATATGCAAGAAATGCACATCAAAAGTTACACATTTTCATTGTATATAAGGAAATGCAAATCAAAACTTACACATTTTCATTGTACACTCAAGAAATGTACATCAAAACTTACACATTTTCATTGTATATGCAAGAAATGTACATCAAAACTTACACATTTTCATTGTACATACAAGAAATGTACATCAAAACTTACACATTTTCATTGTATATACAAGAAATATACATCAAAACTACACATTTTCATTGTATATACAAGAAATGTACATCAAAACTTACACATTTTCATTGTATATACAAGAATTGTACATCAAAGCTCACACATTTTCATTGTATATACAAGAAATGTACATGAAAACATACACATTTTCATTGTATATACAAGAAATGTACATCAAAAGATACACATTTTCATTGTATATACAAGAAATTTACAACAAAACTTACACATTTTCATTGTACACTCAAGAAATGTACATCAAAACTTACACGTTTTCATTGTATATACAAGGAATGTACATCAAAACATACTCCTTTTCACTGTATATACAAGAAATGTACATCAAAACTCACATATTTTCATTGTATATACAAGAAATTTACATCAAAACTTACACATTTTCATTGTATATGCAAGAAATGTACATCAAAGCTCACATATTTTCATTGTATATACAAGAAATGTACATGAAAACATACACATTTTCATTGTATATACAAGAAATGTACATCAAAAGATACACATTTTCATTGTATATACAAGAAATCCACATCAAAACTTACACATTTTCATTGTACACTCAAGAAATGTGTATCAAAACTTACACATTTTCATTGTATATACAAGGAATGTACATCAAAGCATACACATTTTCATTGTATATACAAGAAATATACATCAAAACTTACACGTTTTCATTGTATCTACCAGAAATGTACATGAAAACGTACACATTTTCGTTGTACATTCAAGAAATGTACTTCAAAGCTTACACATTTTCATTGTATATACAAGAAATGTACATCAAAGCTTACACATTTTCATTGTACATACAAGAGATGTACATCAAAGCTACACATTTTCATTGTATATACTAGAAATGTTCATCAAAACTTACAGATTTTCATTGTATATACAAGAAATGTACTTCAAAACTTACACATTTTCATTGTATATACAAGAAATGTACATCAAAACATACACATTTTCATTGTATATACAAGAAATGTACATCAAAACATACACACTTTAGTTGTACACTCAAGAAATGTACATCAAAACATACACATTTTCATTGTATATACAAGAATGTACATCAAAACTTACACATTTTCATTGTACATACAAGAAGTGTACATCAAAACATACACATTTTCATTGTATATACAAGAAATGTACATCAAAAACTTACACATTTTCATTGTACACTCAAGAAATGTACATCCAAACATACACATTTTCATTGTATATACAAGAAATGTACATCAAAAACTTACACATTTTCATTGTACATACAAGAAGTGTACATCAAAACATACACATTTTCATTGTATATACAAGAAATGTACATCAAAACTTACACATTATCATTGTATATACAAGAAATGTACATCAAAGCTGCACATTTTCATTGTACACTCAAGAAATGTACATCAACACATAGACATTTTCATTGTACAAACAAGAAATGTACATCAAAACTTACACATTTTCATTGTATATACAAGAAATGTACATCAAAACTTACACATTTTCATTGTGCACTGAAGAAATGTACATCAAAACTTACACATTTTCATTGTACACTCAAGAAATGTACATCAAAACATACACATTTTCATTGTATACACAAGAAACGTACATCAAAACTTACACATTTTCATTGTACATACAAGAAATGTACATCAAAACTTACACATTTTCATTGTATATACAAGAAATATACATCAAAACTACACATTTTCATTGTATATACAAGAAATGTACATCAAAACTTACACATTTTCATTGTATATACAAGAAATGTACATCAAAACTTACACATTTTCATTGTACATACAGGAAATGTACATCAAAACTTACACATTTTCATTGTATATACAAGAAATGTACATCAAAACTTACACATTTTCATTGTATATACAAGAAATGTACATCAAAGCTGCACATTTTCATTGTACACTCAAGAAATGTACATCAAAACATAGACATTTTCATTGTACAAACAAGAAATGTACATCAAAACTTTTACATTTTCATTGTATATACAAGAAATGTACTTGAAAACATACACATTTTCATTGTATATACAAGAAATGGACATCAAAAGATACACATTTTCATTGTATATACAAGAAATGTACAACAAAACTTACACATTTTCATTGTACACTCAAGAAATGTACATCAAAACTTACACGTTTTCATTGTATATACAAGGAATGTACATCAAAACATACACCTTTTCATTGTCTATACAAGAAATGTACATCAAAACTCACATATTTTCATTGTATATACAAGAAATTTAGATCAAAACTTACACATTTTCATTGTATATGCAAGAAATGTACATCAAAGCTCACATATTTTCATTGTATATACAAGAAATGTACATGAAAACATACACATTTTCATTGTATATACAAGAAATGTACATCAAAAGATACACATTTTCATTGTATATACAAGAAATCCACATCAAAACTTACACATTTTCATTGTACACTCAAGAAATGTGTATCAAAACTTACACATGTTCATTGTATATACAAGTAATGTACATCAAAACTAGCACATTTTCATTGTACATACAAGAAATGTACATCAAAGCATACACATTTTCATTGTATATACAAGAAATATACATCAAAACTTACACGTTTTCATTGTATATAAAAGAAATGTACATCAAAGCTTAAACATTTTCATTGTACATACAAGAAATGTACACCAAAACTACACATTTTCTTTGTATATACAAGAAATGTACTTCAAAACATACACATTTTCATTGTATATACAAGAATGTTCATCAAAACTTACACATTTTCATTGGACATACAAGAAATGTACATCAAAACATACACATTTTCATTGTATATACAATAAATGTACATCAAAACTTACACATTTTCATTGTATATACAAGAAATGTACATCAAAACCTACACATTTTCATTGTATATACAAGAAATGTACAGCAAAACCAACCTTTTCATTGTATATACAAGAAATGTACATCAAAACTACACATTTTCGTTGTACACTAAAGAAGTGTACATCAAAAGATACAGATTTTCATTGTACAGACAAGAAATGTACATCAAAACTTACACATTTTCTTTGTATATACAAGAAATGTATATCAAAACTTACACATTTTCATTATACATACAAGAATTGTACATCAAAACTTACACATTTTCATTGTATATACAAGAAATATACATCAAAACTACACATTTTCATTGTATATACAAGAAATGTACATCAAAACTTACACATTTTCATTGTATATACAAGAATTGTACATCAAAGCTCACAAATTTTCATTGTATATACAAGAAATGTACATGAAAACATACACATTTTCATTGTATATACAAGAAATGTACAACAAAACTTACACATTTTCATTGTACACTCAAGAAATGTACATCAAACTTACACGTTTTCATTGTATATACAAGGAATGTACATCAAAACATACACATTTTCATTGTATATACAAGAAATGTACATCAAAACTCACACATTTTCATTGTATATACAAGAAATGTACATCAAAACTTACACATTTTCATTGTATATACAAGAAATGTACATCAAAGCTCACACATTTTCATTGTATATACAAGAAATGTACATGAAAACATACACATTTTCATTGTATATACAAGAAATGTACATCAAAAGATACACATTTTCACTGTATATACAAGAAATCCACATCAAAACTTACACATTTTCATTGTACACTCAAGAAATGTGTATCAAAACTTACAAATTTCATTGTATATACAAGAAATGTACATCAAAACATACACATTTTCATTGTACATACAAGAAATATACATCAGAACTTACACACTTTCATTGTATATCAAGAAATGTACATCTAAACATACACATTTTCATTGTACACTCAAGAAATGTACATAGAAACTTACACATTTTCATTGTATATACAAGAAATGTACATCAAAACTTACACACTTTCATTGTATATACAAGCAATGTACATCAAAACTTACACATTTTCATTGTATATACAAGGAATGTACATCAAAACATACGCATTTTCATATATATACAAGAAATGTACATCAAAACTTACACATTTTCATTGTATATACTAGAAATGTATATCAAAACTTACACATTTTTATTGTATATACAAGAAATGGTCATCGAAACTTACACATTTTCATTGTACATACAGGAAATGTACATCAAAAGCTTACATATTTTCATTCTATATGCAAGAAATGCACATCAAAAGTTACACATTTTCATTGTATATAAGGAAATGCAAATCAAAACTTACACATTTTCATTGTACACTCAAGAAATGTACATCAAAACTTACACATTTTCATTGTATATGCAAGAAATGTACATCAAAACTTACACATTTTCATTGTACATACAAGAAATGTACATCAAAACTTACACATTTTCATTGTATATACAAGAAATATACATCAAAACTACACATTTTCATTGTATATACAAGAAATGTACATCAAAACTTACACATTTTCATTGTATATGCAAGAATTGTACATCAAAGCTCACACATTTTCATTGTATATACAAGAAATGTACATGAAAACATACACATTTTCATTGTATATACAAGAAATGTACATCAAAAGATACACATTTTCATTGTATATACAAGAAATGTACAACAAAACTTACACATTTTCATTGTACACTCAAGAAATGTACATCAAAACTTACACATTTTCATTGTATATACAAGGAATGTACATCAAAACATACTCCTTTTCATTGTATATACAAGAAATTTACATCAAAACTTACACATTTTCATTGTATATGCAAGAAATGTACATCAAAGCTCACATATTTTCATTGTATATACAAGAAATGTACATGAAAACATACACATTTTCATTGTATATACAAGAAATGTACATCAAAAGATACACATTTTCATTGTATGTACAAGAAATCCACATCAAAACTTACACATTTTCATTGTACACTCAAGAAATGTGTATCAAAACTTACACATTTTCATTGTATATACAAGGAATGTACATCAAAACATACACATTTTCATTGTACATACAAGAAATATACATCAGAACTTACACAACTTGATTGTATGTCAAGAAATGTACATCTAAACATACACATTTTCATTGTACACTCAAGAAATGTACATAGAAACTTACACATTTTCATTGTATATACAAGAAATGTACATCAAAACTTACACACTTTCATTGTATATACAAGCAATGTACATCAAAACTTACACATTTTCATTGTATATACAAGTAATGTACATAAAAACTTACACATTTTCATTGTATATACAAGAAATGTACATCAAAACTTACACATTTTCATTGTGCACTCAAGAAATGTACATCAAAGCTTACACATTTTCATTGTACACTCAAGAAATGTACATCAAAACACACACATTTTCATTGTATACGCAAGAAACGTACATCAAAACTTACACATTTTCATTGTACATACAAGAAATGTACATCAAAAACTTACACATTTTCATTGTATATGCAAGAAATGTACATCAAAACTTACACATTTTCATTGTACATACAAGAAATGTACATCAAAGCTTACACATTTTCATTGTATATACAAGAAATATACATCAAAACTACACATTTTCATTGTATATACAAGAAATGTACATCAAAACATACACATTTTCATTGTATATACAAGAAATGTACAACAAAACTTACACATTTTCATTGCACACTCAAGAAATGTACATCAAACTTACACGTTTTCATTGTATATACAAGGAATGTACATCAAAACATACACATTTTCATTGTATATACAAGAAATGTACATCAAAACTCACACATTTTCATTGTATATACAAGAAATGTACATCAAAACTTACACATTTTCATTGTATATACAAGAAATGTACATCAAAGCTCACACATTTTCATTGTATATACAAGAAATGTACATGAAAACATACACATTTTCATTGTATATACAAGAAATGTACATCAAAAGATACACATTTTCATTGTATATACAAGAAATCCACATCAAAACTTACACATTTTCATTGTACACTCAAGAAATGTGTATCAAAACTTACACATTTTCATTGTATATACAAGAAATGTACATCAAAACATACACATTTTCATTGTACATACAAGAAATATACATCAGAACTTACACACTTTCATTGTATATCAAGCAATGTACATCTAAACATACACATTTTCATTGTACACTCAAGAAATGTACATAGAAACTTACACATTTTCATTGTATATACAAGAAATGTACATCAAAACTTACACACTTTCATTGTATATACAAGCAATGTACATCAAAACTTACACATTTTCATTGTATATACAAGGAATGTACATCAAAACATACACATTTTCATTGTATATACAAGAAATGTACATCAAAACTTACACATTTTCATTGTATATACTAGAAATGTACATCAAAACTTACACATTTTTATTGTATATACAAGAAATGTACATCGAAACTTACACATTTTCATTGTACATACAGGAAATGTACATCAAAAGCTTACATATTTTCATTGTATATGCAAGAAATGCACATCAAAAGTTACACATTTTCATTGTATATAAGGAAATGCAAATCAAAACTTACACATTTTCATTGTATATACAAGCAATGTACATCAAAACATACACATTTTCATTGTATATACAAGAGATGTACATCACAACTTACACATTTTCATTGTATATACAAGAAATGTACATCAAAACTTACACATTTTCATTGTACATACAAGAAATGTACATCACAAACTTACACATTTTCATTGTATATACAAGAAATGTACATCAAAACTTACACATTTTCATTGTATATACAAGAAATGTACATCAAAACTTACACATTTTCATTGTACACTCAAGAAATGTACATCAAATTATAGACATTTTCATTGTACAAACAAGAAATGTACATCAAAACTTACACATTTTCATTGTATATACAAGAAATGTACATCAAAGCTGCACATTTTCATTTAACACTCAAGAAATGTACATCAAAACATAGACATTTTCATTGTACAAACAAGAAATGTACATCAAAACTTACACATTTTCATTGTATATACAAGAAATGTACATCAAAACTTACACATTTTCATTGTGCACTCAAGACATGTACATCAAAGCTTACACATTTTCATTGTACACTCAAGAAATGTACATCAAAACACACACATTTTCATTGTATACACAAGAAACGTACATCAAAACTTACACATTTTCATTGTACATACAAGAAATGTACATCAAAAACTTACACATTTTGATTGTATATGCAAGAAATGTACATCAAAACTTACACATTTTCATTGTACATACAAGAAATGTACATCAAAACTACACATTTTCATTGTATATACAAGAAATATACATCAAAACTACACATTTTCATTGTATTTACAAGAAATGTATATCATAACTTACACATTTTCATTGTACATACAAGAATTGTACATCAAAACTTACACATTTTCATTGTATATACAAGAAATATACATCAAAGCTACACATTTTCATTGTATATACAAGAAATGTACATCAAAACTTACACATTTTCATTGTATATACAAGAATTGTACATCAAAGCTCACAAATTTTCATTGTATATACAAGAAATGTACATGAAAACATACACATTTTCATTGTATATACAAGAAATGTACATCAAAACATACACATTTTCATTGTATATACAAGAAATGTACATCAAAACTTACACATTTTCATTGTATATACAAGAAATATACATCAAAGCTCACACATTTTCATTGTATATACAAGAAATGTACATGAAAACATACACATTTTCATTGTATATACAAGAAATGTACATCAAAAGATACACATTTTCATTGTATATACAAGAAATCCACATCAAAACTTACACATTTTCATTGTACACTCAAGAAATGTGTATCAAAACTTACACATTTTCATTGTATATAAAAGAAATGTACATCAAAGCTTACACATTTTCATTGTACATACAAGAAATGTACACCAAAACTACACATTTTCTTTGTATATACAAGAAATGTACTTCAAAACATACACATTTTCATTGTATATACAAGAATGTTCATCAAAACTTACACATTTTCATTGGACATACAAGAAATGTACATCAAAACATACACATTTTCATTGTATATACAATAAATGTACATCAAAACTTACACATTTTCATTGTATATACAAGAAATGTACATCAAAACCTACACATTTTCATTGTATATACAAGAAATGTACAGCAAAACCAACCTTTTCATTGTATATACAAGAAATGTACATCAAAACTACACATTTTCGTTGTACACTAAAGAAGTGTACATCAAAAGATACAGATTTTCATTGTACAGACAAGAAATGTACATCAAAACTTACACATTTTCTTTGTATATACAAGAAATGTATATCAAAACTTACACATTTTCATTGTACATACAAGAATTGTACATCAAAACTTACACATTTTCATTGTATAAACAAGAAATATACATCAAAACTACACATTTTCATTGTATATACAAGAAATGTACATCAAAACTTACACATTTTCATTGTATATACAAGAATTGTACATCAAAGCTCACAAATTTTCATTGTATATACAAGAAATGTACATGAAAACATACACATTTTCATTGTATATACAAGAAATGTACAACAAAACTTACACATTTTCATTGTACACTCAAGAAATGTACATCAAACTTACACGTTTTCATTGTATATACAAGGAATGTACATCAAAACATACACATTTTCATTGTATATACAAGAAATGTACATCAAAACTCACACATTTTCATTGTATATACAAGAAATGTACATCAAAACTTACACATTTTCATTGTATATACAAGAAATGTACATCAAAGCTCACACATTTTCATTGTATATACAAGAAATGTACATGAAAACATACACATTTTCATTGTATATACAAGAAATGTACATCAAAAGATACACATTTTCACTGTATATACAAGAAATCCACATCAAAACTTACACATTTTCATTGTACACTCAAGAAATGTGTATCAAAACTTACAAATTTCATTGTATATACAAGAAATGTACATCAAAACATACACATTTTCATTGTACATAAAGAAATATACATCAGAACTTACACACTTTCATTGTATATCAAGAAATGTACATCTAAACATACACATTTTCATTGTACACTCAAGAAATGTACATAGAAACTTACACATTTTCATTGTATATACAAGAAATGTACATCAAAACTTACACACTTTCATTGTATATACAAGCAATGTACATCAAAACTTACACATTTTCATTGTATATACAAGGAATGTACATCAAAACATACGCATTTTCATATATATACCAGAAATGTACATCAAAACTTACACATTTTCATTGTATATACTAGAAATGTACATCAAAACTTACACATTTTTATTGTATATACAAGAAATGTTCATCGAAACTTACACATTTTCATTGTACATACAGGAAATGTACATCAAAAGCTTACATATTTTCATTCTATATGCAAGAAATGCACATCAAAAGTTACACATTTTCATTGTATATAAGGAAATGCAAATCAAAACTTACACATTTTCATTGTACACTCAAGAAATGTACATCAAAACTTACACATTTTCATTGTATATGCAAGAAATGTACATCAAAACTTACACATTTTCATTGTACATACAAGAAATGTACATCAAAACTTACACATTTTCATTGTATATACAAGAAATATACATCAAAACTACACATTTTCATTGTATATACAAGAAATGTACATCAAAACTTACACATTTTCATTGTATATGCAAGAATTGTACATCAAAGCTCACACATTTTCATTGTATATACAAGAAATGTACATGAAAACATACACATTTTCATTGGATATACAAGAAATGTACATCAAAAGATACACATTTTCATTGTATATACAAGAAATGTACAACAAAACTTACACATTTTCATTGTACACTCAAGAAATGTACATCAAAACTTACACATTTTCATTGTATATACAAGGAATGTACATCAAAACATACTCCTTTTCATTGTATATACAAGAAATTTACATCAAAACTTACACATTTTCATTGTATATGCAAGAAATGTACATCAAAGCTCACATATTTTCATTGTATATACAAGAAATGTACATGAAAACATACACATTTTCATTGTATATACAAGAAATGTACATCAAAAGATACACATTTTCATTGTATGTACAAGAAATCCACATCAAAACTTACACATTTTCATTGTACACTCAAGAAATGTGTATCAAAACTTACACATTTTCATTGTATATACAAGGAACGTACATCAAAACATACACATTTTCATTGTACATACAAGAAATATACATCAGAACTTACACAACTTCATTGTATGTCAAGAAATGTACATCTAAACATACACATTTTCATTGTACACTCAAGAAATGTACATAGAAACTTACACATTTTCATTGTATATACAAGAAATGTACATCAAAACTTACACACTTTCATTGTATATACAAGCAATGTACATCAAAACTTACACATTTTCATTGTATATACAAGTAATGTACATAAAAACTTACACATTTTCATTGTATATACAAGAAATGTACATCAAAACTTACACATTTTCATTGTGCACTCAAGAAATGTACATCAAAGCTTACACATTTTCATTGTACACTCAAGAAATGTACATCAAAACACACACATTTTCATTGTATACGCAAGAAACGTACATCAAAACTTACACATTTTCATTGTACATACAAGAAATGTACATCAAAAACTTACACATTTTCATTGTATATGCAAGAAATGTACATCAAAACTTACACATTTTCATTGTACATACAAGAAATGTACATCAAAGCTTACACATTTTCATTGTATATACAAGAAATATACATCAAAACTACACATTTTCATTGTATATACAAGAAATGTACATCAAAACATACACATTTTCATTGTATATACAAGAAATGTACAACAAAACTTACACATTTTCATTGCACACTCAAGAAATGTACATCAAACTTACACGTTTTCATTGTATATACAAGGAATGTACATCAAAACATACACATTTTCATTGTATATACAAGAAATGTACATCAAAGCTCACACATTTTCATTGTATATACAAGAAATGTACATGAAAACATACACATTTTCATTGTATATACAAGAAATGTACATCAAAAGATACACATTTTCATTGTATATACAAGAAATCCACATCAAAACTTACACATTTTCATTGTACACTCAAGAAATGTGTATCAAAACTTACACATTTTCATTGTATATACAAGAAATGTACATCAAAACATACACATTTTCATTGTACATACAAGAAATATACATCAGAACTTACACACTTTCATTGTATATCAAGCAATGTACATCTAAACATACACATTTTCATTGTACACTCAAGAAATGTACATAGAAACTTACACATTTTCATTGTATATACAAGAAATGTACATCAAAACTTACACACTTTCATTGTATATACAAGCAATGTACATCAAAACTTACACATTTTCATTGTATATACAAGGAATGTACATCAAAACATACACATTTTCATTGTATATACAAGAAATGTACATCAAAACTTACACATTTTCATTGTATATACTAGAAATGTACATCAAAACTTACACATTTTTATTGTATATACAAGAAATGTACATCGAAACTTACACATTTTCATTGTACATACAGGAAATGTACATCAAAAGCTTACATATTTTCATTGTATATGCAAGAAATGCACATCAAAAGTTACACATTTTCATTGTATATAAGGAAATGCAAATCAAAACTTACACATTTTCATTGTATATACAAGCAATGTACATCAAAACATACACATTTTCATTGTATATACAAGAGATGTACATCACAACTTACACATTTTCATTGTATATACAAGAAATGTACATCAAAACTTACACATTTTCATTGTACATACAAGAAATGTACATCACAAACTTACACATTTTCATTGTATATACAAGAAATGTACATCAAAACTTACACATTTTCATTGTATATACAAGAAATGTACATCAAAACTTACACATTTTCATTGTACACTCAAGAAATGTACATCAAATTATAGACATTTTCATTGTACAAACAAGAAATGTACATCAAAACTTACACATTTTCATTGTATATACAAGAAATGTACATCAAAGCTGCACATTTTCATTTAACACTCAAGAAATGTACATCAAAACATAGACATTTTCATTGTACAAACAAGAAATGTACATCAAAACTTATACATTTTCATTGTATATACAAGAAATGTACATCAAAACTTACACATTTTCATTGTGCACTCAAGACATGTACATCAAAGCTTACACATTTTCATTGTACACTCAAGAAATGTACATCAAAACACACACATTTTCATTGTATACACAAGAAACGTACATCAAAACTTACACATTTTCATTGTACATACAAGAAATGTACATCAAAAACTTACACATTTTGATTTTATATGCAAGAAATGTACATCAAAACTTACACATTTTCATTGTACATACAAGAAATGTACATCAAAACTACACATTTTCATTGTATATACAAGAAATATACATCAAAACTACACATTTTCATTGTATTTACAAGAAATGTATATCATAACTTACACATTTTCATTGTACATACAAGAATTGTACATCAAAACTTACACATTTTCATTGTATATACAAGAAATATACATCAAAGCTACACATTTTCATTGTATATACAAGAAATGTACATCAAAACTTACACATTTTCATTGTATATACAAGAATTGTACATCAAAGCTCACAAATTTTCATTGTATATACAAGAAATGTACATGAAAACATACACATTTTCATTGTATATACAAGAAATGTACATCAAAACATACACATTTTCATTGTATATACAAGAAATGTACATCAAAACTTACACATTTTCATTGTATATACAAGAAATATACATCAAAGCTCACACATTTTCATTGTATATACAAGAAATGTACATGAAAACATACACATTTTCATTGTATATACAAGAAATGTACATCAAAAGATACACATTTTCATTGTATATACAAGAAATCCACATCAAAACTTACACATTTTCATTGTACACTCAAGAAATGTGTATCAAAACTTACACATTTTCATTGTATACACAAGAAACGTACATCAAAACTTACACATTTTCATTGTACATACAAGAAATGTACATCAAAAACTTACACATTTTCATTGTATATGCAAGAAATGTACATCAAAACTTACACATTTTCATTGTACATACAAGAAATGTACATCAAAACTTACACATTTTCATTGTATATACAAGAAATATACATCAAAACTACACATTTTCATTGTATATACAAGAAATGTACATCAAAACATACACATTTTCATTGTATATACAAGAAATGTACAACAAAACTTACACATTTTCATTGTACACTCAAGAAATGTACATCAAACTTACACGTTTTCATTGTATATACAAGGAATGTACATCAAAACATACACATTTTCATTGTATATACAAGAAATGTACATCAAAACTCACACATTTTCATTGTATATACAAGAAATGTACATCAAAACTTACACATTTTCATTGTATATACAAGAAATGTACATAAAAGCTCACACATTTTCATTGTATATACAAGAAATGTACATGAAAACATACACATTTTCATTGTATATACAAGAAATGTACATCAAAAGATACACATTTTCATTGTATATACAAGAAATCCACATCAAAACTTACACATTTTCATTGTACACTCAAGAAATGTGTATCAAAACTTACACATTTTCATTGTATATACAAGAAATGTACATCAAAACATACACATTTTCATTGTACATACAAGAAATATACATCAGAACTTACACACTTTCATTGTATATCAAGCAATGTACATCTAAACATACACATTTTCATTGTACACTCAAGAAATGTACATAGAAACTTACACATTTTCATTGTATATACAAGAAATGTACATCAAAACTTACACACTTTCATTGTATATACAAGCAATGTACATCAAAACTTACACATTTTCATTGTATATACAAGGAATGTACATCAAAACATACACATTTTCATTGTATATACAAGAAATGTACATCAAAACTTACACATTTTCATTGTATATACTAGAAATGTACATCAAAACTTACACATTTTTATTGTATATACAAGAAATGTACATCGAAACTTACACATTTTCATTGTACATACAGGAAATGTACATCAAAAGCTTACATATTTTCATTGTATATGCAAGAAATGCACATCAAAAGTTACACATTTTCATTGTATATAATGAACTGCAAATCAAAACTTACACATTTTCATTGTATATACAAGCAATGTACATCAAAACATACACATTTTCATTGTATATACAAGAGATGTACATCACAACTTACACATTTTCATTGTATATACAAGAAATGTACATCAAAACTTACACATTTTCATTGTACATACAAGAAATGTACATCACAAACTTACACATTTTCATTGTATATACAAGAAATGTACATCAAAACTTACACATTTTCATTGTATATACAAGAAATGTACATCAAAACTTACACATTTTCATTGTACACTCAAGAAATGTACATCAAATTATAGACATTTTCATTGTACAAACAAGAAATGTACATCAAAACCTACACATTTTCATTGTATATACAAGAAATGTACATCAAAGCTGCACATTTTCATTTAACACTCAAGAAATGTACATCAAAACATAGACATTTTCATTGTACAAACAAGAAATGTACATCAAAACTTACACATTTTCATTGTATATACAAGAAATGTACATCAAAACCTACACATTTTCATTGTGCACTCAAGAAATGTACATCAAAGCTTACACATTTTCATTGTACACTCAAGAAATGTACATCAAAACACACACATTTTCATTGTATACACAAGAAACGTACATCAAAGCCTACACATTTTCATTGTACATACAAGAAATGTACATCAAAAACTTACACATTTTGATTGTATATGCAAGAAATGTACATCAAAACTTACACATTTTCATTGTACATACAAGAAATGTACATCAAAACTACACATTTTCATTGTATATACAAGAAATATACATCAAAACTACACATTTTCATTGTATTTACAAGAAATGTATATCATAACTTACACATTTTCATTGTACATACAAGAATTGTACATCAAAACTTACACATTTTCATTGTATATACAAGAAATATACATCAAAACTACACATTTTCATTGTATATACAAGAAATGTACATCAAAACTTACACATTTTCATTGTATATACAAGAATTGTACATCAAAGCTCACAAATTTTCATTGTATATACAAGAAATGTACATGAAAACATACACATTTTCATTGTATATACAAGAAATGTACATCAAAACATACACATTTTCATTGTATATACAAGAAATGTACATCAAAACTTACACATTTTCATTGTATATACAAGAAATGTACATCAAAACTCACACATTTTCATTGTATATACAAGAAATGTACATGAAAACATACACATTTTCATTGTATATACAAGAAATGTACATCAAAAGATACACATTTTCATTGTATATACAAGAAATCCACATCAAAACTTACACATTTTCATTGTACACTCAAGAAATGTGTATCAAAACTTACACATTTTCATTGTATATACAAGAAATGTACATCAAAACATACACATTTTCATTGTACATACAAGAAATATACATCAGAACTTACACACTTTCATTGTATATCAAGAAATGTACATCTAAACATACACATCTTCATTGTACACTCAAGAAATGTACATAGAAACTTACACATTTTCATTGTATATACAAGAAATGTACATCAAAACTTACACACTTTCATTGTATATACAAGCAATGTACATCAAAACTTACACATTTTCATTGTATATACAAGGAATGTACATCAAAACATACACATTTTCATTGTATATACAAGAAATGTACATCAAAACTTACACATTTTCATTGTATATACTAGAAATGTACATCAAAACTTACACATTTTTATTGTATATACAAGAAATGTACATCGAAACTTACACATTTTCATTGTACATACAGGAAATGTACATCAAAAGCTTACATATTTTCATTGTATATGCAAGAAATGCACATCAAAAGTTACACATTTTCATTGTATATAAGGAAATGCAAATCAAAACTTACACATTTTCATTGTATATACAAGCAATGTACATCAAAACATACACATTTTCATTGTATATACAAGAAATGTACATCACAACTTACACATTTTCATTGTATATACAAGAAATGTACATCAAAACTTACACATTTTCATTGTACATACAAGAAATGTACATCACAAACTTACACATTTTCATTGTATATACAAGAAATGTACATCAAAACTTACACATTTTCATTGTATATACAAGAAATGTACATCAAAACTTACACATTTTCATTGTACACTCAAGAAATGTACATCAAAACATAGACATTTTCATTGTACAAACAAGAAATGTACATCAAAACTTACACATTTTCATTGTATATACAAGAAATGTACATCAAAGCTGCACATTTTCATTTAACACTCAAGAAATGTACATCAAAACATAGACATTTTCATTGTACAAACAAGAAATGTACATCAAAACTTACACATTTTCATTGTATATACAAGAAATGTACATCAAAACTTACACATTTTCATTGTGCACTCAAGAAATGTACATCAAAGCTTACACATTTTCATTGTACACTCAAGAAATGTACATCAAAACACACACATTTTCATTGTATACACAAGAAACGTACATCAAAACTTACACATTTTCATTGTACATACAAGAAATGTACATCAAAAGCTTACACATTTTCATTGTATATGCAAGAAATGTACATCAAAACTTACACATTTTCATTGTACGTACAAGAAATGTACATCAAAACTTACACATTTTCATTGTATATACAAGAAATGTACATCACAACTTACACATTTTCATTGTATATACAAGAAATGTACATCAAAACTTACACATTTTCATTGTACATACAAGAAATGTACATCACAAACTTACACATTTTCATTGTATATACAAGAAATGTACATCAAAACTTACACATTTTCATTGTATATACAAGAAATGTACATCAAAACTTACACATTTTCATTGTACACTCAAGAAATGTACATCAAAACATAGACATTTTCATTGTACAAACAAGAAATGTACATCAAAACTTACACATTTTCATTGTATATACAAGAAATGTACATCAAAGCTGCACATTTTCATTTAACACTCAAGAAATGTACATCAAAACATAGACATTTTCATTGTACAAACAAGAAATGTACATCAAAACTTACACATTTTCATTGTATATACAAGAAATGTACATCAAAACTTACACATTTTCATTGTGCACTCAAGAAATGTACATCAAAGGTTACACATTTTCATTGTACACTCAAGAAACGTACATCAAAACTTACACATTTTCATTGTACATACAAGAAATGTACATCAAAAACTTACACATTTTCATTGTATATGCAAGAAATGTACATCAAAACTTACACATTTTCATTGTACGTACAAGAAATGTACATCAAAACTTACACATTTTCATTGTATATACAAGAAATATACATCAAAACTACACATTTTCATTGTATATACAAGAAATGTATATCAAAACTTACACATTTTCATTGTACATACAAGAATTGTACATCAAAACTTACACATTTTCATTGTATATACAAGAAATATACATCAAAACTACACATTTTCATTGTATATACAAGAATTGTACATCAAAACTTACACATTTTCATTGTATATACAAGAATTGTACATCAAAGCTCACACATTTTCATTGTATATACAAGAAATGTACATGAAAACATACACATTTTCATTGTATATACAAGCAATGTACATCAAAACTTACACATTTTCATTGTATATACAAGGAATGTACATCTAAACATACACATTTTCATTGTATATACAAGAAATGTACATCAAAACTTACACATTTTCATTGTATATACTAGAAATGTACATCAAAACTTACACATTTTTATTGTATATACAAGAAATGTACATCGAAACTTACACATTTTCATTGTACATAAAGGAAATGTACATCAAAAGCTTACATATTTTCATTGTATATGCAAGAAATGCACATCAAAAGTTACACATTTCCATTGTATATAAGGAAATGCAAATCAAAACTTACACATTTTCATTGTATATACAAGCAATGTACACCAAAACATACACATTTTCATTGTATATACAAGAAATGTACATCACAACTTACACATTTTCATTGTATATACAAGAAATGTACATCAAAACTTACACATTTTCATTGCACATACAAGAAATGTACATCACAAACTTACACATTTTCATTGTATATACAAGAAATGTACATCAAAACTTATACATTTTCATTGTATATACAAGAAATGTACATCAAAACTTGCACATTTTCATTGTACACTCAAGAAATGTACATCAAAACATAGACATTTTCATTGTACAAACAAGAAATGTACATCAAAACTTACACATTTTCATTGTATATACAAGAAATGTACATCAAAGCTGCACATTTTCATTTAACTATCAAGAAATGTACATCAAAACATAGACATTTTCATTGTACAAGCAAGAAATGTACATCAAAACTTAAACATTTTCATTGTATATACAAGAAATGTACATCAAAAGTTACACATTTTCATTGTGCACTCAAGAAATGTACATCAAAGCTTACACATTTTCATTGTACACTCAAGAAATGTAAATCAAAACACACACATTTTCATTGTATACACAAGAAACGTACATAAAAACTTACACATTTTCATTGTACATACAAGAAATGTACATCAAAAACTTACACATTTTCATTGTATATGCAAGAAATGTACATCAAAACTTACACATTTTCATTGTACGTACAAGAAATGTACATCATAACTTACACATTTTCATTGTATATACAAGAAATATACATCAAAACTACACATTTTCATTGTATATACAAGAAATGTATATCAAAACTTACACATTTTCATTGTACATACAAGAATTGCACATCAAAACTTACACATTTTCATTGTATATACAAGAAATATACGTCAAAGCTACACATTTTCATTGGATATACAAGAAATGTACATCAAAACTTACACATTTTCATTGTATATACAAGAATTGTACATCAAAGCTCACACATTTTCATTGTATATACAAGAAATGTACATGAAAACATACACATTTTCATTGTATATACAAGAAATGTACATCAAAACATACACATTTATATTGTATATACAAGAAATGTACAACAAAACTTACACACTTTCATTGTACACTGAAGAAATGTACATCAAACTTACACGTTTTCATTGTATTTACAAGGAATGTACATCAAAACATACACATTTTCATTGTATATACAAGAAATGTACATCAAAACTTACACATTTTCATTGTATATACAAGAAATGTACATCAAAGCTCACACATTTTCATTGTATATACAAGAAATGTACATGAAAACATACACATTTTCATTGTATATACAAGAAATGTACATCAAAAAATACACATTTTCATTGTATATACAAGAAATCCACATCAAAACTTACACATTTTCATTGTACACTCAAGAAATGTGTATCAAAACTTACACATTTTCATTGTATATACAAGAAATGTACATCAAAACATACACATTTTCATTGTACATACAAGAAATATACATCAGAACTTACACACTTTCATTGTATATCAAGAAATGTACATCTAAACATACACATTTTCATTGTACACTCATGAAATGTACATAGAAACTTACACATTTTCATTGTATATACAAGAAATGTACATCAAAACTTACACACTTCCATTGTATATACAAGAAATGTACATCAAAACTTACACATTTTCATTGTATATACAAGAAATGTACATCAAAGCATACACATTTTCATTGTATATACAAGAATGTACATCAAAACTTACACATTTTCATTGTACATACAAGAAGTGTACATCAAAACATACACATTTTCATTGTATATACAAGAAATGTACATCAAAAACTTACACATTTTCATTGTACACTCAAGAAATGTACATCCAAACATACACATTTTCATTGTATATACAAGAAATGTACATCAAAATCTTACACATTTTCATTGTACATACAAGAAGTGTACATCAAAACATACACATTTTCATTGTATATACAAGAAATGTACATCAAAACTTACACATTTTCATTGTATATACAAGAAATGTACATCAAAGCTGCACATTTTCATTGTACACTCAAGAAATGTACATCAAAACATAGACATTTTCATTGTACAAACAAGAAATGTACATCAAAACTTACACATTTTCATTGTATATACAAGAAATGTACATCAAAACTTACACATTTTCATTGTGCACTCAAGAAATGTACATCAAAACTTACACATTTTCATTGTACACTCAAGAAATGTACATCAAAACATACACATTTTCATTGTATACACAAGAAACGTACATCAAAACTTACACATTTTCATTGTACATACAAGAAGTGTACATCAAAACTTACACATTTTCATTGTATATACAAGAAATATACATCAAAACTACACATTTTCATTGTATATACAAGAAATGTACATCAAAACTTACACATTTTCATTGTATATACAAGAAATGTACATCAAAACTTACACATTTTCATTGTATATACAAGAAATGTACATCAAAACTTACACATTTTCATTGTATATACTAGAAATGTACATCAAAACTTACACATTTTTATTGTATATACAAGAAATGTACATCGAAACTTACACATTTTCATTGTACATACTGGAAATGTACATCAAAAGCTTACATATTTTCATTGTATATGCAAGAAATGCACATCAAAAGTTACACATTTTCATTGTATATAAGGAAATGCAAATCAAAACTTACACATTTTCATTGTATATACAAGCAATGTACATCAAAACATACACATTTTCATTGTATATACAAGCAATGTACATCAAAACATACACATTTTCATTGTATATACAAGAAATGTACATCAAAACTTACACACTTTCATTGTATATACAAGCAATGTACATCAAAACTTACACATTTTCATTGTATATACAAGAAATGTACATCAAAACTTACACATTTTCATTGTATATACAAGAAATGTACATCAAAACTTACACATTTTCATTGTACACTCAAGAAATGTACATCAAAACATAGACATTTTCATTGTACAAACAAGAAATGTACATCAAAACTTACACATTTTCATTGTATATACAAGAAATGTACATCAAAGCTGCACATTTTCATTTAACACTCAAGAAATGTACATCAAAACATAGACATTTTCATTGTACAAGCAAGAAATGTACATCAAAACTTACACATTTTCATTGTATATACAAGAAATGTACATCAAAAGTTACACATTTTCATTGTGCACTCAAGAAATGTACATCAAAGCTTACACATTTTCATTGTACACTCAAGAAATGTAAATCAAAACACACACATTTTCATTGTATACACAAGAAACGTACATAAAAACTTACACATTTTCATTGTACATACAAGAAATGTACATCAAAAACTTACACATTTTCATTGTATATGCAAGAAATGTACATCAAAACTTACACATTTTCATTGTACGTACAAGAAATGTACATCATAACTTACACATTTTCATTGTATATACAAGAAATATACATCAAAACTACACATTTTCATTGTATATACAAGAAATGTATATCAAAACTTACACATTTTCATTGTACATACAAGAATTGCACATCAAAACTTACACATTTTCATTGTATATACAAGAAATATACGTCAAAGCTACACATTTTCATTGGATATACAAGAAATGTACATCAAAACTTACACATTTTCATTGTATATACAAGAATTGTACATCAAAGCTCACACACTTTCATTGTATATACAAGAAATGTACATGAAAACATACACATTTTCATTGTATATACAAGAAATGTACATCAAAACATACACATTTATATTGTATATACAAGAAATGTACAACAAAACTTACACACTTTCATTGTACACTCAAGAAATGTACATCAAACTTACAAGTTTTCATTGTATTTACAAGGAATGTACATCAAAACATACACATTTTCATTGTATATACAAGAAATGTACATCAAAACTCACACATTTTCATTGTATATACAAGAAATGTACATCAAAACTTACACATTTTCATTGTATATACAAGAAATGTACATCAAAGCTCACACATTTTCATTGTATATACAAGAAATGTACATGAAAACATACACATTTTCATTGTATATACAAGAAATGTACATCAAAAGATACACATTTTCATTGTATATACAAGAAATCCACATCAAAACTTACACATTTTCATTGTACACTCAAGAAATGTGTATCAAAACTTACACATTTTCATTGTATATACAAGAAATGTACATCAAAACATACACATTTTCATTGTACATACAAGAAATATACATCAGAACTTACACACTTTCATTGTATATCAAGAAATGTACATCTAAACATACACATTTTCATTGTACACTCAAGAAAAGTAGATAGAAACTTACACATTTTCATTGTATATACAAGAAATGGACATCAAAACTTACACACTTCCATTGTATATACAAGCAATGTACATCAAAACTTACACATTTTCATTGTATATACAAGAAATGTACATCAAAACTTACACATTTTCATTGTATATACAAGAAATGTACATCAAAGCATACACATTTTCATTGTATATACAAGAAATATACATCAAAACTTACACGTTTTCATTGTATCTACCAGAAATGTACATGAAAACGTACACATTTTCGTTGTACATTCAAGAAATGTACTTCAAAGCTTACACATTTTCATTGTATATACAAGAAATGTATATCAAAGCTTACACATTTTCATTGTACATACAAGGGATGTACATCAAAGCTACACATTTTCATTGTATATACTAGAAATGTTCATCAAAACTTACAGATTTTCATTGAATATACAAGAAATGTACTTCAAAACTTACACATTTTCATTGTATATACAAGAAATGTACATCAAAACATACACATTTTCATTGTATATACAAGAAATGTACATCAAAACATACACACTTTAGTTGTACACTCAAGAAATGTACATCAAAACATACACATTTTCATTGTATATACAAGAATGTACATCAAAACTTACACATTTTCATTGTACA
This sequence comes from Tenodera sinensis, assembly GCA_030765045.1. Lineage (NCBI taxonomy): Eukaryota > Metazoa > Arthropoda > Insecta > Mantodea > Mantidae > Tenodera > Tenodera sinensis. Next base: position 63,504,323 of record CM060966.1, on the reverse strand, counting down.
TACAAGAAGTGTACATCAAAACATACACATTTTCATTGTATATACAAGAAATGTACATCAAAAACTTACACATTTTCATTGTACACTCAAGAAATGTACATCCAAACATACATATTTTCATTGTATATACAAGAAATGTACATCAAAAACTTACACATTTTCATTGTACATACAAGAAGTGTACATCAAAACATACACATTTTCATTGTATATACAAGAAATATACATCAAAACTTACACGTTTTCATTGTATCTACCAGAAATGTACATGAAAACGTACACATTTTCGTTGTACATTCAAGAAATGTACTTCAAAGCTTACACATTTTCATTGTATATACAAGAAATGTATATCAAAGCTTACACATTTTCATTGTACATACAAGGGATGTACATCAAAGCTACACATTTTCATTGTATATACTAGAAATGTACATCCAAACATACATATTTTCATTGTATATACAAGAAATGTACATCAAAACTTACACATTTTCATTGTATATACAAGAAATGTACATCAAAGCTGCACATTTTCATTGTACACTCAAGAAATGTACATCAAAACATAGACATTTTCATTGTACAAACAAGAAATGTACATCAAAACTTACACATTTTGATTGTATATACAAGAAATGTACATCAAAACTTACACATTTTCATTGTGCACTCAAGAAATGTACATCAAAACTTACACATTTTCATTGTACACTCAAGAAATGTACATCAAAACATACACATTTTCATTGTATACACAAGAAACGTACATCAAAACTTACACATTTTCATTGTACATACAAGAAATGTACATCAAAACTTACACATTTTCATTGTATATACAAGAAATATACATCAAAACTACACATTTTCATTGTATATACAAGAAATGTACATCAAAACTTACACATTTTCATTGTATATACAAGAAATGTACATCAAAACTTACACATTTTCATTGTATATACAAGAAATATACATCAAAACTTACACATTTTCATTGTATATACTAGAAATGTACATCAAAACTTACACATTTTTATTGTATATACAAGAAATGTACATCGAAACTTACACATTTTCATTGTACATACTGGAAATGTACATCAAAAGCTTACATATTTTCATTGTATATGCAAGAAATGCACATCAAGAGTTACACATTTTCATTGTATATAAGGAAATGCAAATCAAAACTTACACATTTTCATTGTATATACAAGCAATGTACATCAAAACATACACATTTTCATTGTATATACAAGCAATGTACATCAAAACATACACATTTTCATTGTATATACAAGAAATGTACATCAAAACTTACACACTTTCATTGTATATACAAGCAATGTACATCAAAACTTACACATTTTCATTGTATATACAAGGAATGTACATCAAAACATACACATTTTCATTGTATATACAAGAAATGTACATCAAAACTTACACATTTTCATTGTATATACTAGAAATGTACATCAAAACTTACACATTTTTATTGTATATACAAGAAATGTACATCGAAACTTACACATTTTCATTGTACATACAGGAAATGTACATCAAAAGCTTACATATTTTCATTGTATATGCAAGAAATGCACATCAAAAGTTACACATTTCCATTGTATATAAGGAAATGCAAATCAAAACTTACACATTTTCATTGTATATACAAGCAATGTACATCAAAACATACAAATTTTCATTGTATATACAAGAAATGTACATCACAACTTACACATTTTCATTGTATATACAAGAAATGTACATCAAAACTTACACATTTTCATTGCACATACAAGAAATGTACATCACAAACTTACACATTTTCATTGTATATACAAGAAATGTACATCAAAACTTACACATTTTCATTGTATATACAAGAAATGTACATCAAAACTTACACATTTTCATTGTACACTCAAGAAATGTACATCAAAACATAGACATTTTCATTGTACAAACAAGAAATGTACATCAAAACATACACATTTTCATTGTATATACAAGAAATGTACATCAAAACATACACATTTTCATTGTATATACAAGAAATGTACATCAAAACATACACACTTTAGTTGTACACTCAAGAAATGTACATCAAAACATACACATTTTCATTGTATATACAAGAATGTACATCAAAACATACACATTTTCATTGTACATACAAGAAGTGTACATCAAAACATACACATTTTCATTGTATATACAAGAAATGTACATCAAAAACTTACACATTTTCATTGTACACTCAAGAAATGTACATCCAAACATACACATTTTCATTAATTATACAAGAAATGTACATCAAAAACTTACACATTTTCATTGTACATACAAGAAGTGTACATCAAAACATACACATTTTCATTGTATATACAAGAAATGTACATCAAAACTTACACATTTTCATTGTATATACAAGGAATGTACATCAAAGCTGCACATTTTCATTGTACACTCAAGAAATGTACATCAAAACATAGACATTTTCATTGTACAAACAAGAAATGTACATCAAAACTTACACATTTTCATTGTATATACAAGAAATGTACATCAAAACTTACACATTTTCATTGTGCACTCAAGAAATGTACATCAAAACTTACACATTTTCATTGTACACTCAAGAAATGTACATCAAAACATACACAATTTCATTGTATACACAAGAAACGTACATCAAAACTTACACATTTTCATTGTACATACAAGAAATGTACATCAAAACTTACACATTTTCATTGTATATACAAGAAATATACATCAAAACTACACATTTTCATTGTATATACAAGAAATGTACATCAAAACTTACACATTTTCATTGTATATACAAGAAATGTACATCAAAGCTTACACATTTTCATTGTATATACAAGAAATGTACATCAAAACTTACACATTTTCATTGTATATACTAGAAATGTACATCAAAACTTACACATTTTTATTGTATATACAAGAAATGTACATCGAAACTTACACATTTTCATTGTACATACTGGAAATGTACATCAAAAGCTTACATATTTTCATTGTATATGCAAGAAATGCACATCAAAAGTTACACATTTTCATTGTATATAAGGAAATGCAAATCAAAACTTACACATTTTCATTGTATATACAAGCAATGTACATCAAAACATACACATTTTCATTGTATATACAAGCAATGTACATCAAAACATACACATTTTCATTGTATATACAAGAAATGTACATCAAAACTTACACACTTTCATTGTATATACAAGCAATGTACATCAAAACTTACACATTTTCATTGTATATACAAGGAATGTACATCAAAACATACACATTTTCATTGTATATACAAGAAATGTACATCAAAACTTACACATTTTCATTGTATATACTAGAAATGTACATCAAAACTTACACATTTTTATTGTATATACAAGAAATGTACATCGAAACTTACACATTTTCATTGTACATACAGGAAATGTACATCAAAAGCTTACATATTTTCATTGTATATGCAAGAAATGCACATCAAAAGTTACACATTTCCATTGTATATAAGGAAATGCAAATCAAAACTTACACATTTTCATTGTATATACAAGCAATGTACATCAAAACATACACATTTTCATTGTATATACAAGAAATGTACATCACAACTTACTCATTTTCATTGTATATACAAGAAATGTACATCAAAACTTACACATTTTCATTGCACATACAAGAAATGTACATCACAAACTTACACATTTTCATTGTATATACAAGAAATGTACATCAAAACTTACACATTTTCATTGTATATACAAGAAATGTACATCAAAACTTACACATTTTCATTGTACACTCAAGAAATGTACATCAAAACATAGACATTTTCATTGTACAAACAAGAAATGTACATCAAAACTTACACATTTTCATTGTATATACAAGAAATGTACATCAAAGCTGCACATTTTCATTTAACACTCAAGAAATGTACATCAAAACATAGACATTTTCATTGTACAAACAAGAAATGTACATCAAAACTTACACATTTTCATTGTATATACAAGAAATGTACATCAAAACTTACACATTTTCATTGTGCACTCAAGAAATGTACATCAAAGCTTACACATTTTCATTGTACACTCAAGAAATGTAAATCAAAACACACACATTTTCATTGTATACACAAGAAACGTCCATAAAAACTTACACATTTTCATTGTACATACAAGAAATGTACATCAAAAACTTACACATTTTCATTGTATATGCAAGAAATGTACATCAAAACTTACACATTTTCATTGTACATACAAGAAATGTACATCATAACTTACACATTTTCATTGTATATACAAGAAATATACATCAAAACTACACATTTTCATTGTATATACAAGAAATGTATATCAAAACTTACACATTTTCATTGTACATACAAGAATTGCACATCAAAACTTACACATTTTCATTGTATATACAAGAAATATACGTCAAAGCTACACATTTTCATTGGATATACAAGAAAAGTACATCAAAACTTACACATTTTCATTGTATATACAAGAATTGTACATCAAAGCTCACACATTTTCATTGTATATACAAGAAATGTACATGAAAACATACACATTTTCATTGTATATACAAGAAATGTACATCAAAACATACACATTTATATTGTATATACAAGAAATGTACAACAAAACTTACACACTTTCATTGTACACTCAAGAAATGTACATCAAACTTACACGTTTTCATTGTATTTACAAGGAATGTACATCAAAACATACACATTTTCATTGTATATACAAGATATGTACATCAAAACTCACACATTTTCATTGTATATACAAGAAATGTACATCAAAACTTACACATTTTCATTGTATATACAAGAAATGTACATCAAAGCTCACACATTTTCATTGTATATACAAGAAATGTACATGAAAACATACACATTTTCATTGTATATACAAGAAATGTACATCAAAAGATACACATTTTCATTGTATATACAAGAAATCCACATCAAAACTTACACATTTTCATTGTACACTCAAGAAATGTGTATCAAAACTTACACATTTTCATTGTATATACAAGAAATGTACATCAAAACATACACATTTTCATTGTACATACAAGAAATATACATCAGAACTTACACACTTTCATTGTATATCAAGAAATGTACATCTAAACATACACATTTTCATTGTACACTCAAGAAATGTACATAGAAACTTACACATTTTCACTGTATATACAAGAAATGTACATCAAAACTTACACACTTCCATTGTATATACAAGCAATGTACATCAAAACTTACACATTTTCATTGTATATACAAGAAATCTACATCAAAACTTACACATTTTCATTGTATATACAAGAAATGTACATCAAAGCATACACATTTTCATTGTATATACAAGAAATATACATCAAAACTTACACGTTTTCATTGTATCTACCAGAAATGTACATGAAAACGTACACATTTTCGTTGTACATTCAAGAAATGTACTTCAAAGCTTACACATTTTCATTGTATATACAAGAAATGTACATCAAAGCTTACACATTTTCATTGTACATACAAGGGATGTACATCAAAGCTACACATTTTCATTGTATATACTAGAAATGTTCATCAAAACTTACAGATTTTCATTGTATATACAAGAAATGTACTTCAAAACTTACACATTTTCATTGTATATACAAGAAATGTACATCAAAACATACACATTTTCATTGTATATACAAGAAATGTACATCAAAACATACACACTTTAGTTGTACAGTCAAGAAATGTACATCAAAACATACACATTTTCATTGTATATACAAGAATGTACATCAAAACTTACACATTTTCATTGTACATACAAGAAGTGTACATCAAAACATACACATTTTCATTGTATATACAAGAAATGTACATCAAAAACTTACACATTTTCATTGTACACTCAAGAAATGTACATCCAAACATACACATTTTCATTGTATATACAAGAAATGTACATCAAAAACTTACACATTTTCATTGTACATACAAGAAGTGTACATCAAAACATACACATTTTCATTGTATATACAAGAAATGTACATCAAAACTTACACATTTTCATTGTATATACAAGAAATGTACATCAAAGCTGCACATTTTCATTGTACACTCAAGAAATGTACATCAAAACATAGACATTTTCATTGTACAAACAAGAAATGTACATCAAAACTTACACATTTTCATTGTATATACAAGAAATGTACATCAAAACTTACACATTTTCATTGTGCACTTAAGAAATGTACATCAAAACTTACACATTTTCATTGTACACTCAAGAAATGTACATCAAAACATACACATTTTCATTGTATACACAAGAAACGTACATCAAAACTTACACATTTTCATTGTACATACAAGAAATGTACATCAAAACTTACACATTTTCATTGTATATACAAGAAATATACATCAAAACTACACATTTTCATTGTATATACAAGAAATGTACATCAAAACTTACACATTTTCATTGTACATACAGGAAATGTACATCAAAACTTACACATTTTCATTGTATATACAAGAAATGTACATCACAACTTACACATTTTCATTGTATATACAAGAAATGTACATCAAAGCTGCACATTTTCATTGTACACTCAAGAAATGTACATCAAAACATAGACATTTTCATTGTAAAAAAACAAGAAATGTACATCAAAACTTACACATTTTCATTGTATATACAAGAAATGTACATCAAAACTTACACATTTTCATTGTGCACTCAAGAAATGTACATCAAAACTTACACATTTTCATTGTACACTCAAGAAATGTACATCAAAACATACACATTTTCATTGTATACACAAGAAACGTACATCAAAACTTACACATTTTCATTGTACATACAAGAAATGTACATCAAAACTTACACATTTTCATTGTATATACAAGAATTGTACATCAAAGCTCACACATTTTCATTGTATATACAAGAAATGTACATGAAAACATACACATTTTCATTGTATATACAAGAAATGTACATCTAAACATACACATTTTCATTGTACACTCAAGAAATGTACAACAAAACTTACACATTTTCATTGTACACTCAAGAAATGTACATCAAAACTTACACGTTTTCATTGTATATACAAGGAATGTTCATCAAAACATACACCTTTTCATTGTATATACAAGAAATGTACATCAAAACTCACATATTTTCATTGTATATACAAGAAATTTACATCAAAACTTACACATTTTCATTGTATATGCAAGAAATGTACATCAAAGCTCACATATTTTCATTGTATATACAAGAAATGTACATGAAAACATACACATTTTCATTGTATATACAAGAAATGTACATCTAAAGATACACATTTACATTGTATATACAAGAAATCCACATCAAAACTTACACATTTTCATTGTACACTCAAGAAATGTGTATCAAAACTTACACATTTTCATTGTATATACAAGTAATGTACATCAAAACTTACACATTTTCATTGTATATACAAGAAATGTACATCAAAGCATACACATTTTCATTGTATATACAAGAAATATACATCAAAACTTACACGTTTTCATTGTATCTACCAGAAATGTACATGAAAACGTACACATTTTCGTTGTACATTCAAGAAATGTACATCAAAGCTGACACATTTTCATTGTATATAAAAGAAATGTACATCAAAGCTTACACATTTTCATTGTACATACAAGAAATGTCCATCAAAACTACACATTTTCTTTGTATATACAAGAAATGTACTTCAAAACATACACATTTTCATTGTATATACAAGAATGTTCATCAAAACTTACACATTTTCATTGGACATACAAGAAATGTACATCAAAACATACACATTTTCATTGTATATACAATAAATGTACATCAAAACTTACACATTTTCATTGTATATACAAGAAATGTACATCAAAACCTACACATTTTCATTGTATATACAAGAAATGTACAGCAAAACAAACCTTTTCATTGTATATAAAAGAAATGTACATCAAAACTACACATTTTCGTTGTACACTAAAGAAGTGTACATCAAAACATACAGATTTTCATTGTACAGACAAGAAATGTACATCAAAACTTACACATTTTCTTTGTATATACAAGAAATGTATATCAAAACTTACACATTTTCATTGTACATACAAGAATTGTACATCAAAACTTACACATTTTCATTGTATATATAAGAAATATACATCAAAACTACACATTTTCATTGTATATACAAGAAATGTACATCAAAACTTACACATTTTCATTGTACACTCAAGAAATGTACATCAAACTTACACGTTTTCATTGTATATACAAGGAATGTACATCAAAACATACACATTTTCATTGCATATAGAAGAAATGTACATCAAAACTTACACATTTTCATTGTGCACTCAAGAAATGTACATCAAAACTTACACATGTTCATTGTATATTCAAGAGATGTACATCAAAACTACACATTTTCATTGTATATACTAGAAATGTACATCAAAACTTACAGATTTTCATTGTATATACAAGAAATGTACTTAAAAATTTACACATTTTCATTGTATATACAAGAAATGTACATCAAAACATACACATTTTCATTGTATATACAAGAAATTTACATCAAAACACACACACCTTAGTTGTACACTCAAGAAATGTACATCAAAACATACACATTTTCATTGTATATACAAGAATGTACATCAAAACTTACACATTTTCATTGTACATACAAGAAGTGTACATCAAAACATACACATTTTCATTGTATATACAAGAAATGTACATCAAAAACTTACACATTTTCATTGTACACTCAAGAAATGTACATCAAATCATACACATTTTCATTGTATATAAAGGAATGTACATCAAAACATACACATTTTCATTGTATATACAAGAAATGTACATCAAAACTTACACATTTTCATTGTATATACTAGAAATGTACATCAAAACTTACACATTTTTATTGTATATACAAGAAATGTACATCAAAACTTACACATTTTCGTTGTACATACAGGAAATGTACATCAAAAGCTTACATATTTTCATTGTGTATGCAAGAAATGCACAACAAAAGTTACACATTTTCATTGTATATACAGGAAATGTACATCAAAACTTACACATTTTCATTGTATATACAAGAAATGTACATCAAAACTTACACATTTTCATTGTATATACAAGAAATGTACATCAAAGCTGCACATATTCATTGTACACTCAAGAAATGTACATCAAAACATAGACATTTTCATTGTACAAACAAGAAATGTACATCAAAACTTACACATTTTCATTGTATATACAAGAAATGTACATCAAAACTTACACATTTTCATTGTATATACTAGAAATGTACATCAAAACTTACACATTTTTATTGTATATACAAGAAATGTACATCAAAACTTACACATTTTCATTGTATACACAAGAAACGTACATCAAAACTTACACATTTTCATTGTACATACAAGAAATGTACATCAAAAACTTACACATTTTCATTGTATATGCAAGAAATGTACATAAAAACTTACACATTTTCATTGTACATACAAGAAATGTACATCAAAACTTACACATTTTCATTGTATATACAAGAAATATACATCAAAACTACACATTTTCATTGTATATACAAGAAATGTACATCAAAACTTACACATTTTCATTGTATATACAAGAAATGTACATCAAAACTTACACATTTTCATTGTATATACAAGATTTGTACATCAAAGCTCACACATTTTCATTGTATATACAAGAAATGTACATGAAAACATACACATTTTCATTGTATATACAAGAAATGTACGTCAAAAGATACACATTTTCATTGTATATACAAGAAATGTACAACAAAACTTACACATTTTCATTGTACACTCAAGAAATGTACATCAAAACTTACACATTTTCATTGTATATACAAGGAATGTACATCAAAACATACACAATTTCATTGTATATACAAGAAATGTACATCAAAACTCACACATTTTCATTGTATATACAAGAAATTTACATCAAAACTTACACATTTTCATTGTATATACAAGAAATGTACATCAAAGCTCACATATTTTCATTGTATATACAAGAAATGTACATGAAAACATACACATATTCATTGTATATACAAGAAATGTACATCAAAAGATACACATTTTCATTGTATATACAAGAAATCCACATCAAAACTTACACATTTTCATTGTACACTCAAGAAATGTGTATCAAAACTTACACATTTTCATTGTATATACAAGGAATGTACATCAAAACTTACACACTTTCATTGTATATCAAGAGTGGAGTGGAGTGTTAAATTTAAGGGCCCGTCGACAACAAGGTCATTTGGGCCCGTAATAAAACAAAACTAAAACTCAAGTATTAAAATAAGACTAAAATGCTAGACAAAGAAAATTGTAAATAAAACGCTAGATATATAAAAAAAAAAAAAAAAAAAAAAAAAAAAAAAACTCTCACGTCTAAAACTTTAAAATGAATCGACAACTCAGGCTTTATAAAACACTGAGCGGTTAAAAAATACCATTAAGGTAATCTGAAAAGCTAAAAACTGAGTAAAACGTGAATACAAGTCAGACTTGTTTAGCGAACCCAATATGGGCTACGAAACGCAGCGCCTTAGAGACAGAATCTGGATCGTCGCCCAAAATGGAACCAATTGTTCGCCCCAGGCCAATGGACTGGCGCTCACGATCGTATTGCGGACAATCTACGAGGACATGAGCCACAGAAAGTTGGACGCCGCACCTCGGACATACAGGCTCTTCGTCCCCACGCAGGGGGTGTCCGTGAGTGGCTCGCGTGTGACCTATCCTCATGCGGGTGAGAATGACTTCTTCCCGCCTGGAATCCCTACAGGACGTCACCCAGGGTTGTACGCTGTCCTTAATCGTCCGCAATTGAGTGCCAGTCAACGTTTCCCATGATTGCTGCCATACAGCTAGAAGATGCCGATGGAAATAACGTCGCACATCTGTATAAGGCATAGTACGGGTTGAGAATTCCGGCAGGCGGCATGCGGACTTGGCGGCCGCATCCGCCTCCTCGTTGCCGGGGATTCCCACGTGGCCTGGGGTCCAGGTAAAAACGAGCTGGTATCCGCGTGAAAGTAACTGAGATACGAGTGTCTGAATTTTAATAAGCAATGCCGAGCTGCCGACAAACCGTTGCAGCGCCTGAAGAGCACTAAGAGAGTCACAACAGACTATAAAGCTTCCAGGGACTGAACCGGATATAAACAGCAGGAAATAAAATATGGCAAAAAGCTCGGCAGTAAAAGCGGAGCTATTGTCCGGAAGACGGTACTGGTGAACCGCACCATTATACACAAAACTACAACCTGTAGTACCCCTCACCTGGGATCCATCAGTAAATACCGGAATGTAATTCCGGTAACGTCCCAGGATTTCGGCGAACAGTTGACGAAACACCGATTGAGGGGTGGCTACCTTGGCACAGCGAGAAAGCTCTAGATCGAAACGGGCACGTTGGAGTTCCCAAGGAGGATAGCGGCCAAGAGTAAAACGCTCTACGGCAGGCATTCGGAGGTCATGCGCGGCGAGCAATTCAAGAAACCGAATACCGCTTGGGCGAGAGATGGTGCTTTTCTGCATATAACGATGAACCAGTTCCGGACGCAGAACAGGGTTAAAAGAAGTATGACCTGGGTGAGCCGCTAACCTTGCTACATAAGAGCAGAGCATATACGAGCGACGTACCGAGAGTGGCGGCTCCCCGGAATCAGCGTAGAGACACTCGACTCGACTAGTGCGGAAAGCCCCAGTGGCAAGACGGATACCAGCATTATGTACTGTGTTTAAAAGGCGAAGTTTAGAGGCGGACGCCGCGCCATAAATAAAACAGCCGTAATCCAATTTTGAGCGGACCAGTGAGCGATACAACCTCAACATAACTGTGCGATCGCCACCCCAAGATGCCCCAGACAAAACCCTGAGTACCCGAAGTGAACGATCGCACGAAGCACGAAGCTGGCGAATATGGTGCTCCCATTTGAGTGTGCTGTCGAGGTGAAGGCCCAGGAACTTAAGGTGCGGAACAAACGGTAAACGTGTGCCACACAGATCAAGGTCGGGTGGAGGGTGTACACCACGAAGTCGATGGAAGTGCACACACTGCGTTTTCGTGGGGGAAAACTGAAAGCCGGTACGAAGTGACCACTCGGCGATGGACCTTATGGTTAGCTGCAGTTGACGCTCGATGTGCTCCAGATTATACGAGCGGTAGTAGATGGCAAAGTCGTCAACATACAGTGACATCGATATTCCGCCACGAACAACGCTAGCGATGCCGTTGATGGCAACGGCAAACAGCGTGACACTGAGAATCGACCCCTGGGGTACACCATTCTCCTGGATCCTCTCGTGAGATAGTATATTGCCAATCCGGACACGAAAACGGCGTAGTTTTAAAAAATTTAAAAGGAAGATCGCTAAATGACTTCGTAAACCGTAGCCGTGCAGAGTGCGCAAGATACCATAGCGCCAGGTGGTGTCGTAGGCCTTCTGCAGGTCGAAGAAGACACCCACGACATGCTGCTTCAGAAGAAAGGCATTTTGTATGTAGGCTTCCATGCATGCCAGATTGTCGATGCTCGAACGATGGCGACGAAAACCGCACTGAACGTTATTCAGCAGGTTATTCTTCTCTAGCCACCACACTAAGCGAGTGTTAATCATTCGTTCCAAGATCTTACAAACAACGCTCGTTAGGCAAATAGGGCGGTAGCTAGAGGAAAGTGTTCGATCTTTTCCGGGCCGAGGAATCGGGATGACAATACCCTCGCGCCAGGAAGACGGGAAAACCTGCTGAAGCCAGATACGGTTGTAAATGTCCAGCAGGAAGGAGAGAGCCTTAGGTGGAAGATGAAGTAGCATTTGGCGATGGATATCATCAGGACCAGGAGAGGAGTCCTTGGCGAGAGACAAAGCATGCGCCAGCTCCGCTTCTGTAAAAGGGGCGTTGTACGGTTCGCTACAGTCGCTGTTAAAATCCAGGACTATCCGCTCCGCAGATTCCTTAATAGGTAGAAAGGCAGTATTGTAACTTTGGGTCTGGCTAACAGCAGCAAACGAGTCGGCAAGGGCGTCAGCGATGTCCTGCTCAGAGGTATAAATAGAGCCCTGCACGGCAAGACCGGGGATCGTTGTCCGGCGATACTTGCCGTACATGCGCCGAACAGCAGTCCAAACCCTTTGTGTCGAAGTGTGACGTGATAGGGAAGAGATGTAGGTTTCCCAGGATCTGCGTTTTGCGCTGCGAAGCACGAAACGTGCCCTGGCACGAGAACGTTTAAAAGCGATAAAGTTCTCTTCAGTAGGGTGTAAACTAAAAAGCCTCAGAGCGCGTTTGCGTGCTTTGATAGCCAAATAGCATTCCTCGGACCACCAGGGTACGGGAGCGTGCCGAGGCGACGATGGACTTCGAGGAATGCTAGAATCTGCTGCGAGCAAGATAGAACATGTAAAATATTCCACCATTTCATCAATATTGGTATAACCATTGTCGCTAAGGTGAAGGAGAGAGCGAAATTTCCCCCAATCAGCCTTGGAAATAATCCAGTGAGGATGCCGTGTTGGCACAGTATGGGTATGGTAGAGGTGAATATTAATGGGGTAATGATCACTGCCAAATAGGTCGGAGAGCACCGACCAATCCAGCAGCGGAGCTAATGCCGGGCTACAGAAAGCAACGTCTAGGGTTGAAAGTGTGCCGTAAGTGGAGGATAAGAATGTAGGGGCACCAGTGTTTAGCAAATACAAGCCGGACATATCACACACGTCTGCTATAAGGCACCCACGAGCATCGTCAGTGTCGCAGCCCCATAAAGTGTTTTTGGCATTCAGATCCCCTAGAAAGAGGAGCGGTGGGTGAATCTGAGCCAGAAGAGCCCGAAGATCGTGTTCTTGCACGAGAATGCTCGGGGGCAGATAGACATTGCAAATAGTGAAACACAGGCCCTGCAGCTGCACACGTACCGCTACAGCTTGAAACGGTGTGTTAAGCGGTATGCTGGCGGCAGAGATATTATGCGCCACCAAGGTAGCAACACCACCGCTTGCACGCCTACCAGGTGCAGAGTCGTGTCTAAATGCCTTAAAATCACGTAGATGTAAACCGTGATGGTGCTGCAGATGGGTTTCTTGTAGACAGAGTATGGAGGGCGAGCGTTGAAAAACTAAATGCTGTATGTCCGGAGTCCTGGCCCGGAACCCATTAATATTCCACTGGATTATTTCCATTCTAGAGTAGAGTTAACGGTTAGTCTTGATTTTCTTTCTGACCTTCGCGCATTTTGGACCAATAATACGAGGTTCTCCGTCCTCTGGCGACTCCTCCGATGTTCGGGAGTCTGATGATCCCCTGAGGCTCGTAGAGCGAGACCGGGATTTCACAGAGGACGTACGGCTACTCGCTCGAGGTTTGTGCCTTGATCGGTGTCGTTCTTCAGACGTCACGGAGGCAGTAGAACTCTGGGACGGCTGCGGTGCTGGTGTCTGGACGGCAGAGGATGTTGTCGGTGGGCGAACCACTAGCGGTGGAGAAACATGTGCGGCAGACGAGTTGGTCTGCACTCCCACTGAAACACGAGACGGCAAACCTGGGCAAGTCTGTACGGCGGCGTCCAGCTTCGGAATAACCTGACGAACAGCTGCAGAAAACTTCAAACTGGTGGTGGGATGAAGCTCCTGGTATCGCTTTCTCGCATCCATAAATGTCAGGTTTTCCTTGACTCGAAGCTCCTGAATTGCCTTCTCCTCTAAGAAGCGGGGGCAATCGCGTGAGTTCGACGGGTGGGCACCTCCACAGTTGACACAGGTGGGGTCCTGGTCGCACAGGGAGCCCTCGTGAGCAGCACGTCCACATCGGGGACAGTTGGGTGAACCGGAACAGCGCTGCTGCGTGTGCCCGAACTTCTGGCAACGAAAACATCGCATGGGGTTGGGCACATAAGGACGTACGGTGGCACGTTCATACCCGCAGAAGATGTATTGGGGTAGGGTGGTACGTTCGAATGTGAGGAAAACCGTACGTAATTCGAATGGTTGGTTATCTCTCTTCCCTATTAAGCGAAACGCAGCAGTTACACCTTGGTCCCCCAGGCATTTAGCGATCTCCTCATTAGAGAGGCCGTCCAAACTTCGGGTGGAAACCACACCGCGACAGCAATTCAGGGTCTTGTGTTTTTCGACCTTGACAGGGTATGAACCAAGCAGAGTGGCTTTTAGCAGTTTCGCAGTCTGGGTGTCTTGAGCAACCTCGATTAATAAACTACCGTCTCTACATCGGGTAGCATTTTTTACTGGACCACAGATCCTGTCCAGCTCCTTCTTAATATAAAATGGACTAATAGTCGACATGGTCTTTTCTTCACTGATAAGCCGCATAATCAAAAAACGTGGAGTTGAAGGGGTGGAGCGCAGAGGAGACATTATGAAAGGGTCCCCCTTCCGGACCGTCGGCGTCAGCCTGCCATCCGGGGGATAAAGGAAAAAGACACCTAAATCTTCCGGTCTGTGCCGGCCCGAAGCACCCGCTTCAGACCCGATCTCAAGGAGTACGTCAGAAAAAGTTACCCTCCGCCTATCACTACTTACCGGTATGCGACATTTCCACCAAAGGCAGGCCCGACTTTATGCCCCTACCACAGGAATAACCGCCTGTGGCTCCCCACTCTAGCCCACGCTGCCTCAACGGAGTCAGCGTGGATTCAGGGGACTTGTGGTTGATTACATCGGACCCCAGACAGCGGTAACACGTCGGGTCCCCCTGTACACCCCAGCGGCAGCACGGCCGCCGAGATACCCATGGGGACCCGGCCCCTAAGGAGCTACGGGGGTGTACTTGACAATGGAACGGCTCCGCACCTAGTGTCGCACAAAAGGGGTAGTGAGGAGGGTCCACTCAACCTTCACGCCTGAGCCTCCGAAGAGCACACAAGTTGGAAGCTGCGCCGAAACCGTGGGACAGGAACCACGGAGACAGGATAGATCCCTGTTGGTGAGACAGGAGTTATAATTCTAAAACTTAACCTACATAAAACCATAATACCTAGAAGAGGAAGAGACTAAATCTAAGTGGATGATGACGTGGCTAGACCTGATGGAGGCGAGGGGATGATAATGGGGATGAGCGGCTCGGGGCCCCGGGTGCGCCAAGCCCGGACCTACCGTGGTAGGTCCCCCTGGGGGAGTGTATATCAAGAAATGTACATCTAAACATACACATTTTCATTGTACACTCAGGAAATGTACATAGAAACTTATACATTTTCATAGTATATACAAGAAATGTACATCAAAACTTACACACTTTCATTGTATATACAAGCAATGTACATCAAAACTTACACATCTTCATTGTATATACAAGAAATGTACATCAAAACTTACACATTTTCATTGTATATACAAGAAATGTACATCAAAGCATACACATTTTCATTGTATATACAAGAAATATACATCAAAACTTACACGTTTTCATTGTATCTACCAGAAATGTACATGAAAACGTACACATATTCGTTGTACATTCAAGAAATGTACATCAAAGCTTACACATTTTCATTGTATATACAAGAAATATACATCAAAACTTACACTTTTTCATTGTACATACAAGAAATGTACATCAAAGCTACACACTTTCTTTGTATATACAAGCAATGTACATCAAAACTTACACATCTTCATTGTATATACAAGAAATGTACTTCAAAACATACACATTTTCATTGTATATACAAGAATGTATATCAAAACTTACACATTTTCATTGTACATACAAGAAATGTACATCAAAACATACACACTTTCATTGTATATCAAGAATTGTACATCTAAACATACACATTTTCATTGTACACTCAAGAAATGTACATAGAAACTTACACACTTTCATTGTATATACAAGAAATGTACATCAAAACTTACACACTTTCATTGTATATACAAGCAATGTACATCAAAGCTTACACTTTTTCATTGTATATACAAGGAATATACATCAAAACATACACATTTTCATTGTATATACAAGAAATGTACATCAAAACTTACACATTTTCATTGTATATACTAGAAATGTACATCAAAACTTACACATTTTTATTGTATATACAAGAAATGTACATCGAAACTTACACATTTTCATTGTACATACAGGAAATGTACATTAAAAGCTTACATATTTTCATTGTATATGCAAGAAATGCACATCAAAAGTTACACATTTTCATTGTATATAAGGAAATGCAAATCAAAACTTACACATTTTCATTGTATATACAAGCAATGTACATCAAAACATACACATTTTCATTGTATATACAAGAAATGTACATCACAACTTACACATTTTCATTGTATATACAAGAAATGTACATCAAAGCTTACACATTTTCATTGTACATACAAGAAATGTACATCACAAACTTACACATTTTCATTGTATATACAAGAAATGTACATCAAAACTTACACATTTTCATTGTATATACAAGAAATGTACATCAAAACTTACACATTTTCATTGTACACTCAAGAAATGTACATCAAAACATAGACATTTTCATTGTACAAACCAGAAATGTACATCAAAACTTACACATTTTCATTGTATATACAAGAAATGTACATCAAAACTTACACATTTTCATTGTACACTCAAGAAATGTACATCAAAACATAGACATTTTCATTGTACAAACAAGAAATGTACATCAAAACTTACACATTTTCATTGTATATACAAGAAATGTACATCAAAGCTGCACATTTTCATTTAACACTCAAGAAATGTACATCAAAACATAGACATTTTCATTGTACAAACAAGAAATGTACATCAAAACTTACACATTTTCATTGTATATACAAGAAATGTACATCAAAACTTACACATTTTCATTGTGCACTCAAGAAATGTACATCAAAGCTTACACATTTTCATTGTACACTCAAGAAATGTACATCAAAACATACACATTTTCATTGTATATGCAAGAAATGTACATCAAAACTTACACATTTTCATTGTACATACAAGAAATGTACATCAAAAACTTACACATTTTCATTGTATATGCAAGAAATGTACATCAAAACTTACACATTTTCATTGTACATACAAGAAATGTACATCAAAAACTTACACATTTTCATTGTATATGCAAGAAATGTACATCAAAACTTACACATTTTCATTGTACATACAAGAAATGTACATCAAAACTTACACATTTTCATTGTATATGCAAGAAATGTACATCAAAACTTACACATTTTCATTGTACATACAAGAAATGTACATCAAAAACTTACACATTTTCATTGTATATGCAAGAAATGTACATCAAAACTTACACATTTTCATTGTACATACAAGAAATGTACATCAAAAACTTACACATTTTCATTGTATATGCAAGAAACGTACATCAAAACTTACACATTTTCATTGTACATACAAGAAATGTACATCAAAAACTTACACATTTTCATTGTATATGCAAGAAATGTACATCAAAACTTACACATTTTCATTGTACATACAAGAAATGTACATCAAAACTTACACATTTTCATTGTATATACAAGAAATATACATCAAAACCACACATTTTCATTGTATATACAACAAATGTATATCAAAACTGACACATTTTCATTGTACATACAAGAATTGCACATCAAAACTTACACATTTTCATTGTATATACAAGAAATATACATCAAAGCTACACATTTTCATTGTATATACAAGAAATGTACATCAAAACTTACACATTTTCATTGTATATACAAGAATTGTACATCAAAGCTCACACATTTTCAATGTATATACAAGAAATGCACATGAAAACATACACATTTTCATTGTATATACAAGAAATGTACATCAAAACATACACATTTTCATTGTATATACAAAAAATGTACAACAAAACTTACACACTTTCATTGTACACTCAAGCAATGTACATCAAACTTACACGTTTTCATTGTATTTACAAGGAATGTACATCAAAACATACACATTTTCATTGTATATACAAGAAATGTACATCAAAACTCACACATTTTCATTGTATATACAAGAAATGTACATCAAAACTTACACATTTTCATTGTATATACAAGAAATGCACATGAAAACATACAATTTTCATTGTATATACAAGAAATGTACTTCAAAAGATACACATTTTCATTGTATATACAAGAAATCCACATCAAAACATACACATTTTCATTGTACACTCAAGAAATGTGTATCAAAACTTACACATTTTCATTGTATATACAAGAAATGTACATCAAAACATACACATTTTCATTGTACATACAAGAAATATACATCAGAACTTACACACTTTCATTGTATATCAAGAAATGTACATCTAAACATACACATTTTCATTGTACACTCAAGAAATGTACATAGAAACTTACACATTTTCATTGTATATACAAGAAATGTACATCAAAACTTACACACTTCCATTGTATATACAAGCAATGTACATCAAAACTTACACATTTTCATTGTATATACAAGAAACGTACATCAAAGCTTACACATTTTCATTGTACATACAAGAGATGTACATCAAAGCTACACATTTTCATTGTATATACTAGAAATGTTCATCAAAACTTACAGATTTTCATTGTATATACAAGAAATGTACTTCAAAACTTACACATTTTCATTGTATATACAAGAAATGTACATCAAAACATACACATTTTCATTGTATATACAAGAAATGTACATCAAAACATACACACTTTAGTTGTACACTCAAGAAATGTACATCAAAACATACACATTTTCATTGTATATACAAGAATGTACATCAAAACTTACACATTTTCATTGTACATACAAGAAGTGTACATCAAAACATACACATTTTCATTGTATATACAAGAAATGTACATCAAAAACTTACACATTTTCATTGTACAGTCAACAAATGTACATCCAAACATACACATTTTCATTGTATATACAAGAAATGTACATCAAAAACTTACACATTTTCATTGTACATACAAGAAGTGTACATCAAAACATACACATTTTCATTGTATATACAAGAAGTGTACATCAAAACTTACACATTTTCATTGTATATACAAGAAATGTACATCAAAGCTGCACATTTTCATTGTACACTCAAGAAATGTACATCAAAACATAGACATTTTCATTGTACAAACAAGAAATGTACATCAAAACTTACACATTTTCATTGTATATACAAGAAATGTACATCAAAACTTACACATTTTCATTGTGCACTCAAGAAATGTACATCAAAACTTACACATTTTCATTGTACACTCAAGAAATGTACATCAAAACATACACATTTTCATTGTATACACAAGAAGCGTACATCAAAACTTACACATTTTCGTTGTACATACAAGAAATGTACATCAAAACTTACACATTTTCATTGTATATACAAGAAATATACATCAAAACTACACATTTTCATTGTATATACAAGAAATGTACATCAAAACTTACACATTTTCATTGTATATACAAGAAATGTACATCAAAACTTACACATTTTCATTGTACATACAGGAAATGTACATCAAAACTTACACATTTTCATTGTATATACAAGAAATGTACATCAAAACTTACACATTTTCATTGTATATACAAGAAATGTACATCAAAGCTGCACATTTTCATTGTACACTCAAGAAATGTACATCAAAACATAGACATTTTCATTGTACAAACAAGAAATGTACATCAAAAGATACACATTTTCATTGTACATACAAGAAATGTACATCAAAACTTACACATTTTCATTGTATATACAAGAAATATACATCAAAACTACACATTTTCATTGTATATACAAGAAATGTACATCAAAACTTACACATTTTCATTGTATATACAAGAAATATACATCAAAACTACACATTTTCATTGTATATACAAGAAATGTACATCAAAACTTACACATTTTCATTGTATATACAAGAAATGTACATCAAAACTTACACATTTTCATTGTATATACAAGAATTGTACATCAAAGCTCACACATTTTCATTGTATATACAAGAAATGTACATGAAAATATACACATTTTCATTGTATATACAAGAAATGTACATCAAAAGATACACATTTTCATTGTATATACAAGAAATGTACAACAAAACTTACACATTTTCATTGTACACTCAAGAAATGTACATCAAAACTTACACGTTTTCATTGTATATACAAGGAATGTACATCAAAACATACACCTTTTCATTGTATATACAATAAATGTACATCAAAACTCACATATTTTCATTGTATATACAAGAAATTTACATCAAAACTTACACATTTTCATTGTATATGCAAGAAATGTACATCAAAGCTCACATATTTTCATTGTATATACAAGAAATGTACATGAAAACATACACATTTTCATTGTATATACAAGAAATGTACATCAAAAGATACACATTTTCATTGTATATACAAGAAATCCACATCAAAACTTACACATTTTCATTGTACACTCAAGAAATGTGTATCAAAACTTACACATTTTCATTGTATATACAAGGAATGTACATCACAACATACACATTTTCATTGTACATACAAGAAATATACATCAGAACTTACACACCTTCATTGTATATCAAGAAATGTACATCTAAACATACACATTTTCATTGTACACTCAAGAAATGTACATAGAAACTTACACATTTTCATTGTATATACAAGAAATGTACATCAAAACTTACACACTTACATTGTATATACAAGCAATGTACATCAAAACTTACACATTTTCATTGTATATACAAGTAATGTACATCAAAACTTACACATTTTCATTGTATATACAAGAAATGTACATCAAAGCATACACATTTTCATTGTATATACAAGAAATATACATCAAAACTTACACGTTTTCATTGTATCTACCAGAAATGTACATGAAAACGTACACATTTTCGTTGTACATTCAAGAAATGTACATCAAAGCTGACACATTTTCATTGTATATACAAGAAATGTACATCAAAGCTTACACTTTTTCATTGTACATACAAGAAATGTACATCAAAACTACACATTTTCTTTGTATATACAAGAAATGTACTTCAAAACATACACATTTTCATTGTATATACAAGAATGTTCATCAAAACTTACACATTTTCATTGGACATACAAGAAATGTACATCAAAACATACACATTTTCATTGTATATACAATAAATGTACATCAAAACTTACACATTTTCATTGTATATACAAGAAATGTACATCAAAACCTACACATTTTCATTGTATATACAAGAAATGTACAGCAAAACAAACCTTTTCATTGTATATACAAGAAATGTACATCAAAACTACACATTTTCGTTGTACACTAAAGAAGTGTACATCAAAACATACAGATTTTCATTGTACAGACAAGAAATGTACATCAAAACTTACACATTTTCTTTGTATATACAAGAAATGTACATCAAAACTTACACATTTTCATTGCGCACTCAAGAAATGTACATGAAAACTTACACATTTTCATTGTACACTTAAGAAATGTACATCAAAACATACACATTTTCATTGTATACACAAGAAATGTACATCAAAGCTTACACATTTTCAAAGTACATACAAGAAATGCACATCAAAAACTTACACATTTTCATTGTATGTGCAAGAAATGTACATCAAAACTTACACATTTTCATTGTACATACAAGAAATGTACATCAAAACTTACACATTTTCATTGTATATACAAGAAATATACATCAAAACTACACATTTTCATTTTATATACAAGAAATGTACATCAAAACTTACACATCTTCATTGTATATACAAGAATTGTACATCAAAGCTCACACATTTTCATTGCATATACAAGAAATGTACATGAAAACATACACATTTTCATTGTATATACAAGAAATGTACATCAAAACTTACACGTTTTCACTGTACACTCAAGAAATGTACATCAAAACATACACATTTTCATTGTATATACAAGGAATGTACATCAAAACATACACATTTTCATTGTATATACAAGAAATGTACATCAAAACTTACACATTTTCATTGTATATACTAGAAATGTACATCAAAAACTTACACATTTTCACTGTACACTCAAGAAATGTACATCAAAACATACACATTTTCATTGTATATACAAGGAATGTACATCAAAACATACACATTTTCATTGTATATACAAGAAATGTACATCAAAACTTACACATTTTCATTGTATATACTAGAAATGTACATCAAAACTTACACATTTTTATTGTATATACAAGAAATGTACATCAAAACTTACACATTTTCATTGTACATACAGGAAATGTACATCAAAAGCTTACATATTTTCATTGTGTATGCAAGAAATGCACAACAAAAGTTACACATTTTCATTGTATATACAAGAAAGGTACATCAAAACTTACACATTTTCATTGTATATACAAGAAATGTACAGCAAAACTTACACATTTTCATTGTATATACAAGAAATGTACATCAAAGCTGCACATTTTCATTGTACACTCAAGAAATGTACATCAAAACATAGACATTTTCATTGTACAAACAAGAAATGTACATCAAAGCTTACACATTTTCATTGTATATACAAGAAATGTACATCAAAACTTACACATTTTCATTGTATATACTAGAAATGTACATCAAAACTTACACATTTTTATTGTATATACAAGAAATGTACATCAAAACTTACACATTTTCATTGTATACACAAGAAACGTACATCAAAACTTACACATTTTCATTGTACATACAAGAAATGTACATCAAAAACTTACACATTTTCATTGTATATGCAAGAAATGTACATCAAAACTTACACATTTTCATTGTACATACAAGAAATGTACATCAAAACTTACACATTTTCATTGTATATACAAGAAATATACATCAAAACTACACATTTTCATTGTATATACAAAAAATGTACATCAAAACGTACACATTTTCATTGTATATACAAGAAATGTACATCAAAACTTACACATTTTCATTGTATATACAAGAATTGTACATCAAAGCTCACACATTTTCATTGTATATACAAGAAATGTACATGAAAACATACACATTTTCATTGTATATACAAGAAATGTACGTCAAAAGATACAAATTTTCATTGTATATACAAGGAATGTACATCAAAACATACACAATTTCATTGTATATACAAGAAATGTACATCAAAACTCACACATTTTCATTGTATATACAAGAAATTTTCATCAAAACTTACACATTTTCATTGTATATACAAGAAATGTACATCAAAGCTCACATATTTTCATTGTATATACAAGAAATGTACATGAAAACACACATATTCGTTGTATATACAAGAAATGTACATCAAAAGATACACATTTTCATTGTATATACAAGAAATCCACATCAAAACTTACACATTTTCATTGTACACTCAAGAAATGTGTATCAAAACTTACACATTTTCATTGTATATACAAGGAATGTACATCAAAACATACACATTTTCATTGTATATACAAGAAATATACATCAGAACTTACACACTTTCATTGTATATCAAGAAATGTACATCTAAACATACACATTTTCATTGTACTCTCAAGAAATGTACATAGAAACTTACACATTTTCATTGTATATACAAGAAATGTACATCAAAACTTACACACTTTCATTGTATATACAAGCAAAGTACATCAAAACTTACACATCTTCATTGTATATACAAGAAATGTACATCAAAACTTACACATTTTCATTGCATATACAAGAAATGTACATCAAAGCATACACATTTTCATTGTATATACAAGAAATATACATCAAAACTTACACGTTTTCATTGTATCTACCCGAAATGTACATGAAAACGTACACATTTTCGTTGTACATTCAAGAAATGTACATCAAAGCTTACACATTTTCATTGTATATACAAGAAATGTACATCAAAACTTACACATTTTCATTGTACATCCAAGAAATGTACATCAAAGCTACACACTTTCTTTGTATATACAAGCAATGTACATCAAAACTTACACATCTTCATTGTATATACAATAAATGTACTTCAAAACATACACATTTTCATTGTATATACAAGAATGTACATCAAAACTTACACATTTTCATTGTACATACAAGAAATGTACATCAAAACATACACATTTTCATTGTATATACAATAAATGTACATCAAAACTTACACATTTTCATTGTATATACAAGAAATGTACATCAAAACCTACACATTTTCATTGTATATACAAGAAATGTACAGCAAAACAAACCTTTTCACCTCATATACAAGAAATGTACATCTAAACTACACATTTTGGTTGTACACTAAAGAAATGTACATCAAAACATACAGATTTTCATTGTACAGACAAGAAATGTACATCAAAACTTACACATTATCATTGTATATACAAGAAATGTACATCAAAACTTACACATTTTCATTGTGCACTCAAGAAATGTACATCAAAACTTACACATTTTCATTCTACACTCAAGAAATGTACATCAAAACATACACATTTTCATTGTATACACAAGAAATGTACATCAAAGCTTACACATTTTCATTGTACATACAAGAAATGCACATCAAAAACTTACACATTTTCATTGTATATACATGAAATGTGCATCAAAACTTACACATTTTCATTGTATATACAAGAAATGTACATCAAAACTTCCACATCTTCATTGTATATACAAGAATTGTACATCAAAGCTCACACATTTTCATTGCATATACAAGAAATGAACATGAAAACATACACATTTTCATTGTACATACAAGAAATGTACATCAAAACTTACACGTTTTCATTGTACATACAAGAAATGTACATCAAAATCTACACATTTTCACTGTACATAGAAGAAATGTACATCAAAACTTACACATTTTCATTGTATATACAAGAATTGTACATCAAAGCTTACATATTTTCATTGTACATTAAAGAAATGTACATCAAAACTACACATTTTCATTGTATATACAAGAAATGTACATCAAAACTTACACATTTTCATTGTGCACTCAAGAAATGTACATCAAAACTTACACATTTTCATTGTACACTCAAGAAATGTACATCAAAACATACACATTTTCATTGTATACACAAGAAACGTACATCAAAACTTACACATTTTCGTTGTACATACAAGAAATTTACATCAAAACCTTACACATTTTCATTGTATATGCAAGAAATGTACATCAAAACTTACACATTTTCATTGTACGTACAAGAAATGTACATCAAAACTACACATTTTCATTGTATATACAAAAAATGTACATCAAAACGTACACATTTTCATTGTATATACAAGAAATGTACATCAAAACTTACACATTTTCATTGTATATACAAGAATTGTACATCAAAGCTCACACATTTTCATTGTATATACAAGAAATGTACATGAAAACATACACATTTTCATTGTATATACAAGAAATGTACGTCAAAAGATACAAATTTTCATTGTATATACAAGGAATGTACATCAAAACATACACAATTTCATTGTATATACAAGAAATGTACATCAAAACTCACACATTTTCATTGTATATACAAGAAATTTTCATCAAAACTTACACATTTTCATTGTATATACAAGAAATGTACATCAAAGCTCACATATTTTCATTGTATATACAAGAAATGTACATGAAAACACACATATTCGTTGTATATACAAGAAATGTACATCAAAAGATACACATTTTCATTGTATATACAAGAAATCCACATCAAAACTTACACATTTTCATTGTACACTCAAGAAATGTGTATCAAAACTTACACATTTTCATTGTATATACAAGGAATGTACATCAAAACATACACATTTTCATTGTATATACAAGAAATATACATCAGAACTTACACACTTTCATTGTATATCAAGAAATGTACATCTAAACATACACATTTTCATTGTACTCTCAAGAAATGTACATAGAAACTTACACATTTTCATTGTATATACAAGAAATGTACATCAAAACTTACACACTTTCATTGTATATACAAGCAAAGTACATCAAAACTTACACATCTTCATTGTATATACAAGAAATGTACATCAAAACTTACACATTTTCATTGCATATACAAGAAATGTACATCAAAGCATACACATTTTCATTGTATATACAAGAAATATACATCAAAACTTACACGTTTTCATTGTATCTACCCGAAATGTACATGAAAACGTACACATTTTCGTTGTACATTCAAGAAATGTACATCAAAGCTTACACATTTTCATTGTATATACAAGAAATGTACATCAAAACTTACACATTTTCATTGTACATCCAAGAAATGTACATCAAAGCTACACACTTTCTTTGTATATACAAGCAATGTACATCAAAACTTACACATCTTCATTGTATATACAATAAATGTACTTCAAAACATACACATTTTCATTGTATATACAAGAATGTACATCAAAACTTACACATTTTCATTGTACATACAAGAAATGTACATCAAAACATACACATTTTCATTGTATATACAATAAATGTACATCAAAACTTACACATTTTCATTGTATATACAAGAAATGTACATCAAAACCTACACATTTTCATTGTATATACAAGAAATGTACAGCAAAACAAACCTTTTCACCTCATATACAAGAAATGTACATCTAAACTACACATTTTGGTTGTACACTAAAGAAATGTACATCAAAACATACAGATTTTCATTGTACAGACAAGAAATGTACATCAAAACTTACACATTATCATTGTATATACAAGAAATGTACATCAAAACTTACACATTTTCATTGTGCACTCAAGAAATGTACATCAAAACTTACACATTTTCATTCTACACTCAAGAAATGTACATCAAAACATACACATTTTCATTGTATACACAAGAAATGTACATCAAAGCTTACACATTTTCATTGTACATACAAGAAATGCACATCAAAAACTTACACATTTTCATTGTATATACATGAAATGTGCATCAAAACTTACACATTTTCATTGTATATACAAGAAATGTACATCAAAACTTCCACATCTTCATTGTATATACAAGAATTGTACATCAAAGCTCACACATTTTCATTGCATATACAAGAAATGAACATGAAAACATACACATTTTCATTGTACATACAAGAAATGTACATCAAAACTTACACGTTTTCATTGTACATACAAGAAATGTACATCAAAATCTACACATTTTCACTGTACATAGAAGAAATGTACATCAAAACTTACACATTTTCATTGTATATACAAGAATTGT
Source organism: Tenodera sinensis (assembly GCA_030765045.1). Classification (NCBI taxonomy): domain Eukaryota; kingdom Metazoa; phylum Arthropoda; class Insecta; order Mantodea; family Mantidae; genus Tenodera; species Tenodera sinensis. The sequence goes on along the minus strand of CM060966.1, from coordinate 63,475,690 downwards.
ACATCAAAGCTTACATATTTTCATTGTACATTAAAGAAATGTACATCAAAACTACACATTTTCATTGTATATACAAGAAATGTACATCAAAACTTACACATTTTCATTGTGCACTCAAGAAATGTACATCAAAACTTACACATTTTCATTGTACACTCAAGAAATGTACATCAAAACATACACATTTTCATTGTATACACAAGAAACGTACATCAAAACTTACACATTTTCGTTGTACATACAAGAAATTTACATCAAAACCTTACACATTTTCATTGTATATGCAAGAAATGTACATCAAAACTTACACATTTTCATTGTACATACAAGAAATGTACATCAAAACTTACACATTTTCATTGTATATACAAGAAATATACATCAAAGCTACACATTTTCATTGTATATACAAGAAATGTACATCAAAACTTACACATTTTCATTGTATATACAAGAAATGTACATCCAAACTTACACATTTTCATTGTATGTACAAGAATTGTACATCAAAGCTCACATATTTTCATTGTATATACAAGAAATGTACATGAAAACATACACATTTTCATTGTATATACAAGAAATGTACAACAAAACTTACACATTTTCATTGTACACTCAAGAAATGTACATCAAAGCTTACACATTTTCATTGTATATACAAGGAATGTACATCAAAACATACACACTTTCATTGTATATACAAGAAATGTACATCAAAACTCACACATTTTCATTGTATATACAAGAAATGTACATCAAAACTTACACATTTTCATTGTATATACAAGAAATGTACATCAAAGCTCACACATTTTCATTGTATATACAAGAAATATACATAAAAACATACACATTTTCATTGTATATACAAGAAATGTACAGCAAAACATAAACATTTTCATTGTATATACAAGAAATGTACATCAAAACTTACACATTTTCATTGTACATACAGGAAATGTACATCAAAAACTTACACATTTTCATTGTATATACAAGAAATGTACATCAAAGCTGCACATTTTCATTGTACACTCAAGAAATGTACATCAAAACATAGACATTTTCATTGTACAAACAAGAAATGTACATCAAAACTTACACATTTTCATTGTATATACAAGAAATGTACATCAAAACTTACACATTTTCATTGTGCACTCAAGAAATGTACATCAAAACTTACACATTTTCATTCTACACTCAAGAAATGTACATCAAAACATACACATTTTCATTGTATACACAAGAAATGTACATCAAAGCTTACACATTTTCATTGTACATACAAGAAATGCACATCAAAAACTTACACATTTTCATTGTATATACAAGAAATATACATCAAAACTACACATTTTCATTGTATATACATGAAATGTGCATCAAAACTTACACATTTTCATTGTATATACAAGAAATGTACATCAAAACTTACACTTCTTCATTGTATATACAAGAATTGTACATCAAAGCTCACACATTTTCATTGCATATACAAGAAATGAACATGAAAACATACACATTTTCATTGTACAAGAAATGTACATCAAAACCTACACATTTTCACTGTACATAGAAGAAATGTACATCAAAACTTACACATTTTCATTGTATATACAAGAATTGTACATCAAAGCTTACATATTTTCATTGTACATTAAAGAAATGTACATCAAAACTACACATTTTCATTGTATATACAAGAACTGTACATCAAAACTTACACATTTTCATTGTGCACTCAAGAAATGTACATCAAAACTTACACATTTTCATTGTACACTCAAGAAATGTACATCAAAACATACACATTTTCATTGTATACACAAGAAACGTACATCAAAACTTACACATTTTCGTTGTACATACAAGAAATGTACATCAAAAACTTACACATTTTCATTGTATATGCAAGAAATGTACATCAAAACTTACACATTTTCATTGTACATACAAGAAATGTACATCAAAACTTACACATTTTCATTGTATATACAAGAAATATACATCAAAGCTACACATTTTCACTGTATATACAAGAAATGTACATCAAAACTTACACATTTTCATTGTATATACAAGAAATGTACATCAAAACTTACACATTTTCATTGCATGTACAAGAATTGTACATCAAAGCTCACACATTTTCATTGTATATACAAGAAATGTACATGAAAACATACACATTTTCATTGTATATACAAGAAATGTACAACAAAACTTACACATTTTCATTGTACACTCAAGAAATGTACATCAAATCTTACACATTTTCATTGTATATACAAGGAATGTACATCAAAACATACACACTTTCATTGTATATACAAGAAATGTACATCAAAACTCACACATTTTCATTGTATATACAAGAAATGTACATCAAAACTTACACATTTTCATTGTATATACAAGAAATGTACATCAAAGCTCACACATTTTCATTGTATATACAAGAAATATACATAAAAACATACACATTTTCATTGTATATACAAGAAATGTACAGCAAAACATAAACATTTTCATTGTATATACAAGAAATGTACATCAAAACTTACACATTTTCATTGTACATACAGGAAATGTACATCAAAACTTACACATTTTCATTGTATATACAAGAAATGTACATCAAAGCTGCACATTTTCATTGTACACTCAAGAAATGTACATCAAAACATAGACATTTTCATTGTACAAACAAGAAATGTACATCAAAACTTACACATTTTCATTGTATATACAAGAAATGTACATCAAAACTTACACATTTTCATTGTATATTATAGAAATGTACATCAAAACTTACACATTTTTATTGTATATACAAGAAATGTACATCAAAACTTACACATTTTCATTGTATACACAAGAAACGTACATCAAAACTTACACATTTTCATTGTACATACAAGAAATGTACATCAAAAACTTACACATTTTCATTGTATATGCAAGAAATGTACATCAAAACTTACACATTTTCATTGTACATACAAGAAATGTACATCAAAACTTACACATTTTCATTGTATATACAAGAAATATACATCAAAACTACACATTTTCATTGTATATACAAGAAATGTACATCAAAACATACACATTTTCATTGTATATACAAGAAATGTACATCAAAACTTACACATTTTCATTGTATATTCAAGAATTGTACATCAAAGCTCACACATTTTCATTGTATATACAAGAATTGTACATCAAAGCTTACATATTTTCATTGTACATTAAAGAAATGTACATCAAAACTACACATTTTCATTGTATATACAAGAAATGTACATCAAAACTTACACATTTTCATTGTGCACTCAAGAAATGTACATCAAAACTTACACATTTTCATTGTACACTCAAGAAATGTACATCAAAACATACACATTTTCATTGTATACACAAGAAACGTACATCAAAACTTACACATTTTCGTTGTACATACAAGAAATTTACATCAAAACCTTACACATTTTCATTGTATATGCAAGAAATGTACATCAAAACTTACACATTTTCATTGTACATACAAGAAATGTACATCAAAACTTACACATTTTCATTGTATATACAAGAAATATACATCAAAGCTACACATTTTCATTGTATATACAAGAAATGTACATCAAAACACACACATTTTCATTGTATACACAAGAAACGTACATCAAAACTTACACATTTTCATTGTACATACAAGAAATGTACATCAAAAACTTACACATTTTCATTGTATATGCAAGAAATGTACATCAAAACTTACACATTTTCATTGTACATACAAGAAATGTACATCAAAACTTACACATTTTCATTGTATATACAAGAAATATACATCAAAACTACACATTTTCATTGTATATACAAGAAATGTACATCAAAACTTACACATTTTCATTGTATATACAAGGAATGTACATCAAAACATACACATTTTCATTGTATATACAAGAAATATACATCAGAACTTACACACTTTCATTGTATATCAAGAAATGTACATCTAAACATACACATTTTCATTGTACACTCAAGAAATGTACATAGAAACTTACACATTTTCATTGTATATACAAGAAATGTACATCAAAACTTACACACTTTCATTGTATATACAAGCAATGTACATCAAAACTTACACATCTTCATTGTATATACAAGAAATGTACATCAAAACTTACACATTTTCATTGTATATACAAGAAATGTACATCAAAGCTGCACATTTTCATTTAACACTCAAGAAATTTACATCAAAACATAGACATTTTCATTGTACAAACAAGAAATGTACATCAAAACTTACACATTTTCATTGTATATACAAGAAATGTACATCAAAACTTACACATTTTCATTGTTCACTCAAGAATTGTACATCAAAGCTTACACATTTTCATTGTACACTCAAGAAATGTACATCAAAACACACACATTTTCATTGTATACACAAGAAACGTACATCAAAACTTACACATTTTCATTGTATATGCAAGAAATGTACATCAAAACTTACACATTTTCATTGTACATACAAGAAATGTACATCAAAACTTACACATTTTCATTGTATATACAAGAAATATACATCAAAACTACACATTTTCATTGTATATACAAGAAATGTATATCAAAACTTACACATTTTCATTGTACATACAAGAATTGCACATCAAAACTTACACATTTTCATTGTATATACAAGAAATATACATCAAAGCTACACATTTTCATTGTATATACAAGAAATGTACATCAAAACTTACACATTTTCATTGTATATACAAGAATTGTAGATCAAAGCTCACACATTTTCAATGTATATACAAGAAATGTACATGAAAACATACACATTTTCATTGTATATACAAGAAATGTACATCAAAACATACACATTTTCATTGTATATACAAGAAATGTACAACAAAACTTACACACTTTCATTGTACACTCAAGAAATGTACATCAAACTTACACGTTTTCATTGTATTTACAAGGAATGTACATCAAAACATACACATTTTCATTGTATATACAAGAAATGTACATCAAAACTCACACATTTTCATTGTATATACAAGAAATGTACATCAAAACTTACACATTTTCACTGTATATACAAGAAATGTACATCAAAGCTCACACATTTTCATTGTATATACAAGAAATGTACATGAAAACATACACATTTTCATTGTATATACAAGAAATGTACATGAAAGCTCACATATTTTCATTGTATATACAAGAAATGTACATGAAAACATACACATTTTCATTGTATATACAAGAAATGTACATCAAAAGATACACATTTTCATTGTATATACAAGAAATCCACATCAAAACTTACACATTTTCATTGTACACTCAAGAAATGTGTATCAAAACTTACACATTTTCATTGTATATACAAGGAATGTACATCAAAACATACACATTTTCATTGTATATACAAGAAATATACATCAGAACTTACACACTTTCATTGTATATCAAGAAATGTACATCTAAACATACACATTTTCATTGTACACTCAAGAAATGTACATAGAAACTTACACATTTTCATTGTATATACAAGAAATGTACATCAAAACTTACACACTTTCATTGTATATACAAGCAATGTACATCAAAACTTACACATCTTCATTGTATATACAAGAAATGTACATCAAAACTTACACATTTTCATTGTATATACAAGAATGGTACATCAAAGCATACACATTTTCATTGTATATACAAGAACAATACATCAAAACTTACACGTTTTCATTGTATCTACCAGAAATGTACATGAAAACGTACACATTTTCGTTGTACATTCAAGAAATGTACATCAAAGCTTACACATTTTCATTGTATATACAAGAAATGTACATCGAAACTTACACATTTTCATTGTACATACAAGAAATGTACATCAAAGCTACACACTTTCTTTGTATATACAAGCAATGTACATCAAAACTTACACATCTTCATTGTATATACAAGAAATGTACTTCAAAACATACACATTTTCATTGTATATACAAGAATGTACATCAAAACTTACACATTTTCATTGTACATACAAGAAATTTACATCAAAACATACACATTTTCATTGTATATACAATAAATGTACATCAAAACTTACACACTTTCATTGTATATACAAGAAATGTACATCAAAACCTACACATTTTCATTGTATATACAAGAAATGTACAGCAAAACAAACCTTTTCACTTTATATACAAGAAATGTACATCAAAACTACACATTTTCGTTGTACACTAAAGAAATGTACATCAAAACATACAGATTTTCATTGTACAGACAAGAAATGTACATCAAAACTTACACATTTTCATTGTATATACAAGAAATGTACATCAAAACTTACACATTTTCATTGTGCACTCAAGAAATGTACATCAAAACTTACACATTTTCATTCTACACTCAAGAAATGTACATCAAAACATACACATTTTCATTGTATACACAAGAAATGTACATCAAAGCTTACACATTTTCATTGTACATACAAGAAATGCACATCAAAAACTTACACATTTTCATTGTATATACAAGAAATATACATCAAAACTACACATATTCATTGTATATACAAGAAATGTGCATCAAAACCTACACATTTTCATTGTATATACAAGAAATGTATATCAAAACTTACACATCTTCATTGTATATACAAGAATTGTACATCAAAGCTCACACATTTTCATTGCATATACAAGAAATGAACATGAAAACATACACATTTTCATTGTATATACAAGAAATGTACATCAAAACTTACACGTTTTCATTGTACATACAAGAAATGTACATCAAAACCTACACATTTTCATTGTACATAGAAGAAATGTACATCAAAACTTACACATTTTCATTGTATATACATGAATTGTACATCAAAGCTTACATATTTTCATTGTACATTAAAGAAATGTACATCAAAACTACACATTTTCATTGTATATACAAGAAATGTACATCAAAACTTACACATTTTCATTGTGCACTCAAGAAATGTACATCAAAACTTACACATTTTCATTGTACACTCAAGAAATGTACATCAAAACATACACATTTTCATTGTATACACAAGAAACGTACATCAAAACTTACACATTTTCGTTGTACATACAAGAAATGTACATAAAAAACTTACACATTTTCATTGTATAGGCAAGAAATGTACATCAAAACTTACACATTTTCATTGTACATACAAGAAATGTACATCAAAACTTACACATTTTCATTGAATATACAAGAAGTATACATCAAAGCTACACATTTTCATTGTATATACAAGAAATGTACATCAAAACTTACACATTTTCATTGTATATACAAGAAATGTACATCAAAACTTACACATTTTCATTGTATGTACAAGAATTGTACATCAAAGCTCACACAGTTTCATTGTATATACAAGAAATGTACATGAAAACATACACATTTTCATTGTATATACAAGAAATGTACAACAAAACTTACACATTTTCATTGTACACTCAAGAAATGTACATCAAAGCTTACACATTTTCATTGTATATACAAGGAATGTACATCAAAACATACACACTTTCATTGTATATACAAGAAATGTACATCAAAACTCACACATTTTCATTGTATATACAAGAAATATACATAAAAACATACACATTTTCATTGTATATACAAGAAATGTACAGCAAAACATAAACATTTTCATTGTATATACAAGAAATGTACATCAAAACTTACACATTTTCATTGTACATACAGGAAATGTACATCAAAAACTTACACATTTTCATTGTATATGCTAGAAATGTACATCAAAACTTGCACATTTTCATTGTACATACAAGAAATGTACATCAGAACTTACACATGTTCATTGTATATTCAGGAGATGTACATCAAAACTACACATTTTCATTGTATATACTAGAAATAAACATCAAAACTTACACATTTTCATTGTATATACAAGAAATGTACATCAACACTTACACATTTTCATTGTATATACAATAATGTACATCAAAACATACACATTTTCATTGTATATACAAGAAATGTACATCAAAGCATACACACTTTCATTGTACACTCAAGAAATGGACATCAAAACATACACATTTTCATTGTATATACAAGAAATGTACATCAAAACTTACACATTTTCATTGTATAAACAAGAAATGTATATCAAAAACTTACACATTTTCATTGTACACTCAAGAAATGTTTATCAAAACATACACATTTTCATTGTATATACAAGGAATGTACATCAAAACATACACATTTTCATTGTATATACAAGAAATGGACATCAAAACTTACACATTTTCATTGTATATACTAGAAATGTACATCAAAACTTACACATTTTTATTGTATATACAGGAAATGTACATGAAAACTTACACATTTTCATTGTACATACAGGAAATGTACATCAAAAGCTTACATATTTTCATTGTATATGCAAGAAATGCACATCAAAAGTTACACATTTTCATTGTATATAGGGAAATGCACATCAACACTTACACATTTTCATTGTACATACACGAAATGTACATCACAAACTTACACATTTTCATTGTATATACAAGAAATGTACATCCAAACTTACACATTTTCATTGTATATACAAGAAATGTACATCCAGACTTACACATTTTCATTGTATATACAAGAAATGTACATCAAAGCTCACACATTTTCATGGTATATACAAGAAATGTACATCAAAACTTACACATTTTCATTGTACGTACAAGAAATGTACATCAAAACTTACAAATTTTCATTGTGCACTCAAGAAATGTACATCAAAACTTACACATTTTCATTGTACACTCAAGAAATGTACATCAAAACATACACATTTTCATTGTATACACAAGAAACGTACATCAAAACTTACACATTTTCATTGTACATACAAGAAATGTACATCAAAAACTTACACATTTTCATTGTATATGCAAGAAATGTACATCAAAACTTACACATTTTCATTGTACATACAAGAAATGTACATCAAAACTTACGCATTTTCATTGTATATACAAGAAATATACATCCAAACTACACATTTTCATTGTATATACAAGAAATGTACATCAAAACTTACACATTTTCATTGTATATACAAGAAATGTACATCAAAACTTACACATTTTCGTTGCATATACAAGAATTGTACATAAAAGCTCACACATTTTCATGGTATATACAAGAAATGTACATCAAAACTTACACATTTTCATTGTACATACAAGAAATGTACATCAAAAACTTACAAATTTTCATTGTATATGTAAGAAATGTACATCAAAACTTACACATTTTCATTGTACATACAAGAAATGTACATCAAAACTTACGCATTTTCATTGTATATACAAGACATATACATCCAAACTACACATTTTCATTGTACACTCAAGAAATGTGTATCAAAACTTACACATTTTCATTGTGTATACAAGGAATGTACATCAAAACCTTCACATTTTCATTGTATATACAAGAAATATACATCAAAACTTACACACTTTCATTGTATATCAAGAAATGTACATCAAAACTTACACATTTTCATTGTATATATAAGAAATGTACATCCAAGCTCACACATTTTCATTGTATATACAAGAAATGTACATGAAAACATACACATTTTCATTGTATATACAAGAAATGTACATCAAAACATACACATTTTCATTGTATATACAAGAAATGTACAACAAAACTTACACATTTTCATTGTACACTCAAGAAATGTACATCAAAACATACACATTTTCATTGTATATACAAGAATTGTACATCAAAACTTACACATTTTCATTGTACGTACAAGAAATGTACATCAAAAACTTACACATTTTCATTGTATATGCAAGAAATGTACATCAAAACTTACACATTTTCATTGTACATACACGAAATGTACATCAAAACTTACGCATTTTCATTGTATATACAAGAAATATACATCCAAACTACACAATTTCATTGTATATACAAGAAATGTTCATCATAACTTACACATTTTCATTGTATATACAAGAAATGTACATCAAAACTTACACATTTTCATTGTATATACAAGAGTTGTACATCAAAGCTCACACATTTTCATTGTATATACAAGAAATGTACATGAAAACATACACATTTTCATTGTATATACAAGGAATGTACATCAAAACATACACATTTTCATTGTATATACAAGAAATGTACACCAAAACTCACACATTTTCATTGTATATACAAGAAATGTACATCAAAACTTACACATTTTCATTGTATATACAAGAAATGTACATCAAAGCTCACACATTTTCATTGTATATACAAGAAATGTACATGAAAACATACACATTTTTATTGTATATACAAGAAATGTACATCAAAAGATACACATTTTCATTGTATATACAAGAAATGTACATCAAAACTTACACATTTTCATTGTACACTCAAGAAATGTGTATCAAAACTTACACATTTTCATTGTGTATAAAAGGAATGTACTTCAAAACATACACATTTTCATTGTATATACAAGAAATATACATCAAAACTTACACACTTTGATTGTATATCAAGAAATGTACATCTAAACATACACATTTTCATTGTACACTCAAGAAATGTACATAGAAACTTACACATTTTCATTGTATATACAAGCAATGTACATCAAAACTTACACATTTTCATTGTATATACAAGAAATGTACATCAAAACTTACACATTTTCATTGTATATACAAGAAGTGTACATCAAAGCATACACATTTTCATTGTATATACAAGAAATATACATCAAAACTTACACATTTTCATTGTATCTACAAGAAATGTACATGAAAACGTACACATTTTCGTTGTACATTCAAGAAATGTACATCAAAGCTTACACATTTTCATTGTATATACAAGAAATGTACATCAAAACTTACACATTTTCATTGTACATAAAAGAAATGTACATCAAAACATACACACTTTCATTGTATATACAAGAAATGTACATCAAAACCTACACATTTTCATTGTATATACAAGAAATGTACAGCAAAACAAACCTTCTCATTGTATATTCAAGAAATGTACATCAAAACTACACATTTTCGTTGTACACTAAAGAAATGTAGATCAAAACATACAGATTTTCATTGTACAGACAAGAAATGTACATCAAAACTTACACATTTTCTTTGTATATGCAAGAAATGTACATCAAAACTTACACATTTTCATTGTACATACAAGAAATGTACATCAAAACTTACGCATTTTCATTGTATATACAAGAAATATACATCCAAACTACACATTTTCATTGTATATACAAGAAATGTACATCAAAACTTACACATTTTCATTGTATATACAAGAAATGTACATCAAAACTTACACATTTTCGTTGCATATACAAGAATTGTACATAAAAGCTCACACATTTTCATGGTATATACAAGAAATGTACATCAAAACTTACACATTTTCATTGTACATACAAGAAATGTACATCAAAAACTTACACATTTTCATTGTATATGTAAGAAATGTACATCAAAACTTACACATTTTCATTGTACATACAAGAAATGTACATCAAAACTTACGCATTTTCATTGTATATACAAGACATATACATCCAAACTACACATTTTCATTGTACACTCAAGAAATGTGTATCAAAACTTACACATTTTCATTGTGTATACAAGGAATGTACATCAAAACCTTCACATTTTCATTGTATATACAAGAAATATACATCAAAACTTACACACTTTCATTGTATATCAAGAAATGTACATCAAAACTTACACATTTTCATTGTATATATAAGAAATGTACATCAAAGCTCACACATTTTCATTGTATATACAAGAAATGTACATGAAAACATACACATTTTCATTGTATATACAAGAAATGTACATCAAAACATACACATTTTCATTGTATATACAAGAAATGTACAACAAAACTTACACATTTTCATTGTACACTCAAGAAATGTACATCAAAACATACACATTTTCATTGTATATACAAGAATTGTACATCAAAACTTACACATTTTCATTGTACGTACAAGAAATGTACATCAAAAACTTACACATTTTCATTGTATATGCAAGAAATGTACATCAAAACTTACACATTTTCATTGTACATACACGAAATGTACATCAAAACTTACGCATTTTCATTGTATATACAAGAAATATACATCCAAACTACACAATTTCATTGTATATACAAGAAATGTACATCATAACTTACACATTTTCATTGTATATACAAGAAAAGTACATCAAAACTTACACATTTTCATTGTATATACAAGAGTTGTACATCAAAGCTCACACATTTTCATTGTATATACAAGAAATGTACATGAAAACATACACATTTTCATTGTATATACAAGGAATGTACATCAAAACATACACATTTTCATTGTATATACAAGAAATGTACACCAAAACTCACACATTTTCATTGTATATACAAGAAATGTACATCAAAACTTACACATTTTCATTGTATATACAAGAAATGTACATCAAAGCTCACACATTTTCATTGTATATACAAGAAATGTACATGAAAACATACACATTTTTATTGTATATACAAGAAATGTACATCAAAAGATACACATTTTCATTGTATATACAAGAAATGTACATCAAAACTTACACATTTTCATTGTACACTCAAGAAATGTGTATCAAAACTTACACATTTTCATTGTGTATAAAAGGAATGTACTTCAAAACATACACATTTTCATTGTATATACAAGAAATATACATCAAAACTTACACACTTTGATTGTATATCAAGAAATGTACATCTAATCATACACATTTTCATTGTACACTCAAGAAATGTGCATAGAAACTTACACATTTTCATTGTATATACAAGCAATGTACATCAAAACTTACACATTTTCATTGTATATACAAGAAATGTACATCAAAACTTACACATTTTCATTGTATATACAAGAAGTGTACATCAAAGCATACACATTTTCATTGTATATACAAGAAATATACATCAAAACTTACACATTTTCATTGTATCTACAAGAAATGTACATGAAAACGTACACATTTTCGTTGTACATTCAAGAAATGTACATCAAAGCTTACACATTTTCATTGTATATACAAGAAATGTACATCAAAACTTACACATTTTCATTGTACATAAAAGAAATGTACATCAAAACATACACACTTTCATTGTATATACAAGAAATGTACATCAAAACCTACACATTTTCATTGTATATACAAGAAATGTACAGCAAAACAAACCTTCTCATTGTATATTCAAGAAATGTACATCAAAACTACACATTTTCGTTGTACACTAAAGAAATGTAGATCAAAACATACAGATTTTCATTGTACAGACAAGAAATGTACATCAAAACTTACACATTTTCTTTGTATATACAAGAAATGTACATCAAAACTTACACATTTTCATTGTGCACTCAAGAAATGTACATCAAAACTTACACATTTTCATTGTACACTCAAGAAATGGACATCAAAACATACACATTTTCATTGTACATGCAAGAATTGCACATCAAAAACTTACACATTTTCATTGTATGTGCAAGAAATGTACATCAAAACTTACACATTTTCATTGTATATACAAGAAATGTACATCAAAACATACACATTTTCATTGTACAGACAAGAAATGTACATCAAAACTTACACATTTTCATTGTATTTACAAGAAATGTACATCAAAACTTACACATTTTCATTGTGCACTCAAGAAATGTACATCAAAAGTTACACATTTTCATTGTACACTCAAGAAATGTACATCAAAACATACACATTTTCATTGTATGTGCAAGAAATGTACATCAAAACTTACACATTTTCATTGTATATACAAGAAATGTACATCAAAACATACACATTTTCATTGTATGTGCAAGAAATGTACATCAAAACTTACACATTTTCATTGTATATACAAGAAATGTACATCAAAACTCACACATTTTCTTTGTATACACAAGAAATGTACATCAAAACTTACACATTTTCATTGTACATGCAAGAAATGCACATCAAAAACTTACACATTTTTAATTGTATGTGCAAGAAATGTACATCAAAACTTACACATTTTCATTGTACATACAAGAAATGTACATCAAAACTTACACATTTTCATTGTATATACAAGAAATGTGCATCAAAACTTACACATTTTCATTGTATATACACGAAATGTACATCAAAACTCACAGATTTTCTTTGTATACACAAGAAATGTACATCAAAACTTACACATTTTCATTGTACATGCAAGAAATGCACATCAAAAACTTACACATTTTTAATTGTATGTGCAAGAAATGTACATCAAAACTTACACATTTTCATTGTATATACAAGAAATATACATCAAAACTACAAATTTTCATTGTATATACAAGAAATGTACATCAAAACTTACACATTTTCATTGTATATACAAGAAATGTACATCAAAACTTACACATTTTCATTGTATATACAAGAAATGTACATCAAAACTTACACATTTTCATTGTATGTACAAGAAATGTACATCAAAACTTACACATTTTCATTGTATATACAAGAAATATACATCAACCCTACACATTTTCATTGTATATACAAGAAATGTACATCAAAACTTACACATTTTCATTGTATATACAAGAAATGTACATCAAAACTTACACATTTTCATTGTATATACAAGAAATGTACATCTAAACCTACACATTTTCATTGTACATAGAAGAAATGTACATGAAAACTTACACATTTTCATTGTACATACAAGAAATGTACATCAAAACTTACACATTTTCATTGTATATACAAGAAATATACATCAAAACTACACATTTTTATTGTATATACAAGAAATGTGCATCAAAACTTACACATTTTCATTGTATATACAAGAAACGTACATCAAAACTTACACGTTTTCATTGTACATACAAGAAATGTACATCAAAAACCTACACATTTTCATTGTATATGCAAGAAATGTACGTCAAAACTTACACATTTTCATTGTGCACTCAAGAAATGTAAATCAAAACTACACATTTTCGTTGTACACTAAAGAAATGTACATCAAAACATACACATTTTCATTGTACACTCAAGAAATGTACATCAAAACTTACACATTTTCATTGTATACACAAGAAATGTACATCAAAACTTACACATTTTCATTGTACATACAGGAAATGTACATCAAAAACCTACACATTTTCATTGTATACACAAGAAATGTACATCAAAACTTCCACATTTTCATTGTACATACAAGAAATGTACATCACAACTTACACATGTTCATTGTATTTTCAAGAGATGTACATCAAAACTACACATTTTCATTGTATTTACTAGAAATGTACATCAAAACTTACACATTTTCATTGTATATACAAGAATTGTACATCAAAGCTTACATATTTTCATTGTACATTAAGGAAATGTACATCAAAACTACACATTTTCATTGTATATACAAGAACTGTACTTCAAAACATACACATTTCCATTTTATATACAAGAATGTACATCAAAACTTACACATTTTCATTGAACATGCAAGAAATGCAAATCAAAAACTTACACATTTTCATTGTATATACAAGAAATGTACATCAAAACCTACACATTTTCATTGTATATACAAGAAATGTATATCAAAACCTACACATTTTCATTGTACATAGAAGAAATATACATCAAAACTTACACATTTTCATTGTACATACAAGAAATGTACATCAAAACTTACACATTTTCATTGTATATAAAGAAATATACATCAAAACTACACATTTTCATTGTATATACAAGAAATGTACATCAAAACATACACATGTTCATTGTATATACAAATAATGTACATCAAAACTTACACATTTTCATTGTATATACAAGAAATGTACATCAAAACATACACATTTTCATTGTATATACAAGAAATATACATAAAAACATACACATTTTCATTGTATATACAAGAAATGTACAGCAAAACATAAACATTTTCATTGTATATACAAGAAATGTACATCAAAACTACACATTTTCGTTGTACACTAAAGAAATGTACATCAAAACATACACATTTTCATTGTACAGACAAGAAATGTAAATCAAAACATACACATTTTCATTGTATATACAAGAAATGTACATCAAAACCTACACATTTTCATTGTACATAGAAGAAATGTACATCAAAACTTACACATTTTCATTGTATACACAAGAATTGTACATCAAAGCTTACATATTTTCATTGTATATTAAAGAAATGGACATCAAAACTACACATTTTCATTGTATATACAAGAAATGTACTTCAAAACATACACATTTTCATTTTATATACAAGAATGTACATCAAAACTTACACATTTTCATTGCAAATACAAGAAATGTACATCAAAACATACACATGTTCATTGTATATACAAGAAATGTACATCAAAACTTACACATTTTCATTGTATATACAAGAAATGTACATCAAAACATACACATTTTCATTGTATATACAAGAAATATACATAAAAACATACACATTTTCATTGTATATACAAGAAATGTACTTCAAAACATACACATTTTCATTTTATATACAAGAATGTACATCAAAACTTACACATTTTCATTGCAAATACAAGAAATGTACAGCAAAACATAAACATTTTCATTGTATATACAAGAAATGTACATCAAAACTACACATTTTCGTTGTACACTAAAGAAATGTACATCAAAACATACACATTTTCATTGTACAGACAAGAAATGTAAATCAAAACATACACATTTTCATTGTATATACAAGAAATGTACATCAAAACATACACATTTTCATTGTGCACTCAAGAAATGTAAATCAAAACTTACACATTCTCATTGTACACTCAAGAAATGTACATCGAAACATACACATTTTCATTGTACAGACAAGAAATGTAAACCAAAACTTACACATTTTCATTGTATATACAAGAAATGTACATCAAAACTTACACATTTTCATTGTGCACTCAAGAAATGTAAATCAAAACTTACACATTTTCATTGTATATACAAGAAATGTACATCAAAACATACACATTTTCATTGTGCACTCAAGAAATGTAAATCAAAACTTACACATTTTCGTTGTACACTCAAGAAATGTACATGAAAACTTACACATTTTCATTGTGCACTCAAGAAATGTACATCAAAACTTACACATTTTCATTGTATACACAAGAAATGTACATCAAAACATACACATTTTCATTGTACAGACAAGAAATGTAAATCAAAACTTACACATTTTCATTGTATATACAAGAAATGTACATCAAAACTTGCACATTTTCATTGTGCACTCAAGAAATGTACATCAAAACTTACACATTTTCATTGTGCACTCAAGAATTGTACATCAAAACTTACACATTTTCATTGTACACTCAAGAAATGTACATCAAAAACCTAAACATTTTCATTGTATATGCAAGAAATGTACGTCAAAACTTACACATTTTCATTGTGCACTCAAGAAATGTAAATCAAAACTACACATTTTCGTTGTACACTCAAGAAATGTACATCAAAACCTACACATCTTCATTGTATATGCAAGAAATGTACCTCAAAACTTACACATTTTCATTGTATATACAAGAAATGTACATCAAAAACCTACACATTTTCATTGTATATACAAGAAATGTACATCAAAACATACACATTTTCATTGTGTACTCAAGAAATGTAAATCAAAACTACACATTTTCGTTGTACACTAAGGAAATGTACATAAAAACATACACATTTTCATTGTACACTCAAGAAATGTACATCAAAATTTACACATTTTCATTGTATACACAAGAAATGTACATCAAAACTTACACATTTTCATTGTATACACAAGAAATGTACATCAAAACTTACACATTTTCATTGTGCACTCAAGAAATGTACATCAAAACTTACACATTTTCATTGTATACACAAGAAATGTACATCAAAACATACACATTTTCATTGTACAGACAAGAAATGTAAATCAAAACTTACACATTTTCATTGTATATACAAGAAATGTACAACAAAACATACACATTTTCATTGTGAACTCAAGAAATGTAAATCAAAACTTACACATTTTCATTGTGCACTCAAGAAATGTACATCAAAACTTACACATTTTCATTGTACACTCAAGAAATGTACATCAAAAACCTACACATTTTCATTGTATATGCAAGAAATGTACGTCAAAACTTACACATTTTCATTGTGCACTCAAGAAATGTAAATCAAAACTACACATTTTCGTTGTACACTAAAGAAATGTACATCAAAAGCCTACACATTTTCATTGTATATACAAGAAATGTACATCAAAACATACACAGTTTCATTGTGCACTCAAGAAATGTAAATCAAAACTACACATTTTCGTTGTACACTAAAGAAATGTACATCAAAACATACACATTTTCATTGTACACTCAAGAAATGTACATCAAAACTTACACATTTTCATTGTATACACAAGAAATGTACATCAAAACTTACACAATTTCATTGTACATACAGGAAATGTACATCAAAAACCTAGACATTTTCATTGTATATACAAAAATGTACATCAAAACTTACACATTTTCATTGTACATACAAGAAATGTACATCACAACTTACACATGTTCATTGTATTTTCAAAGATGTACATCAAAACTACTTATTTTCATTGTATATACTAGAAATGTACATCAAAGCTTACACATTTTCATTGTATATACAAGAAATGTACATCAAAACTTACACATTTTCATATTATATACAAGAAATGTACATCAAAACATACACATTTTCATTGTATATACAGGAAATGTACATCAAAACATACACACTTTCATTGTACACTCAAGAAATGTACATCAAAACATACACATTTTCATTGTATATACAAGAAATGTACATCAAAAACTTACACATTTTCATTGTACACTCAAGAAATGTACATCAAAACATACACACTTTCATTGTATATACAAGAAATGTACATCAAAACTTACACATTTTCTTTGTATATACTAGAAATGTACATCAAAACTTACACATTTTTATTGTATATACAGGAAATGTACATCTAAACTTACACATTTTCATTGTACATACAGGAAATGTACATCAAAACTTACACATTTTCATTGTATATACAAGAAATGTACATCAAAGCATACACATTTTCATTGTATATACAAGAAATATAAATCAAAACTTACACATTTTCATTGTATCTACCAGAAATGTACATGAAAACGTACACATTTTCGTTGTACATTCAAGAAATGTACATCAAAGCTTACACATTTTCATTGTATATACAAGAAATGTACATCAAAACTTACACATTTTCATTGTACATACAAGAAATGTACATCAAAACTACACATTTTCTTTGTATATACAAAAATGTACTTCAAAACATACACATCTTCATTATATATACAAGAATGTACGTCAAAACTTACACATATTCATTGTACATACAGGAATTGTACATCAAAACATACACATTTTCATTGTATATACAATAAATGTACATCAAAACTTACACATTCTCATTGTATATACAAGAAATGTACATCAAAACCTACACATTTTCATTCTATATACAAGAAATGTACAGCAAAGCAAACCTTTTCATTGTATATACAAGAAATGTACATCAAAACTACACATTTTCGTTGTACACTAAAGAAATGTACATCAAAACATACACATTTTCATTGTACACTCAAGAAATGTACATCAAAACATACACATTTTCATTGTATATACAAGAAATGTACATCAAAACTCACACATTTTCTTTGTATACACAAGAAATGTACATCAAAACTTACACATTTTCACAGTACATGCAAGAAATGTACATCAAAACTTACACATTTTCATTGTATATACAAGAAATGTACATCAAAACTCACACATTTTCTTTGTATACACAAGAAATGTACATCAAAACTTACACATTTTCATTGTACATGCAAGAAATGCACATCAAAAACTTACACATTTTTAACTGTATGTGCAAGAAATGTACATCAAAACTTACACATTTTCATTGTACATACAACAAATGTACATCAAAACTTACACATTTTCATTGTATATACAAGAAATATACATCAGAACTACACATTTTCATTGTATATACAAGAAATGTGCATCAAAACTTACACATTTTCATTGTATATACAAGAAATGTACATCAAAACTTACACATTTTCATTGTATATTCAAGAGATGTACATCAAAACTACACATTTTCATTTAATATACTAGAAATGGACACCAAAGCTTACACATTTTCATTGTATATACAAGAAATGTACATCAAAGCTCACACATTTTCATTGTATATACAAGAAATGTACATCAAAACATACACATTTTCATTGTACACTCAAAAAATGTACATCAAAACATACACATTTTCATTGTACATGCAAGAAATGCACATCAAAAACTTACACATTTTCATTGTATGTGCAAGAAATGTACATCAAAACTTACACATTTTCATTGTATATACAAGAAATGTACATCAAAACTCACACATTTTCTTTGTATACACAAGAAATGTACATCAAAGCTTACACATTTTCATTGTACATGCAAGAAATGCACATCAAAAACTTACACATTTTTAATTGTATGTGCAAGAAATGTACATCAAAACTTACACATTTTCATTGTATATACAAGAAATATACATCAAAACTACACATTTTCATTGTATATACAAGAAATGTTCATCAAAACTTACACATTTTCATTGTATATTCAAGAGATGTACATCAAAACTACACATTTTCATTGTATATACTAGAAATGTACATCAAAGCTTACACATTTTCATTGTATATACAAGAAATGTACATCAAAGCTCACACATTTTCATTGTATATACAAGAAATGTACATCAAAACTCACACATTTTCTTTGTATACACAAGAAATGTACATCAAAACTTACACATTTTCATTGTACATGCAAGAAATGTACATCAAAAACTTACACATTTTAAATTGTATGTGCAAGAAATGTACATCAAAACTTACACATTTTCATTGTACATACAAGAAATGCACATCAAATTTACACATTTTCATTGTATATACAAGAAATATACATCAAAACTACACATTTTCATTGTATATACAAGAAATGTGCATCAAAACTTACACATTTTCATTGTATATACAAGAAAACTACATCAAAACTTACACATTTTCATTGTATATTCAAGAGATGTACATCAAAACTACACATTTTCATTGTATATACTAGAAATGTACATCAAAGCTTACACATTTTCATTGTATATACAAGAATTGTACATCAAAGCTCACACATTTTCATTGTATGTACAAGAAATGTACATGAAAACATACACATTTTCATTGTATATACAAGAAATGTACATCAAAACTTACACGTTTTCATTGTACATACAAGAAATGTACATCAAAACCTACACATTTTCATTGTACATAGAAGAAATGTACATCAAAACTTACACATTTTCATTGTATATACAAGAATTGTACATCTAAGCTTACATATTTTCATTGTACATTAAAGAAATGTACATCAAAACTACACATTTTCAGTGTATATACAAGAAATGTACTTCAAAACATACACATTTTCATTTTATATACAAGAATGTACATCAAAACTTACACATTTTCATTGCACATACAAGAAATGTACATCAAAACATACACATGGTCATTGTATATACAAGAAATGTACATCAAAACTTACACATTTTCATTGTATATACAAGAAATGTACATCAAAACATACACATTTTCATTGTATATACAAGAAATATACATAAAAACATACACATTTTCATTGTATATACAAGAAATGTACAGCAAAACATAAACATTTTCATTGTATATACAAGAAATGTACAACAAAACTACACATTTTCGTTGTACACTAAAGAAATGTACATCAAAACATACACATTTTCATTGTACAGACAAGAAATGTAAATCAAAACATACACTTTTCATTGTATATACAAGAAATGTACATCAAAACATACACATTTTCATTGTGCACTCAAGAAATGTAAATCAAAACTTACACATTTTCATTGTACACTCAAGAAATGTACATCAAAACATACACATTTTCATTGTACAGACAAGAAATGTAAATTAAAAATTACACATTTTCATTGTATATACAAGAAATGTACATCAAAACTTACACATTTTCATTGTGCACTGAAGAAATGTACATCAAAACTTACACATTTTCATTGTATACACAAGAAATGTACATCAAAACAAACACATTTTCATTGTACAGCCAAGAAATGTAAATCAAAACTTTCACATTTTCATTGTATATACAAGAAATGTACATCAAAACTTACACATTTTCATTGTGCACTCAAGAAATGTACATCAAAACTTACACATTTTCAGTGTACACTCAAGAAATGTACATCAAAACATACACATTTTCATTGTATACACAAGAAATGTACATCAAAAACCTACACATTTTCATTGTATATACAAGAAATGTACATCAAAACATACACATTTTCATTGTGCACTCAAGAAATGTAAATCAAAACTACACATTTTCGTTGCACACTAAAGAAATGTACATCAAAACATACACATTTTCATTGTACAGACAAGAAATGTAAATCAAAACTTACACATTTTCATTGTATATACAAAAAATGTACATCAAAACTTAGACATTTTCATTGTGCACTCAAGAAATGTACATCAAAACTTACACATTTTCATTGTACACTCAAGAAATGTACATCAAAAACCTACACATTTTCATTGTATATGCAAGAAATGTACGTCAAAACTTACACATTTTCATTGTTCACTCAAGAAATGTAAATCAAAACTACACATTTTCGTTGTACACTAAAGAAATATACACCAAAAACCTACACATTTTCATTGTATATAGAAGAAATGTACATCAAAACATACACAGTTTCATTGTGCACTCAAGAAATGTAAATCAAAACTACACATTTTCGTAGTACACTAAAGAAATGTACATCAAAACATACACATTTTCATTGTACACTCAAGAAATGTATTTCAAAACTTACACATTTTCATTGTATACACAAGAAATGTACATCAAAACTTACACATTTTCATTGTACATACAAGAAATGTACATCAAAACTTACACATGTTCATTGTATATTCAAGAGATGTACATCAAAAGTACACATTTTCATTGTATATACTAGAAATGTACATCAAAACATACACACTTTCATTGTATATACAAGAAATGTACATCAAAACTTACACATTTTCATTGTATATACTAGAAATGTACATCAAAACTTACACATTTTTGTTGTATATACAGGAAATGTACATCAAAACTTACACATTTTCATTGTACATACAGGAAATGTATATTAAACATACACATTTTCATTGTATATACAAGAAATGTACATCAAAGCATACACATTTTCATTGTATATACAAGAAATATACATCAAAACTTACACATTTTCATTGTATATACAAGAAATGTACATCAAAACCTACACATTTTCATTGTATATACAAGAAATGTACAGCAAAGCAAACCTTTTCATTGTATATACAAGAAATGTACATCAAAGCTTACACATTTTCATTGTATATACAAGAAATGTACATCAAAGCTCACACATTTTCATTGTATATACAAGAAATGTATATCAAAACATACACATTTTCATTGTACACTCAAAAAATGTACATCAAAACATACACATTTTCGTTGTACATGCAAGAAATGCACATCAAAAACTTACACATTTTCATTGTATGTGCAAGAAATGTACATCAAAACTTACACATTTTCATTGTATATACAAGAAATGTACATCAAAACTCACACATTTTCTTTGTATACACAAGAAATGTACATCAAAGCTTACACATTTTCATTGTACATGCAAGAAATGCACATCAAAAACTTACACATTTTTAATTGTATGTGCAAGAAATGTACATCAAAACTTACACATTTTCATTGTATATACAAGAAATGTACATTAAAACTTACACATTTTCATTGTATATTCAAGAGATGTACATCAAAACTACACATTTTCATTGTATATACTAGAAATGTACATCAATGCTTACACATTTTCATTGTATATACCAGAAACGTACATCAAAGCTCACACATTTTCATTGTATATACAAGAAATGTACATCAAAACTCACACATTTTCTTTGTATACACAAGAAATGTACATCAAAACTTACACATTTTCATTGTATATGCAAGAAATGCACATCAAAAACTTACACATTTTTAATTGTATGTGCAAGAAATGTACATCAAAACTTACACATTTTCATTGTACATACAAGAAATGTACATCAAAACTTACACATTTTCATTGTATATACAAGAAATGTGCATCAAAACTTACATATTTTCATTGTATATACAAGAGAACTACATCAAAACTTACACATTTTCATTGTATATTCAAGAGATGTACATCAAAACTACACATTTTCATTGTATATACCAGAAATGTACATCAAAGCTTACACATTTTCATTGTATATACAAGAATTGTACATCAAAGCTCACACATTTTCATTGTATATACAAGAAATGTACATGAAAACATACACATTTTCATTGTATATACAAGAAATGTACATCAAAACTTACACGTTTTCATTGTACATACAAGAAATGTACTTCAAAACCTACACATTTTCATTGTACATAGAAGAAAATGTACATCAAAACTTACACATTTTCATTGTATATACAAGAATTGTACATCAAAGCTTACATATTTTCATTGTACATTAAAGAAATGTACATCAAAACTACACATTTTCATTGTATATACAAGAAATGTACTTCAAATCATACACATTTTCATTTTATATACAAGAATGTACATCAAAACTTACACATTTTCATTGCACATACAAGAAATGTACATCAAAACATACACATGTTCATTATATATACAAGAAATGTACATCAAAACTTACACATTTTCATTGTATATACAAGAAATGTACATCAAAACATACACATTTTCATTGTATATACAAGAAATATACATAAAAACATACACATTTTCATTGTATATACAAGAAATGTACAGCAAAACATAAACATTTTCATTGTATATACAAGAAATGTACATCAAAACTACATATTTTCGTTGTACACTAAAGAAACGTACATCAAAACATACACATTTTCATTGTACAGACAAGAAATGTAAATCAAAACATACACATTTTCATTGTATATACAAGAAATGTACATCAAAACATACACATTTTCATTGTGCACTCAAGAAATGTGAATTAAAAACTTACACATTTTCATTGTACACTCAAGAAATGTACATCAAAACATACACATTTTCATTGTACAGACAAGAAATGTAAATCAAAACTTACACATTTTCATTGTATATACAAGAAATGTACATCAAAACTTACACATTTTCATTGTGCACTCAAGAAATGTACATCAAAACTTACACATTTTCATTGTATATACAAGAAATGTACATCAAAACATACACATTTTCATTGTACAGACAAGAAATGTAAATCAAAACTTACACATTTTCATTGTATATACAACAAATGTACATCAAAACTTACACATTTTCATTGTGCACTCAAGAAATGTACATCAAAACATACACATTTTCATTGTATACACAAGAAATGTACATCAAAAACCTACACATTTTCATTGTATATGCAAGAAATGTACGTCAAAACGTACACATTTTCATTGTGCACTCAAGAAATGTAAATCAAAACTACACATTTTCGTTGTACACTAAAGAAATGTACATCAAAAACCTACACATTTTCATTGTATATACAAGAAAAGTACATCAAAACATACACATTTTCATTGTGCACTCAAGAAATGTAAATCAAAACTACACATTTTCGTTGTACACTAAAGAAATGTACATCAAAGCATACACATTTTCATTGTACAGACAAGAAATGTAAATCAAAACTTACACATTTTCATTGTATATACAAGAAATATACATCAAAACTACACATTTTCATTGTATATACAAGAAATGTACATCAAAACATACACATTTTCATTGTACACTCAAGAAATGTACATCAAAACATACACATTTTCATTGTATACACAAGAAATGTACATCAAAAACCTACACATTTTCATTGTACACTCAAGAAATGTACATCAAAACATACACATTTTCATTGTATATACAAGAAATGTACATCAAAACATACACATTTTCATTGTACACTCAAGAAATGTACATCAAAACATACACATTTTCATTGTACACTCAAGAAATGTACATCAAAGCATACACATTTTCATTGTACAGACAAGAAATGTACATCAAAACTTACACATTTTCATTGTATATACAAGAAATATACATCAAAACTACACATTTTCATTGTATATACAAGAAATGTACATCAAAACATACACATTTTCATTGTACACTCAAGAAATGTACATCAAAACATACACATTTTCATTGTATATACAAGAAAAGTACATCAAAACATACACATTTTCATTGTGCACTCAAGAAATGTAAATCAAAACTACACATTTTCGTTGTACACTAAAGAAATGTACATCAAAACTTACACATTTTCATTGTACATACAGGAAATGTACATCAAAAACCTACACATTTTCATTGTATATGCAAGAAATGTATGTCAAAACTTACACATTTTCATTGTACATACAAGAAATGTACATCAAAACTTACACATGTTCATTGTATATTCAAGAGATGTACATCAAAACATACACATTTTCATTGTATACACAAGAAATGTACATCAAAAACCTACACATTTTCATTGTATATGCAAGAAATGTACGTCAAAACGTACACATTTTCATTGTGCACTCAAGAAATGTAAATCAAAACTACACATTTTCGTTGTACACTAAAGAAATGTACATCAAAAACCTACACATTTTCATTGTATATACAAGAAATGTACATCAAAACATACACATTTTCATTGTGCACTCAAGAAATGTAAATCAAAACTACACATTTTCGTTGTACACTAAAGAAATGTACATCAAAACATACACATTTTCATTGTACAGACAAGAAATGTAAATCAAAACTTACACATTTTCATTGTATATACAAAAAATGTTCATCAAAACTTAGACATTTTCATTGTGCACTCAAGAAATGTACATCAAAACTTTCACATTTTCATTGTACACTCAAGAAATGTACATCAAAACATACACATTTTCATTGTATACACAAGAAATGTACATCAAAACTTACACATTTTCATTGTACATACAGGAAATGTACATCAAAAACCTACACATTTTCATTGTATATGCAAGAAATGTATGTCAAAACTTACACATTATCATTGTACATACAAGAAATGTACATCAAAACTTACACATGTTCACTGTATATTCAAGAGATGTACATCAAAACTACACATTTTCATTGTATATACTAGAAATGTACATCAAAGCTTACACATTTTCATTGTATATACCAGAAGTGTACATCAAAACATACACATTTTCATTGTATATACAGGAAATGTACATCAAAACATACACATTTTCATTGTATATACAAGAAATGTACATCATAACTTACACATTTTCATTGTATATACAAGAAATGTACATCAAAACTTACACATTTTCATTGTACACTCAAGAAATGTGTATCAAAACTTACACATTTTCATTGTGTATAAAAGGAATGTACTTCAAAACATACACATTTTCATTGTATATACAAGAAATATACATCAAAACTTACACACTTTGATTGTATATCAAGAAATGTACATCTAAACATACACATTTTCATTGTACACTCAAGAAATGTGCATAGAAACTTACACATTTTCATTGTATATACAAGCAATGTACATCAAAACTTACACATTTTCATTGTATATACAAGAAATGTACATCAAAACTTACACATTTTCATTGTATATACAAGAAGTGTACATCAAAGCATACACATTTTCATTGTATATACAAGAAATATACATCAAAACTTACACATTTTCATTGTATCTACAAGAAATGTACATGAAAACGTACACATTTTCGTTGTACATTCAAGAAATGTACATCAAAGCTTACACATTTTCATTGTATATACAAGAAATGTACATCAAAACTTACACATTTTCATTGTACATAAAAGAAATGTACATCAAAACATACACACTTTCATTGTATATACAAGAAATGTACATCAAAACCTACACATTTTCATTGTATATACAAGAAATGTACAGCAAAACAAACCTTCTCATTGTATATTCAAGAAATGTACATCAAAACTACACATTTTCGTTGTACACTAAAGAAATGTAGATCAAAACATACAGATTTTCATTGTACAGACAAGAAATGTACATCAAAACTTACACATTTTCTTTGTATATACAAGAAATGTACATCAAAACTTACACATTTTCATTGTGCACTCAAGAAATGTACATCAAAACTTACACATTTTCATTGTACACTCAAGAAATGGACATCAAAACATACACATTTTCATTGTACATGCAAGAATTGCACATCAAAAACTTACACATTTTCATTGTATGTGCAAGAAATGTACATCAAAACTTACACATTTTCATTGTATATACAAGAAATGTACATCAAAACATACACATTTTCATTGTACAGACAAGAAATGTACATCAAAACTTACACATTTTCATTGTATTTACAAGAAATGTACATCAAAACTTACACATTTTCATTGTGCACTCAAGAAATGTACATCAAAAGTTACACATTTTCATTGTACACTCAAGAAATGTACATCAAAACATACACATTTTCATTGTATGTGCAAGAAATGTACATCAAAACTTACACATTTTCATTGTATATACAAGAAATGTACATCAAAACATACACATTTTCATTGTATGTGCAAGAAATGTACATCAAAACTTACACATTTTCATTGTATATACAAGAAATGTACATCAAAACTCACACATTTTCTTTGTATACACAAGAAATGTACATCAAAACTTACACATTTTCATTGTACATGCAAGAAATGCACATCAAAAACTTACACATTTTTAATTGTATGTGCAAGAAATGTACATCAAAACTTACACATTTTCATTGTACATACAAGAAATGTACATCAAAACTTACACATTTTCATTGTATATACAAGAAATGTGCATCAAAACTTACACATTTTCATTGTATATACACGAAATGTACATCAAAACTCACACATTTTCTTTGTATACACAAGAAATGTACATCAAAACTTACACATTTTCATTGTACATGCAAGAAATGCACATCAAAAACTTACACATTTTTAATTGTATGTGCAAGAAATGTACATCAAAACTTACACATTTTCATTGTATATACAAGAAATATACATCAAAACTACAAATTTTCATTGTATATACAAGAAATGTACATCAAAACTTACACATTTTCATTGTATATACAAGAAATGTACATCAAAACTTACACATTTTCATTGTATATACAAGAAATGTACATCAAAACTTACACATTTTCATTGTATGTACAAGAAATGTACATCAAAACTTACACATTTTCATTGTATATACAAGAAATATACATCAACCCTACACATTTTCATTGTATATACAAGAAATGTACATCAAAACTTACACATTTTCATTGTATATACAAGAAATGTACATCAAAACTTACACATTTTCATTGTATATACAAGAAATGTACATCTAAACCTACACATTTTCATTGTACATAGAAGAAATGTACATGAAAACTTACACATTTTCATTGTACATACAAGAAATGTACATCAAAACTTACACATTTTCATTGTATATACAAGAAATATACATCAAAACTACACATTTTTATTGTATATACAAGAAATGTGCATCAAAACTTACACATTTTCATTGTATATACAAGAAACGTACATCAAAACTTACACGTTTTCATTGTACATACAAGAAATGTACATCAAAAACCTACACATTTTCATTGTATATGCAAGAAATGTACGTCAAAACTTACACATTTTCATTGTGCACTCAAGAAATGTAAATCAAAACTACACATTTTCGTTGTACACTAAAGAAATGTACATCAAAACATACACATTTTCATTGTACACTCAAGAAATGTACATCAAAACTTACACATTTTCATTGTATACACAAGAAATGTACATCAAAACTTACACATTTTCATTGTACATACAGGAAATGTACATCAAAAACCTACACATTTTCATTGTATACACAAGAAATGTACATCAAAACTTCCACATTTTCATTGTACATACAAGAAATGTACATCACAACTTACACATGTTCATTGTATTTTCAAGAGATGTACATCAAAACTACACATTTTCATTGTATTTACTAGAAATGTACATCAAAACTTACACATTTTCATTGTATATACAAGAATTGTACATCAAAGCTTACATATTTTCATTGTACATTAAGGAAATGTACATCAAAACTACACATTTTCATTGTATATACAAGAACTGTACTTCAAAACATACACATTTCCATTTTATATACAAGAATGTACATCAAAACTTACACATTTTCATTGAACATGCAAGAAATGCAAATCAAAAACTTACACATTTTCATTGTATATACAAGAAATGTACATCAAAACCTACACATTTTCATTGTATATACAAGAAATGTATATCAAAACCTACACATTTTCATTGTACATAGAAGAAATATACATCAAAACTTACACATTTTCATTGTACATACAAGAAATGTACATCAAAACTTACACATTTTCATTGTATATAAAGAAATATACATCAAAACTACACATTTTCATTGTATATACAAGAAATGTACATCAAAACATACACATGTTCATTGTATATACAAATAATGTACATCAAAACTTACACATTTTCATTGTATATACAAGAAATGTACATCAAAACATACACATTTTCATTGTATATACAAGAAATATACATAAAAACATACACATTTTCATTGTATATACAAGAAATGTACAGCAAAACATAAACATTTTCATTGTATATACAAGAAATGTACATCAAAACTACACATTTTCGTTGTACACTAAAGAAATGTACATCAAAACATACACATTTTCATTGTACAGACAAGAAATGTAAATCAAAACATACACATTTTCATTGTATATACAAGAAATGTACATCAAAACCTACACATTTTCATTGTACATAGAAGAAATGTACATCAAAACTTACACATTTTCATTGTATACACAAGAATTGTACATCAAAGCTTACATATTTTCATTGTATATTAAAGAAATGGACATCAAAACTACACATTTTCATTGTATATACAAGAAATGTACTTCAAAACATACACATTTTCATTTTATATACAAGAATGTACATCAAAACTTACACATTTTCATTGCAAATACAAGAAATGTACATCAAAACATACACATGTTCATTGTATATACAAGAAATGTACATCAAAACTTACACATTTTCATTGTATATACAAGAAATGTACATCAAAACATACACATTTTCATTGTATATACAAGAAATATACATAAAAACATACACATTTTCATTGTATATACAAGAAATGTACTTCAAAACATACACATTTTCATTTTATATACAAGAATGTACATCAAAACTTACACATTTTCATTGCAAATACAAGAAATGTACAGCAAAACATAAACATTTTCATTGTATATACAAGAAATGTACATCAAAACTACACATTTTCGTTGTACACTAAAGAAATGTACATCAAAACATACACATTTTCATTGTACAGACAAGAAATGTAAATCAAAACATACACATTTTCATTGTATATACAAGAAATGTACATCAAAACATACACATTTTCATTGTGCACTCAAGAAATGTAAATCAAAACTTACACATTCTCATTGTACACTCAAGAAATGTACATCGAAACATACACATTTTCATTGTACAGACAAGAAATGTAAACCAAAACTTACACATTTTCATTGTATATACAAGAAATGTACATCAAAACTTACACATTTTCATTGTGCACTCAAGAAATGTAAATCAAAACTTACACATTTTCATTGTATATACAAGAAATGTACATCAAAACATACACATTTTCATTGTGCACTCAAGAAATGTAAATCAAAACTTACACATTTTCGTTGTACACTCAAGAAATGTACATGAAAACTTACACATTTTCATTGTGCACTCAAGAAATGTACATCAAAACTTACACATTTTCATTGTATACACAAGAAATGTACATCAAAACATACACATTTTCATTGTACAGACAAGAAATGTAAATCAAAACTTACACATTTTCATTGTATATACAAGAAATGTACATCAAAACTTGCACATTTTCATTGTGCACTCAAGAAATGTACATCAAAACTTACACATTTTCATTGTGCACTCAAGAATTGTACATCAAAACTTACACATTTTCATTGTACACTCAAGAAATGTACATCAAAAACCTAAACATTTTCATTGTATATGCAAGAAATGTACGTCAAAACTTACACATTTTCATTGTGCACTCAAGAAATGTAAATCAAAACTACACATTTTCGTTGTACACTCAAGAAATGTACATCAAAACCTACACATCTTCATTGTATATGCAAGAAATGTACCTCAAAACTTACACATTTTCATTGTATATACAAGAAATGTACATCAAAAACCTACACATTTTCATTGTATATACAAGAAATGTACATCAAAACATACACATTTTCATTGTGTACTCAAGAAATGTAAATCAAAACTACACATTTTCGTTGTACACTAAGGAAATGTACATCAAAACATACACATTTTCATTGTACACTCAAGAAATGTACATCAAAATTTACACATTTTCATTGTATGCACAAGAAATGTACATCAAAACTTACACATTTTCATTGTATACACAAGAAATGTACATCAAAACTTACACATTTTCATTGTGCACTCAAGAAATGTACATCAAAACTTACACATTTTCATTGTATACACAAGAAATGTACATCAAAACATACACATTTTCATTGTACAGACAAGAAATGTAAATCAAAACTTACACATTTTCATTGTATATACAAGAAATGTACAACAAAACATACACATTTTCATTGTGAACTCAAGAAATGTAAATCAAAACTTACACATTTTCATTGTGCACTCAAGAAATGTACATCAAAACTTACACATTTTCATTGTACACTCAAGAAATGTACATCAAAAACCTACACATTTTCATTGTATATGCAAGAAATGTACGTCAAAACTTACACATTTTCATTGTGCACTCAAGAAATGTAAATCAAAACTACACATTTTCGTTGTACACTAAAGAAATGTACATCAAAAGCCTACACATTTTCATTGTATATACAAGAAATGTACATCAAAACATACACAGTTTCATTGTGCACTCAAGAAATGTAAATCAAAACTACACATTTTCGTTGTACACTAAAGAAATGTACATCAAAACATACACATTTTCATTGTACACTCAAGAAATGTACATCAAAACTTACACATTTTCATTGTATACACAAGAAATGTACATCAAAACTTACACAATTTCATTGTACATACAGGAAATGTACATCAAAAACCTAGACATTTTCATTGTATATACAAAAATGTACATCAAAACTTACACATTTTCATTGTACATACAAGAAATGTACATCACAACTTACACATGTTCATTGTATTTTCAAAGATGTACATCAAAACTACTTATTTTCATTGTATATACTAGAAATGTACATCAAAGCTTACACATTTTCATTGTATATACAAGAAATGTACATCAAAACTTACACATTTTCATATTATATACAAGAAATGTACATCAAAACATACACATTTTCATTGTATATACAGGAAATGTACATCAAAACATACACACTTTCATTGTACACTCAAGAAATGTACATCAAAACATACACATTTTCATTGTATATACAAGAAATGTACATCAAAAACTTACACATTTTCATTGTACACTCAAGAAATGTACATCAAAACATACACACTTTCATTGTATATACAAGAAATGTACATCAAAACTTACACATTTTCTTTGTATATACTAGAAATGTACATCAAAACTTACACATTTTTATTGTATATACAGGAAATGTACATCTAAACTTACACATTTTCATTGTACATACAGGAAATGTACATCAAAACTTACACATTTTCATTGTATATACAAGAAATGTACATCAAAGCATACACATTTTCATTGTATATACAAGAAATATAAATCAAAACTTACACATTTTCATTGTATCTACCAGAAATGTACATGAAAACGTACACATTTTCGTTGTACATTCAAGAAATGTACATCAAAGCTTACACATTTTCATTGTATATACAAGAAATGTACATCAAAACTTACACATTTTCATTGTACATACAAGAAATGTACATCAAAACTACACATTTTCTTTGTATATACAAAAATGTACTTCAAAACATACACATCTTCATTATATATACAAGAATGTACGTCAAAACTTACACATATTCATTGTACATACAGGAATTGTACATCAAAACATACACATTTTCATTGTATATACAATAAATGTACATCAAAACTTACACATTCTCATTGTATATACAAGAAATGTACATCAAAACCTACACATTTTCATTCTATATACAAGAAATGTACAGCAAAGCAAACCTTTTCATTGTATATACAAGAAATGTACATCAAAACTACACATTTTCGTTGTACACTAAAGAAATGTACATCAAAACATACACATTTTCATTGTACACTCAAGAAATGTACATCAAAACATACACATTTTCATTGTATATACAAGAAATGTACATCAAAACTCACACATTTTCTTTGTATACACAAGAAATGTACATCAAAACTTACACATTTTCACAGTACATGCAAGAAATGTACATCAAAACTTACACATTTTCATTGTATATACAAGAAATGTACATCAAAACTCACACATTTTCTTTGTATACACAAGAAATGTACATCAAAACTTACACATTTTCATTGTACATGCAAGAAATGCACATCAAAAACTTACACATTTTTAACTGTATGTGCAAGAAATGTACATCAAAACTTACACATTTTCATTGTACATACAACAAATGTACATCAAAACTTACACATTTTCATTGTATATACAAGAAATATACATCAGAACTACACATTTTCATTGTATATACAAGAAATGTGCATCAAAACTTACACATTTTCATTGTATATACAAGAAATGTACATCAAAACTTACACATTTTCATTGTATATTCAAGAGATGTACATCAAAACTACACATTTTCATTTAATATACTAGAAATGGACACCAAAGCTTACACATTTTCATTGTATATACAAGAAATGTACATCAAAGCTCACACATTTTCATTGTATATACAAGAAATGTACATCAAAACATACACATTTTCATTGTACACTCAAAAAATGTACATCAAAACATACACATTTTCATTGTACATGCAAGAAATGCACATCAAAAACTTACACATTTTCATTGTATGTGCAAGAAATGTACATCAAAACTTACACATTTTCATTGTATATACAAGAAATGTACATCAAAACTCACACATTTTCTTTGTATACACAAGAAATGTACATCAAAGCTTACACATTTTCATTGTACATGCAAGAAATGCACATCAAAAACTTACACATTTTTAATTGTATGTGCAAGAAATGTACATCAAAACTTACACATTTTCATTGTATATACAAGAAATATACATCAAAACTACACATTTTCATTGTATATACAAGAAATGTTCATCAAAACTTACACATTTTCATTGTATATTCAAGAGATGTACATCAAAACTACACATTTTCATTGTATATACTAGAAATGTACATCAAAGCTTACACATTTTCATTGTATATACAAGAAATGTACATCAAAGCTCACACATTTTCATTGTATATACAAGAAATGTACATCAAAACTCACACATTTTCTTTGTATACACAAGAAATGTACATCAAAACTTACACATTTTCATTGTACATGCAAGAAATGTACATCAAAAACTTACACATTTTAAATTGTATGTGCAAGAAATGTACATCAAAACTTACACATTTTCATTGTACATACAAGAAATGCACATCAAATTTACACATTTTCATTGTATATACAAGAAATATACATCAAAACTACACATTTTCATTGTATATACAAGAAATGTGCATCAAAACTTACACATTTTCATTGTATATACAAGAAAACTACATCAAAACTTACACATTTTCATTGTATATTCAAGAGATGTACATCAAAACTACACATTTTCATTGTATATACTAGAAATGTACATCAAAGCTTACACATTTTCATTGTATATACAAGAATTGTACATCAAAGCTCACACATTTTCATTGTATGTACAAGAAATGTACATGAAAACATACACATTTTCATTGTATATACAAGAAATGTACATCAAAACTTACACGTTTTCATTGTACATACAAGAAATGTACATCAAAACCTACACATTTTCATTGTACATAGAAGAAATGTACATCAAAACTTACACATTTTCATTGTATATACAAGAATTGTACATCTAAGCTTACATATTTTCATTGTACATTAAAGAAATGTACATCAAAACTACACATTTTCAGTGTATATACAAGAAATGTACTTCAAAACATACACATTTTCATTTTATATACAAGAATGTACATCAAAACTTACACATTTTCATTGCACATACAAGAAATGTACATCAAAACATACACATGGTCATTGTATATACAAGAAATGTACATCAAAACTTACACATTTTCATTGTATATACAAGAAATGTACATCAAAACATACACATTTTCATTGTATATACAAGAAATATACATAAAAACATACACATTTTCATTGTATATACAAGAAATGTACAGCAAAACATAAACATTTTCATTGTATATACAAGAAATGTACAACAAAACTACACATTTTCGTTGTACACTAAAGAAATGTACATCAAAACATACACATTTTCATTGTACAGACAAGAAATGTAAATCAAAACATACACTTTTCATTGTATATACAAGAAATGTACATCAAAACATACACATTTTCATTGTGCACTCAAGAAATGTAAATCAAAACTTACACATTTTCATTGTACACTCAAGAAATGTACATCAAAACATACACATTTTCATTGTACAGACAAGAAATGTAAATTAAAAATTACACATTTTCATTGTATATACAAGAAATGTACATCAAAACTTACACATTTTCATTGTGCACTGAAGAAATGTACATCAAAACTTACACATTTTCATTGTATACACAAGAAATGTACATCAAAACAAACACATTTTCATTGTACAGCCAAGAAATGTAAATCAAAACTTTCACATTTTCATTGTATATACAAGAAATGTACATCAAAACTTACACATTTTCATTGTGCACTCAAGAAATGTACATCAAAACTTACACATTTTCAGTGTACACTCAAGAAATGTACATCAAAACATACACATTTTCATTGTATACACAAGAAATGTACATCAAAAACCTACACATTTTCATTGTATATACAAGAAATGTACATCAAAACATACACATTTTCATTGTGCACTCAAGAAATGTAAATCAAAACTACACATTTTCGTTGCACACTAAAGAAATGTACATCAAAACATACACATTTTCATTGTACAGACAAGAAATGTAAATCAAAACTTACACATTTTCATTGTATATACAAAAAATGTACATCAAAACTTAGACATTTTCATTGTGCACTCAAGAAATGTACATCAAAACTTACACATTTTCATTGTACACTCAAGAAATGTACATCAAAAACCTACACATTTTCATTGTATATGCAAGAAATGTACGTCAAAACTTACACATTTTCATTGTTCACTCAAGAAATGTAAATCAAAACTACACATTTTCGTTGTACACTAAAGAAATATACACCAAAAACCTACACATTTTCATTGTATATAGAAGAAATGTACATCAAAACATACACAGTTTCATTGTGCACTCAAGAAATGTAAATCAAAACTACACATTTTCGTAGTACACTAAAGAAATGTACATCAAAACATACACATTTTCATTGTACACTCAAGAAATGTATTTCAAAACTTACACATTTTCATTGTATACACAAGAAATGTACATCAAAACTTACACATTTTCATTGTACATACAAGAAATGTACATCAAAACTTACACATGTTCATTGTATATTCAAGAGATGTACATCAAAAGTACACATTTTCATTGTATATACTAGAAATGTACATCAAAACATACACACTTTCATTGTATATACAAGAAATGTACATCAAAACTTACACATTTTCATTGTATATACTAGAAATGTACATCAAAACTTACACATTTTTGTTGTATATACAGGAAATGTACATCAAAACTTACACATTTTCATTGTACATACAGGAAATGTACATCAAAAACCTACACATTTTCATTGTATACACAAGAAATGTACATCAAAACTTACACATTTTCATTGTACATACAAGAAATGTACATCAAAACTTACACATGTTCATTGTATATTCAAGAGATGTACATCAAAAGTACACATTTTCATTGTATATACAAGAAATGTACATCAAAGCATACACATTTTCATTGTATATACAAGAAATATACATCAAAACTTACACATTTTCATTGTATATACAAGAAATGTACATCAAAACCTACACATTTTCATTGTATATACAAGAAATGTACAGCAAAGCAAACCTTTTCATTGTATATACAAGAAATGTACATCAAAGCTTACACATTTTCATTGTATATACAAGAAATGTACATCAAAGCTCACACATTTTCATTGTATATACAAGAAATGTATATCAAAACATACACATTTTCATTGTACACTCAAAAAATGTACATCAAAACATACACATTTTCGTTGTACATGCAAGAAATGCACATCAAAAACTTACACATTTTCATTGTATGTGCAAGAAATGTACATCAAAACTTACACATTTTCATTGTATATACAAGAAATGTACATCAAAACTCACACATTTTCTTTGTATACACAAGAAATGTACATCAAAGCTTACACATTTTCATTGTACATGCAAGAAATGCACATCAAAAACTTACACATTTTTAATTGTATGTGCAAGAAATGTACATCAAAACTTACACATTTTCATTGTATATACAAGAAATGTACATTAAAACTTACACATTTTCATTGTATATTCAAGAGATGTACATCAAAACTACACATTTTCATTGTATATACTAGAAATGTACATCAATGCTTACACATTTTCATTGTATATACCAGAAACGTACATCAAAGCTCACACATTTTCATTGTATATACAAGAAATGTACATCAAAACTCACACATTTTCTTTGTATACACAAGAAATGTACATCAAAACTTACACATTTTCATTGTATATGCAAGAAATGCACATCAAAAACTTACACATTTTTAATTGTATGTGCAAGAAATGTACATCAAAACTTACACATTTTCATTGTACATACAAGAAATGTACATCAAAACTTACACATTTTCATTGTATATACAAGAAATGTGCATCAAAACTTACATATTTTCATTGTATATACAAGAGAACTACATCAAAACTTACACATTTTCATTGTATATTCAAGAGATGTACATCAAAACTACACATTTTCATTGTATATACCAGAAATGTACATCAAAGCTTACACATTTTCATTGTATATACAAGAATTGTACATCAAAGCTCACACATTTTCATTGTATATACAAGAAATGTACATGAAAACATACACATTTTCATTGTATATACAAGAAATGTACATCAAAACTTACACGTTTTCATTGTACATACAAGAAATGTACTTCAAAACCTACACATTTTCATTGTACATAGAAGAAAATGTACATCAAAACTTACACATTTTCATTGTATATACAAGAATTGTACATCAAAGCTTACATATTTTCATTGTACATTAAAGAAATGTACATCAAAACTACACATTTTCATTGTATATACAAGAAATGTACTTCAAATCATACACATTTTCATTTTATATACAAGAATGTACATCAAAACTTACACATTTTCATTGCACATACAAGAAATGTACATCAAAACATACACATGTTCATTATATATACAAGAAATGTACATCAAAACTTACACATTTTCATTGTATATACAAGAAATGTACATCAAAACATACACATTTTCATTGTATATACAAGAAATATACATAAAAACATACACATTTTCATTGTATATACAAGAAATGTACAGCAAAACATAAACATTTTCATTGTATATACAAGAAATGTACATCAAAACTACATATTTTCGTTGTACACTAAAGAAACGTACATCAAAACATACACATTTTCATTGTACAGACAAGAAATGTAAATCAAAACATACACATTTTCATTGTATATACAAGAAATGTACATCAAAACATACACATTTTCATTGTGCACTCAAGAAATGTGAATTAAAAACTTACACATTTTCATTGTACACTCAAGAAATGTACATCAAAACATACACATTTTCATTGTACAGACAAGAAATGTAAATCAAAACTTACACATTTTCATTGTATATACAAGAAATGTACATCAAAACTTACACATTTTCATTGTGCACTCAAGAAATGTACATCAAAACTTACACATTTTCATTGTATATACAAGAAATGTACATCAAAACATACACATTTTCATTGTACAGACAAGAAATGTAAATCAAAACTTACACATTTTCATTGTATATACAACAAATGTACATCAAAACTTACACATTTTCATTGTGCACTCAAGAAATGTACATCAAAACATACACATTTTCATTGTATACACAAGAAATGTACATCAAAAACCTACACATTTTCATTGTATATGCAAGAAATGTACGTCAAAACGTACACATTTTCATTGTGCACTCAAGAAATGTAAATCAAAACTACACATTTTCGTTGTACACTAAAGAAATGTACATCAAAAACCTACACATTTTCATTGTATATACAAGAAAAGTACATCAAAACATACACATTTTCATTGTGCACTCAAGAAATGTAAATCAAAACTACACATTTTCGTTGTACACTAAAGAAATGTACATCAAAGCATACACATTTTCATTGTACAGACAAGAAATGTAAATCAAAACTTACACATTTTCATTGTATATACAAGAAATATACATCAAAACTACACATTTTCATTGTATATACAAGAAATGTACATCAAAACATACACATTTTCATTGTACACTCAAGAAATGTACATCAAAACATACACATTTTCATTGTATACACAAGAAATGTACATCAAAAACCTACACATTTTCATTGTACACTCAAGAAATGTACATCAAAACATACACATTTTCATTGTATATACAAGAAATGTACATCAAAACATACACATTTTCATTGTACACTCAAGAAATGTACATCAAAACATACACATTTTCATTGTACACTCAAGAAATGTACATCAAAGCATACACATTTTCATTGTACAGACAAGAAATGTACATCAAAACTTACACATTTTCATTGTATATACAAGAAATATACATCAAAAATACACATTTTCATTGTATATACAAGAAATGTACATCAAAACATACACATTTTCATTGTACACTCAAGAAATGTACATCAAAACATACACATTTTCATTGTATATACAAGAAAAGTACATCAAAACATACACATTTTCATTGTGCACTCAAGAAATGTAAATCAAAACTACACATTTTCGTTGTACACTAAAGAAATGTACATCAAAACTTACACATTTTCATTGTACATACAGGAAATGTACATCAAAAACCTACACATTTTCATTGTATATGCAAGAAATGTATGTCAAAACTTACACATTTTCATTGTACATACAAGAAATGTACATCAAAACTTACACATGTTCATTGTATATTCAAGAGATGTACATCAAAACATACACATTTTCATTGTATACACAAGAAATGTACATCAAAAACCTACACATTTTCATTGTATATGCAAGAAATGTACGTCAAAACGTACACATTTTCATTGTGCACTCAAGAAATGTAAATCAAAACTACACATTTTCGTTGTACACTAAAGAAATGTACATCAAAAACCTACACATTTTCATTGTATATACAAGAAATGTACATCAAAACATACACATTTTCATTGTGCACTCAAGAAATGTAAATCAAAACTACACATTTTCGTTGTACACTAAAGAAATGTACATCAAAACATACACATTTTCATTGTACAGACAAGAAATGTAAATCAAAACTTACACATTTTCATTGTATATACAAAAAATGTTCATCAAAACTTAGACATTTTCATTGTGCACTCAAGAAATGTACATCAAAACTTTCACATTTTCATTGTACACTCAAGAAATGTACATCAAAACATACACATTTTCATTGTATACACAAGAAATGTACATCAAAACTTACACATTTTCATTGTACATACAGGAAATGTACATCAAAAACCTACACATTTTCATTGTATATGCAAGAAATGTATGTCAAAACTTACACATTATCATTGTACATACAAGAAATGTACATCAAAACTTACACATGTTCACTGTATATTCAAGAGATGTACATCAAAACTACACATTTTCATTGTATATACTAGAAATGTACATCAAAGCTTACACATTTTCATTGTATATACCAGAAGTGTACATCAAAACATACACATTTTCATTGTATATACAGGAAATGTACATCAAAACATACACATTTTCATTGTATATACAAGAAATGTACATCATAACTTACACATTTTCATTGTATATACAAGAAATGTACATCAAAAACTTACACATTTTCATTGTACACTCTAGAAATGTACATCAAAACATACACATTTTCATTGTATATACAAGGAATGGACATCAAA
The DNA here is from genome assembly GCA_030765045.1 of Tenodera sinensis. Classification (NCBI taxonomy): domain Eukaryota; kingdom Metazoa; phylum Arthropoda; class Insecta; order Mantodea; family Mantidae; genus Tenodera; species Tenodera sinensis. The sequence continues at coordinate 63,432,326 of CM060966.1, read as the reverse complement.
ACATACACATTTTCATTGTATATACAAGAAATGTACATCAAAACTTACACATTTTCATTGTATATACTAGAAATGTACATCAAAACATACACATTTTCATTGTATACACAAGAAATGTACATCAAAACTTACACATTTTCATTGTACATACAGGAAATGTAGATCAATGCTTACATATTTTCACTGTATATGCAAGAAATGCACATCAAAAGTTAAACATTTTCATTGTGTATACAAGAAATGTACATCAAAACTTACACATTTTCATTGTATATACAAGAAATGTACATCAAAAACTTACACATTTTCATTGTACACTCAAGAAATGTACATCAAAACATACACATTTTCATTGTATATACAAGGAATGTACATCAAAACATACACACTTTCATTGCATATACAAGAAATGTACATCAAAACTTACACATGTTCATTGTATATTCAAGAGATGTACATCAAAACTACACATTTTCATTGTATATACTAGAAATGTACATCAAAGCTTACACATTTTCATTGTATATACAAGAATTGTACATCAAAGCTCACACATTTTCATTGTATGTACAAGAAATGTACATGAAAACATACACATTTTCATTGTATATACAAGAAATGTACATCAAAACTTACACGTTTTCATTGTACATACAAGGAATGTACATCAAAACCTACACATTTTCATTGTACATAGAAGAAATGTACATCAAAACTTACACATTTTCATTGTATATACAAGAATTGTACATCAAAGCTTACATATTTTCATTGTACATTAAAGAAATGTACATCAAAACTACACATTTTCAGTGTATATACAAGAAATGTACTTCAAAACATACACATTTTCATTTTATATACAAGAATGTACATCAAAACTTACACATTTTCATTGCACATACAAGAAATGTACATCAAAACATACACATGGTCATTGTATATACAAGAAATGTACATCAAAACTTACACATTTTCATTGTATATACAAGAAATGTACATCAAAACATACACATTTTCATTGTATATACAAGAAATATACATAAAAACATACACATTTTCATTGTATATACAAGAAATGTACAGCAAAACATAAACATTTTCATTGTATATACAAGAAATGTACATCAAAACTACACATTTTCGTTGTACACTAAAGAAATGTACATCAAAACATACACATTTTCATTGTACAGACAAGAAATGTAAATCAAAACATACACTTTTCATTGTATATACAAGAAATGTACATCAAAACATACACATTTTCATTGTGCACTCAAGAAATGTAAATCAAAACTTACACATTTTCATTGTACACTCAAGAAATGTACATCAAAACATACACATTTTCATTGTACAGACAAGAAATGTAAATTAAAAATTACACATTTTCATTGTATATACAAGAAATGTACATCAAAACTTACACATTTTCATTGTGCACTGAAGAAATGTACATCAAAACTTACACATTTTCATTGTATACACAAGAAATGTACATCAAAACAAACACATTTTCATTGTACAGCCAAGAAATGTAAATCAAAACTTTCACATTTTCAATGTATATACAAGAAATGTACATCAAAACTTACACATTTTCATTGTGCACAGAAGAAATGTACATCAAAACTTACACATTTTCAGTGTACACTCAAGAAATGTAAATCAAAACTACACATTTTCGTTGCACACTAAAGAAATGTACATCAAAACATACACATTTTCATTGTGCACTGAAGAAATGTACATCAAAACTTACACATTTTCATTGTGCACTGAAGAAATGTACATCAAAACTTACACATTTTCATTGTATACACAAGAAATGTACATCAAAACAAACACATTTTCATTGTACAGCCAAGAAATGTAAATCAAAACTTTCACATTTTCAATGTATATACAAGAAATGTACATCAAAACTTACACATTTTCATTGTGCACTCAAGAAATGTACATCAAAACTTACACATTTTCATTGTGCACTCAAGAAATGTAAATCAAAACTACACATTTTCGTTGCACACTAAAGAAATGTACATCAAAACATACACATTTTCATTGTACAGACAAGAAATGTAAATCAAAACTTACACATTTTCATTGTATATACAAAAAATGTACATCAAAACTTAGACATTTTCATTGTGCACTCAAGAAATGTACATCAAAACTTACACATTTTCATTGTACACTCAAGAAATGTACATCAAAAACCTACACATTTTCATTGTATATGCAAGAAATGTACGTCAAAACTTACACATTTTCATTGTGCACTCAAGAAATGTAAATCAAAACTACACATTTTCGTTGTACACTAAAGAAATGTACATCAAAAACCTACACATTTTCATTGTATATAGAAGAAATGTACATCAAAACATACACAGTTTCATTGTGCACTCAAGAAATGTAAATCAAAACTACACATTTTCGTAGTACACTAAAGAAATGTACATCAAAACATACACATTTTCATTGTACACTCAAGAAATGTATTTCAAAACTTACACATTTTCATTGTATACACAAGAAATGTACATCAAAACTTACACATTTTCATTGTACATACAAGAAATGTACATCAAAACTTACACATGTTCATTGTATATTCAAGAGATGTACATCAAAAGTACACATTTTCATTGTATATACTAGAAATGTACATCAAAGCTTACACATTTTCATTGTATATACAAGAAATGTACATCAAAACTTACACATTTTTGTTGTATATACAGGAAATGTACATCAAAACTTACACATTTTCATTGTACATACAGGAAATGTATATTAAACATACACATTTTCATTGTATATACAAGAAATGTACATCAAAGCATACACATTTTCATTGTATATACAAGAAATATACATCAAAACTTACACATTTTCATTGTATATACAAGAAATGTACATCAAAACCTACACATTTTCATTGTATATACAAGAAATGTACAGCAAAGCAAACCTTTTCATTGTATATACAAGAAATGTACATCAAAACTACACATTTTCGTTGTACACTAAAGAAATGTACATCAAAACATACACATTTTCATTGTACACTCAAGAAATGTACATCAAAACATACACATTTTCATTGTACATGCAAGAAATGCACATCAAAACATACACATTTTCATTGTACATGCAAGAAATGCACATCAAAAACTTACACATTTTCATTGTATGTGCAAGAAATGTACATCAAAACTTACACATTTTCATTGTATATACAAGAAATGTACATCAAAACTCACACATTTTCTTTGTATTCACAAGAAATGTACATCAAAACTTACACATTTTCATTGTACGTGCAAGAAATGCACATCAAAAACTTACACATTTTTAATTGTATGTGCAAGAAATGTACATCAAAACCTACACATTTTCATTGTACATACAACAAATGTACATCAAAACTTACACATTTTCATTATATATACAAGAAATATACATCAAAACTACACATTTTCATTGTATATACAAGAAATGTGCATCAAAACTTACACATTTTCATTGTATATACAAGAAATGTACATCAAAACTTACACATTTTCATTGTATATTCAAGAGATGTACATCAAAACTACACATTTTCATTGTATATACTAGAAATGTACATCAAAGCTTACACATTTTCATTGTATATACAAGAAATGTACATCAAAGCTCACACATTTTCATTGTATATACAAGAAATGTATATCAAAACATACACATTTTCATTGTACACTCAAAAAATGTACATCAAAACATACACATTTTCGTTGTACATGCAAGAAATGCACATCAAAAACTTACACATTTTCATTGTATGTGCAAGAAATGTACATCAAAACTTACACATTTTCATTGTATATACAAGAAATGTGCATCAAAACTTACACATTTTCATTGTATATACAAGAAATGTACATCAAAACTTACACATTTTCATTGTATATTCAAGAGATGTACATCAAAACTACACATTTTCATTGTATATACTAGAAATGTACATCAAAGCTTACACATTTTCATTGTATATACAAGAAATGTACATCAAAGCTCACACATTTTCATTGTATATACAAGAAATGTACATTAAAACTTACACATTTTCATTGTATATTCAAGAGATGTACATCAAAACTACACATTTTCATTGTATATACTAGAAATGTACATCAATGCTTACACATTTTCATTGTATATACCAGAAACGTACATCAAAGCTCACACATTTTCATTGTATATACAAGAAATGTACATCAAAACTCACACATTTTCTTTGTATACACAAGAAATGTACATCAAAACTTACACATTTTCATTGTATATGCAAGAAATGCACATCAAAAACTTACACATTTTTAATTGTATGTGCAAGAAATGTACATCAAAACTTACACATTTTCATTGTACATACAAGAAATGTACATCAAAACTTACACATTTTCATTGTATATACAAGAAATGTGCATCAAAACTTACACATTTTCATTGTATATACAAGAGAACTACATCAAAACTTACACATTTTCATTGTATATTCAAGAGATGTACATCAAAACTACACATTTTCATTGTATATACCAGAAATGTACATCAAAGCTTACACATTTTCATTGTATATACAAGAATTGTACATCAAAGCTCACACATTTTCATTGTATATACAAGAAATGTACATGAAAACATACACATTTTCATTGTATATACAAGAAATGTACATCAAAACTTACACGTCTTCATTGTACATACAAGAAATGTACTTCAAAACCTACACATTTTCATTGTACATAGAAGAAAATGTACATCAAAACTTACACATTTTCATTGTATATACAAGAATTGTACATCAAAGCTTACATATTTTCATTGTACATTAAAGAAATGTACATCAAAACTTACACATGTTCATTGTATATTCAAGAGATGTACATCAAAAGTACACATTTTCATTGTATATACTAGAAATGTACATCAAAGCTTACACATTTTCATTGTATATACCAGAAGTGTACATCAAAACATACACATTTTCATTGTATATACAGGAAATGTACATCAAAACATACACATTTTCATTGTATATACAAGAAATGTACATCATAACTTACACATTTTCATTGTATATACAAGAAATGTACATCAAAAACTTACACATTTTCATTGTACACTCAAGAAATGTACATTAAAACATACACATTTTCATTGTATATACAAGGAATGGACATCAAAACATACACATTTTCATTGTATATACAAGAAATGTACATCAAAACTTACACATTTTCATTGTATATACTAGAAATGTACATCAAAACATACACATTTTCATTGTATACACAAGAAATGTACATCAAAACTTACACATTTTCATTGTACATACAGGAAATGTAGATCAAAAGCTTACATATTTACACTGTATATGCAAGAAATGCACATCAAAAGTTAAACATTTTCATTGTGTATACAAGAAATGTACATCAAAACTTACACATTTTCATTGTATATACAAGAAATGTACATCAAAAACTTACACATTTTCATTGTACACTCAAGAAATGTACATCAAAACATACACATTTTCATTGTATATACAAGGAATGTACATCAAAACATACACACTTTCATTGCATATACAAGAAATGTACATCAAAACTTACACATGTTCATTGTATATTCAAGAGATGTACATCAAAACTACACATTTTCATTGTATATACTAGAAATGTACATCAAAGCTTACACATTTTCATTGTATATACAAGAATTGTACATCAAAGCTCACACATTTTCATTGTATGTACAAGAAATGTACATGAAAACATACACATTTTCATTGTATATACAAGAAATGTACATCAAAACTTACACGTTTTCATTGTACATACAAGGAATGTACATCTAAACCTACACATTTTCATTGTACATAGAAGAAATGTACATCAAAACTTACACATTTTCATTGTATATACAAGAATTGTACATCAAAGCTTACATATTTTCATTGTACATTAAAGAAATGTACATCAAAACTACACATTTTCAGTGTATATACAAGAAATGTACTTCAAAACATACACATTTTCATTTTATATACAAGAATGTACATCAAAACTTACACATTTTCATTGCACATACAAGAAATGTACATCAAAACATACACATGGTCATTGTATATACAAGAAATGTACATCAAAACTTACACATTTTCATTGTATATACAAGAAATGTACATCAAAACATACACATTTTCATTGTATATACAAGAAATATACATAAAAACATACACATTTTCATTGTATATACAAGAAATGTACAGCAAAACATAAACATTTTCATTGTATATACAAGAAATGTACATCAAAACTACACATTTTCGTTGTACACTAAAGAAATGTACATCAAAACATACACATTTTCATTGTACAGACAAGAAATGTAAATCAAAACATACACTTTTCATTGTATATACAAGAAATGTACATCAAAACATACACATTTTCATTGTGCACTCAAGAAATGTAAATCAAAACTTACACATTTTCATTGTACACTCAAGAAATGTACATCAAAACATACACATTTTCATTGTACAGACAAGAAATGTAAATTAAAAATTACACATTTTCATTGTATATACAAGAAATGTACATCAAAACTTACACATTTTCATTGTGCACTGAAGAAATGTACATCAAAACTTACACATTTTCATTGTATACACAAGAAATGTACATCAAAACAAACACATTTTCATTGTACAGCCAAGAAATGTAAATCAAAACTTTCACATTTTCAATGTATATACAAGAAATGTGCATCAAAACTTACACATTTTCATTGTGCACTCAAGAAATGTACATCAAAACTTACACATTTTCAGTGTACACTCAAGAAATGTAAATCAAAACTACACATTTTCGTTGCACACTAAAGAAATGTACATCAAAACATACACATTTTCATTGTGCACTGAAGAAATGTACATCAAAACTTACACATTTTCATTGTGCACTGAAGAAATGTACATCAAAACTTACACATTTTCATTGTATACACAAGAAATGTACATCAAAACAAACACATTTTCATTGTACAGCCAAGAAATGTAAATCAAAACTTTCACATTTTCAATGTATATACAAGAAATGTACATCAAAACTTACACATTTTCATTGTGCACTCAAGAAATGTACATCAAAACTTACACATTTTCATTGTGCACTCAAGAAATGTAAATCAAAACTACACATTTTCGTTGCACACTAAAGAAATGTACATCAAAACATACACATTTTCATTGTACAGACAAGAAATGTAAATCAAAACTTACACATTTTCATTGTATATACAAAAAATGTACATCAAAACTTAGACATTTTCATTGTGCACTCAAGAAATGTACATCAAAACTTACACATTTTCATTGTACACTCAAGAAATGTACATCAAAAACCTACACATTTTCATTGTATATGCAAGAAATGTACGTCAAAACTTACACATTTTCATTGTGCACTCAAGAAATGTAAATCAAAACTACACATTTTCGTTGTACACTAAAGAAATGTACATCAAAAACCTACACATTTTCATTGTATATAGAAGAAATGTACATCAAAACATACACAGTTTCATTGTGCACTCAAGAAATGTAAATCAAAACTACACATTTTCGTAGTACACTAAAGAAATGTACATCAAAACATACACATTTTCATTGTACACTCAAGAAATGTATTTCAAAACTTACACATTTTCATTGTATACACAAGAAATGTACATCAAAACTTACACATTTTCATTGTACATACAAGAAATGTACATCAAAACTTACACATGTTCATTGTATATTCAAGAGATGTACATCAAAAGTACACATTTTCATTGTATATACTAGAAATGTACATCAAAGCTTACACATTTTCATTGTATATACAAGAAATGTACATCAAAACTTACACATTTTTGTTGTATATACAGGAAATGTACATCAAAACTTACACATTTTCATTGTACATACAGGAAATGTATATTAAACATACACATTTTCATTGTATATACAAGAAATGTACATCAAAGCATACACATTTTCATTGTATATACAAGAAATATACATCAAAACTTACACATTTTCATTGTATATACAAGAAATGTACATCAAAACCTACACATTTTCATTGTATATACAAGAAATGTACAGCAAAGCAAACCTTTTCATTGTATATACAAGAAATGTACATCAAAACTACACATTTTCGTTGTACACTAAAGAAATGTACATCAAAACATACACATTTTCATTGTACACTCAAGAAATGTACATCAAAACATACACATTTTCATTGTACATGCAAGAAATGCACATCAAAACATACACATTTTCATTGTACATGCAAGAAATGCACATCAAAAACTTACACATTTTCATTGTATGTGCAAGAAATGTACATCAAAACTTACACATTTTCATTGTATATACAAGAAATGTACATCAAAACTCACACATTTTCTTTGTATTCACAAGAAATGTACATCAAAACTTACACATTTTCATTGTACGTGCAAGAAATGCACATCAAAAACTTACACATTTTTAATTGTATGTGCAAGAAATGTACATCAAAACCTACACATTTTCATTGTACATACAACAAATGTACATCAAAACTTACACATTTTCATTATATATACAAGAAATATACATCAAAACTACACATTTTCATTGTATATACAAGAAATGTGCATCAAAACTTACACATTTTCATTGTATATACAAGAAATGTACATCAAAACTTACACATTTTCATTGTATATTCAAGAGATGTACATCAAAACTACACATTTTCATTGTATATACTAGAAATGTACATCAAAGCTTACACATTTTCATTGTATATACAAGAAATGTACATCAAAGCTCACACATTTTCATTGTATATACAAGAAATGTATATCAAAACATACACATTTTCATTGTACACTCAAAAAATGTACATCAAAACATACACATTTTCGTTGTACATGCAAGAAATGCACATCAAAAACTTACACATTTTCATTGTATGTGCAAGAAATGTACATCAAAACTTACACATTTTCATTGTATATACAAGAAATGTACATCAAAACTCACACATTTTCTTTGTATACACAAGAAATGTACATCAAAGCTTACACATTTTCATTGTACATGCAAGAAATGCACATCAAAAACTTACACATTTTTAATTGTATGTGCAAGAAATGTACATCAAAACTTACACTTTTTCATTGTATATACAAGAAATGTACATTAAAACTTACACATTTTCATTGTATATTCAAGAGATGTACATCAAAACTACACATTTTCATTGTATATACTAGAAATGTACATCAATGCTTACACATTTTCATTGTATATACCAGAAACGTACATCAAAGCTCACACATTTTCATTGTATATACAAGAAATGTACATCAAAACTCACACATTTTCTTTGTATACACAAGAAATGTACATCAAAACTTACACATTTTCATTGTATATGCAAGAAATGCACATCAAAAACTTACACATTTTTAATTGTATGTGCAAGAAATGTACATCAAAACTTACACATTTTCATTGTACATACAAGAAATGTACATCAAAACTTACACATTTTCATTGTATATACAAGAAATGTGCATCAAAACTTACACATTTTCATTGTATATACAAGAGAACTACATCAAAACTTACACATTTTCATTGTATATTCAAGAGATGTACATCAAAACTACACATTTTCATTGTATATACCAGAAATGTACATCAAAGCTTACACATTTTCATTGTATATACAAGAATTGTACATCAAAGCTCACACATTTTCATTGTATATACAAGAAATGTACATGAAAACATACACATTTTCATTGTATATACAAGAAATGTACATCAAAACTTACACGTTTTCATTGTACATACAAGAAATGTACTTCAAAACCTACACATTTTCATTGTACATAGAAGAAAATGTACATCAAAACTTACACATTTTCATTGTATATACAAGAATTGTACATCAAAGCTTACATATTTTCATTGTACATTAAAGAAATGTACATCAAAACTACACATTTTCATTGTATATACAAGAAATGTACTTCAAAACATACACATTTTCATTTTATATACAAGAATGTACATCAAAACTTACAGATTTTCATTGCACATACAAGAAATGTACATCAAAACATACACATGTTCATTATATATACAAGAAATGTACATCAAAACTTACACATTTTCATTGTATATACAAGAAATGTACATCAAAACATACACATTTTCATTGTATATACAAGAAATACACATAAAAACATACACATTTTCATTGTATATACAAGAAATGTACAGCAAAACATAAACATTTTCATTGTATATACAAGAAATGTACATCAAAACTACATATTTTCGTTGTACACTAAAGAAATGTACATCAAAACATACACATTTTCATTGTACAGACAAGAAATGTAAATCAAAACATACACATTTTCATTGTATATACAAGAAATGTACATCAAAACATACACATTTTCATTGTGCACTCAAGAAATGTGAATCAAAACTTACACATTTTCATTGTACACTCAAGAAATGTACATCAAAACATACACATTTTCATTGTACAGACAAGAAATGTAAATCAAAACTTACACATTTTCATTGTATATACAAGAAATGTACATCAAAACTTACACATTTTCATTGTGCACTCAAGAAATGTACATCAAAACTTACACATTTTCATTGTATATACAAGAAATGTACATCAAAACATACACATTTTCATTGTACAGACAAGAAATGTAAATCAAAACTTACACATTTTCATTGTATATACAACAAATGTACATCAAAACTTACACATTTTCATTGTGCACTCAAGAAATGTACATCAAAACTTACACATTTTCATTGTACACTCAAGAAATGTACATCAAAACATACACATTTTCATTGTATACACAAGAAATGTACATCAAAAACCTACACATTTTCATTGTATATGCAAGAAATGTACGTCAAAACGTACACATTTTCATTGTGCACTCAAGAAATGTAAATCAAAACTACACATTTTCGTTGTACACTAAAGAAATGTACATCAAAAACCTACACATTTTCATTGTATATACAAGAAATGTACATCAAAACATACACATTTTCATTGTGCACTCAAGAAATGTAAATCAAAACTACACATTTTCGTTGTACACTAAAGAAATGTACATCAAAGCATACACATTTTCATTGTACAGACAAGAAATGTAAATCAAAACTTACACATTTTCATTGTATATACAAGAAATATACATCAAAACTACACATTTTCATTGTATATACAAGAAATGTACATCAAAACATACACATTTTCATTGTACACTCAAGAAATGTACATCAAAACATACACATTTTCATTGTATACACAAGAAATGTACATCAAAACTTACACATTTTCATTGTACATACAGGAAATGTACATCAAAAACCTACACATTTTCATTGTATATGCAAGAAATGTATGTCAAAACTTACACATTTTCATTGTACATACAAGAAATGTGCATCAAAACTTACACATTTTCATTGTATATACAAGAGAACTACATCAAAACTTACACATTTTCATTGTATATTCAAGAGATGTACATCAAAACTACACATTTTCATTGTATATACCAGAAATGTACATCAAAGCTTACACATTTTCATTTTATATACAAGAATTGTACATCAAAGCTCACACATTTTCATTGTATATACAAGAAATGTACATGAAAACATACACATTTTCATTGTATATACAAGAAATGTACATCAAAACTTACACGTTTTCATTGTACATACAAGAAATGTACTTCAAAACCTACACATTTTCATTGTACATAGAAGAAAATGTACATCAAAACTTACACATTTTCATTGTATATACAAGAATTGTACATCAAAGCTTACATATTTTCATTGTACATTAAAGAAATGTACATCAAAACTACACATTTTCATTGTATATACAAGAAATGTACTTCAAAACATACACATTTTCATTTTATATACAAGAATGTACATCAAAACTTACACATTTTCATTGCACATACAAGAAATGTACATCAAAACATACACATGTTCATTATATATACAAGAAATGTACATCAAAACTTACACATTTTCATTGTATATACAAGAAATGTACATCAAAACATACACATTTTCATTGTATATACAAGAAATATACATAAAAACATACACATTTTCATTGTATATACAAGAAATGTACAGCAAAACATAAACATTTTCATTGTATATACAAGAAATGTACATCAAAACTACATATTTTCGTTGTACACTAAAGAAATGTACATCAAAACATACACATTTTCATTGTACAGACAAGAAATGTAAATCAAAACATACACATTTTCATTGTATATACAAGAAATGTACATCAAAACATACACATTTTCATTGTGCACTCAAGAAATGTGAATCAAAACTTACACATTTTCATTGTACACTCAAGAAATGTACATCAAAACATACACATTTTCATTGTACAGACAAGAAATGTAAATCAAAACTTACACATTTTCATTGTATATACAAGAAATGTAAATCAAAACTTACACATTTTCATTGTATATACAACAAATGTACATCAAAACTTCCACATTTTCATTGTGCACTCAAGAAATGTACATCAAAACTTACACATTTTCATTGTACACTCAAGAAATGTACATCAAAACATACACATTTTCATTGTATACACAAGAAATGTACATCAAAAACCTACACATTTTCATTGTATATGCAAGAAATGTACGTCAAAACGTACACATTTTCATTGTGCACTCAAGAAATGTAAATCAAAACTACACATTTTCGTTGTACACTAAAGAAATGTACATCAAAAACCTACACATTTTCATTGTATATACAAGAAAAGTACATCAAAACATACACATTTTCATTGTGCACTCAAGAAATGTAAATCAGAACTACACATTTTCGTTGTACACTAAAGAAATGTACATCAAAGCATACACATTTTCATTGTACAGACAAGAAATGTAAATCAAAACTTACACATTTTCATTGTATATACAAGAAATATACATCAAAACTACACATTTTCATTGTATATACAAGAAATGTACATCAAAACATACACATTTTCATTGTACACTCAAGAAATGTACATCAAAACATACACATTTTCATTGTATACACAAGAAATGTACATCAAAACTTACACATTTTCATTGTACATACAGGAAATGTACATCAAAAACCTACACATTTTCATTGTATATGCAAGAAATGTATGTCAAAACTTACACATTTTCATTGTACATACAAGAAATGTACATCAAAACTTACACATGTTCATTGTATATTCAAGAGATGTACATCAAAACATACACATTTTCATTGTATACACAAGAAATGTACATCAAAAACCTACACATTTTCATTGTATATGCAAGAAATGTACGTCAAAACGTACACATTTTCATTGTGCACTCAAGAAATGTAAATCAAAACTACACATTTTCGTTGTACACTAAAGAAATGTACATCAAAAACCTACACATTTTCATTGTATATACAAGAAATGTACATCAAAACACACATTTTCATTGTGCACTCAAGAAATGTAAATCAAAACTACACATTTTCGTTGTACACTAAAGAAATGTACATCAAAACATACACATTTTCATTGTACAGACAAGAAATGTAAATCAAAACTTACACATTTTCATTGTATATACAAAAAATGTTCATCAAAACTTAGACATTTTCATTGTGCACTCAAGAAATGTACATCAAAACTTTCACATTTTCATTGTACACTCAAGAAATGTACATCAAAACATACACATTTTCATTGTATACACAAGAAATGTACATCAAAGCTTACACATTTTCATTGTCCATACAGGAAATGTACATCAAAACTTACACATTTTCATTGTATATTCAAGAGATGTACATCAAAACTACACATTTTCATTGTATATACTAGAAATGTACATCAAAGCTTACACATTTTCATTGTATATACAAGAAATGTACATCAAAGCTCACACATTTTCATTGTATATACAAGAAATGTATATCAAAACATACACATTTTCATTGTACACTCAAAAAATGTACATCAAAACATACACATTTTCGTTGTACATGCAAGAAATGCACATCAAAAACTTACACATTTTCATTGTATGTGCAAGAAATGTACATCAAAACTTACACATTTTCATTGTATATACAAGAAATGTACATCAAAACTCACACATTTTCTTTGTATACACAAGAAATGTACATCAAAGCTTACACATTTTCATTGTACATGCAAGAAATGCACATCAAAAACTTACACATTTTTAATTGTATGTGCAAGAAATGTACATCAAAACTTACACATTTTCATTGTATATACAAGAAATGTACATTAAAACTTACACATTTTCATTGTATATTCAAGAGATGTACATCAAAACTACACATTTTCATTGTATATACTAGAAATGTACATCAATGCTTACACATTTTCATTGTATATACCAGAAACGTACATCAAAGCTCACACATTTTCATTGTATATACAAGAAATGTACATCAAAACTCACACATTTTCTTTGTATACACAAGAAATGTACATCAAAACTTACACATTTTCATTGTATATACTAGAAATGTACATCAAAGCTTACACATTTTCATTGTATATACCAGAAGTGTACATCAAAACATACACATTTTCATTGTATATACAAGAAATGTGCATCAAAACTTACACATTTTCATTGTATATACAAGAGAACTACATCAAAACTTACACATTTTCATTGTATATTCAAGAGATGTACATCAAAACTACACATTTTCATTGTATATACCAGAAATGTACATCAAAGCTTACACATTTTCATTGTATATACAAGAATTGTACATCAAAACTACACATTTTCATTGTATATACTAGAAATGTACATCAAAGCTTACACATTTTCATTGTATATACCAGAAGTGTACATCAAAACATACACATTTTCATTGTATATACAGGAAATGTACATCAAAACATACACATTTTCATTGTATATACAAGAAATGTACATCATAACTTACACATTTTCATTGTATATACAAGAAATGTACATCAAAAACTTACACATTTTCATTGTGCACTCAAGAAATGTACATCAAAACATACACATTTTCATTGTATATACAAGGAATGGACATCAAAACATACACATTTTCATTGTATATACAAGAAATGTACATCAAAACTTACACATTTTCATTGTATATACTAGAAATGTACATCAAAACATACACATTTTCATTGTATACACAAGAAATGTACATCAAAACTTACACATTTTCATTGTACATACAGGAAATGTAGATCAAAAGCTTACATATTTTCACTGTATATGCAAGAAATGCACATCAAAAGTTAAACATTTTCATTGTGTATACAAGAAATGTACATCAAAACTTACACATTTTCATTGTATATACAAGAAATGTACATCAAAAACTTACACATTTTCATTGTACACTCAAGAAATGTACATCAAAACATACACATTTTCATTGTATATACAAGGAATGTACATCAAAACATACACACTTTCATTGCATATACAAGAAATGTACATCAAAACTTACACATGTTCATTGTATATTCAAGAGATGTACATCAAAACTACACATTTTCATTGTATATACTAGAAATGTACATCAAAGCTTACACATTTTCATTGTATATACAAGAATTGTACATCAAAGCTCACACATTTTCATTGTATGTACAAGAAATGTACATGAAAACATACACATTTTCATTGTATATACAAGAAATGTACATCAAAACTTACACGTTTTCATTGTACATACAAGAAATGTACATCAAAACCTACACATTTTCATTGTACATAGAAGAAATGTACATCAAAACTTACACATTTTCATTGTATATACAAGAATTGTACATCAAAGCTTACATATTTTCATTGTACATTAAAGAAATGTACATCAAAACTACACATTTTCAGTGTATATACAAGAAATGTACTTCAAAACATACACATTTTCATTTTATATACAAGAATGTACATCAAAACTTACACATTTTCATTGCACATACAAGAAATGTACATCAAAACATACACATGGTCATTGTATATACAAGAAATGTACATCAAAACTTACACATTTTCATTGTATATACAAGAAATGTACATCAAAACATACACATTTTCATTGTATATACAAGAAATATACATAAAAACATACACATTTTCATTGTATATACAAGAAATGTACAGCAAAACATAAACATTTTCATTGTATATACAAGAAATGTACATCAAAACTACACATTTTCGTTGTACACTAAAGAAATGTACATCAAAACATACACATTTTCATTGTACAGACAAGAAATGTAAATCAAAAGATACACTTTTCATTGTATATACAAGAAATGTACATCAAAACATACACATTTTCATTGTACACTCAAGAAATGTACATCAAAACATACACATTTTCATTGTACAGACAAGAAATGTAAATCAAAACTTACACATTTTCATTGTATATACAAAAAATGTACATCAAAACTTAGACATTTTCATTGTGCACTCAAGAAATGTACATCAAAAGATACACTTTTCATTGTATATACAAGAAATGTAAATCAAAACTTACACATTTTCATTGTACACTCAAGAAATGTACATCAAAACATACACATTTTCATTGTACAGACAAGAAATGTAAATTAAAAATTACACATTTTCATTGTATATACAAGAAATGTACATCAAAACTTACACATTTTCATTGTGCACTGAAGAAATGTACATCAAAACTTACACATTTTCATTGTATACACAAGAAATGTACATCAAAACAAACACATTTTCATTGTACAGCCAAGAAATGTAAATCAAAACTTTCACATTTTCAATGTATATACAAGAAATGTACATCAAAACTTACACATTTTCATTGTGCACTCAAGAAATGTACATCAAAACTTACACATTTTCAGTGTACACTCAAGAAATGTACATCAAAACATACACATTTTCATTGTATACACAAGAAATGTACATCAAAAACCTACACATTTTCATTGTATATACAAGAAATGTACATCAAAACATACACATTTTCATTGTGCACTCAAGAAATGTAAATCAAAACTACACATTTTCGTTGCACACTAAAGAAATGTACATCAAAACATACACATTTTCATTGTACAGACAAGAAATGTAAATCAAAACTTACACATTTTCATTGTATATACAAAAAATGTACATCAAAACTTAGACATTTTCATTGTGCACTCAAGAAATGTACATCAAAACTTACACATTTTCATTGTACACTCAAGAAATGTACATCAAAAACCTACACATTTTCATTGTATATGCAAGAAATGTACGTCAAAACTTACACATTTTCATTGTGCACTCAAGAAATGTAAATCAAAACTACACATTTTCGTTGTACACTAAAGAAATGTACATCAAAAACCTACACATTTTCATTGTATATAGAAGAAATGTACATCAAAACATACACAGTTTCATTGTGCACTCAAGAAATGTAAATCAAAACTACACATTTTCGTAGTACACTAAAGAAATGTACATCAAAACATACACATTTTCATTGTACACTCAAGAAATGTATTTCAAAACTTACACATTTTCATTGTATACACAAGAAATGTACATCAAAACTTACACATTTTCATTGTACATACAAGAAATGTACATCAAAACTTACACATGTTCATTGTATATTCAAGAGATGTACATCAAAAGTACACATTTTCATTGTATATACTAGAAATGTACATCAAAGCTTACACATTTTCATTGTATATACAAGAAATGTACATCAAAACTTACACATTTTCATATTATATACAAGAAATGTACATCAAAACATACACATTTTCATTGTATATACAGGAAATGTACATCAAAACATACACACTTTCATTGTACACTCAAGAAATGTACATCAAAACATACACATTCTCATTGTATATACAAGAAATGTACATCAAAAACTTACACATTTTCATTGTACACTCAAGAAATGTACATCAAAACATACACATTTTCATTGTATATACAAGGAATGTACATCAAAACATACACACTTTCATTGTATATACAAGGAATGTACATCAAAACATACACACTTTCATTGTATATACAAGAAATGTACATCAAAACTTACACATTTTCATTGTATATACTAGAAATGTACATCAAAACTTACACATTTTTGGTGTATATACAGGAAATGTACATCAAAACTTACACATTTTCATTGTACATACAGGAAATGTATATTAAACATACACATTTTCATTGTATATACAAGAAATGTACATCAAAGCATACACATTTTCATTGTATATACAAGAAATATACATCAAAACTTACACATTTTCATTGTATATACAAGAAATGTACATCAAAACCTACACATTTTCATTGTATATACAAGAAATGTACAGCAAAGCAAACCTTTTCATTGTATATACAAGAAATGTACATCAAAACTACACATTTTCGTTGTACACTAAAGAAATGTACATCAAAACATACACATTTTCATTGTACATGCAAGAAATGCACATCAAAACATACACATTTTCATTGTACATGCAAGAAATGCACATCAAAAACTTACACATTTTCATTGTATGTGCAAGAAATGTACATTAAAACTTACACATTTTCATTGTATATACAAGAAATGTACATCAAAACTCACACATTTTCTTTGTATTCAAAAGAAATGTACATCAAAACTTACACATTTTCATTGTACGTGCAAGAAATGCACATGAAAAACTTACACATTTTTAATTGTATGTGCAAGAAATGTACATCAAAACCTACACATTTTCATTGTACATACAACAAATGTACATCAAAACTTACACATTTTCATTATATGTACAAGAAATATACATCAAAACTACACATTTTCATTGTATATACAAGAAATGTGCATCAAAACTTACACATTTTCATTGTATATACAAGAAATGTACATCAAAACTTACACATTTTCATTGTATATTCAAGAGATGTACATCAAAACTACACATTTTCATTGTATATACTAGAAATGTACATCAAAGCTTATACATTTTCATTGTATATACAAGAAATGTACATCAAAGCTCACACATTTTCATTGTATATACAAGAAATGTATATGAAAACATACACATTTTCATTGTACACTCAAAAAATGTACATCAAAACATACACATTTTCGTTGTACATGAAAGAAATGCACATCAAAAACTTACACATTTTCATTGTATGTGCAAGAAATGTACATCAAGACTTACACATTTTCATTGTATATACAAGAAATGTACATCAAAACTCACACATTTTCTTTGTATACACAAGAAATGTACATCAAAGCTTACACATTTTCATTGTACATGCAAGAAATGCACATCAAAAACTTACACATTTTTAATTGTATGTGCAAGAAATGTACATCAAAACTTACACATTTTCATTGTATATACAAGAAATGTACATCAAAACTTACACATTTTCATTGTATAATCAAGAGATGTACATCAAAACTACACATTTTCATTGTATATACTAGAAATGTACATCAATGCTTACACATTTTCATTGTATATACCAGAAACGTACATCAAAGTTCACACATTTTCATTGTATATACAAGAAATGTACATCAAAACTCACACATTTTCTTTGTATACACAAGAAATTACATCAAAACTTACACATTTTCATTGTATATGCAAGAAATGCAATTCAAAAACTTACACATTTTTAATTGTATGTGCAAGAAATGTACATCAAAACTTACACATTTTCATTGTACATACAAGAAATGTACATCAAAACTTACACATTTTCATTGTATATACAAGAAATGTGCATCAAAACTTACACATATTCATTGTATATACAAGAGAACTACATCAAAACTTACACATTTTCATTGTATATTCAAGAGATGTACATCAAAACTACACATTTTCATTTTATATACCAGAAATGTACATCAAAGCTTACACATTTTCATTGTATATACAAGAATTGTACATCAAAGCTCACACATTTTCATTGTATATACAAGAAATGTACATGAAAACATACACATTTTCATTGTATATACAAGAAATGTACATCAAAACTTACACGTTTTCATTGTACATACAAGAAATGTACTTCAAAACCTACACATTTTCATTGTGCATAGAAGAAAATGTACATCAAAACTTACACATTTTCATTGTATATACAAGAATTGTACATCAAAGCTTACATATTTTCATTGTACATTAAAGAAATGTACATCAAAACTACACATTTTCATTGTATATACAAGAAATGTACTTCAAAACATACACATTTTCATTTTATATACAAGAATGTACATCAAAACTTACACATTTTCATTGCACATACAAGAAATGTACAACAAAACATACACATGTTCATTATATATACAAGAAATGTACATCAAAACTTACACATTTTCATTGTATATACAAGAAATGTACATCAAAACATACACATTTTCATTGTATATACAAGAAATATACATAAAAACATACACATTTTCATTGTATATACAAGAAATGTACAGCAAAACATAAACATTTTCATTGTATATAAAAGAAATGTACATCAAAACTACATATTTTCGTTGTACACTAAAGAAATGTACATCAAAACGTACACATTTTCATTGTACAGACAAGAAATGTAAATCAAAACATACACATTTTCATTGTATATACAAGAAATGTACATCAAAACATACACATTTTCATTGTGCACTCAAGAAATGTGAATCAAAACTTACACATTTTCATTGTACACTCAAGAAATGTACATCAAAACATACACATTTTCATTGTACAGACAAGAAATGTAAATCAAAACTTACACATTTTCATTGTATATACAAGAAATGTACATCAAAACTTACACATTTTCATTGTGCACTCAAGAAATGTACCTCAAAACTTACACATTTTCATTGTATATACAAGAAATGTACATCAAAACATACACATTTTCATTGTACAGACAAGAAATGTAAATCAAAACTTACACATTTTCATTGTATATACAACAAATGTACATCAAAACTTACACATTTTCATTGTGCACTCAAGAAATGTACATCAAAACTTACACATTTTCATTGTACACTCAAGAAATGTACATCAAAACATACACATTTTCATTGTATACACAAGAAATGTACATCAAAAACCTACACATTTTCATTGTATATGCAAGAAATGTACGTCAAAACGTACACATTTTCATTGTGCACTCAAGAAATGTAAATCAAAACTACACGTTTTCGTTGTACACTAAAGAAATGTACATCAAAAACCTACACATTTTCATTGTATATACAAGAAATGTACATCAAAACATACACATTTTCATTGTGCACTCAAGAAATGTAAATCAAAACTACACATTTTCGTTGTACACTAAAGAAATGTACATCAAAGCATACACATTTTCATTGTACAGACAAGAAATGTAAATCAAAACTTACACATTTTTATTGTATATACAAGAAATATACATCAAAACTACACATTTTCATTGTATATACAAGAAATGTACATCAAAACATACACATTTTCATTGTACACTCAAGAAATGTACATCAAAACATACACATTTTCATTGTATACACAAGAAATGTACATCAAAACTTACACATTTTCATTGTACATACAGGAAATGTACATCAAAAACCTACACATTTTCATTGTATATGCAAGAAATGTATGTCAAAACTTACACATTTTCATTGTACATACAAGAAATGTACATCAAAACTTACACATGTTCATTGTATATTCAAGAGATGTACATCAAAACATACACATTTTCATTGTATACACAAGAAATGTACATCAAAAACCTACACATTTTCATTGTATATGCAAGAAATGTACGTCAAAACGTACACATTTTCATTGTGCACTCAAGAAATGTAAATCAAAACTACACATTTTCGTTGTACACTAAAGAAATGTACATCAAAAACCTACACATTTTCATTGTATATACAAGAAATGTACATCAAAACATACACATTTTCATTGTGCACTCAAGAAATGTAAATCAAAACTACACATTTTCGTTGTACACTAAAGAAATGTGCATCAAAACATACACATTTTCATTGTACAGACAAGAAATGTAAATCAAAACTTACACATTTTCATTGTATATACAAAAAATGTACATCAAAACTTAGACATTTTCATTGTGCACTCAAGAAATGTACATCAAAACTTTCACATTTTCATTGTACACTCAAGAAATGTACATCAAAACATACACATTTTCATTGTATACACAAGAAATGTACATCAAAACTTACACATTTTCATTGTACATACAGGAAATGTACATCAAAAACCTACACATTTTCATTGTATATGCAAGAAATGTATGTCAAAACTTACACATTATCATTGTACATACAAGAAATGTACATCAAAACTTACTCATGTTCACTGTATATTCAAGAGATGTACATCAAAACTACACATTTTCATTGTATATACTAGAAATGTACATCAAAGCTTACACATTTTCATTGTATATACCAGAAGTGTACATCAAAACATACACATTTTCATTGTATATACAGGAAATGTACATCAAAACATACACATTTTCATTGTATATACAAGAAATGTACATCATAACTTACACATTTTCATTGTATATACAAGAAATGTACATCAAAAACTTACACATTTTCATTGTACACTCAAGAAATGTACATCAAAACATACACATTTTCATTGTATATACAAGGAATGGACATCAAAACATACACATTTTCATTGTATATACAAGAAATGTACATCAAAACTTACACATTTTCATTGTATATACTAGAAATGTACATCAAAACATACACATTTTCATTGTATACACAAGAAATGTACATCAAAACTTACACATTTTCATTGTACATACAGGAAATGTAGATCAAAAGCTTACATATTTTCACTGTATATGCAAGAAATGCACATCAAAAGTTAAACATTTTCATTGTGTATACAAGAAATGTACATCAAAACTTACACATTTTCATTGTATATACAAGAAATGTACATCAAAAACTTACACATTTTCATTGTACACTCAAGAAATGTACATCAAAACATACACATTTTCATTGTATATACAAGGAATGTACATCAAAACATACACACTTTCATTGCATATACAAGAAATGTACATCAAAACTTACACATGTTCATTGTATATCCAAGAGATGTACATCAAAACTACACATTTTCATTGTATATACTAGAAATGTACATCAAAGCTTACACATTTTCATTGTATATACAAGAAATGTACATCAAAACTTACACATTTTCATTGTATATACAAGAAATGTACATCAAAGCTGCACATTTTCACTGTACACTCAAGAAATGTACATCAAAACATACACATTTTCATTGTATATACAAATAATGTACATCAAAACATACACATTTTCATTGTATATACAAGAAATGTACATCAAAACTTACACATTTTCATTGTATATTCAAGAAATGTACGTCAAAACTTACACATTTTCATTGTACATACAAGAAATGTACAATAAAACATACACATTTTCATTGTATATGCAAGAAATGTACGTCAAAACTTACACATTTTCATTGTACTTACAAGAAATGTACATCAAAACTTACACATGTTCATTGTATATTCAAGAGATGTACATCAAAACTACACATTTTCATTGTATATACTAGAAATGTACATCAAAACTACACATTTTCGTTGTACACTAAAGAAATGTACATCAAAACATACACATTTTCATTGTACAGACAAGAAATGTAAATCAAAACATACACATTTTCATTGTATATACAAGAAATGTACATCAAAACATACACATTTTCATTGTGCACTCAAGAAATGTAAATCAAAACTTACACATTTTCATTGTACACTCAAGAAATGTACATCAAAACATACACATTTTCAATGTACAGACAAGAAATGTAAATCAAAACTTACACATTTTCATTGTATATACAAGAAATGTACATCAAAACTTACACATTTTCATTGTGCACTCAAGAAATGTACATCAAAACTTACACATTTTCATTGTATACACAAGAAATGTACATCAAAACATACACATTTTCATTGTACAGACAAGAAATGTAAATCAAAACTTACACATTTTCATTGTATATACAACAAATGTACATCAAAACGTACACATTTTCATTGTACATGCAAGAAATGCACATCAAAAACTTACACATTTTTAATTGTATGTGCAAGAAATGTACATCAAAACTTGCACATTTTCATTGTATATACAAGAAATATACATCAAAACTACAAATTTTCATTGTATATACAAGAAATGTACATCAAAACTTACACACTTTCATTGTATATACAAGAAATGTACATCAAAACTTACACATTTTCATTGTATATACAAGAAATGTACATCAAAACTTACACATTTTCATTGTATGTACAAGAAATGTACATCAAAACTTACACATTTTCATTGTATATACAAGAATTATACATCAACACTACACATTTTCATTGTATATACAAGAAATGTACATCAAAACTTGCACATTTTCATTGTATATACAAGAAATGTACATCAAAACTTACACATTTTCATTGTATATACAAGAAATGTACATCTAAACCTACACATTTTCATTGTACATAGAAGAAATGTACATCAAAACTTACACATTTTCATTGTACATACAAGAAATGTACATCAAAACTTACACATTTTCATTGTATATACAAGAAATATACATCAAAACTACACATTTTCATTGTATTTACAAGAAATGTACATCAAAACATACACATTTTCATTGTATATACAAGAAATATACATAAAAACATACACATTTTCATTGTATATACAAGAAATGTACAGCAAAACATAAACATTTTCATTGTATATAAAAGAAATGTACATCAAAACTACATATTTTCGTTGTACACTAAAGAAATGTACATCAAAACATACACATTTTCATTGTACAGACAAGAAATGTAAATCAAAACATACACATTTTCATTGTATATACAAGAAATGTACATCAAAACATACACATTTTCATTGTGCACTCAAGAAATGTGAATCAAAACTTACACATTTTCATTGTACACTCAAGAAATGTACATCAAAACATACACATTTTCATTGTACAGACAAGAAATGTAAATCAAAACTTACACATTTTCATTGTATATACAAGAAATGTACATCAAAACTTACACATTTTCATTGTGCACTCAAGAAATGTACCTCAAAACTTACACATTTTCATTGTATATACAAGAAATGTACATCAAAACATACACATTTTCATTGTACAGACAAGAAATGTAAATCAAAACTTACACATTTTCATTGTATATACAACAAATGTACATCAAAACTTACACATTTTCATTGTGCACTCAAGAAATGTACATCAAAACTTACACATTTTCATTGTACACTCAAGAAATGTACATCAAAACATACACATTTTCATTGTATACACAAGAAATGTACATCAAAAACCTACACATTTTCATTGTATATGCAAGAAATGTACGTCAAAACGTACACATTTTCATTGTGCACTCAAGAAATGTAAATCAAAACTACACGTTTTCGTTGTACACTAAAGAAATGTACATCAAAAACCTACACATTTTCATTGTATATACAAGAAATGTACATCAAAACATACACATTTTCATTGTGCACTCAAGAAATGTAAATCAAAACTACACATTTTCGTTGTACACTAAAGAAATGTACATCAAAGCATACACATTTTCATTGTACAGACAAGAAATGTAAATCAAAACTTACACATTTTTATTGTATATACAAGAAATATACATCAAAACTACACATTTTCATTGTATATACAAGAAATGTACATCAAAACATACACATTTTCATTGTACACTCAAGAAATGTACATCAAAACATACACATTTTCATTGTATACACAAGAAATGTACATCAAAACTTACACATTTTCATTGTACATACAGGAAATGTACATCAAAAACCTACACATTTTCATTGTATATGCAAGAAATGTATGTCAAAACTTACACATTTTCATTGTACATACAAGAAATGTACATCAAAACTTACACATGTTCATTGTATATTCAAGAGATGTACATCAAAACATACACATTTTCATTGTATACACAAGAAATGTACATCAAAAACCTACACATTTTCATTGTATATGCAAGAAATGTACGTCAAAACGTACACATTTTCATTGTGCACTCAAGAAATGTAAATCAAAACTACACATTTTCGTTGTACACTAAAGAAATGTACATCAAAAACCTACACATTTTCATTGTATATACAAGAAATGTACATCAAAACATACACATTTTCATTGTGCACTCAAGAAATGTAAATCAAAACTACACATTTTCGTTGTACACTAAAGAAATGTACATCAAAACATACACATTTTCATTGTACAGACAAGAAATGTAAATCAAAACTTACACATTTTCATTGTATATACAAAAAATGTACATCAAAACTTAGACATTTTCATTGTGCACTCAAGAAATGTACATCAAAACTTTCACATTTTCATTGTACACTCAAGAAATGTACATCAAAACATACACATTTTCATTGTATACACAAGAAATGTACATCAAAACTTACACATTTTCATTGTACATACAGGAAATGTACATCAAAAACCTACACATTTTCATTGTATATGCAAGAAATGTATGTCAAAACTTACACATTATCATTGTACATACAAGAAATGTACATCAAAACTTACACATGTTCACTGTATATTCAAGAGATGTACATCAAAACTACACATTTTCATTGTATATACTAGAAATGTACATCAAAGCTTACACATTTTCATTGTATATACCAGAAGTGTACATCAAAACATACACATTTTCATTGTATATACAGGAAATGTACATCAAAACATACACATTTTCATTGTATATACAAGAAATGTACATCATAACTTACACATTTTCATTGTATATACAAGAAATGTACATCAAAAACTTACACATTTTCATTGTACACTCAAGAAATGTACATCAAAACATACACATTTTCATTGTATATACAAGGAATGGACATCAAAACATACACATTTTCATTGTATATACAAGAAATGTACATCAAAACTTACACATTTTCATTGTATATACTAGAAATGTACATCAAAACATACACATTTTCATTGTATACACAAGAAATGTACATCAAAACTTACACATTTTCATTGTACATACAGGAAATGTAGATCAAAAGCTTACATATTTTCACTGTATATGCAAGAAATGCACATCAAAAGTTAAACATTTTCATTGTGTATACAAGAAATGTACATCAAAACTTACACATTTTCATTGTATATACAAGAAATGTACATCAAAAACTTACACATTTTCATTGTACACTCAAGAAATGTACATCAAAACATACACATTTTCATTGTATGTGCAAGAAATGTACATCAAAACTTACACATTTTCATTGTATATACAAGAAATGTACATCAAAACTCACACATTTTCTTTGTATTCACAAGAAATGTACATCAAAACTTACACATTTTCATTGTACGTGCAAGAAATGCACATGAAAAACTTACACATTTTTAATTGTATGTGCAAGAAATGTACATCAAAACCTACACATTTTCATTGTACATACAACAAATGTACATCAAAACTTACACATTTTCATTATATGTACAAGAAATATACATCAAAACTACACATTTTCATTGTATATACAAGAAATGTGCATCAAAACTTACACATTTTCATTGTATATACAAGAAATGTACATCAAAACTTACACATTTTCATTGTATATTCAAGAGATGTACATCAAAACTACACATTTTCATTGTATATACTAGAAATGTACATCAAAGCTTACACATTTTCATTGTATATACAAGAAATGTACATCAAAGCTCACACATTTTCATTGTATAGACAAGAAATGTATATCAAAACATACACATTTTCATTGTACACTCAAAAAATGTACATCAAAACATACACATTTTCGTTGTACATGCAAGAAATGCACATCAAAAACTTACACATTTTCATTGTATGTGCAAGAAATGTACATCAAGACTTACACATTTTCATTGTATATACAAGAAATGTACATCAAAACTCACACATTTTCTTTGTATACACAAGAAATGTACATCAAAGCTTACACATTTTCATTGTACATGCAAGAAATGCACATCAAAATCTTACACATTTTTAATTGTATGTGCAAGAAATGTACATCAAAACTTACACATTTTCATTGTATATACAAGAAATGTACATCAAAACTTACACATTTTCATTGTATAATCAAGAGATGTACATCAAAACTACACATTTTCATTGTATATACTAGAAATGTACATCAATGCTTACACATTTTCATTGTATATACCAGAAACGTACATCAAAGTTCACACATTTTCATTGTATATACAAGAAATGTACATCAAAACTCACACATTTTCTTTGTATACACAAGAAATGTACATCAAAACTTACACATTTTCATTGTATATGCAAGAAATGCACATCAAAAACTTACACATTTTTAATTGTATGTGCAAGAAATGTACATCAAAACTTACACATTTTCATTGTACATACAAGAAATGTACATCAAAACTTACACATTTTCATTGTATATACAAGAAATGTGCATCAAAACTTACACATTTTCATTGTATATTCAAGAGATGTACATCAAAACTACACATTTTCATTGTATATACCAGAAATGTACATCAAAGCTTACACATTTTCATTGTATATACAAGAATTGTACATCAAAGCTCACACATTTTCATTGTATATACAAGAAATGTACATGAAAACATACACATTTTCATTGTATATACAAGAAATGTACATCAAAACTTACACGTTTTCATTGTACATACAAGAAATGTACTTCAAAACCTACACATTTTCATTGTGCATAGAAGAAAATGTACATCAAAACTTACACATTTTCATTGTATATACAAGAATTGTACATCAAAGCTTACATATTTTCATTGTACATTAAAGAAATGTACATCAAAACTACACATTTTCATTGTATATACAAGAAATGTACTTCAAAACATACACATTTTCATTGTACATAGAAGAAATGTACATCAAAACTTACACATTTTCATTGTACATACAAGAAATGTACATCAAAACTTACACATTTTCATTGTATATACAAGAAATATACATCAAAACTACACATTTTCATTGTATATACAAGAAATGTACATCAAAACATACACATTTTCATTGTATATACAAGAAATATACATAAAAACATACACATTTTCATTGTATATACAAGAAATGTACAGCAAAACATAAACATTTTCATTGTATATAAAAGAAATGTACATCAAAACTACATATTTTCGTTGTACACTAAAGAAATGTACATCAAAACATACACATTTTCATTGTACAGACAAGAAATGTAAATCAAAACATACACATTTTCATTGTATATACAAGAAATGTACATCAAAACATACACATTTTCATTGTGCACTCAAGAAATGTGAATCAAAACTTACACATTTTCATTGTACACTCAAGAAATGTACATCAAAACATACACATTTTCATTGTACAGACAAGAAATGTAAATCAAAACTTACACATTTTCATTGTATATACAAGAAATGTACATCAAAACTTACACATTTTCATTGTGCACTCAAGAAATGTACCTCAAAACTTACACATTTTCATTGTATATACAAGAAATGTACATCAAAACATACACATTTTCATTGTACAGACAAGAAATGTAAATCAAAACTTACACATTTTCATTGTATATACAACAAATGTACATCAAAACTTACACATTTTCATTGTGCACTCAAGAAATGTACATCAAAACTTACACATTTTCATTGTACACTCAAGAAATGTACATCAAAACATACACATTTTCATTGTATACACAAGAAATGTACATCAAAAACCTACACATCTTCATTGTATATGCAAGAAATGTACGTCAAAACGTACACATTTTCATTGTGCACTCAAGAAATGTAAATCAAAACTACACGTTTTCGTTGTACACTAAAGAAATGTACATCAAAAACCTACACATTTTCATTGTATATACAAGAAATGTACATCAAAACATACACATTTTCATTGTGCACTCAAGAAATGTAAATCAAAACTACACATTTTCGTTGTACACTAAAGAAATGTACATCAAAGCATACACATTTTCATTGTACAGACAAGAAATGTAAATCAAAACTTACACATTTTTATTGTATATACAAGAAATATACATCAAAACTACACATTTTCATTGTATATACAAGAAATGTACATCAAAACATACACATTTTCATTGTACACTCAAGAAATGTACATCAAAACATACACATTTTCATTGTATACACAAGAAATGTACATCAAAACTTACACATTTTCATTGTACATACAGGAAATGTACATCAAAAACCTACACATTTTCATTGTATATGCAAGAAATGTATGTCAAAACTTACACATTTTCATTGTACATACAAGAAATGTACATCAAAACTTACACATGTTCATTGTATATTCAAGAGATGTACATCAAAACATACACATTTTCATTGTATACACAAGAAATGTACATCAAAAACCTACACATTTTCATTGTATATGCAAGAAATGTACGTCAAAACGTACACATTTTCATTGTGCACTCAAGAAATGTAAATCAAAACTACACATTTTCGTTGTACACTAAAGAAATGTACATCAAAAACCTACACATTTTCATTGTATATACAAGAAATGTACATCAAAACATACACATTTTCATTGTGCACTCAAGAAATGTAAATCAAAACTACACATTTTCGTTGTACACTAAAGAAATGTACATCAAAACATACACATTTTCATTGTACAGACAAGAAATGTAAATCAAAACTTACACATTTTCATTGTATATACAAAAAATGTACATCAAAACTTAGACATTTTCATTGTGCACTCAAGAAATGTACATCAAAACTTTCACATTTTCATTGTACACTCAAGAAATGTACATCAAAACATACACATTTTCATTGTATACACAAGAAATGTACATCAAAACTTACACATTTTCATTGTACATACAGGAAATGTACATCAAAAACCTACACATTTTCATTGTATATGCAAGAAATGTATGTCAAAACTTACACATTATCATTGTACATACAAGAAATGTACATCAAAACTTACACATGTTCACTGTATATTCAAGAGATGTACATCAAAACTACACATTTTCATTGTATATACTAGAAATGTACATCAAAGCTTACACATTTTCATTGTATATACCAGAAGTGTACATCAAAACATACACATTTTCATTGTATATACAGGAAATGTACATCAAAACATACACATTTTAATTGTATATACAAGAAATGTACATCATAACTTACACATTTTCATTGTATATACAAGAAATGTACATCAAAAACTTACACATTTTCATTGTACACTCAAGAAATGTACATCAAAACATACACATTTTCATTGTATATACAAGGAATGGACATCAAAACATACACATTTTCATTGTATATACAAGAAATGTACATCAAAACTTACACATTTTCATTGTATATACTAGAAATGTACATCAAAACATACACATTTTCATTGTATACACAAGAAATGTACATCAAAACTTACACATTTTCATTGTACATACAGGAAATGTAGATCAAAAGCTTACATATTTTCACTGTATATGCAAGAAATGCACATCAAAAGTTAAACATTTTCATTGTGTATACAAGAAATGTACATCAAAACTTACACATTTTCATTGTATATACAAGAAATGTACATCAAAAACTTACACATTTTCATTGTACACTCAAGAAATGTACATCAAAACATACACATTTTCATTGTATATACAAGGAATGTACATCAAAACATACACACTTTCATTGCATATACAAGAAATGTACATCAAAACTTACACATGTTCATTGTATATCCAAGAGATGTACATCAAAACTACACATTTTCATTGTATATACTAGAAATGTACATCAAAGCTTACACATTTTCATTGTATATACAAGAAATGTACATCAAAACTTACACATTTTCATTGTATATACAAGAAATGTACATCAAAGCTGCACATTTTCACTGTACACTCAAGAAATGTACATCAAAACATACACATTTTCATTGTATATACAAATAATGTACATCAAAACATACACATTTTCATTGTATATACAAGAAATGTACATCAAAACTTACACATTTTCATTGTATATTCAAGAAATGTACGTCAAAACTTACACATTTTCATTGTACATACAAGAAATGTACAATAAAACATACACATTTTCATTGTATATGCAAGAAATGTACGTCAAAACTTACACATTTTCATTGTACTTACAAGAAATGTACATCAAAACTTACACATGTTCATTGTATATTCAAGAGATGTACATCAAAACTACACATTTTCATTGTATATACTAGAAATGTACATCAAAACTACACATTTTCGTTGTACACTAAAGAAATGTACATCAAAACATACACATTTTCATTGTACAGACAAGAAATGTAAATCAAAACATACACATTTTCATTGTATATACAAGAAATGTACATCAAAACATACACATTTTCATTGTGCACTCAAGAAATGTAAATCAAAACTTACACATTTTCATTGTACACTCAAGAAATGTACATCAAAACATACACATTTTCAATGTACAGACAAGAAATGTAAATCAAAACTTACACATTTTCATTGTATATACAAGAAATGTACATCAAAACTTACACATTTTCATTGTGCACTCAAGAAATGTACATCAAAACTTACACATTTTCATTGTATACACAAGAAATGTACATCAAAACATACACATTTTCATTGTACAGACAAGAAATGTAAATCAAAACTTACACATTTTCATTGTATATACAACAAATGTACATCAAAACTTACACATTTTCATTGTACATGCAAGAAATGCACATCAAAAACTTACACATTTTTAATTGTATGTGCAAGAAATGTACATCAAAACTTGCACATTTTCATTGTATATACAAGAAATATACATCAAAACTACAAATTTTCATTGTATATACAAGAAATGTACATCAAAACTTACACATTTTCATTGTATATACAAGAAATGTACATCAAAACTTACACATTTTCATTGTATATACAAGAAATGTACATCAAAACTTACACATTTTCATTGTATGTACAAGAAATGTACATCAAAACTTACACATTTTCATTGTATATACAAGAATTATACATCAACACTACACATTTTCATTGTATATACAAGAAATGTACATCAAAACTTGCACATTTTCATTGTATATACAAGAAATGTACATCAAAACTTACACATTTTCATTGTATATACAAGAAATGTACATCTAAACCTACACATTTTCATTGTACATAGAAGAAATGTACATCAAAACTTACACATTTTCA
Source organism: Tenodera sinensis (assembly GCA_030765045.1). Lineage (NCBI taxonomy): Eukaryota > Metazoa > Arthropoda > Insecta > Mantodea > Mantidae > Tenodera > Tenodera sinensis. The sequence continues at coordinate 63,398,530 of CM060966.1, read as the reverse complement.
TTGTACATACAAGAAATGTACATCAAAACTTACACATTTTCATTGTATATACAAGAAATATACATCAAAACTACACATTTTCATTGTATATACAAGAAATGTGCATCAAAACTTACACATTTTCATTGTATATACAAGAAATGTACATCAAAACTTACACGTTTTCATTGTACATACAAGAAATGTACATCAAAATCCTACACATTTTCATTGTATATGCAAGAAATGTACGTCAAAACTTACACATTTTCATTGTGCACTCAAGAAATGTAAATCAAAACTACACATTTTCGTTGTACACTAAAGAAATGTACATCAAAACATACACATTTTCATTGTACACTCAAGAAATGTACATCAAAACTTACACATTTTCATTGTATACACAAGAAATGTACATCAAAACTTACACATTTTCATTGTACATACAGGAAATGTACATCAAAAACCTACACATTTTCATTGTATACACAAGAAATGTACATCAAAACTTACACATTTTCATTGTACATACAAGAAATGTACATCACAACTTACACATGTTCATTGTATTTTCAAGAGATGTACATCAAAACTACACATTTTCATTGTATATACTAGAAATGTACATCAAAACTTACACATTTTCATTGTATATACAAGAATTGTACATCAAAGCTTACATATTTTCATTGTACATTAAGGAAATGTACATCAAAACTACACATTTTCATTGTATATACAAGAAATGTACTTCAAAACATACACATTTCCATTTTATATACAAGAATGTACATCAAAACTTACACATTTTCATTGAACATGCAAGAAATGCAAATCAAAAACTTACACATTTTCATTGTATATACAAGAAATGTACATCAAAACCTACACATTTTCATTGTATATACAAGAAATGTACATCAAAACCTACACATTTTCATTGTACATAGAAGAAATGTACATCAAAACTTACACATTTTCATTGTACATACAAGAAATGTACATCAAAACTTACACATATTCATTGTATATAAAGAAATATACATCAAAACTACACATTTTCATTGTATATACAAGAAATGTACAGCAAAACATAAACATTTTCATTGTATATACAAGAAATGTACATCAAAACTACACATTTTCGTTGTACACTAAAGAAATGTACATCAAAACATACACATTTTCATTGTACAGACAAGAAATGTAAATCAAAACATACACATTTTCATAGTATATACAAGAAATGTACATCAAAACCTACACATTGTCATTGTACATAGAAGAAATGTACATCAAAACTTACACATTTTCATTGTATACACAAGAATTGTACATCAAAGCTTACATATTTTCATTGTATATTAAAGAAATGTACATCAAAACTACACATTTTCATTGTATATACAAGAAATGTACTTCAAAACATACACATTTTCATTTTATATACAAGAATGTACATCAAAACTTACACATTTTCATTGCAAATACAAGAAATGTACATCAAAACATACACATGTTCATTGTATATACAAGAAATGTACATCAAAAATTACATATTTTCATTGTATATACAAGAAATGTACATCAAAACATACACATTTTCATTGTATATACAAGAAATGTACAGCAAAACATAAACATTTTCATTGTATATACAAGAAATGTACATCAAAACTACACATTTTCGTTGTACACTAAAGAAATGTACATCAAAACTTACACATTCTCATTGTACACTCAAGAAATGTACATCGAAACATACACATTTTCATTGTACAGACAAGTAATGTACATCAAAACATACACATTTTCATTGTGCACTCAAGAAATGTACATCAAAGCTTACACATTTTCATTGTATACACAAGAAATGTACATCAAAACATACACATTTTCATTGTACAGACAAGAAATGTAAATCAAAACTTACACATTTTCATTGTATATACAAGAAATGTACATCAAAACTTGCACATTTTCATTGTGCACTCAAGAAATGTACATCAAAACTTACACATTTACATTGTGCACTCAAGAATTGTACATCAAAACTTACAAATTTTCATTGTACACTCAAGAAATGTACATCAAAAGCCTACACATTTTCATTGTATATGCAAGAAATGTACGTCAAAACTTACACATTTTCATTGTGCACTCAAGAAATGTAAATCAAAACTACACATTTTCGTTGTACACTCAAGAAATGTACATCAAAACCTACACATCTTCATTGTATATGCAAGAAATGTACCTCAAAACTTACACATTTTCATTGTATATACAAGAAATGTACATCAAAAACCTACACATTTTCATTGTATATACAAGAAATGTACATCAAAACATACACATTTTCATTGTGTACTCAAGAAATGTAAATCAAAACTACACATTTTCGTTGTACACTAAAGAAATGTACATCAAAACATACACATTTTCATTGTACACTCAAGAAATGTACATCAAAACTTACACATTTTCATTGTATACACAAGAAATGTACATCAAAACTTACACATTTTCATTGTATACACAAGAAATGTACATCAAAACTTACACATTTTCATTGTGCACTCAAGAAATGTACATCAAAACTTACACATTTTCATTGTATACACAAGAAATGTACATCAAAACATACACATTTTCATTGTACAGACAAGAAATGTAAATCAAAACTTACACATTTTCATTGTATATACAAGAAATGTAGATCAAAACATACACATTTTCATTGTGCACTCAAGAAATGTAAATCAAAACTTACACATTTTCATTGTGCACTCAAGAAATGTACATCAAAACTTACACATTTTCATTGTACACTCAAGAAATGTACATCAAAAACCTACACATTTTCATTGTATATGCAAGAAATGTACGTCAAAACTTACACATTTTCATTGTGCACTCAAGAAATGTAAATCAAAACTACACATTTTCGTTGTACACTAAAGAAATGTACATCAAAAACCTACACATTTTCATTGTATATACAAGAAATGTACATCAAAACATACACAGTTTCATTGTGCACTCAAGAAATGTAAATCAAAACTACACATTTTCGTTGTACACTAAAGAAATGTACATCAAAACATACACATTTTCATTGTACACTCAAGAAATGTACATCAAAACTTACACATTTTCATTGTATACACAAGAAATGTACATCAAAACCTACACATTTTCATTGTACATACAGGAAATGTACATCAAAAACCTAGACATTTTCATTGTATATACAAGAAATGTACATCAAAACTTACACATTTTCATTGTACATACAAGAAATGTACATCACAACTTACACATGTTCATTGTATTTTCAAGAGATGTACATCAAAACTACACATTTTCATTGTATATACTAGAAATGTACATCAAAGCTTACACATTTTCATTGTATATACAAGAAATGTACATCAAAACTTACACATTTTCATATTATATACAAGAAATGTACATCAAAACATACACACTTTCATTGTACACTCAAGAAATGTACATCAAAACATACACATTTTCATTGTACACTCAAGAAATGTACATCAAAACATACACATTTTCATTGTATATACAAGAAATGTACATCAAAAACTTACACATTTTCATTGTACACTCAAGAAATGTACATCAAAACATACACACTTTCATTGTATATACAAGAAATGTACATCAAAACTTACACATTTTCTTTGTATATACTAGAAATGTACATCAAAACTTACACATTTTTATTGTATATACAGGAAATGTACATCTAAACTTACACATTTTCATTGTACATACAGGAAATGTACATCAAAACTTACACATTTTCATTGTATATACAAGAAATGTACATCAAAGCATACACATTTTCATTGTATATACAAGAAATATACATCAAAACTTACACATTTTCATTGTATCTACCAGAAATGTACATGAAAACGTACACATTTTCGTTGTACATTCAAGAAATGTACATCAAAGCTTACACATTTTCATTGTATATACAAGAAATGTACATCAAAACTTACACATTTTCATTGTACATACAAGAAATGTACATCAAAACTACACATTTTCTTTGTATATACAAAAATGTACTTCAAAACATACACATCTTCATTGTATATACAAGAATGTACATCAAAACATACACATTCTCATTGTATATACAATAAATGTACATCAAAACTTACACATTTTCATTGTATATACAAGAAATGTACATCAAAACCTACACATTTTCATTCTATATACAAGAAATGTACAGCAAAGCAAACCTTTTCATTGTATATACAAGAAATGTACATCAAAACTCACACATTTTCTTTGTATACACAAGAAATGTACATCAAAACTTACACATTTTCATTGTACATGCAAGAAATGCACATCAAAAACTTACACATTTTTAATTGTATGTGCAAGAAATGTACATCAAAACTTACACATTTTCATTGTGCACTCAAGAAATGTAAATCAAAACTTACACATGTTCATTGTATATTCAAGAGATGTACATCAAAACTACACATTTTCATTGTATATACTAGAAATGTACATCAAAGCTTACACATTTTCATTGGATATACCAGAAATGTACATCAAAACATACACATTTTCATTGTATATACAGGAAATGTACATCAAAACATACACATTTTCATTGTATATACAAGAAATGTACATCAAAACTTACACATTTTCATTGTATATACAAGAAATGTACATCAAAAACTTACACATTTTCATTGTACACTCAAGAAATGTACATCAAAACATACACATTTTCATTGTATATACAAAGAATGTACATCAAAACATACACATTTTCATTGTATATACAAGAAATGTACATCAAAACTTACACATTTTCATTGTATATACTAGAAATGTACATCAAAACATACACACTTTCATTGTATACACAAGAAATGTACATCAAAACTTACACATTTTCATTGTACATACAGGAAATGTACATCAAAAGCTTACATATTTTCATTGTATATGCAAGAAATGCACATCAAAAGTTAAACATTTTCATTGTGTATACAAGAAATGTACATCAAAACTTACACATTTTCATTGTATATACAAGAAATGTACATCAAAAACTTACACATTTTCATTGTACACTCAAGAAATGTACATCAAAACATACACATTTTCATTGTATATACAAGGAATGTACATCAAAACATTCACACTTTCATTGCATATACAAGAAATGTACATCTAAACTTACACATTTTCATTGTATATACTAGAAATGTACATCAAAACATACACGTTTTCATTGTATACACAAGAAATGTACATCAAAACTTACACATTTTCATTGTACATACAAGAAATGTACATCAAAACTTACACATGTTCATTGTATATTCAAGAGATGTACATCAAAACTACACATTTTCATTGTATATACTAGAAATGTACATCAAAGCTTACACATTTTCATTGTATATACAAGAAATGTACATCAAAGCCGCACATTTTCACTGTACACTCAAGAAATGTACATCAAAACCTACACATTTTCATTGTATATACAAGAAATGTACATCAAAACCTACACATTTTCATTGTACATAGAAGAAATGTACATCAAAACTTACACATTTTCATTGTACATACAAGAAATGTACATCAAAACTTACACATTTTCATTGTATATAAAGAAATATACATCAAAACTACACATTTTCATTGTATATACAAGAAATGTACAGCAAAACATAAACATTTTCATTGTATATACAAGAAATGTACATCAAAACTACACATTTTCGTTGTACACTAAAGAAATGTACATCAAAACATACACATTTTCATTGTACAGACAAGAAATGTAAATCAAAACATACACATTTTCATAGTATATACAAGAAATGTACATCAAAACCTACACATTGTCATTGTACATAGAAGAAATGTACATCAAAACTTACACATTTTCATTGTATACACAAGAATTGTACATCAAAGCTTACATATTTTCATTGTATATTAAAGAAATGTACATCAAAACTACACATTTTCATTGTATATACAAGAAATGTACTTCAAAACATACACATTTTCATTTTATATACAAGAATGTACATCAAAACTTACACATTTTCATTGCAAATACAAGAAATGTACATCAAAACATACACATGTTCATTGTATATACAAGAAATGTACATCAAAAATTACATATTTTCATTGTATATACAAGAAATGTACATCAAAACATACACATTTTCATTGTATATACAAGAAATATACATAAAACATACACATTTTCATTGTATATACAAGAAATGTACAGCAAAACATAAACATTTTCATTGTATATACAAGAAATGTACATCAAAACTACACATTTTCGTTGTACACTAAAGAAATGTACATCAAAAATTACACATTCTCATTGTACACTCAAGAAATGGACATCGAAACATACACATTTTCATTGTACAGACAAGTAATGTACATCAAAACATACACATTTTCATTGTGCACTCAAGAAATGTAAATCAAAACTTACACATTTTCGTTGTACACTCAAGAAATGTACATGAAAACCTACACATTTTCATTGTGCACTCAAGAAATGTACATCAAAGCTTACACATTTTCATTGTATACACAAGAAATGTACATCAAAACATACACATTTTCATTGTACAGACAAGAAATGTAAATCAAAACTTACACATTTTCATTGTATATACAAGAAATGTACATCAAAACTTGCACATTTTCATTGTGCACTCAAGAAATGTACATCAAAACTTACACATTTTCATTGTGCACTCAAGAATTGTACATCAAAACTTACAAATTTTCATTGTACACTCAAGAAATGTACATCAAAAGCCTACACATTTTCATTGTATATGCAAGAAATGTACGTCAAAACTTACACATTTTCATTGTGCACTCAAGAAATGTAAATCAAAACTACACATTTTCGTTGTACACTCAAGAAATGTACATCAAAACCTACACATCTTCATTGTATATGCAAGAAATGTACCTCAAAACTTACACATTTTCATTGTATATACAAGAAATGTACATCAAAAACCTACACATTTTCATTGTATATACAAGAAATGTACATCAAAACATACACATTTTCATTGTGTACTCAAGAAATGTAAATCAAAACTACACATTTTCGTTGTACACTAAAGAAATGTACATCAAAACATACACATTTTCATTGTACACTCAAGAAATGTACATCAAAACTTACACATTTTCATTGTATACACAAGAAATGTACATCAAAACTTACACATTTTCATTGTATACACAAGAAATGTACATCAAAACTTACACATTTTCATTGTGCACTCAAGAAATGTACATCAAAACTTACACATTTTCATTGTATACACAAGAAATGTACATCAAAACATACACATTTTCATTGTACAGACAAGAAATGTAAATCAAAACTTACACATTTTCATTGTATATACAAGAAATGTAGATCAAAACATACACATTTTCATTGTGCACTCAAGAAATGTAAATCAAAACTTACACATTTTCATTGTGCACTCAAGAAATGTACATCAAAACTTACACATTTTCATTGTACACTCAAGAAATGTACATCAAAAACCTACACATTTTCATTGTATATGCAAGAAATGTACGTCAAAACTTACACATTTTCATTGTGCACTCAAGAAATGTAAATCAAAACTACACATTTTCGTTGTACACTAAAGAAATGTACATCAAAAACCTACACATTTTCATTGTATATACAAGAAATGTACATCAAAACATACACAGTTTCATTGTGCACTCAAGAAATGTAAATCAAAACTACACATTTTCGTTGTACACTAAAGAAATGTACATCAAAACATACACATTTTCATTGTACACTCAAGAAATGTACATCAAAACTTACACATTTTCATTGTATACACAAGAAATGTACATCAAAACCTACACATTTTCATTGTACATACAGGAAATGTACATCAAAAACCTAGACATTTTCATTGTATATACAAGAAATGTACATCAAAACTTACACATTTTCATTGTACATACAAGAAATGTACATCACAACTTACACATGTTCATTGTATTTTCAAGAGATGTACATCAAAACTACACATTTTCATTGTATATACTAGAAATGTACATCAAAGCTTACACATTTTCATTGTATATACAAGAAATGTACATCAAAACTTACACATTTTCATATTATATACAAGAAATGTACATCAAAACATACACACTTTCATTGTACACTCAAGAAATGTACATCAAAACATACACATTTTCATTGTACACTCAAGAAATGTACATCAAAACATACACATTTTCATTGTATATACAAGAAATGTACATCAAAAACTTACACATTTTCATTGTACACTCAAGAAATGTACATCAAAACATACACACTTTCATTGTATATACAAGAAATGTACATCAAAACTTACACATTTTCTTTGTATATACTAGAAATGTACATCAAAACTTACACATTTTTATTGTATATACAGGAAATGTACATCTAAACTTACACATTTTCATTGTACATACAGGAAATGTACATCAAAACTTACACATTTTCATTGTATATACAAGAAATGTACATCAAAGCATACACATTTTCATTGTATATACAAGAAATATACATCAAAACTTACACATTTTCATTGTATCTACCAGAAATGTACATGAAAACGTACACATTTTCGTTGTACATTCAAGAAATGTACATCAAAGCTTACACATTTTCATTGTATATACAAGAAATGTACATCAAAACTTACACATTTTCATTGTACATACAAGAAATGTACATCAAAACTACACATTTTCTTTGTATATACAAAAATGTACTTCAAAACATACACATCTTCATTGTATATACAAGAATGTACATCAAAACATACACATTCTCATTGTATATACAATAAATGTACATCAAAACTTACACATTTTCATTGTATATACAAGAAATGTACATCAAAACCTACACATTTTCATTCTATATACAAGAAATGTACAGCAAAGCAAACCTTTTCATTGTATATACAAGAAATGTACATCAAAACTCACACATTTTCTTTGTATACACAAGAAATGTACATCAAAACTTACACATTTTCATTGTACATGCAAGAAATGCACATCAAAAACTTACACATTTTTAATTGTATGTGCAAGAAATGTACATCAAAACTTACACATTTTCATTGTGCACTCAAGAAATGTAAATCAAAACTTACACATGTTCATTGTATATTCAAGAGATGTACATCAAAACTACACATTTTCATTGTATATACTAGAAATGTACATCAAAGCTTACACATTTTCATTGGATATACCAGAAATGTACATCAAAACATACACATTTTCATTGTATATACAGGAAATGTACATCAAAACATACACATTTTCATTGTATATACAAGAAATGTACATCAAAACTTACACATTTTCATTGTATATACAAGAAATGTACATCAAAAACTTACACATTTTCATTGTACACTCAAGAAATGTACATCAAAACATACACATTTTCATTGTATATACAAAGAATGTACATCAAAACATACACATTTTCATTGTATATACAAGAAATGTACATCAAAACTTACACATTTTCATTGTATATACTAGAAATGTACATCAAAACATACACACTTTCATTGTATACACAAGAAATGTACATCAAAACTTACACATTTTCATTGTACATACAGGAAATGTACATCAAAAGCTTACATATTTTCATTGTATATGCAAGAAATGCACATCAAAAGTTAAACATTTTCATTGTGTATACAAGAAATGTACATCAAAACTTACACATTTTCATTGTATATACAAGAAATGTACATCAAAAACTTACACATTTTCATTGTACACTCAAGAAATGTACATCAAAACATACACATTTTCATTGTATATACAAGGAATGTACATCAAAACATTCACACTTTCATTGCATATACAAGAAATGTACATCTAAACTTACACATTTTCATTGTATATACTAGAAATGTACATCAAAACATACACGTTTTCATTGTATACACAAGAAATGTACATCAAAACTTACACATTTTCATTGTACATACAAGAAATGTACATCAAAACTTACACATGTTCATTGTATATTCAAGAGATGTACATCAAAACTACACATTTTCATTGTATATACTAGAAATGTACATCAAAGCTTACACATTTTCATTGTATATACAAGAAATGTACATCAAAGCCGCACATTTTCACTGTACACTCAAGAAATGTACATCAAAACATACACATTTTCATTGTATATACAAATAATGTACATCAAAACATACACATTTTCATTGTATATACAAGAAATGTACATCAAAACTTACACATTTTCATTGTATATTCAAGAAATGTACGTCAAAACTTACACATTTTCATTGTACATACAAGAAATGTACATCAAAACATACACATTTTCATTGTATATGCAAGAAATGTACGTCAAAACTTACACATTTTCATTGTACTTACAAGAAATGTACATCAAAACTACAAATTTTCATTGTATATACAAGAAATGTACATCAAAACTTACACATTTTCATTGTATATACAAGAAATGTACATCAAAACTTACACATTTTCATTGTATATACAAGAAATGTACATCAAAACTTACACATTTTCATTGTATGTACAAGAAATGTACATCAAAACTTACACATTTTCATTGTATATACAAGAAATATACATCAACACTACACATTTTCATTGTATATACAAGAAATGTACATCAAAACTTACACATTTTCATTGTATATACAAGAAATGTACATCAAAACTTACACATTTTCATTGTATATACAAGAAATGGACATCTAAACCTACACATTTTCATTGTACATAGAAGAAATGTACATCAAAACTTACACATTTTCATTGTACATACAAGAAATGTACATCAAAACTTACACATGTTCATTGTATATTCAAGAGATGTACATCAAAACTACACATTTTCATTGTATATTCAAGAGATGTACATCAAAACTACACATTTTCATTGTATATACAAGAAATGTACATCAAAGCTACACATTTTCGTTGTACACTAAAGAAATGTACATCAAAACATACACATTTTCATTGTACAGACAAGAAATGTAAATCAAAACATACACATTTTCATTGTATATACAAGAAATGTACATCAAAACATACACATTTTCATTGTGCACTCAAGAAATGTAAATCAAAACTTACACATTTTCATTGTACACTCAAGAAATGTACATCAAAACATACACATTTTCATTGTACTTACAAGAAATGTACATCAAAACTACAAATTTTCATTGTATATACAAGAAATGTACATCAAAACTTACACATTTTCATTGTATATACAAGAAATGTACATCAAAACATACACATTTTCATTGTGCACTCAAGAAATGTAAATCAAAACTTACACATTTTCATTGTACACTCAAGAAATGTACGTCAAAACTTACACATTTTCATTGTACTTACAAGAAATGTACATCAAAACTACAAATTTTCATTGTATATACAAGAAATGTACATCAAAACTTACACATTTTCATTGTATATACAAGAAATGTACATCAAAACTTACACATTTTCATTGTATATACAAGAAATGTACATCAAAACTTACACATTTTCATTGTATGTACAAGAAATGTACATCAAAACTTACACATTTTCATTGTATATACAAGAAATATACATCAACACTACACATTTTCATTGTATATACAAGAAATGTACATCAAAACTTACACATTTTCATTGTATATACAAGAAATGTACATCAAAACTTACACATTTTCATTGTATATACAAGAAATGGACATCTAAACCTACACATTTTCATTGTACATAGAAGAAATGTACATCAAAACTTACACATTTTCATTGTACATACAAGAAATGTACATCAAAACTTACACATGTTCATTGTATATTCAAGAGATGTACATCAAAACTACACATTTTCATTGTATATTCAAGAGATGTACATCAAAACTACACATTTTCATTGTATATACAAGAAATGTACATCAAAGCTACACATTTTCGTTGTACACTAAAGAAATGTACATCAAAACATACACATTTTCATTGTACAGACAAGAAATGTAAATCAAAACATACACATTTTCATTGTATATACAAGAAATGTACATCAAAACATACACATTTTCATTGTGCACTCAAGAAATGTAAATCAAAACTTACACAATTTCATTGTACACTCAAGAAATGTACATCAAAACATACACATTTTCAATGTACAGACAAGAAATGTAAATCAAAACTTACACATTTTCATTGTATATACAAGAAATGTACATCAAAACTTACACATTTTCATTGTGCACTCAAGAAATGTACATCAAAACTTACACATTTTCATTGTATACACAAGAAATGTACATCAAAACATACACATTTTCATTGTACAGACAAGAAATGTAAATCAAAACTTACACATTTTCATTGTATATACAACAAATGTACATCAAAACTTACACATTTTCATTGTACATGCAAGAAATGCACATCAAAAACTTACACATTTTTAATTGTATATGCAAGAAATGTACATCAAAACTTACACATTTTCATTGTATATACAAGAAATATACATCAAAACTACAAATTTTCATTGTATATACAAGAAATGTACATCAAAACTTACACATTTTCATTGTATATACAAGAAATGTACATCAAAACTTACACATTTTCATTGTATATACAAGAAATGTACATCAAAACTTACACATTTTCATTGTATGTACAAGAAATGTACATCAAAACTTACACATTTTCATTGTATATACAAGAAATATACATCAACACTACACATTTTCATTGTATATACAAGAAATGTACATCAAAACTTACACATTTTCATTGTATATACAAGAAATGTACATCAAAACTTACACATTTTCATTGTATATACAAGAAATGGACATCTAAACCTACACATTTTCATTGTACATAGAAGAAATGTACATCAAAACTTACACACTTTCATTGTACATACAAGAAATGTACATCAAAACTTACACATTTTCATTGTATATACAAGAAATATACATCAAAACTACACATTTTCATTGTATATACAAGAAATGTGCATCAAAACTTACACATTTTCATTGTATATACAAGAAATGTACATCAAAACTTACACGTTTTCATTGTACATACAAGAAATGTACATCAAGAACCTACACATTTTCATTGTATATGCAAGAAATGTACGTCAAAACTTACACATTTTCATTTGGCACTCAAGAAATGTAAATCAAAACTACACATTTTCGTTGTACACTAAAGAAATGTACATCAAAACATACACATTTTCATTGTACACTCAAGAAATGTACATCAAAACTTACACATTTTCATTGTATACACAAGAAATGTACATCAAAACTTACACATTTTCATTGTACATACAGGAAATGTACATCAAAAACCTACACATTTTCATTGTATACACAAGAAATGTACATCAAAACTTACACATTTTCGTTGTACATACAAGAAATGTACATCACAACTTACACATGTTCATTGTATTTTCAAGAGATGTACATCAAAACTACACATTTTCATTGTATATACTAGAAATGTACATCAAAACTTACACATTTTCATTGTATATACAAGAATTGTACATCAAAGCTTACATATTTTCATTGTACATTAAGGAAATGTACATCAAAACTACACATTTTCATTGTATATACAAGAAATGTACGTCAAAACTTACACATTTTCATTGTGCACTCAAGAAATGTAAATCAAAACTACACATTTTCGTTGTACACTAAAGAAATGTACATCAAAACTACACATTTTCATTGTATATACAAGAAATGTACGTCAAAACTTACACATTTTCATTGTGCACTCAAGAAATGTACATCAAAACATACACATTTTCATTGTACACTCAAGAAATGTACATCAAAACTTACACATTTTCATTGTATACACAAGAAATGTACATCAAAACTTACACATTTTCATTGTACATACAGGAAATGTACATCAAAAACCTACACATTTTCATTGTATACACAAGAAATGTACATCAAAACTTACACATTTTCATTGTACATACAAGAAATGTACATCACAACTTACACATGTTCATTGTATTTTCAAGAGATGTACATCAAAACTACACATTTTCATTGTATATTCTAGAAATGTACATCAAAACTTACACATTTTCATTGTATATACAAGAATTGTACATCAAAGCTTACATATTTTCATTGTACATTAAGGAAATGTACATCAAAACTACACATTTTCATTGTATACACAAGAAATGTACATCAAAACTTACACATTTTCATTGTACATACAAGAAATGTACATCACAACTTACACATGTTCATTGTATTTTCAAGAGATGTACATCAAAACTACACATTTTCATTGTATATACTAGAAATGTACATCAAAACTTACACATTTTCATTGTATATACAAGAATTGTACATCAAAGCTTACATATTTTCATTGTACATACAAGAAATGTACATCAAAAACCTACACATTTTCATTGTATATGCAAGAAATGTACGTCAAAACTTACACATTTTCATTGTGCACTCAAGAAATGTAAATCAAAACTACACATTTTCGTTGTACACTAAAGAAATGTACATCAAAACATACACATTTTCATTGTACACTCAAGAAACGTACATCAAAACTTACACATTTTCATTGTATACACAAGAAATGTACATCAAAACTTACACATTTTCATTGTACATACAGGAAATGTACATCAAAAACCTACACATTTTCATTGTATACACAAGAAATGTACATCAAAACTTACACATTTTCATTGTACATACAAGAAATGTACATTACAACTTACACATGTTCATTGTATTTTCAAGAGATGTACATCAAAACTACACTTTTTCATTGTATATACTAGAAATGTACATCAAAACTTACACATTTTCATTGTATATACAAGAATTGTACATCAAAGCTTACATATTTTCATTGTACATTAAGGAAATGTACATCAAAACTACACATTTTCATTGTATATACAAGAAATGTACTTCAAAACATACACATTTCCATTTTATATACAAGAATGTACATCAAAACTTACACATCTTCATTGAACATGCAAGAAATGCAAATCAAAAACTTACACATTTTCATTGTATATACAAGAAATGTACATCAAAACCTACACATTTTCATTGTATATACAAGAAATGTACATCAAAACCTACACATTTTCATTGTACATAGAAGAAATGTACATCAAAACTTACACATTTTCATTGTACATACAAGAAATGTACATCAAAACTTACACATTTTCATTGTATATAAAGAAATATACATCAAAACTACACATTTTCATTGTATATACAAGAAATGTACATCAAAACATACACATGTTCATTGTATATACAAATAATGTACATCAAAACCTACACATTTTCATTGTATATACAAGAAATGTACATCAAAACATACACATTTTCATTGTATATACAAGAAATATACATAAAAACATACACATTTTCATTGTATATACAAGAAATGTACAGCAAAACATAAACATTTTCATTGTATATACAAGAAATGTACATCAAAACTACACACTTTCGTTGTACACTAAAGAAATGTACATCAAAACATACACATTTTCATTGTACAGACAAGAAATGTAAATAAAAACATACACATTTTCATAGTATATACAAGAAATGTACATCAAAACCTACACATTTTCATTGTACATAGAAGAAATGTACATCAAAACTTACACATTTTCATTGTATACACAAGAATTGTACATCAAAGCTTACATATTTTCATTGTATATTAAAGAAATGTACATCAAAACTACACATTTTCATTGTATATACAAGAAATGTACTTCAAAACATACACATTTTCATTTTATATACAAGAATGTACATCAAAACTTACACATTTTCATTGCAAATACAAGAAATGTACATCAAAACATACACATGTTCATTGTATATACAGGAAATGTACATCAAAACTTACACATTTTCATTGTATATACAAGAAATATACATCAAAACTTACACATTTTCATTGTATCTACCAGAAATGTACATGAAAACGTACACATTTTCGTTGTACATTCAAGAAATGTACATCAAAGCTTACACATTTTCATTGTATATACAAGAAATGTACATCAAAACTTACACATTTTCATTGTACATACAAGAAATGTACATCAAAACTACACATTTTCTTTGTATATACAAAAATGTACTTCAAAACATACACATCTTCATTGTATATACAAGAATGTACGTCAAAACTTACACATTTTCATTGTACATACAGGAAATGTACATCAAAACATACACATTCTCATTGTATATACAATAAATGTACATCAAAACTTACACATTTTCATTGTATATACAAGAAATGTACATCAAAACCTACACATTTTCATTCTATATACAAGAAATGTACAGCAAAGCAAACCTTTTCATTGTATATACAAGAAATGTACATCAAAACTACACATTTTCGTTGTACACTAAAGAAATGTACATCAAAACATACACATTTTCATTGTACACTCAAGAAATGTACATCAAAACATACACATTTTCATTGTATATACAAGAAATGTACATCAAAACTCACACATTTTCTTTGTATACACAAGAAATGTACATCAAAACTTACACAATTTCACTGTACATGCAAGAAA
The DNA here is from genome assembly GCA_030765045.1 of Tenodera sinensis. Taxonomy (NCBI): domain Eukaryota; kingdom Metazoa; phylum Arthropoda; class Insecta; order Mantodea; family Mantidae; genus Tenodera; species Tenodera sinensis. The sequence goes on along the minus strand of CM060966.1, from coordinate 63,381,720 downwards.
TGTACATCAAAACTTACACATTTTCATTGTATATACAAGAAATGTACATCAAAACTCACACATTTTCTTTGTATACACAAGAAATGTACATCAAAACTTACACATTTTCATTGTACATGCAAGAAATGCACATCAAAAACTTACAAATTTTTAATTGTATGTGCATGAAATGTACATCAAAACTTACACATTTTCATTGTACATACAACAAATGTACATCAAAACTTACACATTTTCATTGTATATACAAGAAATATACATCAAAACTACACATTTTCATTGTATATACAAGAAATGTGCATCAAAACTTACACATTTTCATTGTATATACAAGAAAGGTACATCAAAACTTACACATTTTCATTGTATATTCAAGAGATGTACATCAAAACTACACATTTTCATTGTATATACTAGAAATGTACACCAAAGCTTACACATTTTCATTGTATATACAAGAAATGTACATCAAAGCTCACACATTTTCATTGTATATACAAGAAATGTACATCAAAACATACACATTTTCATTGTACACTCAAAAAATGTACATCAAAACATACACATTTTCATTGTACATGCAAGAAATGCACATCAAAAACTTACACATTTTCATTGTATGTGCAAGAAATGTACATCAAAACTTACACATTTTCATTGTATATACAAGAAATGTACATCAAAACTCACACATTTTCTTTGTATACACAAGAAATGTACATCAAAGCTTACACATTTTCATTGTACATGCAAGAAATGCACATCAAAAACTTACACATTTTTAATTGTATTAGCAAGAAATGTACATCAAAACTTACACATTTTCATTGTACATACAAGAAATGTACATCAAAACTTACACATTTTCATTGTATATACAAGAAATATACATCAAAACTACACATTTTCATTGTATATACAAGAAATGTGCATCAAAACTTACACATTTTCATTGTATATACAAGAAATGTACATCAAAACTTACACATTTTCATTGTATATTCAAGAGATGTACATCAAAACTACACATTTTCATTGTATATACTAGAAATGTACATCAAAGCTTACACATTTTCATTGTATATACAAGAAATGTACATCAAAGCTCACACATTTTCATTGTATATACAAGAAATGTACATCAAAACTCACACATTTTCTTTGTATACACAAGAAATGTACATCAAAACTTACACCTTTTCATTGTACATGCAAGAAATGCACATCAAAAACTTACACATTTTTAATTGTATGTGCAAGAAATGTACATCAAAACTTACACATTTTCATTGTACATACAAGAAATGCACATCAAATTTACACATTTTCATTGTATATACAAGAAATATACATCAAAACTACACATTTTCATTGTATATACAAGAAATGTGCATCAAAACTTACACATTTTCATTGTATATACAAGAAAACTACATCAAAACTTACACATTTTCATTGTATATTCAAGAGATGTACATCAAAACTACACATTTTCATTGTATATACTAGAAATGTACATCAAAGCTTACACATTTTCATTGTATATACAAGAATTGTACATAAAGCTCACACATTTTCATTGTATGTACAAGAAATGTACATGAAAACATACACATTTTCATTGTATATACAAGAAATGTACATCAAAACTTACACGTTTTCATTGTACATACAAGAAATGTACATCTAAACCTACACATTTTCATTGTACATAGAAGAAATGAACATCAAAACTTACACATTTTCATTGTATATACAAGAATTGTACATCAAAGCTTACATATTTTCATTGTACATTAAAGAAATGTACATCAAAACTACACATTTTCAGTGTATATACAAGAAATGTACTTCAAAACATACACATTTTCATTTTATATACAAGAATGTACATCAAAACTTACACATTTTCATTGCACATACAAGAAATGTACATCAAAACATACACATGGTCATTGTATATACAAGAAATGTACATCAAAACTTACACATTTTCATTGTATATACAAGAAATGTACATCAAAACATACACATTTTCATTGTATATACAAGAAATATACATAAAAACATACACATTTTCATTGTATATACAAGAAATGTACAGCAAAACATAAACATTTTCATTGTATATACAAGAAATGTACATCAAAACTACACATTTTCGTTGTACACTAAAGAAATGTACATCAAAACATACACATCTTCATTGTACAGACAAGAAATGTAAATCAAAACATACACTTTTCATTGTATATACAAGAAATGTACATCAAAACATACACATTTTCATTGTGCACTCAAGAAATGTAAATCAAAACTTACACATTTTCATTGTATACACAAGAAATGTACATCAAAACAAACACATTTTCATTGTACAGCCAAGAAATGTAAATCAAAACTTTCACATTTTCATTGTATATACAAGAAATGTACATCAAAACTTACACATTTTCATTGTGCACTCAAGAAATGTACATCAAAGCTTACACGTTTTCATTGTACACTCAAGAAATGTACATCAAAACATACACATTTTCATTGTATACACAAGAAATGTACATCAAAAACCTATACATTTTCATTGTATATGCAAGAAATGTACGTCGAAACGTACACATTTTCATTGTGCACTCAAGAAATGTAAATCAAAACTACACATTTTCGTTGTACACTAAAGAAATGTACATCAAAAACCTACACATTTTCATTGTATATACAAGAAATGTACATCAAAACATACACATTTTCATTGTGCACTCAAGAAATGTAAATCAAAACTACACATTTTCGTTGCACACTAAAGAAATGTACATCAAAACATACACATTTTCATTGTACAGACAAGAAATGTAAATCAAAACTTACACATTTTCATTGTATATACAAAAAATGTACATCAAAACTTAGACATTTTCATTGTGCACTCAAGAAATGTACATCAAAACTTACACATTTTCATTGTACACTCAAGAAATGTACATCAAAAACCTACACATTTTCATTGTATATGCAAGAAATGTACGTCAAAACTTACCCATTTTCATTGTGCACTCAAGAAATTTAAATCAAAACTACACATTTTCGTTGTACACTAAAGAAATGTACATCAAAAACCTACACATTTTCATTGTATATAGAAGAAATGTACATCAAAACATACACAGTTTCATTGTGCACTCAAGAAATGTAAATCAAAACTACACATTTTCGTAGTACACTAAAGAAATGTACATCAAAACATACACATTTTCATTGTACACTCAAGAAATGTATTTCAAAACTTACACATTTTCATTGTATACACAAGAAATGTACATCAAAACTTACACATTTTCATTGTACATACAAGAAATGTACATCAAAACTTACACATGTTCATTGTATATTCAAGAGATGTACATCAAAAGTACACATTTTCATTGTATATACTAGAAATGTACATCAAAGCTTACACATTTTCATTGTATATACAAGAAATGTACATCAAAACTTACACATTTTCATATTATATACAAGAAATGTACATCAAAACATACACATTTTCATTGTATATACAGGAAATGTACATCAAAACATACACACTTTCATTGTACACTCAAGAAATGTACATCAAAACATACACATTCTCATTGTATATACAAGAAATGTACATCAAAAACTTACACATTTTCATTGTACACTCAAGAAATGTACATCAAAACATACACATTTTCATTGTATATACAAGGAATGTACATCAAAACATACACACTTTCATTGTATATACAAGAAATGTACATCAAAACTTACACATTTTCATTGTATATACAAGAAATGTACATCAAAACCTACACATTTTCATTGTATATACAAGAAATGTACAGCAAAGCAAACCTTTTCATTGTATATACAAGAAATGTACACCAAAACTACACATTTTCGTTGTACACTAAAGAAATGTACATCAAAACATACACATTTTCATTGTACACTCAAGAAACGTACATCAAAACATACACATTTTCATTGTACATGCAAGAAATGCACATCAAAACATACACATTTTCATTGTACATGCAAGAAATGCACATCAAAAACTTACACATTTTCATTGTATGTGCAAGAAATGTACATCAAAACTTACACATTTTCATTGTATATACAAGAAATGTACATCAAAACTCACACATTTTCTTTGTATTCACAAGAAATGTACATCAAAACTTACACATTTTCATTGTACATGCAAGAAATGCACATCAAAACATACACATTTTCATTGTACATGCAAGAAATGCACATCAAAAACTTACACATTTTCATTGTATGTGCAAGAAATGTACATCAAAACCTACACATTTTCATTGTACATACAACAAATGTACATCAAAACTTACACATTTTCATTATATATACAAGAAATATACATCAAAACTACACATTTTCATTGTATATACAAGAAATGTGCATCAAAACTTACACATTTTCATTGTATATACAAGAAATGTACATCAAAACTTACACATTTTCATTGTATATTCAAGAGATGTACATCAAAACTACACATTTTCATTGTATATACTAGAAATGTACATCAAAACATACACATTTTCATTGTATATACAGGAAATGTACATCAAAACATACACACTTTCATTGTACACTCAAGAAATGTACATCAAAACATACACATTCTCATTGTATATACAAGAAATGTACATCAAAAACTTACACATTTTCATTGTACACTCAAGAAATGTACATCAAAACATACACATTTTCATTGTATATACAAGGAATGTACATCAAAACATACACACTTTCATTGTATATACAAGAAATGTACATCAAAACTTACACATTTTCATTGTATATACTAGAAATGTACATCAAAACTTACACATTTTTATTGTATATACAGGAAATGTACATCAAAACTTACACATTTTCATTGTACATACAGGAAATGTATATTAAACTTACACATTTTCATTGTATATACAAGAAATGTACATCAAAGCATACACATTTTCATTGTATATACAAGAAATGTACATCAAAACTACACATTTTCATTGTATATACAAGAAATGTACAGCAAAGCAAACCTTTTCATTGTATATACAAGAAATGTACATCAAAACTACACATTTTCGTTGTACACTAAAGAAATGTACATCAAAACATACACATTTTCATTGTACACTCAAGAAATGTACATCAAAACATACACATTTTCATTGTACATGCAAGAAATGCACATCAAAACATACACATTTTCATTGTACATGCAAGAAATGCACATCAAAAACTTACACATTTTCATTGTATGTGCAAGAAATGTACATCAAAACTTACACATTTTCATTGTATATACAAGAAATGTACATCAAAACTCACACATTTTCTTTGTATTCACAAGAAATGTACATCAAAACTTACACATTTTCATTGTACATGCAAGAAATGCACATCAAAAACTTACACATTTTTAATTGTATGTGCAAGAAATGTACATCAAAACCTACACATTTTCATTGTACATACAACAAATGTACATCAAAACTTACACATTTTCATTATATATACAAGAAATATACATCAAAACTACACATTTTCATTGTATATACAAGAAATGTGCATCAAAACTTACACATTTTCATTGTATATACAAGAAATGTACATCAAAACTTACACATTTTCATTGTATATTCAAGAGATGTACATCAAAACTACACATTTTCATTGTATATACTAGAAATGTACATCAAAGCTCACACATTTTCATTGTATATACAAGAAATGTACATCAAAACATACACATTTTCATTGTACACTCAAAAAATGTACATCAAAACATACACATTTTCGTTGTACATGCAAGAAATGCACATCAAAAACTTACACATTTTCATGGTATGTGCAAGAAATGTACATCAAAACTTACACATTTTCATTGTATATACAAGGAATGTACATCAAAACTTACACATTTTCATTGTATATTCAAGAGATGTACATCAAAACTACACATTTTCATTGTATATACTAGAAATGTGCATCAATGCTTACACATTTTCATTGTATATACAAGAAACGTACATCAAAGCTCACACATTTTCATTGTATATACAAGAAATGTACATCAAAACTTACACATTTTCATTGTATATTCAAGAGATGTACATCAAAACTACACATTTTCATTGTATATACTAGAAATGTACATCAATGCTTACACATTTTCATTGTATATACAAGAAACGTACATCAAAGCTCACACATTTTCATTGTATATACAAGAAATGTACATCAAAACTCACACATTTTCTTTGTATACACAAGAAATGTACATCAAAACTTACACGTTTTCATTGTATATGCAAGAAATGCACATCAAAAACTTACACATTTTTAATTGTATGTGCAAGATATGTACATCAAAACTTACACATTTTCATTGTACATACAAGAAATGTACATCAAAACTTACACATTTTCATTGTATATACAAGAAATGTGCATCAAAACTTACACATTTTCATTGTATATACAAGAGAACTACATCAAAACTTACATATTTTCATTGTATATTCAAGAGATGTACATCAAAACTACACATTTTCATTGTATATACTAGAAATGTACATCAAAGCTTACACATTTTCATTGTATATACAAGAATTGTACATCAAAGCTCACACATTTTCATTGTATATACAAGAAATGTACATGAAAACATACACATTTTCATTGTATATACAAGAAATGTACATCAAAACTTACACGTTTTCATTGTACATACAAGAAATGTACTTCAAAACCTACACATTTTCATTCTACATAGAAGAAAATGTACATCAAAACTTACACATTTTCATTGTATATACAAGAATTGTACATCAAAGCTTACATATTTTCATTGTACATTAAAGAAATGTACATCAAAACTACACATTTTCATTGTATATACAAGAAATGTACTTCAAAACATACACATTTTCATTTTATATACAAGAATGTACATCAAAACTTACACATTTTCATTGCACATACAAGAAATGTACATCAAAACATACACATGTTCATTATATATACAAGAAATGTACATCAAAACTTACACATTTTCATTGTATATACAAGAAATGTACATCAAAACATCAACATTTTCATTGTATATACAAGAAATATACATAAAAACGTACACATTTTCATTGTATATACAAGAAATGTACAGCAAAACATAAACATTTTCATTGTATATACAAGAAATGTACATCAAAACTACATATTTTCGTTGTACACTAAAGAAATGTACATCAAAACATACACATTTTCATTGTACAGACAAGAAATGTAAATCAAAACATACACATTTTCATTGTATATACAAGAAATGTACATCAAAACATACACATTTTCATTGTGCACTCAAGAAATGTGAATCAAAACTTACACATTTTCATTGTACACTCAAGAAATGTACATCAAAACATACACATTTTCATTGTACAGACAAGAAATGTAAATCAAAACTTACACATTTTCATTGTATATACAAGAAATGTACATCAAAACTTACACATTTTCATTGTGCACTCAAGAAATGTACATCAAAACTTACACATTTTCATTGTATTAACAAGAAATGTACATCAAAACATACACATTTTCATTGTACAGACAAGAAATGTAAATCAAAACTTACACATTTTCATTGTATATACAACAAATGTACATCAAAACTTACACATTTTCATTGTGCACTCAAGAAATGTACATCAAAACTTACACATTTTCATTGTACACTCAAGAAATGTACATCAAAACATACACATTTTCATTGTATACACAAGAAATGTACATCAAAAACCTACACATTTTCATTGTATATGCAAGAAATGTACGTCAAAACGTACACATTTTCATTGTGCACTCAAGAAATGTAAATCAAAACTACACATTTTCGTTGTACACTAAAGAAATGTACATCAAAAACCTACACATTTTCGTTGTACACTAAAGAAATGTACATCAAAGCATACACATTTTCATTGTACAGACAAGAAATGTAAATCAAAACTTACACATTTTCATTGTATATACAAAAAATGTACATCAAAACTTAGACATTTTCATTGTGCACTCAAGAAATGTACATCAAAACTTACACATTTTCATTGTACACTCAAGAAATGTACATCAAAACATACACATTTTCATTGTATACACAAGAAATGTACATCAAAACTTACACATTTTCATTGTACATACAGGAAATGTACATCAAAAACCTACACATTTTCATTGTATATGCAAGAAATGTATGTCAAAACTTACACATTTTCATTGTACATACAAGAAATGTACATCAAAACTTACACATGTTCATTGTATATTCAAGAGATGTACATCAAAACATACACATTTTCATTGTATACACAAGAAATGTACATCAAAAACCTACACATTTTCATTGTATATGCAAGAAATGTACGTCAAAACGTAAACATTTTCATTGTGCACTCAAGAAATGTAAATCAAAACTACACATTTTCGTTGTACACTAAAGAAATGTACATCAAAAACCTACACATTTTCATTGTATATACAAGAAATGTACATCAAAACATACACGTTTTCATTGTGCACTCAAGAAATGTAAATCAAAACTACACATTTTCGTTGTACACTAAAGAAATGTACATCAAAACATACACATTTTCATTGTACAGACAAGAAATGTAAATCAAAACTTACACATTTTCATTGTATATACAAAAAATGTACATCAAAACTTAGACATTTTCATTGTGCACTCAAGAAATGTACATCAAAACTTACACATTTTCATTGTACACTCAAGAAATGTACATCAAAACATACACATTTTCATTGTATACACAAGAAATGTACATCAAAACTTACACATTTTCATTGTACATACAGGAAATGTACATCAAAAACCTACACATTTTCATTGTATATGCAAGAAATGTATGTCAAAACTTACACATTATCATTGTTCATACAAGAAATGTACATCAAAACTTACACATGTTCACTGTATATTCAAGAGATGTACATCAAAACTACACATTTTCATTGTATATACTAGAAATGTACATCAAAGCTTACACATTTTCATTGTATATACAAGAAATGTACATCAAAACTTACACATTTTCATTGTATATACAAGAAATGTACATCAAAGCTGCACATTTTCACTGTATACTCAAGAAATGTACATCAAAACATACACATTTTCATTGTATACACAAGAAATGTACATCAAAGCTTACACATTTTCATTGTATATACCAGAAGTGTACATCAAAACATACACATTTTCATTGTATATACAGGAAATGTACATCAAAACATACACAATTTCATTGTATATACAAGAAATGTACATCAAAACTTACACATTTTCATTGTATATACAAGAAATGTACATCAAAAACTTACACATTTTCATTGTACACTCAAGAAATGTACATCAAAACATACACATTTTCATTGTATATACAAGGAATGTACATCAAAACATACACATTTTCATTGTATATACAAGAAATGTACATCAAAACTTACACATTTTCATTGTATATACTAGAAATGTACATCAAAACATACACATTTTCATTGTATACACAAGAAATGTACATCAAAACTTACACATTTTCATTGTACATACAGGAAATGTAGATCAAAATCTTACATATTTTCACTGTATATGCAAGAAATGCACATCAAAAGTTAAACATTTTCATTGTGTATACAAGAAATGTACATCAAAACTTACACATTTTCATTGTATATACAAGAAATGTACATCAAAAGCTTACACATTTTCATTGTACACTCAAGAAATGTACATCAAAACATACACATTTTCATTGTATATACAAGGAATGTACATCAAAACATACACACTTTCATTGCATATACAAGAAATGTACATCAAAACTTACACATGTTCATTGTATATTCAAGAGATGTACATCAAAACTACACATTTTCATTGTATATACTAGAAATCTACATCAAAGCTTACACATTTTCATTGTATATACAAGAATTGTACATCAAAGCTCACACATTTTCATTGTATATACAAGAAATGCACATCAAAACTTACACATTTTCATTGTATATACAAGAAATGTACATCAAAGCTGCACATTTTCACTGTATACTCAAGAAATGTACATCAAAACATACACATTTTCATTGTATATACAAATAATGTACATCAAAGCATACACATTTTCATTGTATATACAAGAAATGTACATCAAAACTTACACATTTTCATTGTATATTCAAGAAATGTACGTCAAAACTTACACATTTTCATTGTACATACAAGAAATGTACATCAAAACATACACATTTTCATTGTATATGCAAGAAATGTACGTCAAAACTTACACATTTTCATTGTATATACTAGAAATGTACATCAAAACATACACATTTTCATTGTATATTCAAGAAATGTACGTCAAAACTTACACATTTTCATTGTACATACAAGAAATGTACATCAAAACTTACACATTTTCATTGTATACTCAAGAAATGTACGTCAAAACTTACACATTTTCATTGTACATACAAGAAATGTACATCAAAACATACACATTTTCATTGTATATGCAAGAAATGTACGTCAAAACTTACACATTTTCATTGTATATACTAGAAATGTACATCCAAACTTACACATTTTCATTGTATATTCAAGAAATGTACGTCAAAACTTACACATTTTCATTGTACATACAAGAAATGTACATCAAAACTTACACATTTTCATTGTATATTCAAGAAATGTACGTCAAAACTTACACATTTTCATTGTACATACAAGAAATGTACATCAAAACATACACATTTTCATTGTATATGCAAGAAATGTACGTCAAAACTTACACATTTTCATTGTATATACTAGAAATGTACATCAAAACTACACATTTTCGTTGTACACTAAAGAAATGTACATCAAAACATACACATTTTCATTGTACAGACAAGAAGTGTAAATCAAAACATACACATTTTCATTGTATATACAAGAAATTTACATCAAAACATACACATTTTCATTGTGCACTCAAGAAATGTAAATCAAAACTTACACATTTTCATTGTACACTCAAGTAATGTACATCAAAACATACACATTTTCATTGTACAGACAAGAAATGTAAATCAAAACATACACATCTTCATTGTATATACCAGAAATTTACATCAAAACATACACATTTTCATTGTGCACTCAAGAAATGTAAATCAAAACTTACACATTTTCATTGTGCACTCAAGAAATGTACATCAAAACTTACACATTTTCATTGTATACACAAGAAATGTACATCAAAACATACACATTTTCATTGTACAGACAAGAAATGTAAATCAAAACTTACACATTTTCATAGCATATACAACAAATGTACATCAAAACTTACACATTTTCATTGTGCACTCAAGAAATGTACATCAAAACTTACACATTTTCATTGTACACTCAAGAAATGTACATCAAAACATACACATTTTCATTGTATACACAAGAAATGTACATCAAAAACCTACACATTTTCATTGTATATGCAAGAAATGTACGTCAAAACGTACACATTTTCATTGTGCACTCAAGAAATGTAAATCAAAACTACACATTTTCGTTGTACACTAAAGAAATGTACATCAAAAACCTACACATTTTCATTGTATACACAAGAAATGTACATCAAAACATACACATTTTCATTGTGCACTCAAGAAATGTAAATCAAAACTACACATTTTCGTTGTACACTAAAGAAATGTACATCAAAACATACACATTTTCATTGTACAGACAAGAAATGTAAATCAAAACTTTCACATTTTCATTGTATATACAAAAAATGTACATCAAAACTTAGACATTTTCATTACGCACTCAAGAAATGTACATCAAAACTTACACATTTTCATTGTACACTCAAGAAATGTACATCAAAACATACACATTTTCATTGTATACACAAGAAATGTACATCAAAACTTACACATTTTCATTGTACATACAGGAAATGTACATCAAAAACCTACACATTTTCATTGTATATGCAAGAAATGTATGTCAAAACTTACACATTTTCATTGTACATACAAGAAATGTACATCAAAACTTACACATGTTCATTGTATATTCAAGAGATGTACATCAAAACATACACATTTTCATTGTATACACAAGAAATGTACATCAAAGACCTACACATTTTCATTGTATATGCAAGAAATGTACGTCAAAACGTACACATTTTCATTGTGCACTCAAGAAATGTAAATCAAAACTACACATTTTCGTTGTACACTAAAGAAATGTACATCAAAAACCTACACATTTTCATTGTATATACAAGAAATGTACTTCAAAACATACACATTTTCATTGTGCACTCAAGAAATGTAAATCAAAACTACACATTTTCGTTGTACACTAAAGAAATGTACATCAAAACATACACATTTTCATTGTACAGACAAGAAATGTAAATCAAAACTTACACATTTTCATTGTATATACAAAAAGTGTACATCAAAACTTAGACATTTTCATTGTGCACTCAAGAAATGTACATCAAAACTTACACATTTTCATTGTACACTCAAGAAATGTACATCAAAACATACACATTTTCATTGTATACACAAGAAATGTACATCAAAACTTACACATTTTCATTGTACATACAGGAAATGTACATCAAAAACCTACACATTTTCATTGTATATGCAAGAAATGTATGTCAAAACTTACACATTTTCATTGTACATACAAGAAATGTACATCAAAACTTACACATGTTCATTGTATATTCAAGAGATGTACATCAAAACTACACATTTTCATTGTATATACTAGAAATGTACATCAAAGCTTACACATTTTCATTGTATATACCAGAAATGTACATCAAAACATACACATTTTCATTGTATATACAGGAAATGTACATCAAAACATACACATTTTCATTGTATATACAAGAAATGTACATCAAAACTTACACATTTTCATTGTATACACAAGAAATGTACATCAAAAACTTACACATTTTCATTGTACACTCAAGAAATATACATCAAAACATACACATTTTCATTGTATATACAAGGAATGTACATCAAAACATACACATTTTCATTGTATATACAAGAAATGTACATCAAAACTGACACATTTGCATTGTATATACTAGAAATGTACATCAAAACATACACATTTTCATTGTATACACAAGAAATGTACATCAAAACTTACACATTTTCATTGTACATACAGGAAATGTACATCAAAAACCTACACATTTTCATTGTATATGCAAGAAATGTATGTCAAAACTTACACATTTTCATTGTACATACAAGAAATGTACATCAAAACTTACACATGTTCATTGTATATTCAAGAGATGTACATCAAAACTACACATTTTCATTGTATATACTAGAAATGTACATCAAAGCTTACACATTTTCATTGGATATACCAGAAATGTACATCAAAACATACACATTTTCATTGTATATACAGGAAATGTACATCAAAACATACACATTTTCATTGTATATACAAGAAATGTACATCAAAACTTACACATTTTCATTGTATATACAAGAAATGTACATCAAAAACTTACACATTTTCATTGTACACTCAAGAAATGTACATCAAAACATACACATTTTCATTGTATATACAAGGAATGTACATCAAAACATACACATTTTCATTGTATATACAAGAAATGTACATCAAAACTTACACATTTTCATTGTATATACAAGAAATGTACTTCAAAACATACACACTTTCATTGTATACACAAGAAATGTACATCAAAACTTACACATTTTCATTGTACATACAGGAAATGTACATCAAAAGCTTACATATTTTCATTGTATATGCAAGAAATGCACATCAAAAGTTAAACATTTTCATTGTGTATACAAGAAATGTACATCAAAACTTACACATTTTCATTGTATATACAAGAAATGTACATCAAAAACTTACACATTTTCATTGTACACTCAAGAAATGTACATCAAAACATACACATTTTCATTGTATATAGAAGGAATGTACATCAAAACATACACACTTTCATTGCATATACAAGAAATGTACATCAAAACTTACACATCTTCATTGTATATACTAGAAATGTACATCAAAACATACACGTTTTCATTGTATACACAGGAAATGTACATCAAAACTTACACATTTTCATTGTACATACAAGAAATGTACATCAAAACTTACACATGTTCATTGTATATTCAAGAGATGTACATCAAAACTACACATTTTCATTGTATATACTAGAAATGTACATCAAAGCTTACACATTTTCTTTGTATATACAAGAAATGTACATCAAAACTTACACATTTTCATTGTATATACAAGAAATGTACATCAAAGCTGCACATTTTCACTGTACACTCAAGAAATGTACATCAAAACATACACATTTTCATTGTATATACAAATAATGTACATCAAAACATACACATTTTCATTGTATATACAAGAAATGTACATCAAAACTTACACATTTTCATTGTATATTCAAGAAATGTACGTCAAAACTTACACATTTTCATTGTACATACAAGAAATGTACATCAAAACATACACATTTTCATTGTATATGCAAGAAATGTACGTCAAAACTTACACATTTTCGTTGTACTTACAAGAAATGTACATCAAAACTTACACATGTTCATTGTATATTCAAGAGATGTACATCAAAACTACACATTTTCATTGTATATACTAGAAATGTACATCAAAACTACACATTTTCGTTGTACACTAAAGAAATGTACATCAAAACATACACATTTTCATTGTACAGACAAGAAATGTAAATCAAAACATACACATTTTCATTGTATATACAAGAAATGTACATCAAAACATACACATTTTCATTGTGCACTCAAGAGATGTAAATCAAAACTTACACATTTTCATTGTACACTCAAGAAATGTACATCAAAACATACACATTTTCAATGTACAGACAAGAAATGTACATCAAAACATTCACATTTTCATTGTATATGCAAGAAATGTACGTCAAAACTTACACATTTTCGTTGTACTTACAAGAAATGTACATCAAAACTTACACATGTTCATTGTATATTCAAGAGATGTACATCAAAACTACACATTTTCATTGTATATACTAGAAATGTACATCAAAACTTACACATTTTCATTGTACACTCAAGAAATGTACATCAAAACATACACATTTTCATTGTATACACAAGAAATGTACATCAAAAACCTACACATTTTCATTGTATATGCAAGAAATGTACGTCAAAACGTACACATTTTCATTGTGCACTCAAGAAATGTAAATCAAAACTACACATTTTCGTTGTACACTAAAGAAATGTACATCAAAACATACACATTTTCATTGTACAGACAAGAAATGTAAATCAAAACTTACACATTTTCATTGTATATACAAAAAATGTACATCAAAACTTAGACATTTTCATTGTGCACTCAAGAAATGTACATCAAAACTTACACATTTTCATTGTACACTAAAGAAATGTACATCAAAACATACACATTTTCATTGTATACAAAAGAAATGTACATCAAAACTTACACATTTTCATTGTACATACAGGAAATGTACATCAAAAACCTACACATTTTCATTGTATATGCAAGAAATGTATGTCAAAACGTACACATTTTCATTGTACATACAAGAAATGTACATCAAAACTTACACATGTTCATTGTATATTCAAGAGATGTACATCAAAACATACACATTTTCATTGTATACACAAGAAATGTACATCAAAAACCTACACATTTTCATTGTATATGCAAGAAATGTACGTCAAAACGTACACATTTTCATTGTGCACTCAAGAAATGTAAATCAAAACTACACATTTTCGTTGTACACTAAAGAAATGTACATCAAAAACCTACACATTTTCATTGTATATACAAGAAATGTACATCAAAACATACACATTTTCATTGTGCACTCAAGAAATGTAAATCAAAACTACACATTTTCGTTGTACAGACAAGAAATGTAAATCAAAACTTACACATTTTCATTGTATATACAAAAAGTGTACATCAAAACTTAGACATTTTCATTGTGCACTCAAGAAATGTACATCAAAACATACACATTTTCTTTGTATACACAAGAAATGTACATCAAAACTTACACATTTTCATTGTACATACAGGAAATGTACATCAAAAACCTACACATTTTCATTGTATATACAAGAAATGTACATCAAAACATACACATTTTCATTGTACAGACAAGAAATGTAAATCAAAACTTACACATTTTCATTGTATATACAAAAAGTGTACATCAAAACTTAGACATTTTCATTGTGCACTGAAGAAATGTACATCAAAACATACACATTTTCTTTGTATACACAAGAAATGTACATCAAAACTTACACATTTTCATTGTACATACAGGAAATGTACATCAAAAACCTACACATTTTCATTGTATATGCAAGAAATGTTTGTCAAAACTTACACATTTTCATTGTACATACAAGAAATGTACATCAAAACTTACACATGTTCATTGTATATTCAAGAGATGTACATCAAAACTACACATTTTCATTGTATATACTGGAAATGTACATCAAAGCTTACACATTTTCATTGTATATACCAGAAATGTACATCAAAAGATACACATTTTCATTGTATATACAGGAAATGTACATCAAAACATACACATTTTCATTGTATATACAAGAAATGTACATCAAAACTTACACATTTTCATTGTATATACAAGAAATGTACATCAAAAACTTACACATTTTCATTGTACACTCAAGAAATGTACATCAAAACATACACATTTTCATTGTATATACAAGGAATGTACATCAAAACATACACATTTTCATTGTATATACAAGAAATGTACATCAAAACTTACACATTTTCATTGTATATACTAGAAATGTACATCAAAACATACACATTTTCATTGTATACACAAGAAATGTACATCAAAACTTACACATTTTCATTGTACATACAGGAAATGTACATCAAAAGCTTACATATTTTCATTGTATATGCAAGAAATGCACATCAAAAGTTAAACATTTTCATTGTGTATACAAGAAATGTACATCAAAACTTACACATTTTCATTGTATATACAAGAAATGTACATCAAAAACTTACACATTTTCATTGTACACTCAAGAAATGTACATCGAAAAACATACACATTTTCATTGTATATACAAGGAATGTACATCAAAACATACACACTTTCATTGCATATACAAGAAATGTACATCAAAACTTACACATTTTCATTGTATATACTAAAAATGTACATCAAAACATACACATTTTCATTGTATACACAAGAAATGTACATCAAAACTTACACATTTTCATTGTACATACAAGAAATGTACATCAAAACTTACACATGTTCATTGTATATTCAAGAGATGTACATCAAAACTACACATTTTCATTGTATATACTAGAAATGTACATCAAAGCTTACACATTTTCATTGTATATACAAGAAATGTACATAAAAACTTACACATTTTCATTGTATATACAAGAAATGTACATCAAAGCTGCACATTTTCACTGTACACTCAAGAAATGTACATCAAAACATACACATTTTCATTGTATATACAAGGAATGTACATCAAAACATACACATTTTCATTGTATATACAAGAAATGTACATCAAAACTTACACATTTTCATTGTATATTCAAGAAATGTACGTCAAAACTTACACATTTTCATTGTACATACAAGAAATGTACATCAAAACATACACATTTTCATTGTATATGCAAGAATTGTACGTCAAAACTTACACATTTTCATTGTACATACAAGAAATGTACATCAAAACTTACACATGTTCATTGTATATTCAAGAGATGTACATCAAAACTACACATTTTCATTGTATATACTAGAAATGTACATCAAAGCTTACACATTTTCATTGTACACTCAAGACATGTACATCAAAACATACACATTTTCATTGTATATACAAGGAATGTACATCAAAACATACACATTTTCATTGTATATACAAGAAATGTACATCAAAACTTACACATTTTCATTGTATATACTAGAAATGTACATCAAAACTTACACATTTTTATTGTATATACAGAAAATGTACATCAAAACTTACACATTTTCATTGTACATACAGGAAATGTACATCAAAAGCTTACATATTTTAATAGTATATGCAAGAAATGCACATCAAAAGTTACACATTTTCATTGTATATAAGGAAATGCACATCAAAACTTACACATTTTCATTGTATATACAAGAAATGTACATCAAAAACTTACACATTTTCATTGTACACTCAAGAAATGTACATCAAAACATACACATTTTCATTTTATATACAACGAATGTACATCAAAACATACACATTTTCATTGTATATACAAGAAATGTACATCAAAACTTACACATTTTCATTGTATATACTAGAAATGTACATCAAAACTTACACATTTTTATTGTATATACAGGAAATGTACATCAAAACTTACACATTTTCATTGTACATACAGGAAATGTACATCAAAAGCTTACATATTTTCATTGTATATGCAAGAAATGCACATCAAAAGTTACACATTTTCATTGTATATACAAGAAATGTTCATCAAAACTTATACATTTTCATTGTATATACAAGAAATGTACATCAAAAACTTACACCTTTTCATTGTACACTCAAGAAATGTACATCGAAACATACACATTTTCATTGTATATACAAGGAATGTACATCAAAAACCTACACATTTTCATTGTATATGCAAGAAATGTACGTCAACACTTACACATTTTCATTGTGCACTCAAGAAATGTAAATCAAAACTACACATTTTCGTTGTACACTAAAGAAATGTACATCAAAAACCTACACATTTTCATTGTATATACAAGAAATGTACATCAAAACGTACACATTTTCATTGTGCACTCAAGAAATGTAAATCAAAACTACACATTTTCGTTGTACACTAAAGAAATGTACATCAAAACATACACATTTTCATTGTACAGACAAGAAATGTAAATCAAAACATACACATTTTCACTGTATACACAAGAAATGTACATCAAAACTTACACATTTTCATTTTGCACTCAAGAAATGTACATCAAAACTTACACATTTTCATTGTACACTCAAGAAATGTACATCAAAACATACACATTTTCATTGTATACACAAGAAATGTACATCAAAACTTACACATTTTCATTGTACATACAGGAAATGTACATCAAAAACCTACACATTTTCATTGTATATGCAAGAAATGTACGTCAAAACATACACATTTTCATTGTACATACAAGAAATGTACATCAAAACTTACACATGTTCGTTGTATATTCAAGAGATGTACATCAAAACTACACATTTTCATTGTATATACTGGAAATGTACATCAAAGCTTACACATTTTCATTGTATATACAAGAAATGTACATCAAAACTTACACATTTTCATTGTATATACAAGAAATGTACATCAAAACATACACATTTTCATTGTATATACAGGAAATGTACATCAAAACATACACACTTTCATTGTACACTCAAGAAATGTACATCAAAACATACACATTTTCATTGTATATACAAGAAATGTACGTCAAAACTTACACATTTTCATTGTATATACAAGAAATGTACATCAAAAACTTACACATTTTCATTGTACACTCAAGAAATGTACATCAAAACATACACATTTTCATTGTATATATAAGGAATGTAAATCAAAACATACACATTTTCATTGTATATACAAGAAATGTACATCAAAACTTACACATTTTCATTGTATATACAAGAAATGTACATCAAAACTTACACATTTTTATTGTATATACAGGAAATGTACATCAAAACTTACACATTTTCATTGTACATACAGGAAATGTACATCAAAAGCTTACATATTTTCATTGTATATGCAAGAAATGCACATCAAAAGTTACACATTTTCATTGTATATAAGGAAATGCACATCAAAACTTACACAGTTTCATTGTATATACAAGAAATGTACATCAAAAACTTCAACATTTTCATTGTACACTCAAGAAATGTACATCAAAACATACACATTTTCATTGTATATACAAGGAATGTACATCAAAACATACACATTTTCATTCTATATACAAGAAATGTACATCAAAACTTACACATTTTCATTGTATAGACTAGAAATGTACATCAAAACATACACATTTTCATTGTATACACAAGAAATGTACATCAAAACTTACACATTTTCATTGTACATACAGGAAATGTACATCAAAAGCTTACATATTTTCATTGTATATGCAAGAAATGCACATCAAAAGTTAAACATTTTCATTGTGTATACAAGAAATGTACATCAAAACTTACACATTTTCATTGTATATACAAGAAGTGTACATCAAAAACTTACACATTTTCATTGTACACTCAAGAAATGTACATCAAAACATACACGTTTTCATTGTATATACAAGGAATGTACATCAAAACATACACACTTTCATTGCATATACAAGAAATGTACATCAAAACTTACACATTTTCATTGTATATACTAGAAATGTAAATCAAAACATACACATTTTCATTGTATACACCAGAAATGTACATCAAAACTTACACATTTTCATTGTATATACTAGAAATGTACATCAAAGCTTACACATTTTCATTGTATATACAAGAAATGTACATCAAAACTTACACATTTTCATTGTATATACAAGAAATGTACATCAAAGCTGCACATTTTCACTGTACACTCAAGAAATGTACATCAAAACATACACATTTTCATTGTATATACAAGGAATGTACATCAAAAAATACACATTTTCATTGTATATACAAGAAATGTACATCAAAACTTACACATTTTCATTGTATATTCAAGAAATGTACGTCAAAACTTACACATTTTCATTGTACATACAAGAAATGTACATCAAAACATACACATTTTCATTGTATATGCAAGAAATGTACGTCAAAACTTACACATTTTCATTGTACATACAAGAAATGTACATCAAAACTTACACATGTTCATTGTATATTCAAGAGATGTACATCAAAACTACACATTTTCATTGTATATACTAGAAATGTACATCAAAGCTTACACATTTTCATTGTATATACAAGAAATGTACATCAAAACTTACACATTTTCATTGTATATACTAGAAATGTACATCAAAACTTACACATTTTTATTGTATATACAGAAAATGTACATCAAAACTTACACATTTTCATTGTACATACAGGAAATGTACATCAAAAGCTTACATATTTTAATAGTATATGCAAGAAATGCACATCAAAAGTTACACATTTTCATTGTATATAAGGAAATGCACATCAAAACTTACACGTTTTCATTGTATATACAAGAAATGTACATCAAAAACTTACACATTTTCACTGTACACTCAAGAAATGTACATCAAAACATACACATTTTCATTTTATATACAAGGAATGTACATCAAAACATACACATTTTCATTGTATATACAAGAAATGTACATCAAAACTTACACATTTTAATTGTATATACTAGAAATGTACATCAAAACTTACACATTTTTATTGTATATACAGGAAATGTACATCAAAACTTACACATTTTCATTGTACATACAGGAAATGTACATCAAAAGCTTACATATTTTCATTGTATATGCAAGAAATGCACATCAAAAGTTACACATTTTCATTGTATATACAAGAAATGTTCATCAAAACTTATACATTTTCATTGTATATACAAGAAATGTACATCAAAAACTTACACCTTTTCATTGTACACTCAAGAAATGTACATCGAAACATACACATTTTCATTGTATATACAAGGAATGTACATCAAAAACCTACACATTTTCATTGTATATGCAAGAAATGTACGTCAACACTTACACATTTTCATTGTGCACTCAAGAAATGTAAATCAAAACTACACATTTTCGTTGTACACTAAAGAAATGTACATCAAAAACCTACACATTTTCATTGTATATACAAGAAATGTACATCAAAACGTACACATTTTCATTGTGCACTCAAGAAATGTAAATCAAAACTACACATTTTCGTTGTACACTAAAGAAATGTACATCAAAACATACACATTTTCATTGTACAGACAAGAAATGTAAATCAAAACATACACATTTTCACTGTATACACAAGAAATGTACATCAAAACTTACACATTTTCATTTTGCACTCAAGAAATGTACATCAAAACTTACACATTTTCATTGTACACTCAAGAAATGTACATCAAAACATACACATTTTCATTGTATACACAAGAAATGTACATCAAAACTTACACATTTTCATTGTACATACAGGAAATGTACATCAAAAACCTACACATTTTCATTGTATATGCAAGAAATGTACGTCAAAACATACACATTTTCATTGTACATACAAGAAATGTACATCAAAACTTACACATGTTCGTTGTATATTCAAGAGATGTACATCAAAACTACACATTTTCATTGTATATACTGGAAATGTACATCAAAGCTTACACATTTTCATTGTATATACAAGAAATGTACATCAAAACTTACACATTTTCATTGTATATACAAGAAATGTACATCAAAACATACACATTTTCATTGTATATACAGGAAATGTACATCAAAACATACACACTTTCATTGTACACTCAAGAAATGTACATCAAAACATACACATTTTCATTGTATATACAAGAAATGTACGTCAAAACTTACACATTTTCATTGTATATACAAGAAATGTACATCAAAAACTTACACATTTTCATTGTACACTCAAGAAATGTACATCAAAACATACACATTTTCATTGTATATATAAGGAATGTAAATCAAAACATACACATTTTCATTGTATATACAAGAAATGTACATCAAAACTTACACATTTTCATTGTATATACAAGAAATGTACATCAAAACTTACACATTTTTATTGTATATACAGGAAATGTACATCAAAACTTACACATTTTCATTGTACATACAGGAAATGTACATCAAAAGCTTACATATTTTCATTGTATATGCAAGAAATGCACATCAAAAGTTACACATTTTCATTGTATATAAGGAAATGCACATCAAAACTTACACAGTTTCATTGTATATACAAGAAATGTACATCAAAAACTTCAACATTTTCATTGTACACTCAAGAAATGTACATCAAAACATACACATTTTCATTGTATATACAAGGAATGTACATCAAAACATACACATTTTCATTCTATATACAAGAAATGTACATCAAAACTTACACATTTTCATTGTATAGACTAGAAATGTACATCAAAACATACACATTTTCATTGTATACACAAGAAATGTACATCAAAACTTACACATTTTCATTGTACATACAGGAAATGTACATCAAAAGCTTACATATTTTCATTGTATATGCAAGAAATGCACATCAAAAGTTAAACATTTTCATTGTGTATACAAGAAATGTACATCAAAACTTACACATTTTCATTGTATATACAAGAAGTGTACATCAAAAACTTACACATTTTCATTGTACACTCAAGAAATGTACATCAAAACATACACGTTTTCATTGTATATACAAGGAATGTACATCAAAACATACACACTTTCATTGCATATACAAGAAATGTACATCAAAACTTACACATTTTCATTGTATATACTAGAAATGTAAATCAAAACATACACATTTTCATTGTATACACCAGAAATGTACATCAAAACTTACACATTTTCATTGTATATACTAGAAATGTACATCAAAGCTTACACATTTTCATTGTATATACAAGAAATGTACATCAAAACTTACACATTTTCATTGTATATACAAGAAATGTACATCAAAGCTGCACATTTTCACTGTACACTCAAGAAATGTACATCAAAACATACACATTTTCATTGTATATACAAGGAATGTACATCAAAACATACACATTTTCATTGTATATACAAGAAATGTACATCAAAACTTACACATTTTCATTGTATATTCAAGAAATGTACGTCAAAACTTACACATTTTCATTGTACATACAAGAAATGTACATCAAAACATACACATTTTCATTGTATATGCAAGAAATGTACGTCAAAACTTACACATTTTCATTGTACATACAAGAAATGTACATCAAAACTTACACATGTTCATTGTATATTCAAGAGATGTACATCAAAACTACACATTTTCATTGTATATACTAGAAATGTACATCAAAGCTTACACATTTTCATTGTATATACAAGAAATGTACATCAAAACTTACACATTTTCATTGTATATACTAGAAATGTACATCAAAACTTACACATTTTTATTGTATATACAGAAAATGTACATCAAAACTTACACATTTTCATTGTACATACAGGAAATGTACATCAAAAGCTTACATATTTTAATAGTATATGCAAGAAATGCACATCAAAAGTTACACATTTTCATTGTATATAAGGAAATGCACATCAAAACTTACACGTTTTCATTGTATATACAAGAAATGTACATCAAAAACTTACACATTTTCACTGTACACTCAAGAAATGTACATCAAAACATACACATTTTCATTTTATATACAAGGAATGTACATCAAAACATACACATTTTCATTGTATATACAAGAAATGTACATCAAAACTTACACATTTTCATTGTATATACTAGAAATGTACATCAAAACTTACACATTTTTATTGTATATACAGGAAATGTACATCAAAACTTACACATTTTCATTGTACATACAGGAAATGTACATCAAAAGCTTACATATTTTCATTGTATATGCAAGAAATGCACATCAAAAGTTACACATTTTCATTGTATATACAAGAAATGTTCATCAAAACTTATACATTTTCATTGTATATACAAGAAATGTACATCAAAAACTTACACATTTTCATTGTACACTCAAGAAATGTACATCAAAACATACACATTTTCATTGTATATACAAGGAATGTACATCAAAAACCTACACATTTTCATTGTATATGCAAGAAATGTACGTCAAAACTTACACATTTTCATTGTGCACTCAAGAAATGTAAATCAAAACTACACATTTTCGTTGTACACTAAAGAAATGTACATCAAAACATACACATTTTCATTGTACAGACAAGAAATGTAAATCAAAACATACACATTTTCATTGTATACACAAGAAATGTACATCAAAACTTGCACATTTTCATTTTGCACTCAAGAAATGTACATCAAAACTTACACATTTTCATTGTACACTCAAGAAATGTACATCAAAACATACACATTTTCATTGTATACACAAGAAATGTACATCAAAACTTACACATTTTCATTGTACATACAGGAAATGTACATCAAAAACCTACACATTTTCATTGTATATGCAAGAAATGTACGTCAAAACTTACACATTTTCATTGTACATACAAGAAATGTACAGCAAAACTTACACATGTTCGTTGTATATTCAAGAGATGTACATCAAAACTACACATTTTCATTGTATATACTGGAAATGTACATCAAAGCTTACACATTTTCATTGTATATACAAGAAATGTACATCAAAACTTACACATTTTCATTGTATATACAAGAAATGTACATCAAAACATACACATTTTCATTGTATATACAGGAAATGTACATCAAAACATACACACTTTCATTGTACACTCAAGAAACGTACATCAAAACATACACATTTTCATTGTATATACAAGAAATGTACGTCAAAACTTACACATTTTTCATTGTATATACAAGAAATGTACATCAAAAACTTACACATTCTCATTGTACACTCAAGAAATGTACATCAAAACATACACATTTTCATTGTATATATAAGGAATGTAAATCAAAACATTCACATTTTCATTGTATATACAAGAAATGTACATCAAAACTTACACATTTTCATTGTATATACAAGAAATGTACATCAAAACATACACATTTTCATTGTATATACAGGAAATGTACATCAAAACATACACACTTTCATTGTACACTCAAGAAACGTACATCAAAACATACACATTTTCATTGTATATACAAGAAATGCACATCAAAACTTACACGTTTTCATTGTATATACAAGAAATGTACATCAAAAACTTACACATTTTCATTGTACACTCAAGAAATGTACATCAAAACATACACATTTTCATTTTATATACAAGGAATGTACATCAAAACATACACATTTTCATTGTATATACAAGAAATGTACATCAAAACTTACACATTTTCATTGTATATACTAGAAATGTACATCAAAACTTACACATTTTTATTGTATATACAGGAAATGTACATCAAAACTTACACATTTTCATTGTACATACAGGAAATGTACATCAAAAGCTTACATATTTTCATTGTATATGCAAGAAATGCACATCAAAAGTTACACATTTTCATTGTATATAAGGAAATGCACATCAAAACTTACACATTTTCATTGTATATACAAGAAATGTACATCAAAAACTTACACATTTTCATTGTACACTCAAGAAATGTACATCAAATCAGACACATTTTCATGGTATATACAAGGAATGTACATCAAAACATACACATTTTCATTGTATATACAAGAAATGTACATCAAAACTTACACATTTTCATTGTATATACTAGAAATGTACATCAAAACATACACATTTTCATTGTATACACAAGAGATGTACATCAAAACTTACACATTTTCATTGTACATACAGGAAATGTACATCAAAAACCTACACATTTTCATTGTATATGCAAGAAATGTACGTCAAAACTTACACATTTTCATTGTACATACAAGAAATGTACATCAAAACTTACACATGTTCATTGTATATTCAAGAGATGTACATCAAAACTACACATTGTCATTGTATATACTAGAAATGTACATCAAAGCTTACACATTTTCATTGTATATACAAGAAATGTACATCAAAACTTACTCATTTTCATTGTATATACAAGAAATGTACATCAAAGCTGCACATTTTCTCTGTACACTCAAGAAATGTACATCAAAACATTCACATTTTCATTGTACAGACAAGAAATGTAAATCAAAACTTACACATTTTCATTGTATATTCAAGAAATGTACATCAAAACTTACACATTTCCATTGTGCACTCAAGAAATGTACATCAAAACTTACACATTTTCATTGTACACTCAAGAAATGTACATCAAAACATACACATTTTCATTGTATACACAAGAAATGTACATCAAAACTTACACATCTTCATTGTACATACAGGAAATGTACATCAAAAACCTACACATTTTCATTGTATATGCAAGAAATGTTCGTCAAAACTTACACATTTTCATTGTACATACAAGAAATGTACATCAAAACTTACACATGTTCATTGTATATTCAAGAGATGTACATCAAAACTACACATTTTCAATGTATATACTAGAAATGTACATCAAAGCTTACACATTTTCATTGTACACTCAAGAAATGTACATCAAAACATACACATTTTCATTGAATATACAAGGAATGTACATCAAAACATACACATTTTCATTGTAGATACAAGAAATGTACATCAAAACTTACACATTTTCATTGTATATACTAGAAATGTACATCAAAACTTACACAATTTTATTGTATATACAGGAAATGTACATCAAAACTTATACATTTTCATTGTACATACAGGAAATGTACATCAAAAGCTTACATATTTTCATTGTATATGCAAGAAATGCACATCAAAAGTTACACATTTTCATTGTATATAAGGAAATGCACATCAAAACTTACACATTTTCATTGTATATACAAGAAATGTACATCAAAAACTTACACATCTTCATTGTACACTCAAGAAATGTACATCAAAACATACACATTTTCATTGTATATACAAGGAATGTACATCAAAACATACACATTTTCATTGTATATACAAGGAATGTACATCAAAACATACACATTTTCATTGTATATACAAGAAATGTACATCAAACCTTACACATTTTCATTGTATATACTAGAAATGTACATCAAAACATACACATTTTCATTGTATACACAAGAAATGTACATCAAAACTTACACATTTCCATTGTATATACAAGAAATGTACATCAAAAACTTACACATTTTCATTGTACACTCAAGAAATGTACATCAACACATACACATTTTCATTGTATATACAAGGAATGTACATCAAAACATACACATTTTAATTGTATATACAAGAAATGTACATCAAAACTTACACATTTTCATTGTATATACTAGAAATGTACATCAAAACTTACACATTTTTATTGTATATACAGGAAGTGTACATCAAAACTTACACATTTTCATTGTACATACAGGAAATGTACATCAAAAGCCTACATATTTTCATTGTATATACAAGAAATGTACATCAAAACATACACATTTTCATTGTACATACAAGAAATGTACATCAAAACTTACACATGTTCATTGTATATTCAAGAAATGTACATCAAAACTACACATTTTCATTGTATATACAAGAAATGTGCATCAAAACTTACACATTTTCATTGTATATACAAGAAATGTACATCAAAACTTACACATTTTCATTGTGTATACAAGAATTGTACATCAAAGCTCACACATTTTCGTTGTATATACAAGAAATGTACATGAAAACATACACGTTTTCATTGTACATACAAGAAATGTACATCAAAACTTACACATGTTCATTGTATATTCAAGAAATGTACATCAAAACTTACACATTTTCATTGTGTATACAAGAATTGTACATCAAAGCTCACACATTTTCATTGTATATACAAGATGTGTACATCAAAACTTACACATTTTCATTATACATACAAGAAATGTACATCAACACTTACACATGTTCATTGTATATTCAAGAAATGTACATCAAAACTACACATTTTCATTGTACATACAAGAAATGTACATCAAAACCTACACATATTCATTGTACATAGAAGAAATGTACATCAAAACTTACACATTTTCATTGTATATACAGGAATTGTACATCCAAGCTTACATATTTTCATTGTACATTAAGGAAATGTACATCAAAACTACATATTTTCATTGTGTATACAAGAAATGTACTTCAAAACATACACATTTTCATTTTATATACAAGAATGTACATCAAAACTTACACATTTTCATTGCACATACGAGAAATGTACATCAAAACATACACATGTTCATTGTATATACAAGAAATGTACATCAAAACTTACACATTATCATTGTATATACAAGAAATGTACATCAAAACATACACATTTTCATTGTATATACAAGATATATACATAAAAACATACACATTTTCATTGTATATACAAGAAATGTACAGCAAAACATAAACATTTTCATTGTATATACAAGAAATGTACATCAAAACTTACACATTTTGATTGTGCACTCAAGAAATGTACATCAAAACATACACATTTTCATTGTATACACAAGAAATGTACATCAAAACTTACACATTTTCATTGTACATACAGGAAATGTACATCAAAAACTTACACATTTTCATTGTATATGCTAGAAATGCACATAAAAACTTACACATTTTCATTGTACATACAAGAAATGTACATCAAAACTTACACATGTTCATTGTATATTCAAGAGATGTACATCAAAACTACACATTTTCATTGTATATACAAGAAATGTACTTCAAAGCTTACACATTTTCATTGTATATACAAGAAATGTACATCAACACATACACATTTTCATTGTATATACAAGAAATGTACATCAAAACATACACACTTTCATTGTACACTCAAGAAATGTACATCAAAACATACAGATTTTCATTGTATATACAAGAAATGTACATCAAAACTTACACATTTTCATTGTATAAACAAGAAATGTATATCAAAAACTTACACATTTTCATTGTACACTCAAGAAATGTTTATCAAAACATACACATTTTCATTGTATATACAAGGAATGTACATCAAAACATACACATTTTCATTGTATATACAAGAAATGTACATCAAAACTTACACATTTTCATTGTATATACTAGAAATGTACATCAAAACTTACACATTTTTATTGTATTACACGAAATGTACATCAAAACTTACACATCTTCACTGTACATACAGGAAATGTACATCAAAAGCTTACATATTTTCATTGTATATGCAAGAAATGCACATCAAAAGTTACACATTTTCATTGTATATAAGGAAATGCACATCAAAACTTACACATTTTCATTGTGTATACAAGAAATGTACATCAAAACATACACATTTTCATTGTATATACAAGAAATGTACATCACAACTTACACATTTTCATTGTATATACAAGAAATGTACATCAACAATTACACATTTTCATTGTACATACAAGAAATGTACATCACAAGCTTTCACATTTTCATTGTATATACAAGAAATGTACATCGAAACTTACACATTTTCATTGTATATACAAGAAATGTACATCCAAACTTACACATTTTCATTGTATATACAAGAAATGTACATCAAAGCTGCACATTCTCACTGTACACTCAAGAAATGTACATCAAAACATACACATTTTCATTGTACAAACAAGAAATTACATCAAAACTTACACATTTTCATTGTACATACAAGAAATGTACATCAAAACTTACACATTTTCATTGTATATACTAGAAATGTACATCAAAACTTACACATTTTTATTGTATATACAGGAAATGTACATCAAAACTTACACATTTTCATTGTACATAAAGGAAATGTACATCAAAAGCTTACATATTTTCATTGTATATGCAAGAAATGCACATCAAAAGTTACACATTTTCATTGTATATAAGGAAATGCACATCAAAACTTACACATTTTCATTGTATATACAAGAAATGTACATCAAAACTTACACATTTTCATTGTACACTCAAGAAATGTACATCAAAACATACACATTTTCATTGTATATACAAGGAATGTACATCAAAACATACACATTTTCATTGTATATACAAGAAATGTACATCAAAACTTACACATTTTCATTGTATATACTAGAAATGTACATCAAAACATACACATTTTCATTGTATACACAAGAGATGTACATCAAAACTTACACATTTTCATTGTACATACAGGAAATGTACATCAAAAACCTACACATTTTCATTGTATATGCAAGAAATGTACGTCAAAACTTACACATTTTCATTGTACATACAAGAAATGTACATCAAAACTTACACATGTTCATTGTATATTCAAGAGATGTACATCAAAACTACACATTGTCATTGTATATACTAGAAATGTACATCAAAGCTTACACATTTTCATTGTATATACAAGAAATGTACATCAAAACTTACTCATTTTCATTGTATATACAAGAAATGTACATCAAAGCTGCACATTTTCTCTGTACACTCAAGAAATGTACATCAAAACATTCACATTTTCATTGTACAGACAAGAAATGTAAATCAAAACTTACACATTTTCATTGTATATTCAAGAAATGTACATCAAAACTTACACATTTTCATTGTGCACTCAAGAAATGTACATCAAAACTTACACATTTTCATTGTACACTCAAGAAATGTACATCAAAACATACACATTTTCATTGTATACACAAGAAATGTACATCAAAACTTACACATCTTCATTGTACATACAGGAAATGTACATCAAAAACCTACACATTTTCATTGTATATGCAAGAAATGTTCGTCAAAACTTACACATTTTCATTGTGCATACAAGAAATGTACATCAAAACTTACACATGTTCATTGTATATTCAAGAGATGTACATCAAAACTACACATTTTCAATGTATATACTAGAAATGTACATCAAAGCTTACACATTTTCATTGTACACTCAAGAAATGTACATCAAAACATACACATTTTCATTGAATATACAAGGAATGTACATCAAAACATACACATTTTCATTGTATATACAAGAAATGTACATCAAAACTTACACATTTTCATTGTATATACTAGAAATGTACATCAAAACTTACACAATTTTATTGTATATACAGGAAATGTACATCAAAACTTATACATTTTCATTGTACATACAGGAAATGTACATCAAAAGCTTACATATTTTCATTGTATATGCAAGAAATGCACATCAAAAGTTACACATTTTCATTGTATATAAGGAAATGCACATCAAAACTTACACATTTTCATTGTATATACAAGAAATGTACATCAAAAACTTACACATCTTCATTGTACACTCAAGAAATGTACATCAAAACATACACATTTTCATTGTATATACAAGGAATGTACATCAAAACATACACATTTTCATTGTATATACAAGGAATGTACATCAAAACATACACATTTTCATTGTATATACAAGAAATGTACATCAAAACTTACACATTTTCATTGTATATACTAGAAATGTACATCAAAACATACACATTTTCATTGTATACACAAGAAATGTACATCAAAACTTACACATTTTCATTGTATATACAAGAAATGTACATCAAAAACTTACACATTTTCATTGTACACTCAAGAAATGTACATCAAAACATACACATTTTCATTGTATATACAAGGAATGTACATCAAAACATACACATTTTCATTGTATATACAAGAAATGTACATCAAAACTTACACATTTTCATTGTATATACTAGAAATGTACATCAAAACTTACACATTTTTATTGTATATACAGGAAGTGTACATCAAAACTTACACATTTTCATTGTACATACAGGAAATGTACATCAAAAGCTTACATATTTTCATTGTATATACAAGAAATGTACATCAAAACATACACATTTTCATTGTACATACAAGAAATGTACATCAAAACTTACACATGTTCATTGTATATTCAAGAAATGTACATCAAAACTACACATTTTCATTGTATATACAAGAAATGTGCATCAAAACTTACACATTTTCATTGTATATACAAGAAATGTACATCAAAACTTACACATTTTCATTGTGTATACAAGAATTGTACATCAAAGCTCACACATTTTCGTTGTATATACAAGAAATGTACATGAAAACATACACGTTTTCATTGTACATACAAGAAATGTACATCAAAACTTACACATGTTCATTGTATATTCAAGAAATGTACATCAAAACTTACACATTTTCATTGTGTATACAAGAATTGTACATCAAAGCTCACACATTTTCATTGTATATACAAGATGTGTACATCAAAACTGACACATTTTCATTGTACATACAAGAAATGTACATCAACACTTACACATGTTCATTGTATATTCAAGAAATGTACATCAAAACTACACATTTTCATTGTACATACAAGAAATGTACATCAAAACCTACACATTTTCATTGTACATAGAAGAAATGTACATCAAAACTTACACATTTTCATTGTATATACAAGAATTGTACATCCAAGCTTACATATTTTCATTGTACATTAAGGAAATGTACATCAAAACTACACATTTTCATTGTGTATACAAGAAATGTACTTCAAAACATACACATTTTCATTTTATATACAAGAATGTACATCAAAACTTACACATTTTCATTGCACATACGAGAAATGTACATCAAAACATACACATGTTCATTGTATATACAAGAAATGTACATCAAAACTTACACATTATCATTGTATATACAAGAAATGTACATCAAAACATACACATTTTCATTGTATATACAAGATATATACATAAAAACATACACATTTTCATTGTATATACAAGAAATGTACAGCAAAACATAAACATTTTCATTGTATATACAAGAAATGTACATCAAAACTTACACATTTTGATTGTGCACTCAAGAAATGTACATCAAAACATACACATTTTCATTGTATACACAAGAAATGTACATCAAAACTTACACATTTTCATTGTACATACAGGAAATGTACATCAAAAACTTACACATTTTCATTGTATATGCTAGAAATGCACATAAAAACTTACACATTTTCATTGTACATACAAGAAATGTACATCAAAAATTACACATGTTCATTGTATATTCAAGAGATGTACATCAAAACTACACATTTTCATTGTATATACAAGAAATGTACATCAAAGCTTACACATTTTCGTTGTATATACAAGAAATGTACATCAACACATACACATTTTCATTGTATATACAAGAAATGTACATCAAAACATACACACTTTCATTGTACACTCTAGAAATGTACATCAAAACATACAGATTTTCATTGTATATACAAGAAATGTACATCAAAACTTACACATTTTCATTGTATAAACAAGAAATGTATATCAAAAACTTACACATTTTCATTGTACACTCCAGAAATGTTTATCAAAACATACACATTTTCATTGTATATACAAGGAATGTACATCAAAACATACACATTTTCATTGTATATACAAGAAATGTACATCAAAACTTACACATTTTCATTGTATATACTAGAAATGTACATCAAAACTTACACATTTTTATTGTATTACACGAAATGTACATCAAAACTTACACATCTTCACTGTACATACAGGAAATGTACATCAAAAGCTTACATATTTTCATTGTATATGCAAGAAATGCACATCAAAAGTTACACATTTTCATTGTATATAAGGAAATGCACATCAAAACTTACACATTTTCATTGTGTATACAAGAAATGTACATCAAAACATACACATTTTCATTGTATATACAAGAAATGTACATCACAACTTACACATTTTCATTGTATATACAAGAAATGTACATCAACAATTACACATTTTCATTGTACATACAAGAAATGTACATCACAAACTTTCACATTTTCATTGTATATACAAGAAATGTACATCGAAACTTACACATTTTCATTGTATATACAAGAAATGTACATCCAAACTTACACATTTTCATTGTATATACAAGAAATGTACATCAAAGCTGCACATTCTCACTGTACACTCAAGAAATGTACATCAAAACATACACATTTTCATTGTACAAACAAGAAATTACATCAAAACTTACACACTTTCATTGTACATACAAGAAATGTACATCAAAACCTACGCATTTTCATTTATATACAAGAAATATACATCCAAACTACACATTTTCATTGTATATACAAGAAATGTACATCAAAACTTACACATTTTCATTGTATATACAAGAAATGTACATCAAAACTTACACATTTTCACTGTATATACAAGAATCGTACATCAAAGCTCACACATTTTCATTGTATATACAAGAAATGTACATGAAAACATACACATTTTCATTGTATATACAAGAAATGTACATCAAAACATACACATTTTCATTGTATATACAAGAAATGTACAACAAAACTTACACATTTTCATTGTACACTCAAGAAATGTTTATCAAAACATACACATTTTCATTGTATATACAAGGAATGTACATCAAAACATACACATTTTCATTGTATATACAAGAAATGTACATCAAAACTTACACATTTTCATTGTATATACTAGAAATGTACATCAAAACTTACACATTTTTATTGTATATACACGAAATGTACATCAAAACTTACACATCTTCACTGTACATACAGGAAATGTACATCAAAAGCTTACATATTTTCATTGTATATGCAAGAAATGCACATCAAAAGTTACACATTTTCATTGTATATAAGGAAATGCACATCAAAGCTTACACATGTTCATTGTATATACAAGAAATGTACATCAAAACATACACATTTTCATTGTATATACAAGAAATGTACATCACAACTTACACATTTTCATTGTATATACAAGAAATGTACATCAACACTTACACATTTTCATTGTACATACAAGAAATGTACATCACAAACTTTCACATTTTCATTGTATATACAAGAAATGTACATCAAAAATTACACATTTTCATTGTATATATAAGAAATGTACATCCAAACTTACACATTTTCATTGTATATACAAGAAATGTACATCAAAGCTGCACATTTTCACTGTACACTCAAGAAATGTACATCAAAACATAGATATTTTCATTGTACAAACAAGAAATGTACATCAAAACTTACACATTTTCATTGTATATACAAGAAATGTACATCAAAACTTACACATTTTCATTGTGCACTCAAGAAATGTACAGCAAAACTTACACATTTTCATTGTACACTCAAGAAATGTACATCAAAACATACACACTTTCATTGTATACACAAGAAACGTACATCAAAACTTACACATTTTCATTGTACAAACAAGAAATGTACATCGAAAACTTACACATTTTCATTGTACATACAAGAAATGTACATCAAAACTTACGCATTTTCATTGTATATACAAGAAATATACATCCAAACTACACATTTTCATTGTATATACAAGAAATGTACATCAAAACTTACACATTTTCATTGTATATACAAGAAATGTACATCAAAACTTACACATTTTCACTGTATATACAAGAATTGTACATCAAAGCTCACACATTTTCATTGTATATACAGGAAATGTACATGAAAACATACACATTCTCATTGTGTATACAAGAAATGTACATCAAAACATACACATTTTCATTGTATATACAAGAAATGTACAACAAAACTTACACTATATCATTGTACACTCAAGAAATGTACATCAAAACTTACACATTTTCATTCTATATACAAGGAATGTACATCTAAACATACACATTTTCATTCTATATACAAGAAATGTACATCAAAACTCACACATCTTGATTGTATATACAAGAAATGTACATCAAAACTTACACATTTTCATTGTATATACAAGAAATGTACATCAAAGCTCACACATTTTCATTGTATATACAAGAAATGTACATGAAAACATACACATTTTCATTGTATATACAAGAAATGTACATCAAAAGATACACATTTTCATTGTATATACAAGAAATGTACATCAAAACTTACACATTTTCATTGTACACTCAAGAAATGTGTATCAAAGCTTACACATTTTCATTGTATATACAAGGAATGTACATCAAAACATACACATTTTCATTGTATATACAAGAAATATACATCAAAACTTACACACTTTCATTGTATATCAAGAAATGTACATCTAAACATACACATTTTCATTGTACACTCAAGAAATGTACATAGACACTTACACATTTTCATTGTATATACAAGAAATGTACATCAAAACTTACACACTTTCATTGTATATACAAGCAATGTACATCAAAACTTACACATTTTCATTGTATATACAAGAAATGTACATCAAAACTTACACATTTTCATTGTATATACAAGAAATGTACATCAAAGCATACACATTTTCATTGTATATACAAGAAATGTACATCAAAACTTACACACTTTCATTGTATATACAAGCAATGTACATCAAAACTTACACATTTTCATTGTATATACAAGAAATGTACATCAAAACTTACACATTTTCATTGTATATACAAGAAATGTATATCAAAACTTACACATTTTCATTGTACATACAAGAAATGTACATCAAAACTACACATTTTCTTTGTATATACAAAAATGTACTTCAAAACATACACATTTTCATTGTATATACAAGAATGTACATGAAAACTTACACATTTTCATTGTACATACAAGAAATGTACATCAAAACATACACATTTTCATTGTATATACAATAAATGTACATTAAAACTTACACATTATCATTGTATATACAAGAAATGTACATCAAAACCTACACATTTTCATTGTATATACAAGAAATGTACATCAAAACTTACACATTTTCGTTGTACACTAAAGAAATGTACATCAAAACATTAAAATATTCAGTGTACAGACAAGAAATGTACATCAAAACTTACACATTTTCATTGTATATACAAGAAATGTACATCAAAATTTACACATTTTCATTGTGCACTCAAGAAATGTACATCAAAACATACACATTTTCATTGTATACACAAGAAATTTACATCAAAACTTACACATTTTCATTGTACATGCAAGAAATGCACATCAAAAACTTACCCATTTTCATTGTATGTGCAAGAAATGTACATCAAAACTTACACATTTTCATTGTACATACAAGAAATGTACATCAAAACTTACACATTTTCATTGTATATACAAGAAATATACATCAAAACTACACATTTTCATTGTATATACAAGAAATGTGCATCAAAACTTACACATTTTCATTGTATATACAAGAAATGTACATCAAAACTTAAACATTTTCATTGTATATACAAGAATTGTACATCAAAGCTCACACATTTTCATTGTATATACAAGAAATGTACATGAAAACATACACATTTTCATTGTATATACAAGAAATGTACATCAAAACTTACACGTTTTCATTGTACATAGAAGAAATGTACATCATAACCTACAAATTTTCATTGTACATAGAAGAAATGTACATCAAAACTTACACATTTTCATAGTATATACAAGAATTGTACATCAAAGCTTACATATTTTCATTGTACATTAAAGAAATGTACATCAAAACTACACATTTTCATTGTATATACAAGAAATGTACTTCAAAACAAACACATTTTCATTTTATATACAAGAATGTACATCAAAACTTACACATTTTCATTGCACATACAAGAAATGCACATCAAAACATACACATGTTCATTGTATATACAAGAAATGTACATCAAAACTTACACATTTTCATTGTATATACAAGAAATGTACATCAAAACATACACATTTTCATTGTATATACAAGAAATATACATAAAAACATACACATTTTCATTGTTTATACACGAAATGTACAGCAAAACATAAACATTTTCATTGTATATACAAGAAATGTACATCAAAACTACACATTTTCGTTGTACACTAAAGAAATGTACATCAAAACTTACACATTTTCTTTGTACACTCAAGAAATGTACATCAAAACATACACATTTTCATTGTATACACAAGAAACGTACACCAAAACTTACACATTTTCATTGTACATACAGGAAATGTACATCAAAAACCTACACATTTTCATTGTATATTCAAGGGATGTACATCAAAACTACACATTTTCATTGTATATACTAGAAATGTACATCAAAGCTTACACATTTTCATTGTATATACAAGAAACGTACATCAAAACATACACATTTTCATTGTATATACAAGAAATGTACATCAAAACTTACACATTTTCATTGTATATACAAGAAATGTACCTCAAAACTTACACATGTTCATTGTATATTCAAGAGATGTACATCAAAACTACACATTTTCATTGTATATACTAGAAATGTACATCAAAGCTTACACATTTTCATTGTATATACAAGAAATGTACATTCAAACATACACATTTTCATTGTATATACAAGAAATGTACATCAAAACTTACACATTTTCATTGTATATACTAGAAATGTACATCAAAGCTTACACATTTTCATTGTATATTCAAGAAATGTACCTCAAAACTTACACATTTTCATTGTATATACTAGAAATGTACATCAAAACCTACACATTTTCATTGTATATACAAGAAATGTACCTCAAAACTTACACATGTTCATTGTATATTCAAGAGATGTACATCAAAACTACACATTTTCATTGTATATACTAGAAATGTACATCAAAGCTTACACATTTTCATTGTATATACAAGAAATGTACATCAAAACATACACATTTTCATTGTATATACAAGAAATGTACATCAAAACTTACACATTTTCATTGTATATACTAGAAATGTACTTCAAAGCTTACACATTTTCATTGTATATTCAAGAGATGTACATCAAAACTACACATTTTCATTGTATATGCTAGAAATGTACCTCAAAACTTACACATTTTCATTGTATAAACAAGAAATGTACATCAAAACTTACACATTTTCATTGTATGTACAAGAAATGTACATCAAAACATACACATTTTCATTGTATATACAAGAAATGTACATAAAAACATACACACTTTCATTGTACACTCAAGAAATGTACATCAAAACTTACACATTTTCATTGTATATACAAGAAATGTACATCAAAACTTACACATTTTCATTGTATATACAAGAAATGTACATAAAACTTACACATTTTCAGTGTACACTCAAGAAATGTACATCAAAAAATACACATTTTCATTGTATATACAAGGAATGTACATCAAAACATACACATTTTCATTGTATATACAAGAAATGTACATCAAAACTTACACATTTTCATTGTATATACTAGAAATGTACATCAAAACTTACACATTTTTACTGTATATACAGGAAATGTACATCAAAACTTACACATTTTCATGTACATACAGGAAATGTACATCAAAAGCTTACATATTTTCACTGTATATGCAAGAAATGCACATCAAAAGTTACACATTTTCATTGTATATAAGGAAATGCACATCAAAACTTACACCTTTTCATTGTATATACAAGATATGTACATCAAAACATACACATTTTCATTGTATATACAAGAAATGTACATCACAACTTACACATTTTCATTGTATATACAAGAAATGTACATCAAAACTTACACATTTTCATTGTACATACAAGAAATGTACATCACAAACTTACACATTTTCATTGTATATACAAGAAATGTACATCAAAACTTACACATTTTCATTGTATATACAAGAAATGTAAATCAAAACTGCACATTTTCATTGTACACTCAAGAAATGTACATCAAAGCATAGACATTTTCATTGTATATACAAGTAATGTACATTAAAACTTACACATTTTCATTGTACATACAAGAAATGTACATCAAAACATAGACATTTTCATTGTATTTACAAGAAATGTACATCAAAACTTACACATTTTCATTGTACGTACAAGAAATGTACATCAAAAACTTACACATTTTCATTGTATATACAAGAAATGTACATCAAAACTTACACATTTTCATTGTACATACAAGAAATGTACATCAAAACTTACACATTTTCATTGTACATACAAGAAATGTACATCAAAAACTTACACATTTTCATTGTATATACAAGATATGTACATCAAAACTTACACATTTTCATTGTACATACAAGAAATGTACATCAAAACTTACACATGTTCATTGTATATTCAAGAAATGTACATCAAAACTACACATTTGCATTGTATATACTAGAAACGTACATCAAAACATACACATTTTCATTGTATATACAAGGAATGTACATCAAAACATACACATTTTCATTGTATATACAAGAAATGTACATCAAAACTTACACATTTTCATTGTATATTCAAGAAATGTACGTCAAAACTTACACATTTTCATTGTACATACAAGAAATGTACATCAAAACATACACATTTTCATTGTATATGCAAGAATTGTACGTCAAAACTTACACATTTTCATTGTACATACAAGAAATGTACATCAAAACTTACACATGTTCATTGTATATTCAAGAGATGTACATCAAAACTACACATTTTCATTGTATATACTAGAAATGTACATCAAAGCTTACACATTTTCATTGTACACTCAAGACATGTACATCAAAACATACACATTTTCATTGTATATACAAGGAATGTACATCAAAACATACACATTTTCATTGTATATACAAGAAATGTACATCAAAACTTACACATTTTCATTGTATATACTAGAAATGTACATCAAAACTTACACATTTTTATTGTATATACAGAAAATGTACATCAAAACTTACACATTTTCATTGTACATACAGGAAATGTACATCAAAAGCTTACATATTTTAATAGTATATGCAAGAAATGCACATCAAAAGTTACACATTTTCATTGTATATAAGGAAATGCACATCAAAACTTACACATTTTCATTGTATATACAAGAAATGTACATCAAAAACTTACACATTTTCATTGTACACTCAAGAAATGTACATCAAAACATACACATTTTCATTTTATATACAACGAATGTACATCAAAACATACACATTTTCATTGTATATACAAGAAATGTACATCAAAACTTACACATTTTCATTGTATATACTAGAAATGTACATCAAAACTTACACATTTTTATTGTATATACAGGAAATGTACATCAAAACTTACACATTTTCATTGTACATACAGGAAATGTACATCAAAAGCTTACATATTTTCATTGTATATGCAAGAAATGCACATCAAAAGTTACACATTTTCATTGTATATACAAGAAATGTTCATCAAAACTTATACATTTTCATTGTATATACAAGAAATGTACATCAAAAACTTACACCTTTTCATTGTACACTCAAGAAATGTACATCGAAACATACACATTTTCATTGTATATACAAGGAATGTACATCAAAAACCTACACATTTTCATTGTATATGCAAGAAATGTACGTCAACACTTACACATTTTCATTGTGCACTCAAGAAATGTAAATCAAAACTACACATTTTCGTTGTACACTAAAGAAATGTACATCAAAAACCTACACATTTTCATTGTATATACAAGAAATGTACATCAAAACGTACACATTTTCATTGTGCACTCAAGAAATGTAAATCAAAACTACACATTTTCGTTGTACACTAAAGAAATGTACATCAAAACATACACATTTTCATTGTACAGACAAGAAATGTAAATCAAAACATACACATTTTCACTGTATACACAAGAAATGTACATCAAAACTTACACATTTTCATTTTGCACTCAAGAAATGTACATCAAAACTTACACATTTTCATTGTACACTCAAGAAATGTACATCAAAACATACACATTTTCATTGTATACACAAGAAATGTACATCAAAACTTACACATTTTCATTGTACATACAGGAAATGTACATCAAAAACCTACACATTTTCATTGTATATGCAAGAAATGTACGTCAAAACATACACATTTTCATTGTACATACAAGAAATGTACATCAAAACTTACACATGTTCGTTGTATATTCAAGAGATGTACATCAAAACTACACATTTTCATTGTATATACTGGAAATGTACATCAAAGCTTACACATTTTCATTGTATATACAAGAAATGTACATCAAAACTTACACATTTTCATTGTATATACAAGAAATGTACATCAAAACATACACATTTTCATTGTATATACAGGAAATGTACATCAAAACATACACACTTTCATTGTACACTCAAGAAATGTACATCAAAACATACACATTTTCATTGTATATACAAGAAATGTACGTCAAAACTTACACATTTTCATTGTATATACAAGAAATGTACATCAAAAACTTACACATTTTCATTGTACACTCAAGAAATGTACATCAAAACATACACATTTTCATTGTATATATAAGGAATGTAAATCAAAACATACACATTTTCATTGTATATACAAGAAATGTACATCAAAACTTACACATTTTCATTGTATATACAAGAAATGTACATCAAAACTTACACATTTTTATTGTATATACAGGAAATGTACATCAAAACTTACACATTTTCATTGTACATACAGGAAATGTACATCAAAAGCTTACATATTTTCATTGTATATGCAAGAAATGCACATCAAAAGTTACACATTTTCATTGTATATAAGGAAATGCACATCAAAACTTACACAGTTTCATTGTATATACAAGAAATGTACATCAAAAACTTCAACATTTTCATTGTACACTCAAGAAATGTACATCAAAACATACACATTTTCATTGTATATACAAGGAATGTACATCAAAACATACACATTTTCATTCTATATACAAGAAATGTACATCAAAACTTACACATTTTCATTGTATAGACTAGAAATGTACATCAAAACATACACATTTTCATTGTATACACAAGA
This sequence comes from Tenodera sinensis, assembly GCA_030765045.1. Lineage (NCBI taxonomy): Eukaryota > Metazoa > Arthropoda > Insecta > Mantodea > Mantidae > Tenodera > Tenodera sinensis. Next base: position 63,337,460 of record CM060966.1, on the reverse strand, counting down.
AATGTACATCAAAACTTACACATTTTCATTGTACATACAGGAAATGTACATCAAAAGCTTACATATTTTCATTGTATATGCAAGAAATGCACATCAAAAGTTAAACATTTTCATTGTGTATACAAGAAATGTACATCAAAACTTACACATTTTCATTGTATATACAAGAAGTGTACATCAAAAACTTACACATTTTCATTGTACACTCAAGAAATGTACATCAAAACATACACGTTTTCATTGTATATACAAGGAATGTACATCAAAACATACACACTTTCATTGCATATACAAGAAATGTACATCAAAACTTACACATTTTCATTGTATATACTAGAAATGTAAATCAAAACATACACATTTTCATTGTATACACCAGAAATGTACATCAAAACTTACACATTTTCATTGTATATACTAGAAATGTACATCAAAGCTTACACATTTTCATTGTATATACAAGAAATGTACATCAAAACTTACACATTTTCATTGTATATACAAGAAATGTACATCAAAGCTGCACATTTTCACTGTACACTCAAGAAATGTACATCAAAACATACACATTTTCATTGTATATACAAGGAATGTACATCAAAAAATACACATTTTCATTGTATATACAAGAAATGTACATCAAAACTTACACATTTTCATTGTATATTCAAGAAATGTACGTCAAAACTTACACATTTTCATTGTACATACAAGAAATGTACATCAAAACATACACATTTTCATTGTATATGCAAGAAATGTACGTCAAAACTTACACATTTTCATTGTACATACAAGAAATGTACATCAAAACTTACACATGTTCATTGTATATTCAAGAGATGTACATCAAAACTACACATTTTCATTGTATATACTAGAAATGTACATCAAAGCTTACACATTTTCATTGTATATACAAGAAATGTACATCAAAACTTACACATTTTCATTGTATATACTAGAAATGTACATCAAAACTTACACATTTTTATTGTATATACAGAAAATGTACATCAAAACTTACACATTTTCATTGTACATACAGGAAATGTACATCAAAAGCTTACATATTTTAATAGTATATGCAAGAAATGCACATCAAAAGTTACACATTTTCATTGTATATAAGGAAATGCACATCAAAACTTACACGTTTTCATTGTATATACAAGAAATGTACATCAAAAACTTACACATTTTCACTGTACACTCAAGAAATGTACATCAAAACATACACATTTTCATTTTATATACAAGGAATGTACATCAAAACATACACATTTTCATTGTATATACAAGAAATGTACATCAAAACTTACACATTTTAATTGTATATACTAGAAATGTACATCAAAACTTACACATTTTTATTGTATATACAGGAAATGTACATCAAAACTTACACATTTTCATTGTACATACAGGAAATGTACATCAAAAGCTTACATATTTTCATTGTATATGCAAGAAATGCACATCAAAAGTTACACATTTTCATTGTATATACAAGAAATGTTCATCAAAACTTATACATTTTCATTGTATATACAAGAAATGTACATCAAAAACTTACACCTTTTCATTGTACACTCAAGAAATGTACATCGAAACATACACATTTTCATTGTATATACAAGGAATGTACATCAAAAACCTACACATTTTCATTGTATATGCAAGAAATGTACGTCAACACTTACACATTTTCATTGTGCACTCAAGAAATGTAAATCAAAACTACACATTTTCGTTGTACACTAAAGAAATGTACATCAAAAACCTACACATTTTCATTGTATATACAAGAAATGTACATCAAAACGTACACATTTTCATTGTGCACTCAAGAAATGTAAATCAAAACTACACATTTTCGTTGTACACTAAAGAAATGTACATCAAAACATACACATTTTCATTGTACAGACAAGAAATGTAAATCAAAACATACACATTTTCACTGTATACACAAGAAATGTACATCAAAACTTACACATTTTCATTTTGCACTCAAGAAATGTACATCAAAACTTACACATTTTCATTGTACACTCAAGAAATGTACATCAAAACATACACATTTTCATTGTATACACAAGAAATGTACATCAAAACTTACACATTTTCATTGTACATACAGGAAATGTACATCAAAAACCTACACATTTTCATTGTATATGCAAGAAATGTACGTCAAAACATACACATTTTCATTGTACATACAAGAAATGTACATCAAAACTTACACATGTTCGTTGTATATTCAAGAGATGTACATCAAAACTACACATTTTCATTGTATATACTGGAAATGTACATCAAAGCTTACACATTTTCATTGTATATACAAGAAATGTACATCAAAACTTACACATTTTCATTGTATATACAAGAAATGTACATCAAAACATACACATTTTCATTGTATATACAGGAAATGTACATCAAAACATACACACTTTCATTGTACACTCAAGAAATGTACATCAAAACATACACATTTTCATTGTATATACAAGAAATGTACGTCAAAACTTACACATTTTCATTGTATATACAAGAAATGTACATCAAAAACTTACACATTTTCATTGTACACTCAAGAAATGTACATCAAAACATACACATTTTCATTGTATATATAAGGAATGTAAATCAAAACATACACATTTTCATTGTATATACAAGAAATGTACATCAAAACTTACACATTTTCATTGTATATACAAGAAATGTACATCAAAACTTACACATTTTTATTGTATATACAGGAAATGTACATCAAAACTTACACATTTTCATTGTACATACAGGAAATGTACATCAAAAGCTTACATATTTTCATTGTATATGCAAGAAATGCACATCAAAAGTTACACATTTTCATTGTATATAAGGAAATGCACATCAAAACTTACACAGTTTCATTGTATATACAAGAAATGTACATCAAAAACTTCAACATTTTCATTGTACACTCAAGAAATGTACATCAAAACATACACATTTTCATTGTATATACAAGGAATGTACATCAAAACATACACATTTTCATTCTATATACAAGAAATGTACATCAAAACTTACACATTTTCATTGTATAGACTAGAAATGTACATCAAAACATACACATTTTCATTGTATACACAAGAAATGTACATCAAAACTTACACATTTTCATTGTACATACAGGAAATGTACATCAAAAGCTTACATATTTTCATTGTATATGCAAGAAATGCACATCAAAAGTTAAACATTTTCATTGTGTATACAAGAAATGTACATCAAAACTTACACATTTTCATTGTATATACAAGAAGTGTACATCAAAAACTTACACATTTTCATTGTACACTCAAGAAATGTACATCAAAACATACACGTTTTCATTGTATATACAAGGAATGTACATCAAAACATACACACTTTCATTGCATATACAAGAAATGTACATCAAAACTTACACATTTTCATTGTATATACTAGAAATGTAAATCAAAACATACACATTTTCATTGTATACACCAGAAATGTACATCAAAACTTACACATTTTCATTGTATATACTAGAAATGTACATCAAAGCTTACACATTTTCATTGTATATACAAGAAATGTACATCAAAACTTACACATTTTCATTGTATATACAAGAAATGTACATCAAAGCTGCACATTTTCACTGTACACTCAAGAAATGTACATCAAAACATACACATTTTCATTGTATATACAAGGAATGTACATCAAAACATACACATTTTCATTGTATATACAAGAAATGTACATCAAAACTTACACATTTTCATTGTATATTCAAGAAATGTACGTCAAAACTTACACATTTTCATTGTACATACAAGAAATGTACATCAAAACATACACATTTTCATTGTATATGCAAGAAATGTACGTCAAAACTTACACATTTTCATTGTACATACAAGAAATGTACATCAAAACTTACACATGTTCATTGTATATTCAAGAGATGTACATCAAAACTACACATTTTCATTGTATATACTAGAAATGTACATCAAAGCTTACACATTTTCATTGTATATACAAGAAATGTACATCAAAACTTACACATTTTCATTGTATATACTAGAAATGTACATCAAAACTTACACATTTTTATTGTATATACAGAAAATGTACATCAAAACTTACACATTTTCATTGTACATACAGGAAATGTACATCAAAAGCTTACATATTTTAATAGTATATGCAAGAAATGCACATCAAAAGTTACACATTTTCATTGTATATAAGGAAATGCACATCAAAACTTACACGTTTTCATTGTATATACAAGAAATGTACATCAAAAACTTACACATTTTCACTGTACACTCAAGAAATGTACATCAAAACATACACATTTTCATTTTATATACAAGGAATGTACATCAAAACATACACATTTTCATTGTATATACAAGAAATGTACATCAAAACTTACACATTTTCATTGTATATACTAGAAATGTACATCAAAACTTACACATTTTTATTGTATATACAGGAAATGTACATCAAAACTTACACATTTTCATTGTACATACAGGAAATGTACATCAAAAGCTTACATATTTTCATTGTATATGCAAGAAATGCACATCAAAAGTTACACATTTTCATTGTATATACAAGAAATGTTCATCAAAACTTATACATTTTCATTGTATATACAAGAAATGTACATCAAAAACTTACACATTTTCATTGTACACTCAAGAAATGTACATCAAAACATACACATTTTCATTGTATATACAAGGAATGTACATCAAAAACCTACACATTTTCATTGTATATGCAAGAAATGTACGTCAAAACTTACACATTTTCATTGTGCACTCAAGAAATGTAAATCAAAACTACACATTTTCGTTGTACACTAAAGAAATGTACATCAAAACATACACATTTTCATTGTACAGACAAGAAATGTAAATCAAAACATACACATTTTCATTGTATACACAAGAAATGTACATCAAAACTTGCACATTTTCATTTTGCACTCAAGAAATGTACATCAAAACTTACACATTTTCATTGTACACTCAAGAAATGTACATCAAAACATACACATTTTCATTGTATACACAAGAAATGTACATCAAAACTTACACATTTTCATTGTACATACAGGAAATGTACATCAAAAACCTACACATTTTCATTGTATATGCAAGAAATGTACGTCAAAACTTACACATTTTCATTGTACATACAAGAAATGTACAGCAAAACTTACACATGTTCGTTGTATATTCAAGAGATGTACATCAAAACTACACATTTTCATTGTATATACTGGAAATGTACATCAAAGCTTACACATTTTCATTGTATATACAAGAAATGTACATCAAAACTTACACATTTTCATTGTATATACAAGAAATGTACATCAAAACATACACATTTTCATTGTATATACAGGAAATGTACATCAAAACATACACACTTTCATTGTACACTCAAGAAACGTACATCAAAACATACACATTTTCATTGTATATACAAGAAATGTACGTCAAAACTTACACATTTTTCATTGTATATACAAGAAATGTACATCAAAAACTTACACATTCTCATTGTACACTCAAGAAATGTACATCAAAACATACACATTTTCATTGTATATATAAGGAATGTAAATCAAAACATTCACATTTTCATTGTATATACAAGAAATGTACATCAAAACTTACACATTTTCATTGTATATACAAGAAATGTACATCAAAACATACACATTTTCATTGTATATACAGGAAATGTACATCAAAACATACACACTTTCATTGTACACTCAAGAAACGTACATCAAAACATACACATTTTCATTGTATATACAAGAAATGCACATCAAAACTTACACGTTTTCATTGTATATACAAGAAATGTACATCAAAAACTTACACATTTTCATTGTACACTCAAGAAATGTACATCAAAACATACACATTTTCATTTTATATACAAGGAATGTACATCAAAACATACACATTTTCATTGTATATACAAGAAATGTACATCAAAACTTACACATTTTCATTGTATATACTAGAAATGTACATCAAAACTTACACATTTTTATTGTATATACAGGAAATGTACATCAAAACTTACACATTTTCATTGTACATACAGGAAATGTACATCAAAAGCTTACATATTTTCATTGTATATGCAAGAAATGCACATCAAAAGTTACACATTTTCATTGTATATAAGGAAATGCACATCAAAACTTACACATTTTCATTGTATATACAAGAAATGTACATCAAAAACTTACACATTTTCATTGTACACTCAAGAAATGTACATCAAATCAGACACATTTTCATGGTATATACAAGGAATGTACATCAAAACATACACATTTTCATTGTATATACAAGAAATGTACATCAAAACTTACACATTTTCATTGTATATACTAGAAATGTACATCAAAACATACACATTTTCATTGTATACACAAGAGATGTACATCAAAACTTACACATTTTCATTGTACATACAGGAAATGTACATCAAAAACCTACACATTTTCATTGTATATGCAAGAAATGTACGTCAAAACTTACACATTTTCATTGTACATACAAGAAATGTACATCAAAACTTACACATGTTCATTGTATATTCAAGAGATGTACATCAAAACTACACATTGTCATTGTATATACTAGAAATGTACATCAAAGCTTACACATTTTCATTGTATATACAAGAAATGTACATCAAAACTTACTCATTTTCATTGTATATACAAGAAATGTACATCAAAGCTGCACATTTTCTCTGTACACTCAAGAAATGTACATCAAAACATTCACATTTTCATTGTACAGACAAGAAATGTAAATCAAAACTTACACATTTTCATTGTATATTCAAGAAATGTACATCAAAACTTACACATTTCCATTGTGCACTCAAGAAATGTACATCAAAACTTACACATTTTCATTGTACACTCAAGAAATGTACATCAAAACATACACATTTTCATTGTATACACAAGAAATGTACATCAAAACTTACACATCTTCATTGTACATACAGGAAATGTACATCAAAAACCTACACATTTTCATTGTATATGCAAGAAATGTTCGTCAAAACTTACACATTTTCATTGTACATACAAGAAATGTACATCAAAACTTACACATGTTCATTGTATATTCAAGAGATGTACATCAAAACTACACATTTTCAATGTATATACTAGAAATGTACATCAAAGCTTACACATTTTCATTGTACACTCAAGAAATGTACATCAAAACATACACATTTTCATTGAATATACAAGGAATGTACATCAAAACATACACATTTTCATTGTAGATACAAGAAATGTACATCAAAACTTACACATTTTCATTGTATATACTAGAAATGTACATCAAAACTTACACAATTTTATTGTATATACAGGAAATGTACATCAAAACTTATACATTTTCATTGTACATACAGGAAATGTACATCAAAAGCTTACATATTTTCATTGTATATGCAAGAAATGCACATCAAAAGTTACACATTTTCATTGTATATAAGGAAATGCACATCAAAACTTACACATTTTCATTGTATATACAAGAAATGTACATCAAAAACTTACACATCTTCATTGTACACTCAAGAAATGTACATCAAAACATACACATTTTCATTGTATATACAAGGAATGTACATCAAAACATACACATTTTCATTGTATATACAAGGAATGTACATCAAAACATACACATTTTCATTGTATATACAAGAAATGTACATCAAACCTTACACATTTTCATTGTATATACTAGAAATGTACATCAAAACATACACATTTTCATTGTATACACAAGAAATGTACATCAAAACTTACACATTTCCATTGTATATACAAGAAATGTACATCAAAAACTTACACATTTTCATTGTACACTCAAGAAATGTACATCAACACATACACATTTTCATTGTATATACAAGGAATGTACATCAAAACATACACATTTTAATTGTATATACAAGAAATGTACATCAAAACTTACACATTTTCATTGTATATACTAGAAATGTACATCAAAACTTACACATTTTTATTGTATATACAGGAAGTGTACATCAAAACTTACACATTTTCATTGTACATACAGGAAATGTACATCAAAAGCCTACATATTTTCATTGTATATACAAGAAATGTACATCAAAACATACACATTTTCATTGTACATACAAGAAATGTACATCAAAACTTACACATGTTCATTGTATATTCAAGAAATGTACATCAAAACTACACATTTTCATTGTATATACAAGAAATGTGCATCAAAACTTACACATTTTCATTGTATATACAAGAAATGTACATCAAAACTTACACATTTTCATTGTGTATACAAGAATTGTACATCAAAGCTCACACATTTTCGTTGTATATACAAGAAATGTACATGAAAACATACACGTTTTCATTGTACATACAAGAAATGTACATCAAAACTTACACATGTTCATTGTATATTCAAGAAATGTACATCAAAACTTACACATTTTCATTGTGTATACAAGAATTGTACATCAAAGCTCACACATTTTCATTGTATATACAAGATGTGTACATCAAAACTTACACATTTTCATTATACATACAAGAAATGTACATCAACACTTACACATGTTCATTGTATATTCAAGAAATGTACATCAAAACTACACATTTTCATTGTACATACAAGAAATGTACATCAAAACCTACACATATTCATTGTACATAGAAGAAATGTACATCAAAACTTACACATTTTCATTGTATATACAGGAATTGTACATCCAAGCTTACATATTTTCATTGTACATTAAGGAAATGTACATCAAAACTACATATTTTCATTGTGTATACAAGAAATGTACTTCAAAACATACACATTTTCATTTTATATACAAGAATGTACATCAAAACTTACACATTTTCATTGCACATACGAGAAATGTACATCAAAACATACACATGTTCATTGTATATACAAGAAATGTACATCAAAACTTACACATTATCATTGTATATACAAGAAATGTACATCAAAACATACACATTTTCATTGTATATACAAGATATATACATAAAAACATACACATTTTCATTGTATATACAAGAAATGTACAGCAAAACATAAACATTTTCATTGTATATACAAGAAATGTACATCAAAACTTACACATTTTGATTGTGCACTCAAGAAATGTACATCAAAACATACACATTTTCATTGTATACACAAGAAATGTACATCAAAACTTACACATTTTCATTGTACATACAGGAAATGTACATCAAAAACTTACACATTTTCATTGTATATGCTAGAAATGCACATAAAAACTTACACATTTTCATTGTACATACAAGAAATGTACATCAAAACTTACACATGTTCATTGTATATTCAAGAGATGTACATCAAAACTACACATTTTCATTGTATATACAAGAAATGTACTTCAAAGCTTACACATTTTCATTGTATATACAAGAAATGTACATCAACACATACACATTTTCATTGTATATACAAGAAATGTACATCAAAACATACACACTTTCATTGTACACTCAAGAAATGTACATCAAAACATACAGATTTTCATTGTATATACAAGAAATGTACATCAAAACTTACACATTTTCATTGTATAAACAAGAAATGTATATCAAAAACTTACACATTTTCATTGTACACTCAAGAAATGTTTATCAAAACATACACATTTTCATTGTATATACAAGGAATGTACATCAAAACATACACATTTTCATTGTATATACAAGAAATGTACATCAAAACTTACACATTTTCATTGTATATACTAGAAATGTACATCAAAACTTACACATTTTTATTGTATTACACGAAATGTACATCAAAACTTACACATCTTCACTGTACATACAGGAAATGTACATCAAAAGCTTACATATTTTCATTGTATATGCAAGAAATGCACATCAAAAGTTACACATTTTCATTGTATATAAGGAAATGCACATCAAAACTTACACATTTTCATTGTGTATACAAGAAATGTACATCAAAACATACACATTTTCATTGTATATACAAGAAATGTACATCACAACTTACACATTTTCATTGTATATACAAGAAATGTACATCAACAATTACACATTTTCATTGTACATACAAGAAATGTACATCACAAGCTTTCACATTTTCATTGTATATACAAGAAATGTACATCGAAACTTACACATTTTCATTGTATATACAAGAAATGTACATCCAAACTTACACATTTTCATTGTATATACAAGAAATGTACATCAAAGCTGCACATTCTCACTGTACACTCAAGAAATGTACATCAAAACATACACATTTTCATTGTACAAACAAGAAATTACATCAAAACTTACACATTTTCATTGTACATACAAGAAATGTACATCAAAACTTACACATTTTCATTGTATATACTAGAAATGTACATCAAAACTTACACATTTTTATTGTATATACAGGAAATGTACATCAAAACTTACACATTTTCATTGTACATAAAGGAAATGTACATCAAAAGCTTACATATTTTCATTGTATATGCAAGAAATGCACATCAAAAGTTACACATTTTCATTGTATATAAGGAAATGCACATCAAAACTTACACATTTTCATTGTATATACAAGAAATGTACATCAAAACTTACACATTTTCATTGTACACTCAAGAAATGTACATCAAAACATACACATTTTCATTGTATATACAAGGAATGTACATCAAAACATACACATTTTCATTGTATATACAAGAAATGTACATCAAAACTTACACATTTTCATTGTATATACTAGAAATGTACATCAAAACATACACATTTTCATTGTATACACAAGAGATGTACATCAAAACTTACACATTTTCATTGTACATACAGGAAATGTACATCAAAAACCTACACATTTTCATTGTATATGCAAGAAATGTACGTCAAAACTTACACATTTTCATTGTACATACAAGAAATGTACATCAAAACTTACACATGTTCATTGTATATTCAAGAGATGTACATCAAAACTACACATTGTCATTGTATATACTAGAAATGTACATCAAAGCTTACACATTTTCATTGTATATACAAGAAATGTACATCAAAACTTACTCATTTTCATTGTATATACAAGAAATGTACATCAAAGCTGCACATTTTCTCTGTACACTCAAGAAATGTACATCAAAACATTCACATTTTCATTGTACAGACAAGAAATGTAAATCAAAACTTACACATTTTCATTGTATATTCAAGAAATGTACATCAAAACTTACACATTTTCATTGTGCACTCAAGAAATGTACATCAAAACTTACACATTTTCATTGTACACTCAAGAAATGTACATCAAAACATACACATTTTCATTGTATACACAAGAAATGTACATCAAAACTTACACATCTTCATTGTACATACAGGAAATGTACATCAAAAACCTACACATTTTCATTGTATATGCAAGAAATGTTCGTCAAAACTTACACATTTTCATTGTGCATACAAGAAATGTACATCAAAACTTACACATGTTCATTGTATATTCAAGAGATGTACATCAAAACTACACATTTTCAATGTATATACTAGAAATGTACATCAAAGCTTACACATTTTCATTGTACACTCAAGAAATGTACATCAAAACATACACATTTTCATTGAATATACAAGGAATGTACATCAAAACATACACATTTTCATTGTATATACAAGAAATGTACATCAAAACTTACACATTTTCATTGTATATACTAGAAATGTACATCAAAACTTACACAATTTTATTGTATATACAGGAAATGTACATCAAAACTTATACATTTTCATTGTACATACAGGAAATGTACATCAAAAGCTTACATATTTTCATTGTATATGCAAGAAATGCACATCAAAAGTTACACATTTTCATTGTATATAAGGAAATGCACATCAAAACTTACACATTTTCATTGTATATACAAGAAATGTACATCAAAAACTTACACATCTTCATTGTACACTCAAGAAATGTACATCAAAACATACACATTTTCATTGTATATACAAGGAATGTACATCAAAACATACACATTTTCATTGTATATACAAGGAATGTACATCAAAACATACACATTTTCATTGTATATACAAGAAATGTACATCAAAACTTACACATTTTCATTGTATATACTAGAAATGTACATCAAAACATACACATTTTCATTGTATACACAAGAAATGTACATCAAAACTTACACATTTTCATTGTATATACAAGAAATGTACATCAAAAACTTACACATTTTCATTGTACACTCAAGAAATGTACATCAAAACATACACATTTTCATTGTATATACAAGGAATGTACATCAAAACATACACATTTTCATTGTATATACAAGAAATGTACATCAAAACTTACACATTTTCATTGTATATACTAGAAATGTACATCAAAACTTACACATTTTTATTGTATATACAGGAAGTGTACATCAAAACTTACACATTTTCATTGTACATACAGGAAATGTACATCAAAAGCTTACATATTTTCATTGTATATACAAGAAATGTACATCAAAACATACACATTTTCATTGTACATACAAGAAATGTACATCAAAACTTACACATGTTCATTGTATATTCAAGAAATGTACATCAAAACTACACATTTTCATTGTATATACAAGAAATGTGCATCAAAACTTACACATTTTCATTGTATATACAAGAAATGTACATCAAAACTTACACATTTTCATTGTGTATACAAGAATTGTACATCAAAGCTCACACATTTTCGTTGTATATACAAGAAATGTACATGAAAACATACACGTTTTCATTGTACATACAAGAAATGTACATCAAAACTTACACATGTTCATTGTATATTCAAGAAATGTACATCAAAACTTACACATTTTCATTGTGTATACAAGAATTGTACATCAAAGCTCACACATTTTCATTGTATATACAAGATGTGTACATCAAAACTGACACATTTTCATTGTACATACAAGAAATGTACATCAACACTTACACATGTTCATTGTATATTCAAGAAATGTACATCAAAACTACACATTTTCATTGTACATACAAGAAATGTACATCAAAACCTACACATTTTCATTGTACATAGAAGAAATGTACATCAAAACTTACACATTTTCATTGTATATACAAGAATTGTACATCCAAGCTTACATATTTTCATTGTACATTAAGGAAATGTACATCAAAACTACACATTTTCATTGTGTATACAAGAAATGTACTTCAAAACATACACATTTTCATTTTATATACAAGAATGTACATCAAAACTTACACATTTTCATTGCACATACGAGAAATGTACATCAAAACATACACATGTTCATTGTATATACAAGAAATGTACATCAAAACTTACACATTATCATTGTATATACAAGAAATGTACATCAAAACATACACATTTTCATTGTATATACAAGATATATACATAAAAACATACACATTTTCATTGTATATACAAGAAATGTACAGCAAAACATAAACATTTTCATTGTATATACAAGAAATGTACATCAAAACTTACACATTTTGATTGTGCACTCAAGAAATGTACATCAAAACATACACATTTTCATTGTATACACAAGAAATGTACATCAAAACTTACACATTTTCATTGTACATACAGGAAATGTACATCAAAAACTTACACATTTTCATTGTATATGCTAGAAATGCACATAAAAACTTACACATTTTCATTGTACATACAAGAAATGTACATCAAAAATTACACATGTTCATTGTATATTCAAGAGATGTACATCAAAACTACACATTTTCATTGTATATACAAGAAATGTACATCAAAGCTTACACATTTTCGTTGTATATACAAGAAATGTACATCAACACATACACATTTTCATTGTATATACAAGAAATGTACATCAAAACATACACACTTTCATTGTACACTCTAGAAATGTACATCAAAACATACAGATTTTCATTGTATATACAAGAAATGTACATCAAAACTTACACATTTTCATTGTATAAACAAGAAATGTATATCAAAAACTTACACATTTTCATTGTACACTCCAGAAATGTTTATCAAAACATACACATTTTCATTGTATATACAAGGAATGTACATCAAAACATACACATTTTCATTGTATATACAAGAAATGTACATCAAAACTTACACATTTTCATTGTATATACTAGAAATGTACATCAAAACTTACACATTTTTATTGTATTACACGAAATGTACATCAAAACTTACACATCTTCACTGTACATACAGGAAATGTACATCAAAAGCTTACATATTTTCATTGTATATGCAAGAAATGCACATCAAAAGTTACACATTTTCATTGTATATAAGGAAATGCACATCAAAACTTACACATTTTCATTGTGTATACAAGAAATGTACATCAAAACATACACATTTTCATTGTATATACAAGAAATGTACATCACAACTTACACATTTTCATTGTATATACAAGAAATGTACATCAACAATTACACATTTTCATTGTACATACAAGAAATGTACATCACAAACTTTCACATTTTCATTGTATATACAAGAAATGTACATCGAAACTTACACATTTTCATTGTATATACAAGAAATGTACATCCAAACTTACACATTTTCATTGTATATACAAGAAATGTACATCAAAGCTGCACATTCTCACTGTACACTCAAGAAATGTACATCAAAACATACACATTTTCATTGTACAAACAAGAAATTACATCAAAACTTACACACTTTCATTGTACATACAAGAAATGTACATCAAAACCTACGCATTTTCATTTATATACAAGAAATATACATCCAAACTACACATTTTCATTGTATATACAAGAAATGTACATCAAAACTTACACATTTTCATTGTATATACAAGAAATGTACATCAAAACTTACACATTTTCACTGTATATACAAGAATCGTACATCAAAGCTCACACATTTTCATTGTATATACAAGAAATGTACATGAAAACATACACATTTTCATTGTATATACAAGAAATGTACATCAAAACATACACATTTTCATTGTATATACAAGAAATGTACAACAAAACTTACACATTTTCATTGTACACTCAAGAAATGTTTATCAAAACATACACATTTTCATTGTATATACAAGGAATGTACATCAAAACATACACATTTTCATTGTATATACAAGAAATGTACATCAAAACTTACACATTTTCATTGTATATACTAGAAATGTACATCAAAACTTACACATTTTTATTGTATATACACGAAATGTACATCAAAACTTACACATCTTCACTGTACATACAGGAAATGTACATCAAAAGCTTACATATTTTCATTGTATATGCAAGAAATGCACATCAAAAGTTACACATTTTCATTGTATATAAGGAAATGCACATCAAAGCTTACACATGTTCATTGTATATACAAGAAATGTACATCAAAACATACACATTTTCATTGTATATACAAGAAATGTACATCACAACTTACACATTTTCATTGTATATACAAGAAATGTACATCAACACTTACACATTTTCATTGTACATACAAGAAATGTACATCACAAACTTTCACATTTTCATTGTATATACAAGAAATGTACATCAAAAATTACACATTTTCATTGTATATATAAGAAATGTACATCCAAACTTACACATTTTCATTGTATATACAAGAAATGTACATCAAAGCTGCACATTTTCACTGTACACTCAAGAAATGTACATCAAAACATAGATATTTTCATTGTACAAACAAGAAATGTACATCAAAACTTACACATTTTCATTGTATATACAAGAAATGTACATCAAAACTTACACATTTTCATTGTGCACTCAAGAAATGTACAGCAAAACTTACACATTTTCATTGTACACTCAAGAAATGTACATCAAAACATACACACTTTCATTGTATACACAAGAAACGTACATCAAAACTTACACATTTTCATTGTACAAACAAGAAATGTACATCGAAAACTTACACATTTTCATTGTACATACAAGAAATGTACATCAAAACTTACGCATTTTCATTGTATATACAAGAAATATACATCCAAACTACACATTTTCATTGTATATACAAGAAATGTACATCAAAACTTACACATTTTCATTGTATATACAAGAAATGTACATCAAAACTTACACATTTTCACTGTATATACAAGAATTGTACATCAAAGCTCACACATTTTCATTGTATATACAGGAAATGTACATGAAAACATACACATTCTCATTGTGTATACAAGAAATGTACATCAAAACATACACATTTTCATTGTATATACAAGAAATGTACAACAAAACTTACACTATATCATTGTACACTCAAGAAATGTACATCAAAACTTACACATTTTCATTCTATATACAAGGAATGTACATCTAAACATACACATTTTCATTCTATATACAAGAAATGTACATCAAAACTCACACATCTTGATTGTATATACAAGAAATGTACATCAAAACTTACACATTTTCATTGTATATACAAGAAATGTACATCAAAGCTCACACATTTTCATTGTATATACAAGAAATGTACATGAAAACATACACATTTTCATTGTATATACAAGAAATGTACATCAAAAGATACACATTTTCATTGTATATACAAGAAATGTACATCAAAACTTACACATTTTCATTGTACACTCAAGAAATGTGTATCAAAGCTTACACATTTTCATTGTATATACAAGGAATGTACATCAAAACATACACATTTTCATTGTATATACAAGAAATATACATCAAAACTTACACACTTTCATTGTATATCAAGAAATGTACATCTAAACATACACATTTTCATTGTACACTCAAGAAATGTACATAGACACTTACACATTTTCATTGTATATACAAGAAATGTACATCAAAACTTACACACTTTCATTGTATATACAAGCAATGTACATCAAAACTTACACATTTTCATTGTATATACAAGAAATGTACATCAAAACTTACACATTTTCATTGTATATACAAGAAATGTACATCAAAGCATACACATTTTCATTGTATATACAAGAAATGTACATCAAAACTTACACACTTTCATTGTATATACAAGCAATGTACATCAAAACTTACACATTTTCATTGTATATACAAGAAATGTACATCAAAACTTACACATTTTCATTGTATATACAAGAAATGTATATCAAAACTTACACATTTTCATTGTACATACAAGAAATGTACATCAAAACTACACATTTTCTTTGTATATACAAAAATGTACTTCAAAACATACACATTTTCATTGTATATACAAGAATGTACATGAAAACTTACACATTTTCATTGTACATACAAGAAATGTACATCAAAACATACACATTTTCATTGTATATACAATAAATGTACATTAAAACTTACACATTATCATTGTATATACAAGAAATGTACATCAAAACCTACACATTTTCATTGTATATACAAGAAATGTACATCAAAACTTACACATTTTCGTTGTACACTAAAGAAATGTACATCAAAACATTAAAATATTCAGTGTACAGACAAGAAATGTACATCAAAACTTACACATTTTCATTGTATATACAAGAAATGTACATCAAAATTTACACATTTTCATTGTGCACTCAAGAAATGTACATCAAAACATACACATTTTCATTGTATACACAAGAAATTTACATCAAAACTTACACATTTTCATTGTACATGCAAGAAATGCACATCAAAAACTTACCCATTTTCATTGTATGTGCAAGAAATGTACATCAAAACTTACACATTTTCATTGTACATACAAGAAATGTACATCAAAACTTACACATTTTCATTGTATATACAAGAAATATACATCAAAACTACACATTTTCATTGTATATACAAGAAATGTGCATCAAAACTTACACATTTTCATTGTATATACAAGAAATGTACATCAAAACTTAAACATTTTCATTGTATATACAAGAATTGTACATCAAAGCTCACACATTTTCATTGTATATACAAGAAATGTACATGAAAACATACACATTTTCATTGTATATACAAGAAATGTACATCAAAACTTACACGTTTTCATTGTACATAGAAGAAATGTACATCATAACCTACAAATTTTCATTGTACATAGAAGAAATGTACATCAAAACTTACACATTTTCATAGTATATACAAGAATTGTACATCAAAGCTTACATATTTTCATTGTACATTAAAGAAATGTACATCAAAACTACACATTTTCATTGTATATACAAGAAATGTACTTCAAAACAAACACATTTTCATTTTATATACAAGAATGTACATCAAAACTTACACATTTTCATTGCACATACAAGAAATGCACATCAAAACATACACATGTTCATTGTATATACAAGAAATGTACATCAAAACTTACACATTTTCATTGTATATACAAGAAATGTACATCAAAACATACACATTTTCATTGTATATACAAGAAATATACATAAAAACATACACATTTTCATTGTTTATACACGAAATGTACAGCAAAACATAAACATTTTCATTGTATATACAAGAAATGTACATCAAAACTACACATTTTCGTTGTACACTAAAGAAATGTACATCAAAACTTACACATTTTCTTTGTACACTCAAGAAATGTACATCAAAACATACACATTTTCATTGTATACACAAGAAACGTACACCAAAACTTACACATTTTCATTGTACATACAGGAAATGTACATCAAAAACCTACACATTTTCATTGTATATTCAAGGGATGTACATCAAAACTACACATTTTCATTGTATATACTAGAAATGTACATCAAAGCTTACACATTTTCATTGTATATACAAGAAACGTACATCAAAACATACACATTTTCATTGTATATACAAGAAATGTACATCAAAACTTACACATTTTCATTGTATATACAAGAAATGTACCTCAAAACTTACACATGTTCATTGTATATTCAAGAGATGTACATCAAAACTACACATTTTCATTGTATATACTAGAAATGTACATCAAAGCTTACACATTTTCATTGTATATACAAGAAATGTACATTCAAACATACACATTTTCATTGTATATACAAGAAATGTACATCAAAACTTACACATTTTCATTGTATATACTAGAAATGTACATCAAAGCTTACACATTTTCATTGTATATTCAAGAAATGTACCTCAAAACTTACACATTTTCATTGTATATACTAGAAATGTACATCAAAACCTACACATTTTCATTGTATATACAAGAAATGTACCTCAAAACTTACACATGTTCATTGTATATTCAAGAGATGTACATCAAAACTACACATTTTCATTGTATATACTAGAAATGTACATCAAAGCTTACACATTTTCATTGTATATACAAGAAATGTACATCAAAACATACACATTTTCATTGTATATACAAGAAATGTACATCAAAACTTACACATTTTCATTGTATATACTAGAAATGTACTTCAAAGCTTACACATTTTCATTGTATATTCAAGAGATGTACATCAAAACTACACATTTTCATTGTATATGCTAGAAATGTACCTCAAAACTTACACATTTTCATTGTATAAACAAGAAATGTACATCAAAACTTACACATTTTCATTGTATGTACAAGAAATGTACATCAAAACATACACATTTTCATTGTATATACAAGAAATGTACATAAAAACATACACACTTTCATTGTACACTCAAGAAATGTACATCAAAACTTACACATTTTCATTGTATATACAAGAAATGTACATCAAAACTTACACATTTTCATTGTATATACAAGAAATGTACATAAAACTTACACATTTTCAGTGTACACTCAAGAAATGTACATCAAAAAATACACATTTTCATTGTATATACAAGGAATGTACATCAAAACATACACATTTTCATTGTATATACAAGAAATGTACATCAAAACTTACACATTTTCATTGTATATACTAGAAATGTACATCAAAACTTACACATTTTTACTGTATATACAGGAAATGTACATCAAAACTTACACATTTTCATGTACATACAGGAAATGTACATCAAAAGCTTACATATTTTCACTGTATATGCAAGAAATGCACATCAAAAGTTACACATTTTCATTGTATATAAGGAAATGCACATCAAAACTTACACCTTTTCATTGTATATACAAGATATGTACATCAAAACATACACATTTTCATTGTATATACAAGAAATGTACATCACAACTTACACATTTTCATTGTATATACAAGAAATGTACATCAAAACTTACACATTTTCATTGTACATACAAGAAATGTACATCACAAACTTACACATTTTCATTGTATATACAAGAAATGTACATCAAAACTTACACATTTTCATTGTATATACAAGAAATGTAAATCAAAACTGCACATTTTCATTGTACACTCAAGAAATGTACATCAAAGCATAGACATTTTCATTGTATATACAAGTAATGTACATTAAAACTTACACATTTTCATTGTACATACAAGAAATGTACATCAAAACATAGACATTTTCATTGTATTTACAAGAAATGTACATCAAAACTTACACATTTTCATTGTACGTACAAGAAATGTACATCAAAAACTTACACATTTTCATTGTATATACAAGAAATGTACATCAAAACTTACACATTTTCATTGTACATACAAGAAATGTACATCAAAACTTACACATTTTCATTGTACATACAAGAAATGTACATCAAAAACTTACACATTTTCATTGTATATACAAGATATGTACATCAAAACTTACACATTTTCATTGTACATACAAGAAATGTACATCAAAACTTACACATGTTCATTGTATATTCAAGAAATGTACATCAAAACTACACATTTGCATTGTATATACTAGAAACGTACATCAAATCTTACACATTTTCATTGTATATACAAGAAATGTACATCAAAACATACACATTTTGATTGTAAATACAAGAAATGTACATCAAAACTTACACATTTTTAATTGTATATACAAGAAATGTACGTCAAAACTTACACACTTTCATTGTATATAGAAGAAATGTACATCAAAACTTACACATTTTCATCAAGAAATGTACATAGAAACTTACACATTTTCATTGTATATACCAGAAATGTACATCAAAACTTACACACTTTCATTGTATATACTAGAAATGTACATCAAAACTTACACATTTTTAGTGTATATACAAGAAATGTACATCAAAACTTACACATTTTCATTGTATATGCAAGAAATGCACATCAATAGTTACACATTTTCATTGTATATATGGAAATGCACATCAAAACTTACACATTTTCATTGTATAAACAAGAAATGTACATCAAAACTTACACATTTTCATTGTATGTACAAGAAATGTACATCAAAACTTACACATTTTCATTGTATATACAACAAATGTACATCAAAGCATACAAATTTTCATGGTATATACAAGAAATGTATATCAAAACTTAGACATTTTCATTGTATATACAAGAAATGTATATAAAAACTTAGACATTTTCATTGTATATACAAGAAATGTACATCAAAGCTTACACACTCTCATTGTATATAGAAGAAATGTACATCAAAACTTACACATTTGCATCAAGAAATGTACATAGAAACTTACACATTTTCATGGTATATACAAGAAATGTACAT
Organism: Tenodera sinensis; assembly: GCA_030765045.1. Taxonomy (NCBI): domain Eukaryota; kingdom Metazoa; phylum Arthropoda; class Insecta; order Mantodea; family Mantidae; genus Tenodera; species Tenodera sinensis. The sequence continues at coordinate 63,315,550 of CM060966.1, read as the reverse complement.
CAAAACTTACACACTTTCATTGTATATACAAGAAATGTACATCAAAACTTACACATTTTTATTGTATATACAAGAAGTGTACATCAAAACTTACACACTTTCATTGTACATACAGGAAATGTACATCAAAAGCTTACATATTTTCATTGTATATGCAAGAAATGCACATCAAAACTTACACATTTTCATTGTATACACAAGAAATGTACATCAAAACATACACATTTTCATTGTATATACAAGAAATGTACATCACAACTTACACATTTTCATTGTATATACAAGAAATGTACATCAAAACTTACACATTTTCATTGTACATACAAGAAATGTACATCACAAACTTACACATTTTCATTGTATAAACAAGAAATGTACATCAAGACTTACACATTTTCATTGTATATACAAGAAATGTACATCAAAGCTTACACACTCTCATTGTATATAGAAGAAATGTACATCAAAACTTACACATTTGCATCAAGAAATGTACATAGAAACTTACACATTTTCATTGTACATACAAGAAATGTACATCAAAACATAGACATTTTCATTGTATATACAAGAAATGTACATCAAAACTTACACATTTTCATTGTGTATAGAAGAAATGTACATCAAAACTTACACATTTTCATTGTACATACAGGAAATGTATATCAAAACTTACACATTTTCATAGTATATACAAGAAATGTACATCAACACTTACACATTTTCATTGTACATACAAGAAATGTACATCAAAACTTACACATTTTCATTGTACATACAAGAAATGTACATCAAAAGATACACATTTTCATTGTATATACAAGAAATATACATCAAAACTTACACACATTCATTGTATATCAAGAAATGTACATCTAAACATACACATTTTCATTGTACACTCAAGAAATGTACATAGACACTTACACATTTTCATTGTATATACAAGAAATGTACATCAAAACTTACACATTTTCATTGTATATACAAGCAATGTACATCAAAACTTACACATTTTCATTGTATATATCGAAATTGTACATCAAAACTTACACATTTTCATTGTACATACAGGAAATGTACATCAAAAGCTTACATATTTTCATTGTATATGCAAGAAATGCACATCAACAGTTACACATTTTCATTGTATATAAGGAAATGCACATCAAAACTTACACATTTTCATTGTATACACAAGAAATGTACATCAAAACATACACATTTTCATTGTATATACAAGAAATGTACATCACAACTTACACATTTTCATTGTATATACAAGAAATGTACATCAAAACTTACACATTTTCATTGTACATACAAGAAATGTACATCACAAACTTACACATTTTCATTGTATATACAAGAAATGTACATCAAAACTTACACATTTTCATTGTATATACAAGAAATGTACATCAAAACTTACACATTTTCATTGTATATACAAGAAATGTACATCAAAGCTTACACATTTTCATTGTACACTCAAGAAATGTGTATCAAAACTTACACATTTTCATTGTATATGCAAGAAATGTACATCAAAACTTACACATTTTCATTGTACATACAGGAAAATGTATATTAAAACTTACACATTTTCATTGTACATACAGGAAATGTATATCAAAACTTACACATTTTCATTGTGTATACAAGAAATGTACATCAAAACTTACACATTTTCATTGTACATACAGGAAATGTATATCAAAACTTACACATCTTCATTGGATATACAAGAAATGTACATCAAAAGATACACATTTTCATTGAATATACAAGAAATGTACATCAAAACTTACACATTTTCATTGTATATACAAGAAATGTACATCAAAACTTACACATTTTCATTGTATATACAAGAAATGTACATCAAAACTTACACATTTTCATTGTACACTCAAGAAATGTGTATCAAAACTTACACATTTTCATTGTATATACAAGGAATGTACATCAAAACATACACATTTTCATTGTATATACAACAAATATACATCAAAACTTACACACTTTCATTGTATATCAAGAAATGTACATCTAAATATACACATTTTCATTGTACACTCAAGAAATGTACATAGAAACTTACACATTTTCATTGTATATACAAGAAATGTACATCTAAATATACACATTTTCATTGTACACTCAAGAAATGTACATAGAAACTTACACATTTTCATTGTATATACAAGAAATGTACATCAAAACTTACACACTTTCATTGTATATACAAGAAATGTACATCAAAACTTATACATTTTCATTGTATATACAAGAATGTACATCAAAACTTACACATTTTCATTCTACATGCAAGAAATGTACATCAAAACATACACATTTTCATTGTATCTACAATAAATGTACATAAAAACTTACACATTTTCATTGTATATACAAGAAATGTACATCAAAACCTACACATTATCATTGTATATACAAAACATGTACAGCAAAACAAACCCTTTCATTGTATATACAAGAAATGTACATCAAAACTACACATTTTCGTTGTACACTAAAGAAATGTACTTCAAAGCATACAGATTTTCATTGTATAGACAAGAAATGTACATCAAAACTTACACATTTTCATTGTATATCCAAGAAATGTACATCAAAACTTAAACATTTTCATTGTGCACTCAAGAAATGTACATCAAAACTTACACATTTTAATTGTACACTCAAGAAATGTACATTAAAACATACATATTTTCATTGTATACACAATAAATGTACATCAAAACTTACACATTTTCATTGTACATACAAGAAATGCACATCAAAAACTTACACATTTTCATTGTATGTGCAAGAAGTGTACATCAAAACTTACACATTTTCATTGTCCATACAAGAAATGTACATCAAAACTTACACATTTTCATTGTATATACAAGAAATATACATCAAAACTACACATTGTCATTGTATATACAAGAAATGTGCATCAAAACTTACACACCTTCATTGTATATACCAGAAATGTACATCAAAACTTACACATTTTCATTGTGTATACAAGAATTGTACATCAAAGCTCACACATTTTCATTGTATATACAAGAAATGTACATGAAAACATACACATTTTCATTGTATATACAAGAAATGTACATCAAAACTTACACGTTTACATTGTACATACAAGAAATGTACATCAAAACCTACACAATGTCATTGTACATAGAAGAAATGTACATCAAAAGTTACACATTTTCATTGTATATACCAGAATTGTACATCAAAGCTTACATATTTTCATTGTACATTAAAGAAATGTACATCAAAACTACACATTTTCATTGTATATACAAGAAATGTACTTCAAAACATAAACATTTTCATTTTATATACAAGAATGTACATCAAAACTTACACATTTTCATTGCACATACAAGAAATGTACATCAAAACATACACATGTTCATTGTATATACAAGAAATGTACAGCAAAACATAAACATTTTCATTGTATATACAAGAAATGTACATCAAAACTACACATTTTCGTTGTACACTAAAGAAATGTACATCAAAACATACACATTTTCATTGTACAGACAAGAAATGTAAATCAAAACTTACACATTTTCATTGTATATACAAGAAATGTATATCAAAACTTACACATTTTCATTGTGCACTCAAGAAGTGTACATCAAAACTTACACATTTTCATTGTACACTCAAGAAATGTACATCAAAACATACACATTTTCATTGTATACACAAGAAATGTATATCAAAACTTACACATTTTCATTGTACATACAGGAAATGTACATAAAAAACTTACACATTTTCATTGTATATTCAAGAAATGTACATCAAAACTTATACATTTTCATTGTACATACAACAAATGTACATAAAAACTTACACATGTTCCTTGTATATTCAAGAGATGTACATCAAAACTACACATTTTCATTGTATATACTAGAAATGTACATCAAAACTTACACATTTTCATTGTATATACAAGAAATGTACTTCAAAACTTACACATTTTAATTGTATATATAAGAAATGTACATCAAAACATACACATTTTCATTGTTTATACAAGAAATGTACATCAAAACATACACACTTTCATTGTACACTCAAGAAATGTACATCAAAACATACACATTTTCATTGTATATACAAGAAATGTACATCAAAACTTACACATTTTCATTGTATATACTAGAAATGTACATCAAAACTTACACATTTTTATTGTATATACAAGAAATGTACATCAAAACTTACACATTTACATTGAACATACAGGAAATGTACATCAAAAGCTTACATATTTTCATTGTATATGCAAGAAATGCACATCAAAAGTTACACATTTTCATTGTATATAAGGAAATGCACATCAAAACTTACACATTTTCATTGTATATACAAGAAATGTACATCAAAACATACACATTTTCATTGTATATACAAGAAATGTACATCATAACTTACACATTTTCATTGTGTATACAAGGAACGTACATCAAAACTAACACATTTTCATTGTACATACAAGAAATGTACATCACAAACTTACACATTTTCATTGTATATACAAGAAATGTACATCAAAACTTACACATTTTCAATGCATATACAAGAAATGTACATCAAAGCTGCACATTTTCATTGTACACTCAAGAAATGTACATCAAAACATAGATATTTTCATTGTACAAACAAGAAATGTACATCAAAACTTACACATTTTCATTGTATATACAAGAAATGTACATCAAAACTTACACATTTTCATTGTATATACAAGAAATGTACATCAAAACTTACACATTTTCATTGTATATACAAGAATTGTACATAAAGGCTCCCACATTTTCATTGTATATAGAAGAAATGTACATGAAAACATACACATTTTCATTGTATATACAAGAAATGTACATCAAAAGATACACATTTTCATTGTATATACAAGAAATGTACATCAAAACTTACACATTTTCTTTGTACACTCAAGAAATGTGAATCAAAACTTACACATTTTCATTGTATATACAAGGAATGTACATCAAAACATATACATTTTCATTGTACATACAAGAAATATACATCAAAACTTACACACATTCATAGTATATCAAGAAATGTACATCTAAACATACACATTTTCATTGTACACTCAAGAAATGTACATAGAAACTTACACATTTTCATTGTATATACAAGAAATGTACATCAAAACTTACACACTTTCATTGTATATACAAGCAATGTACATCAAAACTTACACACTTTCATTGTATATACAAGAATTGTACATCAAAACTTACACATTTTCATTGTATATACAAGAAATGTACATCAAAGCATACACATTTTCATTGTATATACAAGAAATATACATCAAAACTTACAAATTTTCATTGTATCTACCAGAAATGTACATGAAAACGTACACATTTTCGTTGTACATTCAAGAAATGTACATCAAAGCTTACACACTTTCATTGTATATACAAGAAATGTACATCAAAACTTACACATATTCATTGTATATACAAGAAATGCACTTCAAAACATACACATTTTCACATTATATACAAGAATGTACATCAAAACTTACACATTTTCATTGTACATACCTACAAGAAATGTACATCAAAACATACACATTTTCATTGTATATACAAGAAATGTACATCAAAACTACACATTTTCTTTGTATATACAAGAAATGTACTTCAAAACATACACGTTTTCATTGTATGTGCAAGAAATGTACATCAAAACTTACACATTTTCATTGTACATACAAGAAATGTACATCAAAACTTACACATTTTCATTGTATATACAAGAAATATACATCAAAACTACACATTTTCATTGTATATACAAGAAATGTGCATCAAAACTTACACATTTTCATTGTATATACAAGAAATGTACAGCAAAACAAACCTTTTCATTGTATATACAAGAAATGTACATCAAAACTACACATTTTCGTTGTACACTAAAGAAATGTACATCAAAACATACAGATTTTCATTGTGCACTCAAGAAATGTACATCAAAACTTACACATTTTCATTGTACACTCAAGAAATGTACATCAAAACATACACATTTTCATTGTATACTCAAGAAATGTACATCAAAGCTTACACATTTTCATTGTACACACAAGAAATGCACATCAAAAACTTACACATTTTCATTGTATGTGCAAGAAATGTACATCAAAACTTAGACATTTTCATTGTACATACAAGAAATGCACATCAAAAACTTACACATTTTCATTGTATGTGCAAGAAGTGTACATCAAAACTTACACATTTTCATTGTCCATACAAGAAATGTACATCAAAACTTACACATTTTCATTGTATATACAAGAAATATACATCAAAACTACACATTGTCATTGTATATACAAGAAATGTGCATCAAAACTTACACACCTTCATTGTATATACCAGAAATGTACATCAAAACTTACACATTTTCATTGTGTATACAAGAATTGTACATCAAAGCTCACACATTTTCATTGTATATACAAGAAATGTACATGAAAACATACACATTTTCATTGTATATACAAGAAATGTACATCAAAACTTACACGTTTACATTGTACATACAAGAAATGTACATCAAAACCTACACTATGTCATTGTACATAGAAGAAATGTACATCAAAAGTTACACATTTTCATTGTATATACAAGAATTGTACATCAAAGCTTACATATTTTCATTGTACATTAAAGAAATGTACATCAAAACTACACATTTTCATTGTATATACAAGAAATGTACTTCAAAACATAAACATTTTCATTTTATATACAAGAATGTACATCAAAACTTACACATTTTCATTGCACATACAAGAAATGTACATCAAAACATACACATGTTCATTGAATATACAAGAAATGTACATCAAAACTTACACATTTTCATTGTATATACAAGAAATGTACATCAAAACATACACATTTTCATTGTATATACAAGAAATATACATAAAAACATACACATTTTCATTGTATATACAAGAAATGTACAGCAAAACATAAACATTTTCATTGTATATACAAGAAATGTACATCAAAACTACACATTTTCGTTGTACACTAAAGAAATGTACATCAAAACATACACATTTTCATTGTACAGACAAGAAATGTAAATCAAAACTTACACATTTTCATTGTATATACAAGAAATGTATATCAAAACTTACACATTTTCATTGTGCACTCAAGAAATGTACATCAAAACTTACACATTTTCATTGTACACTCAAGAAATGTACATCAAAACATACACATTTTCATTGTATACACAAGAAATGTATATCAAAACTTACACATTTTCATTGTACATACAGGAAATGTACATAAAAAACTTACACATTTTCATTGTATATGCAAGAAATGTACATCAAAACTTATACATTTTCATTGTACATACAACAAATGTACATAAAAGCTTACACATGTTCCTTGTATATTCAAGAGATGTACATCAAAACTACAAATTTTCATTGTATATACTAGAAATGTACATCAAAACTTACACATTTTCATTGTATATACAAGAAATGTACTTCAAAACTTACACATTTTAATTGTATATATAAGAAATGTACATCAAAACATACACATTTTCATTGTTTATACAAGAAATGTACATCAAAACATACACACTTTCATTGTACACTCAAGAAATGTATATCAAAACATACACATTTTCATTGTATATACAAGAAATGTACATCAAAACTTACACATTTTCATTGTATATACTAGAAATGTACATCAAAACTTACACATTTTTATTGTATATACAAGAAATGTACATCAAAACTTACACATTTACATTGAACATACAGGAAATGTACATCAAAAGCTTACATATTTTCATTGTATATAAGGAAATGCACATCAAAACTTACACATTTTCATTGTATATACAAGAAATGTACATCAAAACATACACATTTTCATTGTATATACAAGAAATGTACATCATAACTTACACATTTTCATTGTGTATACAAGGAACGTACATCAAAACTTACACATTTTCATTGTACATACAAGAAATGTACATCACAAACTTACACATTTTCATTGTATATACAAGAAATGTACATCAAAACTTACACATTTTCAATGCATATACAAGAAATGTACATCAAAGCTGCACATTTTCATTGTACACTCAAGAAATGTACATCAAAACATAGATATTTTCATTGTACAAACAAGAAATGTACATCAAAACTTACACATTTTCATTGTATATACAAGAAATGTACATCAAAACTTACACATTTTCATTGTATATACAAGAAATGTACATCAAAACTTACACATTTTCATTGTATATACAAGAATTGTACATAAAGGCTCCCACATTTTCATTGTATATAGAAGAAATGTACATGAAAACATACACATTTTCATTGTATATACAAGAAATGTACATCAAAAGATACACATTTTCATTGTATATACAAGAAATGTACATCAAAACTTACACATTTTCATTGTACACTCAAGAAATGTGAATCAAAACTTACACATTTTCATTGTATATACAAGGAATGTACATCAAAACATATACATTTTCATTGTACATACAAGAAATATACATCAAAACTTACACACATTCATAGTATATCAAGAAATGTACATCTAAACATACACATTTTCATTGTACACTCAAGAAATGTACATAGAAACTTACACATTTTCATTGTATATACAAGAAATGTACATCAAAACTTACACACTTTCATTGTATATACAAGCAATGTACATCAAAACTTACACACTTTCATTGTATATACAAGAATTGTACATCAAAACTTACACATTTTCATTGTATATACAAGAAATGTACATCAAAGCATACACATTTTCATTGTATATACAAGAAATATACATCAAAACTTACAAATTTTCATTGTATCTACCAGAAATGTACATGAAAACGTACACATTTTCGTTGTACATTCAAGAAATGTACATCAAAGCTTACACACTTTCATTGTATATACAAGAAATGTACATCAAAACTTACACATATTCATTGTATATACAAGAAATGCACTTCAAAACATACACATTTTCACATTATATACAAGAATGTACATCAAAACTTACACATTTTCATTGTACATACCTACAAGAAATGTACATCAAAACATTCACATTTTCATTGTATATACAAGAAATGTACATCAAAACTACACATTTTCTTTGTATATACAAGAAATGTACTTCAAAACATACACGTTTTCATTGTATGTGCAAGAAATGTACATCAAAACTTACACATTTTCATTGTACATACAAGAAATGTACATCAAAACTTACACATTTTCATTGTATATACAAGAAATATACATCAAAACTACACATTTTCATTGTATATACAAGAAATGTGCATCAAAACTTACACATTTTCATTGTATATACAAGAAATGTACAGCAAAACAAACCTTTTCATTGTATATACAAGAAATGTACATCAAAACTACACATTTTCGTTGTACACTAAAGAAATGTACATCAAAACATACAGATTTTCATTGTGCACTCAAGAAATGTACATCAAAACTTACACATTTTCATTGTACACTCAAGAAATGTACATCAAAACATACACATTTTCATTGTATACACAAGAAATGTACATCAAAGCTTACACATTTTCATTGTACACACAAGAAATGCACATCAAAAACTTACACATTTTCATTGTATGTGCAAGAAATGTACATCAAAACTTAGACATTTTCATTGTACATACAAGAAATGCACATCAAAAACTTACACATTTTCATTGTATGTGCAAGAAGTGTACATCAAAACTTACACATTTTCATTGTCCATACAAGAAATGTACATCAAAACTTACACATTCTCATTGTACATACAAGAAATATACATCAAAACTACACATTGTCATTGTATATACAAGAAATGTGCATCAAAACTTACACACCTTCATTGTATATACCAGAAATGTACATCAAAACTTACACATTTTCATTGTGTATACAAGAATTGTACATCAAAGCTCACACATTTTCATTGTATATACAAGAAATGTACATGAAAACATACACATTTTCATTGTATATACAAGAAATGTACATCAAAACTTACACGTTTACATTGTACATACAAGAAATGTACATCAAAACCTACACAATGTCATTGTACATAGAAGAAATGTACATCAAAAGTTACACATTTTCATTGTATATACAAGAATTGTACATCAAAGCTTACATATTTTCATTGTACATTAAAGAAATGTACATCAAAACTACACATTTTCATTGTATATACAAGAAATGTACTTCAAAACATAAACATTTTCATTTTATATACAAGAATGTACATCAAAACTTACACATTTTCATTGCACATACAAGAAATGTACATCAAAACATACACATGTTCATTGAATATACAAGAAATGTACTTCAAAACATACACGTTTTCATTGTATGTGCAAGAAATGTACATCAAAACTTACACATTTTCATTGTACATACAAGAAATGTACATCAAAACTTACACATTTTCATTGTATATACAAGAAATATACATCAAAACTACACATTTTCATTGTATATACAAGAAATGTGCATCAAAACTTACACATTTTCATTGTATATACAAGAAATGTACAGCAAAACAAACCTTTTCATTGTATATACAAGAAATGTACATCAAAACTACACATTTTCGTTGTACACTAAAGAAATGTACATCAAAACATACAGATTTTCATTGTGCACTCAAGAAATGTACATCAAAACTTACACATTTTCATTGTACACTCAAGAAATGTACATCAAAACATACACATTTTCATTGTATACACAAGAAATGTACATCAAAGCTTACACATTTTCATTGTACACACAAGAAATGCACATCAAAAACTTACACATTTTCATTGTATGTGCAAGAAATGTACATGAAAACTTAGACATTTTCATTGTACATACAAGAAATGTACATCAAAACTTACACATTTTCATTGTATATACAAGAAATATACATTAAACTACACATTTTCATTGTATATACAAGAAATGTGCATCAAAACTTACACATTTTCATTGTATATACAAGAAATGTACATCAAAACTTACACATTTTCATTGTATATACAAGAATTGTACATCAAAGCTCACACATTTTCATTGTATATACAAGAAATGTACATGAAAACATAAACATTTTCATTGTATATACAAGAAATGTACATCAAAACTTACACGTTTTCATTGTACATACAAGAAATGTACATCAAAACCTACACATTTTCATTGTACATAGAAGAAATGTACATCAAAGCTACACATTTTCATTGTACAGACAAGAAATGTACATAAAAACATACACATGTTCATTGTATATACAAGAAATGTACATCAAAACTTACACATTTTCATTGTATATACAAGAAATGTACATGAACACACACACATTTTCATTGTATATACAAGAAATATACATAAAAACATACACATTTTCATTGTATATACAAGAAATGTACAGCAAAACATAAACATTTTCATTGTATATACAAGAAGTGTACATCAAAACTACACATTTTCGTTGTACACTAAAGAAATGTACATCAAAACATACACATTTTCATTGTACAGACAAGAAATGTAAATCAAAACTTACAGATTTTCATTGTATATACAAGAAATGTACATCAAAACATACACATTTTCATTGTATATACAAGAAATGTACATCACAACTTACACATTTTCATTGTATATACAAGAAATGTACATCAAAACTTACACATTTTGATTGTACATACAAGAAATGTACATCACAAACTTACACATTTTCATTGTATATACAAGAAATGTACATCAAAAACTTACACATTTTCATTGTATATACAAGAAATGTACATCAAAACTTACACATTTTCATTGTACATACAAGAAATGTACATCAAAACTTACACATTTTCATTGTACATACAAGAAATGTACATCAAAAACTTACACATTTTCATTGTATATACAAGATATGTACATCAAAACTTACACATTTTCATTGTACATACAAGAAATGTACATCAAAACTTACACATGTTCATTGTATATTCAAGAAATGTACATCAAAACTACACATTTTCATTGTATATACTAGAAACGTACATCAAATCTTACACATTTTCATTGTATATACAAGAAATGTACATCAAAACATACACATTTTGATTGTAAATACAAGAAATGTACATCAAAACTTACACATTTTTAATTGTATATACAAGAAATGTACGTCAAAACTTACACACTTTCATTGTATATAGAAGAAATGTACATCAAAACTTACACATTTTCATCAAGAAATGTACATAGAAACTTACACCTTTTCATTGTATATACCAGAAATGTACATCAAAACTTACACACTTTCATTGTATATACTAGAAATGTACATCAAAACTTACACATTTTTAGTGTATATACAAGAAATGTACATCAAAACTTACACATTTTCATTGTATATGCAAGAAATGCACATCAATAGTTACACATTTTCATTGTATATATGGAAATGCACATCAAAACTTACACATTTTCATTGTATATACAAAAATGTACATCAAAGCATACAAATTTTCATGGTATATACAAGAAATGTATATCAAAACTTAGACATTTTCATTGTATATACAAGAAATGTACATCAAAGCTTACACACTCTCATTGTATATAGAAGAAATGTACATCAAAACTTACACATTTGCATCAAGAAATGTACATAGAAACTTACACATTTTCATGGTATATACAAGAAATGTACATCCAAACTTACACACTTTCATTGTATATACAAGAAATGTACATCAAAACTTACACATTTTTATTGTATATACAAGAAGTGTACATCAAAACTTACACACTTTCATTGTACATACAGGAAATGTACATCAAAAGCTTACATATTTTCATTGTATAAGCAAGAAATGCACATCAAAACTTACACATTTTCATTGTATACACAAGAAATGTACATCAAAACATACACATTTTCATTGTATATACAAGAAATGTACATCACAACTTACACATTTTCATTGTATATACAAGAAATGCACATCAAAACTTACACATTTTCATTGTACATACAAGAAATGTACATCACAAACTTACACATTTTCATTGTATAAACAAGAAATGTACATCAAAACTTACACATTTTCATTGTATATACAAGAAATGTACATCAAGACTTACACATTTTCATTGTATATACAAGAAATGTACATCAAAGCTGCACATTTTCATTGTACACTCAAGAAATGTACATCAAAACATAGACATTTTCATTGTATATACAAGAAATTTACATCAAAACTTACACATTTTCATTGTGTATACAAGAAATGTACATCAAAACTTACACATTTTCATTGTACATACAAGAAATGTACATCAAAACATAGACATTTTCATTGTATATACAAGAAATGTACATCAAAACTTACACATTTTCATTGTGTATAGAAGAAATGTACATCAAAACTTACACATTTTCATTGTACATACAGGAAATGTATATCAAAACTTACACATTTTCATAGTATATACAAGAAATGTACATCAACACTTACACATTTTCATTGTACATACAAGAAATGTACATCAAAACTTACACATTTTCATTGTACATACAAGAAATGTACATCAAAAGATACACATTTTCATTGTATATACAAGAAATATACATCAAAACTTACACACATTCATTGTATTTCAAGAAATGTACATCTAAACATACACATTTTCATTGTACTCTCAAGAAATGTACATAGACACTTACACATTTTCATTGTATATACAAGAAATGTACATCAAAACTTACACATTTTCATTGTATATACAAGCAATGTACATCAAAACTTACACATTTTCATTGTATATACAAGAATTGTACATCAAAACTTACACATTTTCATTGTACATACAGGAAATGTACATCAAAAGCTTACATATTTTCATTGTATATGCAAGAAATGCACATCAAAAGTTACACATTTTCATTGTATATAAGGAAATGCACATCAATACTTACACATTTTCATTGTATACACAAGAAATGTACATCAAAACATACACATTTTCATTGTATATACAAGAAATGTACATCACAACTTACACATTTTCATTGTATATACAAGAAATGTACATCAAAGCTTACACATTTTCATTGTACATACAAGAAATGTACATCACAAACTTACACATTTTCATTGTATATACAAGAAATGTACATCAAAACTTACACATTTTCATTGTATATACAAGAAATGTACATCAAAACTTACACATTTTCATTGTATATACAAGAAATGTACATCAGAACTTACACATTTTCATTGTGTATAGAAGAAATGTACATCAAAACTTACACATTTTCATTGTACATACAGGAAATGTATATCAAAACTTACACATTTTCATAGTATATACAAGAAATGTACATCAACACTTACACATTTTCATTGTACATACAAGAAATGTACATCAAAACTTACACATTTTCATTGTACATACAAGAAATGTACATCAAAAGATACACATTTTCATTGTATATACAAGAAATATACATCAAAACTTACACACATTCATTGTATTTCAAGAAATGTACATCTAAACATACACATTTTCATTGTACTCTCAAGAGATGTACATAGACACTTACACATTTTCATTGTATATACAAGAAATGTACATCAAAACTTACACATTTTCATTGTATATACAAGCAATGTACATCAAAACTTACACATTTTCATTGTATATACAAGAATTGTACATCAAAACTTACACATTTTCATTGTACATACAGGAAATGTACATCAAAAGCTTACATATTTTCATTGTATATGCAAGAAATGCACATCAAAAGTTACACATTTTCATTGTATATAAGGAAATGCACATCAAAACTTACACATTTTCATTGTATACACAAGAAATGTACCTCAAAACATACACATTTTCATTGTATATACAAGAAATGTACATCACAACTTACACATTTTCATTATATATACAAGAAATGTACATCAAAGCTTACACATTTTCATTGTACATACAAGAAATGTACATCACAAACTTACACATTTTCATTGTATATACAAGAAATGTACATCAAAACTTACACATTTTCATTGTATATACAAGAAATGTACATCAAAACTTACACATTTTCATTGTATATACAAGAAATGTACATCAAAACTTACACATTTTCATTGTACACTCAAGAAATGTGTATCAAAACTTACACATTTTCATTGTATATGCAAGAAATGTACATCAAAACTTACACATTTTCATTGTACATACAGGAAAATGTATATTAAAACTCACACATTTTCATTGTACATACAGGAAATGTATATCAAAACTTACACATTTTCATTGTGTATACAAGAAATGTACATCAAAACTTACACATTTTCATTGTACATACAGGAAATGTATATCAAAACTTACACATCTTCATTGTATATACAAGAAATGTACATCAAAAGATACACATTTTCATTGTATATACAAGGAATGTACGTCAAAACATACACCTTTTTTAATTGTATATACAACAAATATACATCAAAACTTACACACTTTCATTGTATATCAAGAAATGTACATCTAAATATACACATTTTCATTGTATATCCAAGAAATGTACATCAAAACTTAAACATTTTCATTGTGCACTCAAGAAATGTACATCCAAACTTACACATTTTCATTGTATATACAAGAAATGTACATCAAAACATACACATTTTCATTGTATACACAAGAAATGTACATCAAAACTTACACATTTTCATTGTACATACAAGAAATGCACATCAAAAACTTACACATTTTCATTGTATGTGCAAGAAGTGTACATCAAAACTTACACATTTTCATTGTCCATACAAGAAATGTACATCAAAACTTACACATTTTCATTGTATATACAAGAAATATACATCAAAACTACACATTGTCATTGTATATACAAGAAATGTGCATCAAAACTTACACACCTTCATTGTATATACCAGAAATGTACATCAAAACTTACACATTTTCATTGTGTATACAAGAATTGTACATCAAAGCTCACACATTTTCATTGTATATACAAGAAATGTACATGAAAACATACACATTTTCATTGTATATACAAGAAATGTACATCAAAACTTACACGTTTACATTGTACATACAAGAAATGTACATCAAAACCTACACAATGTCATTGTACATAGAAGAAATGTACATCAAAAGTTACACATTTTCATTGTATATACAAGAATTGTACATCAAAGCTTACATATTTTCATTGTACATTAAAGAAATGTACATCAAAACTACACATTTTCATTGTATATACAAGAAATGTACTTCAAAACATAAACATTTTCATTTTATATACAAGAATGTACATCAAAACTTACACATTTTCATTGCACATACAAGAAATGTACATCAAAACATACACATGTTCATTGAATATACAAGAAATGTACATCAAAACTTACACATTTTCATTGTATATACAAGAAATGTACATCAAAACTTACACATTTTCATTGTATATACAAGAAATATACATATAAACATACACATTTTCATTGTATATACAAGAAATGTACAGCAAAACATAAACATTTTCATTGTATATACAAGAAATGTACATCAAAACTACACATTTTCGTTGTACACTAAAGAAATGTACATTAAAACATACACATTTTCATTGTACAGACAAGAAATGTAAATCAAAACTTACACATTTTCATTGTATATACAAGAAATGTATATAAAAACTTACACATTTTCATTGTGCACTCAAGAAATGTACATCAAAACTTACACATTTTCATTGTACACTCAAGAAATGTACATCAAAACATACACATTTTCATTGTATACACAAGAAATGTATATCAAAACTTACACATTTTCATTGTACATACAGGAAATGTACATAAAAAACTTACACATTTTCATTGTATATGCAAGAAATGTACATCAAAACTTATACATTTTCATTGTACATACAACAAATGTACATCAAGACTTACACATGTTCATTGTATATTCAAGAGATGTACATCAAAACTACACATTTTCATTGTATATACTAGAAATGTACATCAAAACTTACACACTTTCATTGTATATACAAGAAATGTACTTCAAAACTTACACATTTTCATTGTATATATAAGAAATGTACATCAAAACATACACTTTTTCATTGCTTATACAAGAAATGTACATCAAAACATACACACTTTCATTGTACACTCAAGAAATGTACATCAAAACATACACATTTTCATTGTATATACAAGAAATGTACATCAAAACTTACACATTTTCATTGTATATACTAGAAATGTACATCAAAACTTACACATTTTTATTGTATATACAAGAAATGTACATCAAAACTTACACATTTACATTGAACATACAGGAAATGTACATCAAAAGCTTACATATTTTCATTGTATATGCAAGAAATGCACATCAAAAGTTACACATTTTCATTGTATATAAGGAAATGCACATCAAAACTTACACATTTTCATTGTATATACAAGAAATGTACATCAAAACATACACATTTTCATTGTATATACAAGAAATGTACATCATAACTTACACATTTTCATTGTGTATACAAGGAACGTACATCAAAACTTACACATTTTCATTGTACATACAAGAAATGTACATCACAAACTTACACATTTTCATTGTATATACAAGAAATGTACATCAAAACTTACACATTTTCATTGCATATACAAGAAATGTACATCAAAGCTGCACATTTTCATTGTACACTCAAGAAATGTACATCAAAACATAGATATTTTCATTGTACAAACAAGAAATGTACATCAAAACTTACACATTTTCATTGTATATACAAGAAATGTACATCAAAACTTACACATTTTTATTGTGCACTCAAGAAATGTACATCAAAACTTACACATCTTCATTTTAAACTCAAGAATTGTACATCAAAACATACACATTTTCATTGTATATACAAGAAACGTACATCAAAACTTACACATTTTCATTGTACATACCAGAAATGTACATCAAAAACTTACACATTTTCATTGTATATGCAAGAAATGTACATCAAAACTTACACATTTTCATTGTACATACAAGAAATGTACATCAAAACTTACACATTTTCATTGTATATACAAGAAATATACATCAAAACTACACATTTTCATTGTATATACAAGAAATGTACATCAAAACTTACACATTTTCATTGTATATACAAGAATTGTACATCAAAACTTACACATTTTCATTGTATATACAAGAATTGTACATCAAGGCTCCCACATTTTCATTGTATATAGAAGAAATGTACATGAAAACATACACATTTTCATTGTATATACAAGAAATGTACATCAAACGATACACATTTTCATTGTATATACAAGAAATGTACATCAAAACTTACACATTTTCATTGTACACTCAAGAAATGTGAATCAAAACTTACACATTTTCATTGTATATACAAGGAATGTACATCAAAACATATACATTTTCATTGTATATACAAGAAATATACATCAAAACTTACACACATTCATAGTATATCAAGAAATGTACATCTAAACATACACATTTTCATTGCACACTCAAGAAATGTACATAGAAACTTACACATTTTCATTGTATATACAAGAAATGTACATCTAAACATACACATTTTCATTGTACACTCAAGAAATGTACATAGAAACTTACACATTTTCATTGTATATACAAGAAATGTACATCAAAACTTACACACTTTCATTGTATATACAAGCAATGTACATCAAAACTTACACACTTTCATTGTATATACAAGAATTGTACATCAAAACTTACACATTTTCATTGTATATACAAGAAATGTACATCAAAGCATACACATTTTCATTGTATATACAAGAAATATACATCAAAACTTACAAATTTTCATTGTATCTACCAGAAATGTACATGAAAACGTACACATTTTCGTTGTACATTCAAGAAATGTACATCAAAGCTTACACACTTTCATTGTATATACAAGAAATGTACATCAAAACTTACACATATTCATTGTATATACAAGAAATGTACTTCAAAACATACACATTTTCACATTATATACAAGAATGTACATCAAAACTTACACATTTTCATTGTACATACCTACAAGAAATGTACATCAAAACATACACATTTTCATTGTATATACAAGAAATGTACATCAAAACTACACATTTTCATTGTATATACAAGAAATGTGCATCAAAACTTACACATTTTCATTGTATATACAAGAAATGTACAGCAAAACAAACCTTTTCATTGTATATACAAGAAATGTACATCAAAACTACACATTTTCGTTGTACACTAAAGAAATGTACATCAAAACATACAGATTTTCATTGTGCACTCAAGAAATGTACATCAAAACTTACACATTTTCATTGTACACTCAAGAAATGTACATCAAAACATACACATTTTCATTGTATACACAAGAAATGTACATCAAAGCTTACACATTTTCATTGTATATACAAGAAATATACATCAAAACTACACATTTTCATTGTATGTGCAAGAAATGTACATCAAAACTTACACATTTTCATTGTACATACAAGAAATGTACATCAAAACTTACACATTTTCATTGTATATACAAGAAATATACATCAAAACTACACATTTTCATTGTATATACAGGAAATGTGCATCAAAACTTACACATTTTCATTGTATATACAAGAAATGTACTTCAAAACATACACGTTTTCATTGTATGTGCAAGAAATGTACATCAAAACTTACACATTTTCATTGTACATACAAGAAATGTACATCAAAACTTACACATTTTCATTGTATATACAAGAAATATACATCAAAACTACACATTTTCATTGTATATACAGGAAATGTGCATCAAAACTTACACATTTTCATTGTATATACAAGAAATGTACAGCAAAACAAACCTTTTCATTGTATATACAAGAAATGTACATCAAAACTACACATTTTCGTTGTACACTAAAGAAATGTACATCAAAACATACAGATTTTCATTGTGCACTCAAGAAATGTACATCAAAACTTACACATTTTCATTGTACACTCAAGAAATGTACATCAAAACATACACATTTTCATTGTATACACAAGAAATGTACATCAAAGCTTACACATTTTCATTGTACATACAAGAAATGCACATCAAAAACTTACACATTTTCATTGTATGTGCAAGAAATGTACATCAAAACTTAGACGTTTTCATTGTACATACAAGAAATGTACATCAAAACTTACACATTTTCATTGTATATACAAGAAATATACATCAAAACTACACATTTTCATTGTATATACAAGAAATGTGCATCAAAACTTACACATTTTCATTGTATATACAAGAAATGTACATCAAAACTTACACATTTTCATTGTGTATACAAGAATTGTACATCAAAGCTCACACATTTTCATTGTATATACAAGAAATGTACATGAAAACATAAACATTTTCATTGTATATACAAGAAATGTACATCAAAACTTACACGTTTTCATTGTACATACAAGAAATGTACATCAAAACCTACACATTTTCATTGTACATAGAAGAAATGTACATCAAAACTTACACATTTTCATTGTATATACAAGATTTGTACATCAAAGCTTACATATTTTCATTGTACATTAAAGAAATGTACATCAAAGCTACACATTTTCATTGCCCAGACAAGAAATGTACATAAAAACATACACATGTTCATTGTATATACAAGAAATGTACATCAAAACTTACACATTTTCATTGTATATACAAGAAATGTACATGAACACACATACATTTTCATTGTATATACAAGAAATATACATAAAAACATACACATTTTCATTGTATATACAAGAAATGTACAGCAAAACATAAACATTTTCATTGTATATACAAGAAGTGTACATCAAAACTACACATTTTCGTTGTACACTAAAGAAATGTACATCAAAACATACACATTTTCATTGTACAGACAAGAAATGTAAATCAAAACTTACAGATTTTCATTGTATATACAAGAAATGTACATCAAAGCATACACATTTTCATTGTATATACAAGAAATGTACATCACAACTTACACATTTTCATTGTATATACAAGAAATGTACATCAAAACTTACACATTTTCATTGTACATACAAGAAATGTACATCACAAACTTACACATTTTCATTGTATATACAAGAAATGTACATCAAAAACTTACACATTTTCATTGTATATACAAGAAATGTACATCAAAACTTACACATTTTCATTGTACATACAAGAAATGTACATCAAAACTTACACATTTTCATTGTACATACAAGAAATGTACATCAAAAACTTACACATTTTCATTGTATATACAAGATATGTACATCAAAACTTACACATTTTCATTGTACATACAAGAAATGTACATCAAAACTTACACATGTTCATTGTATATTCAAGAAATGTACATCAAAACTACACATTTTCATTGTATATACTAGAAACGTACATCAAATCTTACACATTTTCATTGTATATACAAGAAATGTACATCAAAACATACACATTTTGATTGTAAATACAAGAAATGTACATCAAAACTTACACATTTTTAATTGTATATACAAGAAATGTACGTCAAAACTTACACACTTTCATTGTATATAGAAGAAATGTACATCAAAACTTACACATTTTCATCAAGAAATGTACATAGAAACTTACACATTTTCATTGTATATACCAGAAATGTACATCAAAACTTACACACTTTCATTGTATATACTAGAAATGTACATCAAAACTTACACATTTTTAGTGTATATACAAGAAGTGTACATCAAAACTTACACACTTTCATTGTACATACAGGAAATGTACATCAAAAGCTTACATATTTTCATTGTATATGCAAGAAATGCACATCAAAACTTACACATTTTCATTGTATACACAAGAAATGTACATCAAAACATACACATTTTCATTGTATATACAAGAAATGTACATCACAACTTACACATTTTCATTGTATATACAAGAAATGTACATCAAAACTTACACATTTTCATTGTACATACAAGAAATGTACATCACAAACTTACACATTTTCATTGTATAAACAAGAAATGTACATCAAAACTTACACATTTTCATTGTATATACAAGAAATGTACATCAAGACTTACACATTTTCATTGTATATACAAGAAATGTACATCAAAGCTGCACATTTTCATTGTACACTCAAGAAATGTACATCAAAACATAGACATTTTCATTGTATATACAAGAAATTTACATCAAAACTTACACATTTTCATTGTGTATACAAGAAATGTACATCAAAACTTACACATTTTCATTGTACATACAAGAAATGTACATCAAAACATAGACATTTTCATTGTATATACAAGAAATGTACATCAAAACTTACACATTTTCATTGTGTATAGAAGAAATGTACATCAAAACTTACACATTTTCATTGTACATACAGGAAATGTATATCAAAACTTACACATTTTCATAGTATATACAAGAAATGTACATCAACACTTACACATTTTCATTGTACATACAAGAAATGTACATCAAAACTTACACATTTTCATTGTACATACAAGAAATGTACATCAAAAGATACACATTTTCATTGTATATACAAGAAATATACATCAAAACTTACACACATTCATTGTATTTCAAGAAATGTACATCTAAACATACACATTTTCATTGTACTCTCAAGAAATGTACATAGACACTTACACATTTTCATTGTATATACAAGAAATGTACATCAAAACTTACACATTTTCATTGTATATACAAGCAATGTACATCAAAACTTACACATTTTCATTGTATATACAAGAATTGTACATCAAAACTTACACATTTTCATTGTACATACAGGAAATGTACATCAAAAGCTTACATATTTTCATTGTATATGCAAGAAATGCACATCAAAAGTTACACATTTTCATTGTATATAAGGAATGCACATCAAAACTTACACATTTTCATTGTATACACAAGAAATGTACATCAAAACATACACATTTTCATTGTATATACAAGAAATGTACATCACAACTTACACATTTTCATTGTATATACAAGAAATGTACATCAAAGCTTACACATTTTCATTGTACATACAAGAAATGTACATCACAAACTTACACATTTTCATTGTATATACAAGAAATGTACATCAAAACTTACACATTTTCATTGTATATACAAGAAATGTACATCAAAACTTACACATTTTCATTGTATATACAAGAAATGTACATCAAAACTTACACATTTTCATTGTACACTCAAGAAATGTGTATCAAAACTTACACATTTTCATTGTATATGCAAGAAATGTACATCAAAACTTACACATTTTCATTGTACATACAGGAAAATGTATATTAAAACTTACACATTTTCATTGTACATACAGGAAATGTATATCAAAACTTACACATTTTCATTGTGTATACAAGAAATGTACATCAAAACTTACACATTTTCATTGTACCTACAGGAAATGTATATCAAAACTTACACATCTTCATTGTATATACAAGAAATGTACATCAAAAGATACACATTTTCATTGTATATACAAGGAATGTACGTCAAAACATACACCTTTTTTAATTGTATATACAACAAATATACATCAAAACTTACACACTTTCATTGTATATCAAGAAATGTACATCTAAATATACACATTTTCATTGTATATCCAAGAAATGTACATCAAAACTTAAACATTTTCATTGTGCACTCAAGAAATGTACATCCAAACTTACACATTTTCATTGTATATACAAGAAATGTACATCAAAACATACACATTTTCATTGTATACACAGGAAATGTACATCAAAACTTACACATTTTCATTGTACATACAAGAAATGCACATCAAAAACTTACACATTTTCATTGTATGTGCAAGAAGTGTACATCAAAACTTACACATTTTCATTGTCCATACAAGAAATGTACATCAAAACTTACACATTTTCATTGTATATACAAGAAATATACATCAAAACTACACATTGTCATTGTATATACAAGAAATGTGCATCAAAACTTACACACCTTCATTGTATATACCAGAAATGTACATCAAAACTTACACATTTTCATTGTGTATACAAGAATTGTACATCAAAGCTCACACATTTTCATTGTATATACAAGAAATGTACATGAAAACATACACATTTTCATTGTATATACAAGAAATGTACATCAAAACTTACACGTTTACATTGTACATACAAGAAATGTACATCAAAACCTACACATTGTCATTGTACATAGAAGAAATGTACATCAAAAGTTACACATTTTCATTGTATATACAAGAATTGTACATCAAAGCTTACATATTTTCATTGTACATTAAAGAAATGTACATCAAAACTACACATTTTCATTGTATATACAAGAAATGTACTTCAAAACATAAACATTTTCATTTTATATACAAGAATGTACATCAAAACTTACACATTTTCATTGCACATACAAGAAATGTACATCAAAACATACACATGTTCATTGAATATACAAGAAATGTACATTTAACTTACACATTTTCATTGTATATACAAGAAATGTACATCAAAACATACACATTTTCATTGTATATACAAGAAATATACATAAAAACATACACATTTTCATTGTATATACAAGAAATGTACAACAAAACATAAACATTTTCATTGTATATACAAGAAATGTACATCAAAACTACACATTTTCGTTGTACACTAAAGAAATGTACATTAAAACATACACATTTTCATTGTACAGACAAGAAATGTAAATCAAAACTTACACATTTTCATTGTATATACAAGAAATGTATATCAAAACTTACACATTTTCATTGTGCACTCAAGAAATGTACATCAAAACTTACACATTTTCATTGTACACTCAAGAAATGTACATCAAAACATACACATTTTCATTGTATACACAAGAAATGTATATCAAAACTTACACATTTTCATTGTACATACAGGAAATGTACATAAAAAACTTACACATTTTCATTGTATATGCAAGAAATGTACATCAAAACTTATACATTTTCATTGTACATACAACAAATGTACATCAAAACTTACACATGTTCATTGTATATTCAAGAGATGTACATCAAAACTACACATTTTCATTGTATATACTAGAAATGTACATCAAAACTTACACATTTTCATTGTATATACAAGAAATGTACTTCAAAACTTACACATTTTCATTGTATATATAAGAAATGTACATCAAAACATACACTTTTTCATTGTTTATACAAGAAATGTACATCAAAACATACACACTTTCATTGTACACTCAAGAAATGTACATCAAAACATACACATTTTCATTGTATATACAAGAAATGTACATCAAAACTTACACATTTTCATTGTATATACTAGAAATGTACATCAAAACTTACACATTTTTATTGTATATACAAGAAATGTACATCAAAACTTACACATTTACATTGAACATACAGGAAATGTACATCAAAAGCTTACATATTTTCATTGTATATGCAAGAAATGCACATCAAAGGTTACACATTTTCATTGTATATAAGGAAATGCACATCAAAACTTACACATTTTCATTGTATATACAAGAAATGTACATCAAAACATACACATTTTCATTGTATATACAAGAAATGTACATCATAACTTACACATTTTCATTGTGTATACAAGGAACGTACATCAAAACTTACACATTTTCATTGTACATACAAGAAATGTACATCACAAACTTACACATTTTCATTGTATATACAAGAAATGTACATCAAAACTTACACATTTTCATTGCATATACAAGAAATGTACATCAAAGCTGCACATTTTCATTGTACACTCAAGAAATGTACATCAAAACATAGATATTTTCATTGTACAAACAAGAAATGTACATCAAAACTTACACATTTTTATTGTGCACTCAAGAAATGTACATCAAAACTTACACATTTTCATTTTAAACTCAAGAATTGTACATCAAAACATACACATTTTCATTGTATACACAAGAAACGTACATCAAAACTTACACATTTTCATTGTACATACCAGAAATGTACATCAAAAACTTACACATTTTCATTGTATATGCAAGAAATGTACATCAAAACTTACACATTTTCATTGTACATACAAGAAATCTACATCAAAACTTACACATTTTCATTGTATATACAAGAAATATACATCAAAACTACACATTTTCATTGTATATACAAGAAATGTACATCAAAACTTACACATTTTCATTGTATATACAAGAAATGTACATCAAAAGTTACACATTTTCATTGTCTATACAAGAATTGTACATCAAGGCTCCCACATTTTCATTGTATATAGAAGAAATGTACATGAAAACATACACATTTTCATTGTATATACAAGAAATGTACATCAAACGATACACATTTTCATTGTATATACAAGAAATGTACATCAAAACTTACACATTTTCATTGTACACTCAAGAAATGTGAATCAAAACTTACACATTTTCATTGTATATACAAGGAATGTACATCAAAACATATACATTTTCATTGTATATACAAGAAATATACATCAAAACTTACACACATTCATAGTATATCAAGAAATGTACATCTAAACATACACATTTTCATTGTACACTCAAGAAATGTACATAGAAACTTACACATTTTCATTGTATATACAAGAAATGTACATCTAAACATACACATTTTCATTGTACACTCAAGAAATGTACATAGAAACTTACACATTTTCATTGTATATACAAGAAATGTACATGAAAACTTACACACTTTCATTGTATATACAAGCAATGTACATCAAAACTTACACACTTTCATTGTATATACAAGAATTGTACATCAAAACTTACACATTTTCATTGTATATACAAGAAATGTACATCAAAGCATACACATTTTCATTGTATATACAAGAAATATACATCAAAACTTACAAATTTTCATTGTATCTACCAGAAATGTACATGAAAACGTACACATTTTCGTTGTACATTCAAGAAATGTACATCAAAGCTTACACACTTTCATTGTATAACAAGAAATGTACATCAAAACTTACACATATTCATTGTATATACAAGAAATGTACTTCAAAACATACACATTTTCACATTATATACAAGAATGTACATCAAAACTTACACATTTTCATTGTACATACCTACAAGAAATGTACATCAAAACATACACATTTTCATTGTATATACAAGAAATGTACATCAAAACTACACATTTTCTTTGTATATACAAGAAATGTACTTCAAAACATACACGTTTTCATTGTATGTGCAAGAAATGTACATCAAAACTTACACATTTTCATTGTACATACAAGAAATGTACATCAAAACTTACACATTTTCATTGTATATACAAGAAATATACATCAAAACTACACATTTTCATTGTATATACAAGAAATGTGCATCAAAACTTACACATTTTCATTGTATATACAAGAAATGTACATCAAAACTACACATTTTCGTTGTACACTAAAGAAATGTACATCAAAACATACAGATTTTCATTGTGCACTCAAGAAATGTACATCAAAACTTACACATTTTCATTGTACACTCAAGAAATGTACATCAAAACATACACATTTTCATTGTATACACAAGAAATGTACATCAAAGCTTACACATTTTCATTGTACATACAAGAAATGCACATCAAAAACTTACACATTTTCATTGTATGTGCAAGAAATGTACATCAAAACTTAGACATTTTCATAGTACATACAAGAAATGTACATCAAAACTTACACATTTTCATTGTATATACAAGAAATATACATCAAAACTACACATTTTCATTGTATATACAAGAAACGTGCATCAAAACTTACACATTTTCATTGTATATACAAGAAATGTACATCAAAAGTTACACATTTTCATTGTATATACAAGAATTGTACATCAAAGCTCACACATTTTCATTGTATATACAAGAAATGTACATGAAAACATAAACATTTTCGTTGTATATACAAGAAATGTACATCAAAACTTACACGTTTTCATTGTACATACAAGAAATGTACATCAAAACCTACACATTTTCATTGTACATAGAAGAAATGTACATCAAAACTTACACATTTTCATTGTATATACAAGATTTGTACATCAAAGCTTACATATTTTCATTGTACATTAAAGAAATGTACATCAAAGCTACACATTTTCATTGTCCAGACAAGAAATGTACATAAAAACATACACATGTTCATTGTATATACAAGAAATGTACATCAAAACTTACACATTTTCATTGTATATACAAGAAATGTACATGAACACACATACATTTTCATTGTATATACAAGAAATATACATAAAAACATACACATTTTCATTGTATATACAAGAAATGTACAGCAAAACATAAACATTTTCATTGTATATACAAGAAGTGTACATCAAAACTACACATTTTCGTTGTACACTAAAGAAATGTACATCAAAACATACACATTTTCATTGTACAGACAAGAAATGTACATCACAAACTTACACATTTTCATTGTATATACAAGAAATGTACATCAAAACTTACACATTTTCATTGTATATACAAGAAATGTACATCAAAACTTACACATTTTCATTGTACATACAAGAAATGTACATCAAAACTTACACATTTTCATTGTACATACAAGAAATGTACATCAAAAACTTACACATTTTCATTGTATATACAAGATATGTACATCAAAACTTACACATTTTCATTGTACATACAAGAAATGTACATCAAAACTTACACATGTTCATTGTATATTCAAGAAATGTACATCAAAGCATACACATTTTCATTGTATATACAAGAAATGTACATCACAACTTACACATTTTCATTGTATATACAGGAAATGTACATCAAAACTTACACATTTTCATTGTACATACAAGAAATGTACATCACAAACTTACACATTTTCATTGTATATACAAGAAATGTACATCAAAAACTTACACATTTTCATTGTATATACAAGAAATGTACATCAAAACTTACACATTTTCATTGTACATACAAGAAATGTACATCAAAACTTACACATTTTCATTGTACATACAAGAAATGTACATCAAAAACTTACACATTTTCATTGTATATACAAGATATGTACATCAAAACTTACACATTTTCATTGTACATACAAGAAATGTACATCAAAACTTACACATGTTCATTGTATATTCAAGAAATGTACATCAAAACTACACATTTTCATTGTATATACTAGAAACGTACATCAAATCTTACACATTTTCATTGTATATACAAGAAATGTACATCAAAACATACACATTTTGATTGTAAATACAAGAAATGTACATCAAAACTTACACATTTTTAATTGTATATACAAGAAATGTACGTCAAAACTTACACACTTTCATTGTATATAGAAGAAATGTACATCAAAACTTACACATTTTCATCAAGAAATGTACATAGAAACTTACACATTTTCATTGTATATACCAGAAATGTACATCAAAACTTACACACTTTCATTGTATATACTAGAAATGTACATCAAAGCTTACACATTTTCATTGTATATACAAGCAATGTACATCAAAACTTACACATTTTCATTGTATATACAAGAATTGTACATCAAAACTTACACATTTTCATTGTACATACAGGAAATGTACATCAAAAGCTTACATATTTTCATTGTATATGCAAGAAATGCACATCAAAAGTTACACATTTTCATTGTATATAAGGAAATGCACATCAAAACTTACACATTTTCATTGTATACACAAGAAATGTACATCAAAACATACACATTTTCATTGTATATACAAGAAATGTACATCACAACTTACACATTTTCATTGTATATACAAGAAATGTACATCAAAGCTTACACATTTTCATTGTACATACAAGAAATGTACATCACAAACTTACACATTTTCATTGTATATACAAGAAATGTACATCAAAACTTACACATTTTCATTGTATATACAAGAAATGTACATCAAAACTTACACATTTTCATTGTATATACAAGAAATGTACATCAAAACTTACACATTTTCATTGTACACTCAAGAAATGTGTATCAAAACTTACACATTCTCATTGTATATGCAAGAAATGTACATCAAAACTTACACATTTTCATTGTACATACAGGAAAATGTATATTAAAACTTACACATTTTCATTGTACATACAGGAAATGTATATCAAAACTTACACATTTTCATTGTGTATACAAGAAATGTACATCAAAACTTACACATTTTCATTGTACATACAGGAAATGTATATCAAAACTTACACATCTTCATTGTATATACAAGAAATGTACATCAAAAGATACACATTTTCATTGTATATACAAGGAATGTACATCAAAACATACACATTTTCATTGTATATACAACAAATATACATCAAAACTTACACACTTTCATTGTATATCAAGAAATGTACATCTAAATATACACATTTTCATTGTACACTCAAGAAATGTACATAGTAACTTACACATTTTCATTGTATATACAAGAAATGTACATCTAAATATACACATTTTCATTGTACACTCAAGAAATGTACATAGAAACTTACACATTTTCATTGTATATACAAGAAATGTACATCAAAACTTATACACTTTCATTGTATATACAAGAAATGTACATCAAAACTTACACATTTTCATTGTATATACAAGAATGTACATCAAAACTTACACATTTTCATTCTATATGCAAGAAATGTACATCAAAACATACACATTTTCATTGTATCTACAATAAATGTACATAAAAACTTACACATTTTCATTGTATATACAAGAAATGTACATCAAAACCTACACATTATCATTGTATATACAAAACATGTACAGCAAAACAAACCTTTTCATTGTATATACAAGAAATGTACATCAAAACTACACATTTTCGTTGTACACTAAAGAAATGTACATCAAAGCATACAGATTTTCATTGTATAGACAAGAAATGTACATCAAAACTTACACATTTTCATTGTATATCCAAGAAATGTACATCAAAACTTAAACATTTTCATTGTGCACTCAAGAAATGTACATCCAAACTTACACATTTTCATTGTACACTCAAGAAATGTACATTAAAACATACATATTTTCATTGTATACACAAGAAATGTACATCAAAACTTACACATTTTCATTGTACATACAAGAAATGCACATCAAAAACTTACACATTTTCATTGTATGTGCAAGAAGTGTACATCAAAACTTACACATTTTCATTGTCCATACAAGAAATGTACATCAAAACTTACACATTTTCATTGTATATACAAGAAATATACATCAAAACTACACATTGTCATTGTATATACAAGAAATGTGCATCAAAACTTACACACCTTCATTGTATATACCAGAAATGTACATCAAAACTTACACATTTTCATTGTGTATACAAGAATTGTACATCAAAGCTCACACATTTTCATTGTATATACAAGAAATGTACATGAAAACATACACATTTTCATTGTATATACAAGAAATGTACATCAAAACTCACACATTTTCATTGTATATACAAGAAATGTACATCAAAACCTACACAATGTCATTGTACATAGAAGAAATGTACATCAAAAGTTACACATTTTCATTGTATATACAAGAATTGTACATCAAAGCTTACATATTTTCATTGTACATTAAAGAAATGTACATCAAAACTACACATTTTCATTGTATATACAAGAAATGTACTTCAAAACATAAACATTTTCATTTTGTATACAAGAATGTACATCAAAACTTACACATTTTCATTGCACATACAAGAAATGTACATCAAAACATACACATGTTCATTGAATATACAAGAAATGTACTTCAAAACTTACACATTTTCATTGTATATACAAGAAATGTACATCAAAACATACACATTTTCATTGTATATACAAGAAATATACATAAAAACATACACATTTTCATTGTATATACAAGAAATGTACAGCAAAACATAAACATTTTCATTGTATATACAAGAAATGTACATCAAAACTACACATTTTCGTTGTACACTAAAGAAATGTACATTAAAACATACACATTTTCATTGTACAGACAAGAAATGTAAATCAAAACTTACACATTTTCATTGCACATACAAGAAATGTACATCAAAACATACACATGTTCATTGAATATACAAGAAATGTACTTCAAAACTTACACATTTTCATTGTATATACAAGAAATGTACATCAAAACATACACATTTTCATTGTATATACAAGAAATATACATAAAAACATACACATTTTCATTGTATATACAAGAAATGTACAGCAAAACATAAACATTTTCATTGTATATACAAGAAATGTACATCAAAACTACACATTTTCGTTGTACACTAAAGAAATGTACATTAAAACATACACATTTTCATTGTACAGACAAGAAATGTAAATCAAAACTTACACATTTTCATTGTATATACAAGAAATGTATATCAAAACTTACACATTTTCATTGTGCACTCAAGAAATGTACATCAAAGCTTACACATTTTCATTGTACACTCAAGAAATGTACATCAAAACATACACATTTTCATTGTATACACAAGAAATGTATATCAAAACTTACACATTTTCATTGTACATACAGGAAATGTACATAAAAAACTTACACATTTTCATTGTATATGCAAGAAATGTACATCAAAAGTTATACATTTTCATTGTACATACAACAAATGTACATCAAAACTTACACATGTTCATTGTATATTCAAGAGATGTACATCAAAACTACACATTTTCATTGTATATACTAGAAATGTACATCAAAACTTACTAATTTTCATTGTATATACAAGAAATGTACTTCTAAACTTACACATTTTCATTGTATATATAAGAAATGTACATCAAAACATACAATTTTTCATTGTTTATACAAGAAATGTACATCAAAACATACACACTTTCATTGTACACTCAAGAAATGTACATCAAAACATACACATTTTCATTGTATATACAAGAAATGTACATCAAAACTTACACATTTTCATTGTATATACTAGAAATGTACATCAAAACTTACACATTTTTGTTGTATATACAAGAAATGTACATCAAAACTTACACATTTACATTGAACATACAGGAAATGTACATCAAAAGCTTACATATTTTCATTGTATATGCAAGAAATGCACATCAAAAGTTACACATTTTCATTGTATATAAGGAAATGCACATCAAAACTTACACATTTTCATTGTATATACAAGAAATGTACATCAAAACATACACATTTTCATTGTATATACAAGAAATGTACATCATAACTTACACATTTTCATTGTGTATACAAGGAACGTACATCAAAACTTACACATTTTCATTGTACATACAAGAAATGTACATCACAAACTTACACATTTTCATTGTATATACAAGAAATGTACATCAAAACTTACACATTTTCATTGCATATACAAGAAATGTACATCAAAGC
This sequence comes from Tenodera sinensis, assembly GCA_030765045.1. Classification (NCBI taxonomy): domain Eukaryota; kingdom Metazoa; phylum Arthropoda; class Insecta; order Mantodea; family Mantidae; genus Tenodera; species Tenodera sinensis. Next base: position 63,281,640 of record CM060966.1, on the reverse strand, counting down.
TGCACATTTTCATTGTACACTCAAGAAATGTACATCAAAACATAGATATTTTCATTGTACAAACAAGAAATGTACATCAAAACTTACACATTTTCATTGTATATACAAGAAATGTACATCAAAACTTACACATTTTTATTGTGCACTCAAGAAATGTACATCAAAACTTACACATTTTCATTTTACACTCAAGAATTGTACATCAAAACATACACATTTTCATTGTATACACAAGAAACGTACATCAAAACTTACACATTTTCATTGTACATACCAGAAATGTACATCAAAAACTTACACATTTTCATTGTATATGCAAGAAATGTACATCAAAACTTACACATTTTCATTGTACATACAAGAAATGTACATCAAAACTTACACATTTTCATTGTATATACAAGAAATATACATCAAAACTACACATTTTCATTGTATATACAAGAAATGTACATCAAAACTTACACATTTTCATTGTATATACAAGAAATGTACATCAAAACTTACACATTTTCATTGTATATACAAGAATTCTACATCAAGGCTCCCACATTTTCATTGTATATAGAAGAAATGTACATGAAAACATACACATTTTCATTGTATATACAAGAAATGTACATCAAAAGATACACATTTTCATTGTATATACAAGAAATGTACATCAAAACTTACACATTTTCATTGTACACTCAAGAAATGTGAATCAAAACTTACACATTTTCATTGTATATACAAGGAATGTACATCAAAACATATACATTTTCATTGTATATACAAGAAATATACATCAAAACTTACACACATTCATAGTATATCAAGAAATGTACATCTAAACATACACATTTTCATTGTACACTCAAGAAATGTACATAGAAACTTACACATTTTCATTGTATATACAAGAAATGTACATCAAAACTTACACACTTTCATTGTATATACAAGCAATGTACATCAAAACTTACACACTTTCATTGTATATACAAGAATTGTACATCAAAACTTACACATTTTCATTGTATATACAAGAAATGTACATCAAAGCATACACATTTTCATTGTATATACAAGAAATATACATCAAAACTTACAAATTTTCATTGTATCTACCAGAAATGTACATGAAAACGTACACATTTTCGTTGTACATTCAAGAAATGTACATCAAAGCTTACACACTTTCATTGTATATACAAGAAATGTACATCAAAACTTACACATATTCATTGTATATACAAGAAATGTACTTCAAAACATACACATTTTCACATTATATACTAGAATGTACATCAAAACTTACACATTTTCATTGTACATACCTACAAGAAATGTACATCAAAACATACACATTTTCATTGTATATACAAGAAATGTACATCAAAACTACACATTTTCTTTGTATATACAAGAAATGTACTTCAAAACATACACGTTTTCATTGTATGTGCAAGAAATGTACATCAAAACTTACACATTTTCATTGTACATACAAGAAATGTACATCAAAACTTACACATTTTCATTGTATATTAAAGAAATATACATCAAAACTACACATTTTCATTGTATATACAAGAAATGTGCATCAAAACTTACACATTTTCATTGTATATACAAGAAATGTACAGCAAAACAAACCTTTTCATTGTATATACAAGAAATGTACATCAAAACTACACATTTTCGTTGTACACTCAAGAAATGTACATCAAAACTTACACATTTTCATTGTACACATAAGAAATGTACATCAAAACTTACACATTTTCATTGTATGTGCAAGAAATGTACATCAAAACTTAGACATTTTCATTGTATATACAAGAAATATACATCAAAACTACACATTTTCATTATATATACAAGAAATGTGCATCAAAACTTACACATTTTCATTGTATATACAAGAAATGTACATCAAAACTTACACACTTTCATTGTATATACAAGAATTGTACATCAAAGCTCACACATTTTCATTGTATATACAAGAAATGTACATGAAAACATACACATTTTCATTGTATATACAAGAAATGTACATCAAAACTTACACGTTTTCATTGTACATACAAGAAATGTACATCAAAACCTACACATTTTCATTGTACATAGAAGAAATGTACATCAAAACTTACACATTTTCATTGTATATACAAGAATTGTACATCAAAGCTCACACATTTTCATTGTATATACAAGAAATGTACATGAAAACATACACATTTTCATTGTATATACAAGAAATGTACATCAAAACTTACACGTTTTCATTGTACATACAAGAAATGTACATCAAAACCTACACATTTTCATTGTACATAGAAGAAATGTACATCAAAACTTACACATTTTCATTGTATATACAAGATTTGTACATCAAAGCTTACATATTTTCATTGTACATTAAAGAAATGTACATCAAAACTACACATTTTCATTGTACAGACAAGAAATGTACATAAAAACATACACATGTTCATTGTATATACAAGAAATGTACATCAAAACTTACACATTTTCATTGTATATACAAGAAATGTACATGAAAACATACACATTTTCATTGTATATACAAGAAATATACATAAAAACATACACATTTTCATTGTATATACAAGAAATGTACAGCAAAACATAAACATTTTCATTGTATATACAAGAAGTGCACATCAAAACTACACATTTTCGTTGTACACTAAAGAAATGTACATCAAAACATACACATTTTCATTGTACAGACAAGAAATGTAAATCAAAACTTACAGATTTTCATTGTATATACAAGAAATGTACATCAAAACTTACACATTTTCATTGTGCACTCAAGAAGTGTACATCAAAACTTACACATTTTCATTGTACACTCAAGAAATGTACATCAAAACATACACATTTTCATTGTATACACAAGAAATGTACATCAAAACTTACACATTTTCATTGTACATACAGGAAATGTACATCAAAAACCTACACATTTTCATTGTATATGCAAGAAATGTACATCAAAACTTACACATTTTAATTGTACATACAAGAAATGTACATCAAAACTTACACATGTTCATTGTATATTCAAGAGATGTACATCAAAAAACTACACATTTTCATTGTATATACTAGAAATGTACATCAAAACTTACAAATTTTCATTGTATATACAAGAAATGTACATCAAAACTTACACACTTTCATTGTATATACAAGAAATGTACATCAAAACATACACATTTTCATTGTATATACAAGAAATGTACATCAAAACATACACACTTTCATTGTACACTCAAGAAATGTACATCAAAACATACACATTGTCATTGTATATACAAGAAATGTACATCAAAACTTACACATTTTCATTGTATATACAAGAAATGTACATCAAAAACTTACACATTTTCATTGTACACTCAAGAAATGTACATCAAAACATACACGTTTTCATTGTATATACAAGGAATGTACATCAAAACATACACATTTTCATTGTATATACAAGAAATGTACATCAAAACTTACACATTTTCATTGTATATACTAGAAATGTACATCAAAACTTACACATTTTCATTGTACATACTGGAAATGTACATCAAAAGCTTACATATTTTCATTGTATATGCAAGTAATGCACATCAAAAGTTACACATTTTCATTGTATATAAGCAAATGCACATCAAAACTTACACATTTTCATTGTATATACAAGAAATGTACATCAAAACATACACATTTTCATTGTATATACAAGAAATGTACATCACAACTTACATATTTTCATTGTATATACAAGAAATGTACTTCAAAACTTACACATTTTCATTGTACATACAAGAAATGTACATCACAAACTTACACATTTTCATTGTATATAAAAGAAATGTACATCAAAATTTACACATTTTCATTGTATATACAAGAAATGTACATCAAAGCTGCACATTTTCATTGTACACTCAAGAAATGTACATCAAAACATAGACATTTTCATTGTACATACAAGAAATGTACATCAAAACTTACACATTTTCATTGTGTATACAAGAAATGTACATCCAAACTTACACATTTTCATTGTACATACAAGAATGTACATCAAATCATAGACATTTCATTGTATATACCTAAATGTACATCAAAACTTACACATGTTCATTGTATATTCAAGAAATGTACATCAAAACTACACATTTTCATTGTATATACAAGAAATGTACATCACAACTTACACATTTTCATTGCATATAGAAGAAATGTACATCAAAACTTACACATTTTCATTGTACATACAAGAAATGTACATAAAAAACTTACACATTTTCATTGTATATACAAGAAATGTACATCAAAACTTACACATTTTCACTGTACATACAAGAAATGTACATCAAAACGTACACATTTTCATTGTACATACAAGAAATGTACATCAAAAACTTACACATTTTCATTGTATATACAAGATATGTACAGCAAAACTTTCACATTTTCATTGTCCATACAAGAAATGTACATCAAAACTTACACATGTTCATTGTATATTCAAGAAATGTACATCAAAACTACACATTTTCATTGTATATACTAGAAACGTACATCAAAACTTACACATTTTCATTGTATATACAAGAAATGTACATCAAAACATACACATTTTCATTGTAAATACAAGAAATGTACATCAAAACTTACACATTTTCATTGTATATACAAGAAATGTACGTCAAAGCTTACACACTTTCATTGTACATAGAAGAAATGTACATCAAAACTTACATATTTTCATCAAGAAATGTACATAGAAACTTACACATTTTCATTGTATATACAAGAAATGTACATCCAAACTTACACACTTTCATTGTATATACAAGAAATGTACATCAAAACTTACACATTTTTATTGTATATACAAGAAATGTACATCAAAAGTTACACATTTTCATTGTATATACAAGAAACGTACATCAAAAGCTTACAAATTTTCATTGTATATGCAAGAAATGCACATCAAAAGCTACACATTTTCATTGTATATAGGGAAATGGACATCAAAACTTACACATTTTCATTGTATATACAAGAAATGTACATCAAAATATACAGATTTTCATGGTATATACAAGAAATGTATATCAAAACTTAGACATTTTCATTGCATATACAAGAAATGTATATCAAAACTTAGACATTTTCATTGTATATACAAGAAATGTACATCAAAGCTTACATACTTTCATTGTATATAGAAGAAATGTACATCAAAACTTACACATTTTCATCAAGAAATGTACATAGAAACTTAAACATTTTCATTGTATATACAAGAAATGTACATCAAACCTTACACACTTTCATTGTATATACAAGAAATGTACATCAAAACTTACACATTTTTAATGTATATACAAGAAGTGTACATCAAAAGTTACACATTTTCATTGTACATACAGGAAATGTACATCAAAAGCTTACATATTTTCATTGTATATGCAAGAAATGCACATCAAAAGTTACACATTTTCATTGTATATAAGGAAATGTACATCAAAACTTACACATTTTCATTGTATACACAAGAAATGTACAACAAAGCATACACATTTTCATTGTATATACAAGAAATGTACATCACAACTTACACATTTTCATTGTATATACAAGAAATGTACATCAAAACTTACACATTTTCATTGTACATACAAGAAATGTACATCAAATCATACACATTTTCGTTGTATATACAAGAAATGTACATCAAAACATACACATTTTGATTGTATATACAACAAAATGTACATAAAAGATACACATTTTGATTGTATATACAAGAAATGTACAGCAAAACTTAAACATTTTCATTGTATATACCAGAAATGTACATCAAAACTACACATTTTCGTTGTACACTAAAGAAATGTACATCAAAACATACCCATTTTCATTGTACAAACAAGAAATGTACATCAAAACTTACACATTTTCATTGTATATACAAGAAATGTACATCAAAACATGCACATTTTCATTGTGTACTCAAGAAATGTACATCAAAACTTACACATTTTCATAGTACACTCAAGAAATGTACATCAAAACATGCACATTTTCATTGTATACACAAGAAACGTACATGAAAACTTACACATTTTCATTGTACATACAAGAAATGTACATAAAAAACTTACACATTTTCGTTGTACACTAAAGAAATGTACATCAAAGCATACAGGTTTTCATTGTACATACAAGAAATGCACATCAAAAACTTACACATTTTCATTGTATGTGCAAGAAATGTACATCAAAACTTACACATTTTCATTGTATATACAAGAAATGTACATCAAAGCTGCACATTTTCATTGTACACTCAAGAAATGTACATCAAAACATAGACATTTTCATTGTATATACAAGAAATGTACATCAAAACTCACACATTTTCATTGTATATACAAGAAATGTGCATCAAAACTTACACATTTTCATTGTATATACAAGAAATATACATCAAAACTTACACATTTTCATTGTATATACAAGAAATCTACATCAAAACTTACACGTTTTCATTGTACATACAAGAAATGTACATCTAAACCTACACATTTTCATCGTACATAGAAGAAATGTACATCAAAACTTACACATTTTCATTGTATATACAAGAATTGTACATCAAAGCTTACATATTTTCATTGTACATTAAAGAAATGTACATCAAAACTACACATTTTCATTGTATATACAAGAAATGTACTTCAAAACATACACATTTTCATTTTATATACAAGAATGTACATCAAAACTTACATATTTTCATTGCACATTCAAGAAATGTACATCAAAACATTCACATGTTCATTGTATACACAAGAAATGTACATCAAAACTTACACATTTTCATTTATATACAAGAAATGTACATCAAAACATACACATTTTCATTATATATACAAGAAATATACATAAAAACATACACATTTTCATTGTATATACAAGAAATGTACAGCAAAACATAAACATTTTCATTGTATATACAAGAAATGTACATCAAAACTACACATTTTCGTTGTACACTAAAGAAATGTACATCAAAACATACACATTTTCATTGTACACACAAGAAATGTAAATCAAAACTTACACATTTTCATTGTATATACAAGAAATGTACATCAAAACTTACACATTTTCATTGTGCACTCAAGAAATGTACATCAAAACTTACACATTTTCATTGTACACTCAAGAAATGTACATCAAAACATACACATTTTCATTGTATGCACAAGAAATGTACATCAAAACTTACACATTTTCATTGTACATACAGGAAATGTACATCAAAAACTTACACATTTTCATTGTATATGCAAGAAATGTACATCAAAACTTACACATTTTCATTGTACATACAAGAAATGTACATCAAAACTTACACATGTTCATTGTATATTCAAGAGATGTACATCAAAACTACACATTTTCATTGTATATACTAGAAATGTACATCAAAGCTTACAGATTTTCATTGTATATACAAGAAATGTACTTCAAAACTTACACATTTTCATAGTATATACAAGAAATGTACATCAAAACATACACATTTTCATTGTATATACAAGAAATGTACATCAAAACATACACATTTTAGTTGTACACTCAAGAAATGTACATCAAAACATACACATTTTCATTGTATATACAAGAAATGTACATCAAAACTTACACATTTTCATTGTATGTACAAGAAATGTACATCAAAAACTTACACATTTTCATTGTACACTCAAGAAATGTACATCAAAACATACACATTTTCATTGTATATACAAGGAATGGACATCAAAACATACACATTTTCATTGTATATACAAGAAATGTACATCAAAACTTACACATTTTCATTGTATATACAAGAAATGTACATCAAAGCTGCACATTTTCATTGTACACTCAAGAAATGTACATCAAAACATAGACATTTTCATTGTATATACAAGAAATGTACATCAAAACTTACACACTTTCATTGTATATACAAGAAATGTACATCAAAACTTACACATTTTCATTGTGTATACAAGAAATGTACATCTAAACATACACATTTTCATTGTACACTCAAGAAATGTACATAGAAACTTACACATTTTCATTGTATATACATGAAATGTACATCAAAACTTACACACTTTCATTGTCTATACAAGAAATGTACATCAAAACTTACACATTTTCATTGCAAATACAAGAAATGTGCATCAAAACTTTCACATTTTCATTGTATATACAAGAAATGTACATCAAAACTTACACATTTTCATTGTATATACAAGAATTGTACATCAAAGCTCACACATTTTCATTGTATAAACAAGAAATGTACATGAAAACATACACATTTTCATTGTATATACAAGAAATGTACATCAAAACTTACACGTTTTCATTGTACATACAAGAAATGTACATCAAAACTTACACATTTTCATTGTACATAGAAGAAATGTACATAAAAACTTACACATTTTCATTGTATATACAAGAATTGTACATCAAAGCTTACATATTTTCATTGTACATTAAAGAAATGTACATCAAAAGTACACATTTTCATTGTATATACAAGAAATGTACTTCAAAACATACACATTTTCATTGTATATACAAGAAATGTACATCAAAACTTACACACTTTCATTGTATATATAAGAAATGTACATCAAAACATACACACTTTTATTGTACACTCAAAAAATGTACATCAAAACATACACATATTCATTATATATACAAGGAATGTACATCAAAACATACACATTTTCATTGTATATACTAGAAATGTACATCAAAACTTACACATTTTCATTGTATATACAAGAAATGTACATCAAAACTTAAACATTTTCATGGTATATACAAGAAATGTGCATCAAAACATACACATTTTCATTGTATATACAAGAAATGTACATCAAAACATACACACTTTCATTGTACACTCAAGAAATTTACATCAAAACATACACATTTTCATTGAATATACAAGAAATGTACCTCAAAACTTACACATTTTCATTGTATATACAAGAAATGTACATCAAAGCTGCACATTTTCATCGTAAATACAAGAAATGTACATCAAAACTTACACATTTTCATTATATATACAAGAAATGTACATCAAAGCTTACACATTTTCCTTGTGTATACAAGAAATGTACATCAAAACTTACACATTTTCATTGTATATACAAGAAATGTACATCAGAAACTTACACACTTACATTGTATATACAAGAAGTGTACATCAAAGCTTACACATTTTCATTGTATATACAAGAAATGTGCATAGAAACTTACACATTTTCATTGTATATACAGGAAATGTACATCAAAACTTACACATTTTCATTGTATATACAAGAAATGTACATGAAAGCATACACATTTTCATTGTATATACAAGAAATATACATCAAAACCTACACGTTTTCATTGTATCTACCAGAAATGTACCTGAAAACGTACACATTTTCGTTGTACATTCAAGAAATGTACATCAAAGCTTACACATTTTCGTGTATATACAAGAAATGTACATCAAAACTTACACATTTTCATTGTACATACAAGAAATGTACATCAAAACTTACACATTTTCATTGTATATACTAGAAATGTACATCAAAACTTACACATTTTTATTAATTATACAAGAAATGTACATCAAAACTTACACATTTTCATTGTACATACAGGAAATGTACATCAAAAGCTTACATATTTTCACTGTATATGCAAGAAATGCACATCAAAAGTTACACATTTTCATTGTATATAAGGAAATGCAAATCAAAACTTACACATTTTCATTGTATATACAAGCAATGTACATCAAAACATACACATTTTCATTGTATATACAAGAAATGTACATCACAACTTACACATTTTCATTGTATATACAAGAAATGTACATCAAAACTTACACATTTTCATTGTACATTCAAGAAATGTACATCACAAGCTTACACATTTTCATTGTATATACAAGAAATGTACATCAAAGCTTACACATTTTCATTGTGCACTCAAGAAATGTACATAAAAACTTACACATTTTCATTCTACACTCAAGAAATGTACATCAAAACATACACATTTTCATTGTATACACAAGAAATGTACATCAAAGCTTACACATTTTCATTGTACATACAAGAAATGCACATCAAAAAATTACACATTTTCATTGTATGTGCAAGAAATTTACATCAAAACTTACACATTTTCATTGTATATACAAGAAATATACATCAAAACTACACATTTTCAATGTATATACAAGAAATGTGCATCAAAACTTACACATTTTCATTGTATATACAAGAAATGTACATCAAAACTTACACATCTTCATTGTATATACAAGAATTGTACATCAAAGCTCACACATTTTCATTGCATATACAATAAATGTACATGAAAACATACACATTTTCATTGTGTATACAAGAAATGTACATCAAAACTTACACGTTTTCATTGTACATACAAGAAATGTACATCAAAACCTACACATTTTCATTGTACATAGAAGAAATGTACATCAAAATTTACACATTTTCATTGTATATACAAGAATTGTACATCAAAGCTTAGATATTTTCATTGTACATTAAAGAAATGTACATCAAAACTACACATTTTCGTTGTATGTACAAAAAATGTACATCAAAACTTACACATTTTCATTGTGCACTCAAGAAATGTACATAAAAACTTACACATTTTCATTGTACACTCAAGAATTGTACATCAAAACATACAGATTTTCATTGTACAGACAAGAAAGGTACATCAAAACTTACACATTTTCATTGTGTATACAAGAAATGTACATCAAAACTACATATTTTCATTGTATATACAAGAAATGTGCATCAAAACTTACATATTTTCATTCTATATACAAGAAATGTACATAAAAACTTACACGTTTTCATTGTATATACAAGAATTGTACATCAAAGCTCACACACTTTCATTGTATATACAAGAAATGTACATGAAAACATACACATTTTCATTGTATATACAAGAAATGTGCATAATAACTTACACGTTTTCATTGTACATACAAGAAATGTACATCAAAACCTACACATTTTCATTGTACATTGAAGAAATGTACATCAAAACTTACACATTTTCATTGTATATACAAGAATTGTACATCAAAGCTTACATATTTTCATTGTACATTAAAGAAATGTACATCAAAACTACACATTTTCATTGTATATACAAGAAATGTACTTCAAAACATACACATTTTCATTGTATATACAAGAATTGTACATCAAAGCTTACATATTTTCATTGTATATTACAGAAATGTACATCAAGACATACACATTTTCATTTTATATACAAGAATGTACATCAAAACTTACACATTTTCATTGTATATACAAGAAATGTACATCAAAGCTCACACATTTTCATTGTATATACAAGAAATGTACATGAAAACTTACACATTTTCATTGTACACTAAAGAAATGTACATCAAAACATACAGAGTTTCATTGTACAGACAAGAAATGTACATCAAAACTTACACAATTTCATTGTATATACAAGAAATGTACATCAAAACTACATACTTTCATTGTATATACAAGAAATGTGCATCAAAACTTATACATTTTCATTCTATATACAAGAAATGTACATCAAAACTTACACATTTTCATTGTATATACAAGAATTGTACATGAAAGCTCACACACTTTCATTGTATATACAAGAAATGTACATGAAAACATACACATTTTCATTGTATATACAAGAAATGTGCATAAAAACTTACACGTTTTCATTGTACATACAAGAAATGTACATCAAAACCTACACATTTTCATTGTACATAGAAGAAATGTACATCAAAACTTACACATTTTCATTGTATATACAAGAATTGTACATCAAAGCTTACATATTTTAATTGTACATTAAAGAAATGTACATCAAAACTACACATTTTCATTGTATATACAAGAAATGTACTTCAAAACATACACATTTTCATTGTATATACAAGAGTTGTACATCAAAGCTTACATATTTTCATTGTATATTAAAGAAATGTACATCAAAACATACACATTTTCATTTTATATACAAGAATGTACATCAAAACTTACACATTTTCATTGCACATACAAGAAATGTACATCAAAACTACACATTTTCATTGTGTATACAAGAAATGTACTTCAAAACATACACATTTTCATTTTATATACAAGAATGTACATCAAAACTTACACATTTTCATTGTACATACAAGAAATGTACATCAAAGCATACACATTTTCATTGTATATACAAGAATTGTACATCAAAGCTTACATATTTTCATTGTACATACAAGAAATGTACTTCAAAACATACACATTTTCATTGTATATACAAGAATAGTACATCAAAACTACACATTTTCGTTGTACACTCAAGAAATGTACATCAAAGCATACACATTTTCATTGTATATACAAGAAATGTACATCAAAACTTACACATTTTCATTGTACATACAAGAAATGTACGTCAAAGCATACACATTTTCATTGTATATACAAGAAATGTACATCAAAACATACACATTTTCATTTTATATACAAGAATGTACATTAAAGCTTACACATTTTCATTGCATATACAAGAAATATACATCAAAACTACACATTTTCATTGTATATACAAAAATGTACTCCAAAACATACACATTTTCATTTTATATACAAGAATGTACATCAAAACTTACACATTTTCATTGTATATACAAGAAATGTACATGAAAACATACACATTTTCATTGTATATACAAGAAATATACATAAAAAGATACACATTTTCATTGTATATACAAGAAATGTACAGCAAAACATAAACATTTTCATTGTATATACAAGAAATGTACATCAAAACTACACATTTTCGTTGTACACTAAAGAAATGTACATCAAAACATACACATTTTCATTGTACAGACAAGAAATGTAAATCAAAACTTACACATTTTCATTGCATATACAAGAAATGTACATCAAAACTTACACATTTTCATTGTGCAGTCAAGAAATGTACATCAAAACTTACACATTTTCATTGTACACTCAAGAAATGTACATCAAAACTTACACATTTTCATTGTATGTGCAAGAAATTTACATCAAAACTTACACATTTTCATTGTACATACAAGAAATGTACATCAAAACTTACACATTTTCATTGTATATACAAGAAATATACATCAAAACTACACATTTTCAATGTATATACAAGAAATGTGCATCAAAACTTACACATTTTCATTGTATATACAAGAAATGTACATCAAAACTTACACATCTTCATTGTATATACAAGAATTGTACATCAAAGCTCACACATTTTCATTGCATATACAAAAAATGTACATGAAAACATACACATTTTCATTGTGTATACAAGAAATGTACATCAAAACTTACACGTTTTCATTGTACATACAAGAAATGTACATCAAAACCTACACATTTTCATTGTACATAGAAGAAATGTACATCAAAATTTACACATTTTCATTGTATATACAAGAATTGTACATCAAAGCTTAGATATTTTCATTGTACATTAAAGAAATGTACATCAAAACTACACATTTTCATTGTATGTACAAAAAATGTACATCAAAACTTACACATTTTCATTGTGCACTCAAGAAATGTACATCAAAACTTACACATTTTCATTGTACACTCAAGAAATGTACATCAAAACATACAGATTTTCATTGTACAGACAAGAAATGTACATCAAAACTTACACATTTTCATTGTGTATACAAGAAATTTACATCAAAACTACATATTTTCATTGTATATACAAGAAATGTGCATCAAAACTTACACATTTTCATTCTATATACAAGAAATGTACATAAAAACTTACACATTTTCATTGTGCACTCAAGAAATGTACATAAAAACTTACACATTTTCATTGTATATACAAGAAATATAATTCAAAACTTACACATTTTCATTGTACATACAAGAAATGTACATAAAAAACTTACACATTTTCATTGTATATGCAAGAAATATACATCTAAACTTACACATTTTCATTGTATATACAAGGAATGTACATCAAAGCATACACATTTTCATTGTATATACAAGGAATGTACATCAAAACTTACACATTTTCATTGTATATACAAGAAATGTACTTCAAAACTTACACATTTTCATTGTGCACTCAAGAAATGTACATAAAAACTTACACATTTTCATTGTATATACAAGAAATGTACATCAAAAACTTACACATTTTCATTGTATATGCAAGAAATGTACATCAAAACTTACACATTTTCATTGTATATACAAGGAATGTACATCAAAACATACACAGTTTCATTGTATATACAAGGAATGTACATCAAAACTACACATTTTCATTGTGCACTCAAGAAATGTACATAAAAACTTACACATTTTCATTGTATATACAAGAAATGTACATCAAAAACTTACACATTTTCATTGTATATGCAAGAAATGTACATCAAAACTTACACATTTTCATTGAATATATAAGGAATGTACATCAAAAACTTACACATTTTCATTGTATAAGCAAGAAATGTACATCAAAACTTACACATTTTCATTGTATATACAAGAAATGTACATCAAAAACTTACACATTTTCATTGTAAAGCAAGAAATGTACATCAAAACTTACACATTTTCATTGTATATACAAGGAATGTACATCAAAACTTACACATTTTCATTGTATATAGAAGAAATGTACTTCAAAACTTACACATTTTCATTGTACATACAAGAAATGTACATCAAAAACTTACACATTTTCATTGTATATGCAAGAAATGTACATCAAAACTTACACATTTTCATTGTATATGCAAGAAATGTACATCAAAACATACACATTTTCATTGTATATGCAAGAAATGTACATCAAAACTTACACATTTTCATTGTATATACATGAAATGTACTTCAAAATCTTACACATTTTCATTGTATATGCAAGAAATGTACATCAAAACTTACACATTTTCATTGTATATACAAGAAATGTACATCAAAAACTTACACATTTTCATTGTATATACAAGAAATGTACATCAAAAACTTACACATTTTCATTGTATATACAAGGAATGTACATCAAAACATACACACTTTCATTGTATATACAAGGAATGTACATCAAAACTACACATTTTCATTGTGCACTCAAGAAATGTACATCAAAACTTACACATTTTCATTGTAAATACAAGAAATGTACATCAAAACTACACATTTTCATTGTATATACAAGAAATGTACATCAAAACATACACATTTTCATTGTAAATACAAGAAATGTACATCAAAACATACACATTTTCATTGTAAATACAAGAAATGTACATCAAAACATACACATTTTCATTGTAAATACAAGAAATGTACATCAAAACATACACATTTTCATTGTATATGCAAGAAATGTACATCAAAACTACACACTTTCATTGTACATACAAGAAATGTACATCAAAACTTACGCACCTTCATTGTATATACAAGAAATGTACATCCAAACATACACATTTTCATTGTATATACAAGAAATGTACATCAAAACATACACATTTTCATTGTAAATACAAGAAATGTACATCAAAACATACACATTTTCATTGTAAATACAAGAAATGTACATCAAAGGATACACATTTTCATTGTAAATACAAGAAATGTACATCAAAACATACACATTTTCATTGTATATGCAAGAAATGTACATCAAAACTACACATTTTCATTGTACATACAAGAAATGTACATCAAAACTTACACACTTTCATTGTATATACAAGAAATGTACATCAAAACTTACACAATTTCATTGTATATACAAGAAATGTACATCAAAACTTACACATTTTCATTGTATATACAAGAAACGTACATCAAAACTACACATTTTCTTTGTATATACAAGAAATGTACATCAAAACTACACATTTTCGTTGTACACTAAAGAAATGTACATCAAAACATACACATTTTCATTGTACAGACAAGAAATGTAAATCAAAACTTACACATTTTCATTGCATATACAAGAAATGTACATCAAAACTTACACATTTTCATTGTGCAGTCAAGAAATGTACATCAAAACTTACACATTTTCATTGTACACTCAAGAAATGTACATCAAAACTTACACATTTTCATTGTATGTGCAAGAAATTTACATCAAAACTTACACATTTTCATTGTACATACAAGAAATGTACATCAAAACTTACACATTTTCATTGTATATACAAGAAATATACATCAAAACTACACATTTTCAATGTATATACAAGAAATGTGCATCAAAACTTACACATTTTCATTGTATATACAAGAAATGTACATCAAAACTTACACATCTTCATTGTATATACAAGAATTGTACATCAAAGCTCACACATTTTCATTGCATATACAATAAATGTACATGAAAACATACACATTTTCATTGTGTATACAAGAAATGTACATCAAAACTTACACGTTTTCATTGTACATACAAGAAATGTACATCAAAACCTACACATTTTCATTGTACATAGAAGAAATGTACATCAAAATTTACACATTTTCGTTGTATATATAAGAATTGTACATCAAAGCTTAGATATTTTCATTGTACATTAAAGAAATGTACATCAAAACTACACATTTTCATTGTATGTACAAAAAATGTACATCAAAACTTACACATTTTCATTGTGCACTCAAGAAATGTACATCAAAACTTACACATTTTCATTGTACACTCAAGAAATGTACATCAAAACATACAGATTTTCATTGTACAGACAAGAAATGTACATCAAAACTTACACATTTTCATTGTGTATACAAGAAATGTACATCAAAACTACATATTTTCATTGTATATACAAGAAATGTGCATCAAAACTTACACATTTTCATTCTATATACAAGAAATGTACATAAAAACTTACACATTTTCATTGTGCACTCAAGAAATGTACATAAAAACTTACACATTTTCATTGTATATACAAGAAATATAATTCAAAACTTACACATTTTCATTGTACATACAAGAAATGTACATAAAAAACTTACACATTTTCATTGTATATGCAAGAAATGTACATCTAAACTTACACATTTTCATTGTATATACAAGGAATGTACATCAAAGCATACACATTTTCATTGTATATACAAGGAATGTACATCAAAACTTACACATTTTCATTGTATATACAAGAAATGTACTTCAAAACTTACACATTTTCATTGTGCACTCAAGAAATGTACATAAAAACTTACACATTTTCATTGTATATACAAGAAATGTACATCAAAAACTTACACATTTTCATTGTATATGCAAGAAATGTACATCAAAACTTACACATTTTCATTGTATATACAAGGAATGTACATCAAAACATACACAGTTTCATTGTATATACAAGGAATGTACATCAAAACTACACATTTTCATTGTGCACTCAAGAAATGTACATAAAAACTTACACATTTTCATTGTATATACAAGAAATGTACATCAAAAACTTACACATTTTCATTGTATATGCAAGAAATGTACATCAAAACTTACACATTTTCATTGAATATACAAGGAATGTACATCAAAAACTTACACATTTTCATTGTATAAGCAAGAAATGTACATCAAAACTTACACATTTTCATTGTATATACAAGATATGTACATCAAAAACTTACACATTTTCATTGTAAAGCAAGAAATGTACATCAAAACTTACACATTTTCATTGTATATACAAGGAATGTACATCAAAACTTACACATTTTCATTGTATATAGAAGAAATGTACTTCAAAACTTACACATTTTCATTGTACATACAAGAAATGTACATCAAAAACTTACACATTTTCATTGTATATGCAAGAAATGTACATCAAAACTTACACATTTTCATTGTATATGCAAGAAATGTACATCAAAACATACACATTTTCATTGTATATGCAAGAAATGTACATCAAAACTTACACATTTTCATTGTATATACATGAAATGTACTTCAAAAACTTACACATTTTCATTGTATATGCAAGAAATGTACATCAAAACTTACACATTTTCATTGTATATACAAGAAATGTTCATCAAAAACTTACACATTTTCATTGTATATACAAGAAATGTACATCAAAAACTTACACATTTTCATTGTATATACAAGGAATGTACATCAAAACATACACACTTTCATTGTATATACAAGGAATGTACATCAAAACTACACATTTTCATTGTGCACTCAAGAAATGTACATCAAAACTTACACATTTTCATTGTAAATACAAGAAATGTACATCAAAACTACACATTTTCATTGTATATACAAGAAATGTACATCAAAACATACACATTTTCATTGTAAATACAAGAAATGTACATCAAAACATACACATTTTCATTGTAAATACAAGAAATGTACATCAAAACATACACATTTTCATTGTAAATACAAGAAATGTACATCAAAACATACACATTTTCATTGTATATGCAAGAAATGTACATCAAAACTACACACTTTCATTGTACATACAAGAAATGTACATCAAAACTTACACACCTTCATTGTATATACAAGAAATGTACATCAAAACATACACATTTTCATTGTATATACAAGAAATGTACATCAAAACATACACATTTTCATTGTAAATACAAGAAATGTACATCAAAACATACACATTTTCATTGTAAATACAAGAAATGTACATCAAAGGATACACATTTTCATTGTAAATACAAGAAATGTACATCAAAACATACACATTTTCATTGTATATGCAAGAAATGTACATCAAAACTACACATTTTCATTGTACATACAAGAAATGTACATCAAAACTTACACACTTTCATTGTATATACAAGAAATGTACATCAAAACTTACACAATTTCATTGTATATACAAGAAATGTACATCAAAACTTACACATTTTCATTGTATATACAAGAAACGTACATCAAAACTACACATTTTCTTTGTATATACAAGAAATGTACATCAAAACTACACATTTTCATTGTACATACAAGAAATGTACATCAAAACTTACACACTTTCATTGTATATACAAGAAATGTACAGCAAAACTACACATTTTCGTTGTACACTAAAGAAATGTACATCAAAACATACACATTTTCATTGTACAGACAAGAAATGTACATCAAAACTTACACATTTTCATTGTATATACAAGAAATGTACATCAAAACTTACACATTTTCATTGTACATACAAGAAATGTACATCAAAACATACACATCTTCATTGTACATACAAGAAATGTACATCAAAACTTACACATTTTCATTGTACATACAAGAAACGTACATCAAAGCTACACATTTTCTTTGTATATACAAGAAATGTACTTCAAAACATACACATTTTCATTGTATATACAAGAATCTACATCAAAACTTACACATTTTCATTGTACATACAAGAAATGTACATCAAAACATACACATTTTCATTGTATATACAATAAATGTACATCAAAACTTACACATTTTCATTGTATATACAAGAAATGTACATCAAAACATACACATTTTCATTGTATATACAATAAATGTACATCAAAACTTACACATTTTCATTGTATATACAATAAATGTACTTCAAAACTTACACATTTTCATTGTACATACAAGAAATGAACATTAAAACATACACATCTTCATTGTATATACAATAAATGTACATCATAGCTTACACATTTTCATTGTATATACAAGAAATGTACATCAAAACATACACATTTTCATTGTATATACAAGAAATGTACATCAAAACATACACATTTTCATTGTATATACAAGAAATGTACATCAAAACTACACATTTTCGTTGTACACTAAAGAAATGTACATCAAAACATACACATTTTCATTGTACAGACAAGAAATGTACATCAAAACCTACACATTTTCATTGTATATACAAGAAATGTACATCAAAACTTACCCATTTTCATTGTGCACTCAAGAAATGTACATCAAAACTTACAAATTTTCATTGTACACTCAAGAAATGTACATCAAAACATACACACTTTCATTGTATACACAAGAAATGTACATCAAAACTTACACATTTTCATTGTACATACAAGAAATGCACATCAAAAACTTACACATTTTCATAGTATATGCAAGAAATGTACATCAAAACTTACACATTTTCATTGTACATACAGGAAATGTACATCAAAAGCTTACATATTTTCACAGTATATGCAAGAAATGCACATCAAAAGTTACACATTTTCATTGTATATAAGGAAACGCAAATCAAAACTTACACATTTTCATTGTATATACAAGCAATGTACATCAAAACATACACATTTTCATTGTATATACAAGAAATGTACATCACAACTTACACATTTTCATTGTATATACAAGAAATGTACATCAAAACTTACACATTTTCATTGTACACTCAAGAAATGTACATCACAAGCTTACACATTTTCATTGTATATACAAGAAATGTACATCAAAGCTTACACATTTTCAATGTGCACTCAAGAAATGTACATCAAAACTTACACATTTTCATTCTACACTCAAGAAATGTACATCAAAACATACACATTTTCATTGTATACACAAGAAATGTACATCAAAGCTTACACATTTTCATTGTACATACAAGAAATGCACATCAAAAAATTACACATTTTCATTGTATGTGCAAGAAATTTACATCAAAACTTACACATTTTCATTGTATACACAAGAAATATACATCAAAACTACACATTTTCAATGTATATACAAGAAATGTGCATCAAAACTTACACATTTTCATTGTATATACAAGAAATGTACATCAAAACTTACACATCTTCATTGTATATACAAGAATTGTACATCAAAGCTCACACATTTTCATTGCATATACAATAAATGTACATGAAAACTTACACGTTTTCATTGTACATACAAGAAATGTACATCAAAACCTACACATTTTCATTGTACATAGAAGAAATGTACATCAAAATTTACACATTTTCATTGTAAATACAAGAATTGTACATCAAAGCTTAGATATTTTCATTGTACATTAAAGAAATGTACATCAAAACTACACATTTTCATTGTATGTACAAAAAATGTACATCAAAACTTACACATTTTCATTGTGCACTCAAGAAATGTACATCAAAACTTACACATTTTCATTGTACACTCAAGAATTGTACATCAAAACATACAGATTTTCATTGTACAGACAAGAAAGGTACATCAAAACTTACACATTTTCATTGTGTATACAAGAAATGTACATCAAAACTACATATTTTCATTGTATATACAAGAAATGTGCATCAAAACTTACACATTTTCATTCTATATACAAGAAATGTACATAAAAACTTACACGTTTTCATTGTATATACAAGAATTGTACATCAAAGCTCACACACTTTCATTGTATATACAAGAAATGTACATGAAAACATACACATTTTCATTGTATATACAAGAAATGTGCATAATAGCTTACACGTTTTCATTGTACATACAAGAAATGTACATCAAAACCTACACATTTTCATTGTACATTGAAGAAATGTACATCAAAACTTACACATTTTCATTGTATATACAAGAATTGTACATCAAAGCTTACATATTTTCATTGTACATTAAAGAAATGTACATCAAAACTACACATTTTCATTGTATATACAAGAAATGTACTTCAAAACATACACATTTTAATTGTATATACAAGAATTGTACATCAAAGCTTACATATTTTCATTGTATATTACAGAAATGTACATCAAAACATACACATTTTCATTTTATATACAAGAATGTCCATCAAAACTTACACATTTTCATTGTATATACAAGAAATGTACATCAAAGCTCACACATTTTCATTGTATATACAAGAAATGTACATGAAAACTTACACATTTTCATTGTACACTAAAGAAATGTACATCAAAACATACAGAGTTTCATTGTACAGACAAGAAATGTACATCAAAACTTACACAATTTCATTGTATATACAAGAAATGTACATCAAAACTACATATTTTCATTGTATATACAAGAAATGTGCATCAAAACTTATACATTTTCATTCTATATACAAGAAATGTACATCAAAACTTACACATTTTCATTGTATATACAAGAATTGTACATCAAAGCTCACACACTTTCATTGTATATACAAGAAATGTACATGAAAACATACACATTTTCATTGTATATACAAGAAATGTGCATAAAAACTTACACGTTTTCATTGTACATACAAGAAATGTACATCAAAACCTACACATTTTCATTGTACATAGAAGAAATGTACATCAAAACTTACACATTTTCATTGTATATACAAGAATTGTACATCAAAGCTTACATATTTTAATTGTACATTAAAGAAATGTACATCAAAACTACACATTTTCATTGTATATACAAGAAATGTACTTCAAAACATTCACATTTTCATTGTATATACAAGAATTGTACATCAAAGCTTACATATTTTCATTGTATATTAAAGAAATGTACATCAAAACATACACATTTTCATTTTATATACAAGAATGTACATCAAAACTTACACATTTTCATTGCACATACAAGAAATGTACATCAAAACTACACATTTTCATTGTGTATACAAGAAATGTACTTCAAAACATACACATTTTCATTTTATATACAAGAATGTACATCAAAACTTACACATTTTCATTGCACATACAAGAAATGTACATCAAAACTACACAGTTTCATTGTATATACAAGAACTGTACATCAAAACTTACACATTTTCATTGTATATACAAGAATTGTACATCAAAGCTTACATATTTTCATTGTACATACAAGAAATGTACATCAAAGCATACACATTTTCATTGTATATACAAGAAATGTACATCAAAACTTACACATTTTCATTGTACATACAAGAAATGTACATCAAAGCATACACATTTTCATTGTATATACAAGAATTGTACATCAAAGCTTACATATTTTCATTGTACATACAAAAAATGTACTTCAAAACATACACATTTTCATTGTATATACAAGAATAGTACATCAAAACTACACATTTTCGTTGTACACTCAAGAAATGTACATCAAAGCATACACATTTTCATTGTATATACAAGAAATGTACATCAAAACTTACACATTTTCATTGTACATACAAGAAATGTACGTCAAAGCATACACATTTTCATTGTATATACAAGAAATGTACATCAAAACATACACATTTTCATTTTATATACAAGAATGTACATTAAAGCTTACACATTTTCATTGTATATACAAGAAATATACATCAAAACTACACATTTTCATTGTATATACAAAAATGTACTCCAAAACATACACATTTTCATTTTATATACAAGAATGTACATCAAAACTTACACATTTTCATTGTATATACAAGAAATGTACATGAAAACATACACATTTTCATTGTATATACAAGAAATATACATAAAAAGATACACATTTTCATTGTATATACAAGAAATGTACAGCAAAACATAAACATTTTCATTCTATATACAAGAAATGTACATCAAAACTACACATTTTCGTTGTACACTAAAGAAATGTACATCAAAACATACACATTTTCATTGTACAGACAAGAAATGTAAATCAAAACTTACACATTTTCATTGCATATACAAGAAATGTACATCAAAACTTACACATTTTCATTGTGCAGTCAAGAAATGTACATCAAAACTTACACATTTTCATTGTACACTCAAGAAATGTACATCAAAACTTACACATTTTCATTGTATGTGCAAGAAATTTACATCAAAACTTACACATTTTCATTGTACATACAAGAAATGTACATCAAAACTTACACATTTTCATTGTATATTTCAGAAATGTACATCAAAACATACACATTTTCATTTTATATACAAGAATGTCCATCAAAACTTACACATTTTCATTGTATATACTAGAAATGTACATCAAAGCTCACACATTTTCATTGTATATACAAGAAATGTACATGAAAACTTACACATTTTCATTGTACACTAAAGAAATGTACATCAAAACATACAGAGTTTCATTGTACAGACAAGAAATGTACATCAAAACTTACACAATTTCATTGTATATACAAGAAATGTACATCAAAACTACATATTTTCATTGTATATACAAGAAATGTGCATCAAAACTTATACATTTTCATTCTATATACAAGAAATGTACATCAAAACTTACACATTTTCATTGTATATACAAGAATTGTACATCAAAGCTCACACACTTTCATTGTATATACAAGAAATGTACATGAAAACATACACATTTTCATTGTATATACAAGAAATGTGCATAAAAACTTACACGTTTTCATTGTACATACAAGAAATGTACATCAAAGCCTACACATTTTCATTGTACATAGAAGAAATGTACATCAAAACTTACACATTTTCATTGTATATACAAGAATTGTACATCAAAGCTTACATATTTTAATTGTACATTAAAGAAATGTACATCAAAACTACACATTTTCATTGTATATACAAGAAATGTACTTCAAAACATACACATTTTCATTGTATATACAAGAATTGTACATCAAAGCTTACATATTTTCATTGTATATTAAAGAAATGTACATCAAAACATACACATTTTCATTTTATATACAAGAATGTACATCAAAACTTACACATTTTCATTGCACATACAAGAAATGTACATCAAAACTACACATTTTCATTGTGTATACAAGAAATGTACTTCAAAACATACACATTTTCATTTTATATACAAGAATGTACATCAAAACTTACACATTTTCATTGCACATACAAGAAATGTACATCAAAACTACACAGTTTCATTGTATATACAAGAACTGTACATCAAAACTTACACATTTTCATTGTATATACAAGAATTGTACATCAAAGCTTACATATTTTCATTGTACATACAAGAAATGTACATCAAAGCATACACATTTTCATTGTATATACAAGAAATGTACATCAAAACTTACACATTTTCATTGTACATACAAGAAATGTACATCAAAGCATACACATTTTCATTGTATATACAAGAATTGTACATCAAAGCTTACATATTTTCATTGTACATACAAAAAATGTACTTCAAAACATACACATTTTCATTGTATATACAAGAATAGTACATCAGAACTACACATTTTCGTTGTACACTCAAGAAATGTACATCAAAGCATACACATTTTCATTGTATATACAAGAAATGTACATCAAAACTTACACATTTTCATTGTACATACAAGAAATGTACGTCAAAGCATACACATTTTCATTGTATATACAAGAAATGTACATCAAAACATACACATTTTCATTTTATATACAAGAATGTACATTAAAGCTTACACATTTTCATTGTATATACAAGAAATATACATCAAAACTACACATTTTCATTGTATATACAAAAATGTACTCCAAAACATACACATTTTCATTTTATATACAAGAATGTACAACAAAACTTACACATTTTCATTGTATATACAAGAAATGTACATGAAAACATACACATTTTCATTGTATATACAAGAAATATACATAAAAAGATACACATTTTCATTGTATATACAAGAAATGTACAGCAAAACATAAACATTTTCATTGTATATACAAGAAATGTACATCAAAACTACACATTTTCGTTGTACACTAAAGAAATGTACATCAAAACATACACATTTTCATAGTACAGACAAGAAATGTAAATCAAAACTTACACATTTTCATTGCATATACAAGAAATGTACATCAAAACTTACACATTTTCATTGTGCAGTCAAGAAATGTACATCAAAACTTACACATTTTCATTGTACACTCAAGAAATGTACATCAAAACTTACACATTTTCATTGTATGTGCAAGAAATTTACATCAAAACTTACACATTTTCATTGTACATACAAGAAATGTACATCAAAACTTACACATTTTCATTGTATATACAAGAAATATACATCAAAACTACACATTTTCAATGTATATACAAGAAATGTGCATCAAAACTTACACATTTTCATTGTATATACAAGAAATGTACATCAAAACTTACACATCTTCATTGTATATACAAGAATTGTACATCAAAGTTCACACATTTTCATTGCATATACAATAAATGTACATGAAAACATACACATTTTCATTGTGTATACAAGAAATGTACATCAAAACTTACACGTTTTCATTGTACATACAAGAAATGTACATCAAAACCTACACATTTTCATTGTACATAGAAGAAATGTACATCAAAATTTACACATTTTCATTGTATATACAAGAATTGTACATCAAAGCTTAGATATTTTCATTGTACATTAAAGAAATGTACACCAAAACTACACATTTTCATTGTATGTACAAAAAATGTACATCAAAACTTACACATTTTCATTGTGCACTCAAGAAATGTACATCAAAACTTACACATTTTCATTGTACACTCAAGAAATGTACATCAAAACATACAGATTTTCATTGTACAGACAAGAAATGTACATCAAAACTTACACATTTTCATTGTGTATACAAGAAATGTACATCAAAGCTACATATTTTCATTGTATATACAAGAAATGTGCATCAAAACTTACACATTTTCATTGTATATACAAGAAATGTGCATAAAAACTTACACGTTTTCATTGTACATACAAGAAATGTACATCAAAACCTACACATTTTCATTGTACATAGAAGAAATGTACATCAAAACTTACACATTTTCATTGTATATACAAGAATTGTACATCAAAGCTTACATATTTTAATTGTACATTAAAGAAATGTACATCAAAACTACACATTTTCATTGTATATACAAGAAATCTACTTCAAAACATACACATTTTCATTGTATATACAAGAATTGTACATCAAAACTTACATATTTTCATTGTATATTAAAGAAATGTACATCAAAGCATACACATTTTCATTTTATATACAAGAATGTACATCAAAACTTACACATTTTCATTGCACATACAAGAAATGTACATCAAAACTACACATTTTCATTGTGTATACAAGAAATATACTTCAAAACATACACATTTTCATTTTATATACAAGAATGTACATCAAAACTTACACATTTTCATTGCACATACAAGAAATGTACATCAAAACTACACATTTTCATTGTATATACAAGAACTGTACATCAAAACTTACACATTTTCATTGTATATACAAGAATTGTACATCAAAGCTTACATATTTTCATTGTACATACAAGAAATGTACATCAAAGCAAACACATTTTCATTGTATATACAAGAAATGTACATCAAAACTTACACATTTTCATTGTACATACAAGAAATGTACATCAAAGCATACACATTTTCATTGTATATACAAGAATTGTACATCAAAGCTTACATATTTTCATTGTACATACAAGAAATGTACTTCAAAACATACACATTTTCATTGTATATACAAGAATAGTACATCAAAACTACACATTTTCGTTGTACACTCAAGAAATGTACATCAAAGCATACACATTTTCATTGTATATACAAGAAATGTACATCAAAACTTACACATTTTCATTGTACATACAAGAAATGTACGTCAAAGCATACACATTTTCATTGTATATACAAGAAATGTACATCAAAACTTACACATTTTCATTGTGTATACAAGAAATGTACATCAAAACTACATATTTTCATTGTATATACAAGAAATGTGCATCAAAACTTACACATTTTCATTCTATATACAAGAAATGTACATAAAAACTTACACATTTTCATTGTGCACTCAAGAAATGTACATAAAAACTTACACATTTTCATTGTATATACAAGAAATATAATTCAAAACTTACACATTTTCATTGTACATACAAGAAATGTACATAAAAAACTTACACATTTTCATTGTATATGCAAGAAATGTACATCTAAACTTACACATTTTCATTGTATATACAAGGAATGTACATCAAAGCATACACATTTTCATTGTATATACAAGGAATGTACATCAAAACTTACACATTTTCATTGGATATACAAGAAATGTACTTCAAAACTTACACATTTTCATTGTGCACTCAAGAAATGTACATAAAAACTTACACATTTTCATTGTATATACAAGAAATGTACATCAAAAACTTACACATTTTCATTGTATATGCAAGAAATGTACATCAAAACTTACACATTTTCATTGTATATACAAGGAATGTACATCAAAACATACACAGTTTCATTGTATATACAAGGAATGTACATCAAAACTACACATTTTCATTGTGCACTCAAGAAATGTACATAAAAACTTACACATTTTCATTGTATATACAAGAAATGTACATCAAAAACTTACACATTTTCATTGTATATGCAAGAAATGTACATCAAAACTTACACATTTTCATTGAATATACAAGGAATGTACATCAAAAACTTACACACTTTCATTGTATAAGCAAGAAATGTACATCAAAACTTACACATTTTCATTGTATATACAAGAAATGTACATCAAAAACTTACACATTTTCATTGTAAAGCAAGAAATGTACATCAAAACTTACACATTTTCATTGTATATACAAGGAATGTACATCAAAACTTACACATTTTCATTGTATATAGAAGAAATGTACCTCAAAACTTACACATTTTCATTGTACATACAAGAAATGTACATCAAAAACTTACACATTTTCATTGTATATGCAAGAAATGTACATCAAAACTTACACATTTTCATTGTATATGCAAGAAATGTACATCAAAACATACACATTTTCATTGTATATGCAAGAAATGTACATCAAAACTTACACATTTTCATTGTATATACATGAAATGTACTTCAAAAACTTACACATTTTCGTTGTATATGCAAGAAATGTACATCAAAACTTACACATTTTCATTGTATATACAAGAAATGTACATCAAAAACTTACACATTTTCATTGTATATACAAGAAATGTACATCAAAAACTTACACATTTTCATTGTATATACAAGGAATGTACATCAAAACATACACACTTTCATTGTATATACAAGGAATGTACATCAAAACTACACATTTTCATTGTGCACTCAAGAAATGTACATCAAAACTTACACATTTTCATTGTAAATACAAGAAATATACATCAAAACTACACATTTTCATTGTATATACAAGAAATGTACATCAAAACATACACATTTTCATTGTAAATACAAGAAATGTACATCAAAACATACACATTTTCATTGTAAATACAAGAAATGTACATCAAAACATACACATTTTCATTGTAAATACAAGAAATGTACATCAAAACATACACATTTTCATTGTATATGCAAGAAATGTACATCAAAACTACACACTTTCATTGTACATACAAGAAATGTACATCAAAACTTACACACCTTCATTGTATATACAAGAAAGGTACATCAAAACATACACATTTTGATTGTATATACAAGAAATGTACATCAAAACATACACATTTTCATTGTAAATACAAGAAATGTACATCAAAACATACACATTTTCATTGTAAATACAAGAAATGTACATCAAAGGATACACATTTTCATTGTAAATACAAGAAATGTACATCAAAACATACACATTTTCATTGTATATGCAAGAAATGTACATCAAAACTACACATTTCATTGTACATACAAGAAATGTACATCAAAACTTACACACTTTCATTGTATATACAAGAAATGTACATCAAAACTTACACAATTTTATTGTATATACAAGAAATGTACATCAAAACTTACACATTTTCATTGTATATACAAGAAACGTACATCAAAACTACACATTTTCTTTGTATATACAAGAAATGTACATCAAAACTACACATTTTCATTGTACATACAAGAAATGTACATTAAAACTTACACACTTTCATTGTATATACAAGAAATGTACAGCAAAACTACACATTTTCGTTGTACACTAAAGAAATGTACATCAAAACATACACATTTTCATTGTACAGACAAGAAATGTACATCAAAACTTACACATTTTCATTGTATATACAAGAAATGTACATCAAAACTTACACATTTTCATTGTACATACAAGAAATGTACATCAAAACATACACATCTTAATTGTACATACAATAAATGTACATCAAAACTTACACATTTTCATTGTACATACAAGAAACGTACATCAAAGCTACACATTTTCTTTGTATATACAAGAAATGTACTTCAAAACATACACATTTTCATTGTATATACAAGAATCTACATCAAAACTTACACATTTTCATTGTACATACAAGAAATGTACATCAAAACATACACATTTTCATTGTATACACAATAAATGTACATCAAAACTTACACATTTTCATTGTATATACAAGAAATGTACATCAAAACATACACATTTTCATTGTATATACAATAAATGTACATCAAAACTTACACATTTTCATTGTATATACAATAAATGTACATCAAAACTTACACATTTTCATTGTACATACAAGAAATGTACATTAAAACATACACATTTTCATTGTATATACAATAAATGTACATCATAACTTACACATTTTCATTGTATATACAAGAAATGTACATCAAAACATACACATTTTCATTGTATATACAAGAAATGTACATCAAAACATACACATTTTCATTGTATATACAAGAAATGTACATCAAAACTACACATTTTCGTTGTACACTAAAGAAATGTACATCAAAACATACACATTTTCATTGTACAGACAAGAAATGTACATCAAAACCTACACATTTTCATTGTATATACAAGAAATGTACATCAAAACTTACCCATTTTCATTGTGCACTCAAGAAATGTACATCAAAACTTACACATTTTCATTGTACACTCAAGAAATGTACATCAAAACATACACACTTTCATTGTATACACAAGAAATGTACATCAAAACTTACACATTTTCATTGTACATACAAGAAATGCACATCAAAAACTTACACATTTTCATAGTATATGCAAGAAATGTACATCAAAACTTACACATTTTCATTGTTCATACAAGAAATTTACATCAAAACTTACGCATTTTCATTGTATATACAACAAATATACATTTAAACTTACACATTTTCATTGTATATACAAGAAATGTACATCAAAACTTACACATTTTCATTGTATATACAAGAATTGTACATCAAAGCTCACACATTTTCAAAGTATATACAAGAAATGTACATGAAAACATACACATTTTCATTGTATATACAAGAAATGTACATCAAAGCTTACACGTTTTCATTGTACATACAAGAAATGTACATCAAAACCTACACATTTTCATTGTACATAGAAGAAATGTACATCAAAACATACACATTTTCATTGTATATACAAGAAATGTACATCAAAACTTACACATTTTCAGAGTATATACAAGAAATGTACATCAAAACATACACATTTTCATTGTATATACAAGAAATATACATAAAAACATACACATTTTCATTGTATATACAAGAAATGTACAGCAAAACATAAACCTTTTCATTGTATATACAATAAATGTACATCAAAACATACACATTTTCATTGTACAGACAAGAAATGTAAATCAAAACTTACACATTTTCGTTGTATATACAAGAAATGTACATCAAAACTTTCACATTTTCATTGTGCACTCAAGAAATGTACATCAAAACTTACACATTTTCATTGTACACTCAAGAAATGTACATCAAAACATACACATTTTCATTGTATACACAAGAAATGTACATCAAAACTTACACATTTTCATTGTACATACAGGAAGTGTACATCAAAAACTTACACATTGTCATTGTACATACAAGAAATGTACATCAAAACTTACACATGTTCATTGTATATTCAAGAGATGTACATCAAAACAACACATTTTCATTGTATATACTAGAAATGTACATCAAAACTTACACATTTTCATTGTATATAATGGAAATGTACATCAAAACATACACATTTTCATTGTATATACAAGAAATGTACATCAAAACTTACACATTTTCATTGTATATAATGGAAATGTACATCAAAACATACACATTTTCATTGTATATACAAGAAATGTACATCAAAACTTACACATTTTCATTGCATATTCAAGAAATGTACATCAAAAACTTACACATCTTCATTGTACACTCAAGAAATGTACATCAAAACATACACATTTTCATTGTATATACAAGGAATGTACATAAAAAAATACACATTTTCATTGTATATACAAGAATTGTACATCAAAACTTACACATTTTCATTGTATATACTAGAAATGTACATCAAAACTTACACATTTTCATTGTATATACAAGAAATGTACATCAAAACTACACATTTTCATTGTATATACTAGAAATGTACATCATAACTTACACATTTTCATTGTATATACAAGAATTGTACATCAAAACTTACACATTTTCATTGTATATACTAGAAATGTACATCATAACTTACACATTTTCATTGTATATACAAGAAATGTACATCAAAACTTACACACTTTCATTGTATATACAAGAAATGTACATCAAAACATACACATTTTCATTGTATATACAAGAAATGTACATCAAAGCATACACACTTTCATTGTACACTCAAGAAATGTACATCAAAACATACACATTTTCATTGTATATTCAAGGAATGTAAATCAAAACATACACATTTTCATTGTATATACTACTAATGTACATCAAACCTTACACATCTTCATTGTATATACAAGAAATGTACATCAAAACTTACACATTTTCATTGTATATACAAGAAATGTACATCAAAACATACACACTTTCATTGTACACTCAAGAAATGTACATCAAAACATACACATTTTCATTGTATATACAAGGAGTGTACATCAAAACATACACATTTTCATTGTATATACAAGGAATGTACATCAAAAAATACACACTGTCATTGTATACTCAAGAAATGTACATCAAAACATACACATTTTCATTGTATATACAAAGAATGTACATCAAAAAATACACACTTTCATTGTACACTCAAGAAATGTACATCAAAACATACACATTTTCATTGTATATTCAAGTAATGTACATCAAAAAATACACACTTTCATTGTACACTCAAGAAATGTACATCAAAACATACACATTTTCATTGTATATACAAGGAATGTACATAAAAAAATACACACTTTCATTGTACACTCAAGAAATGTACATCAAAACATACACATTTTCATTGTATATTCAAGGAATGTAAATCAAAACATACACATTTTCATTGTATATACTACTAATGTACATCAAACCTTACACATCTTCATTGTATATACAAGAAATGTACAGCAAAACTACACATTTTCGTTGTACACTAAAGAAATGTACATCAAAACATACACATTTTCATTGTACAGACAAGAAATGTACATCAAAACTTACACATTTTCATTGTATATACAAGAAATGTACATCAAAACTTACACATTTTCATTGTACATACAAGAAATGTACATCAAAACATACACATCTTCATTGTACATACAAGAAATGTACATCAAAACTTACACATTTTCATTGTACATACAAGAAACGTACATCAAAGCTACACATTTTCTTTGTATATACAAGAAATGTACTTCAAAACATACACATTTTCATAGTATATTCAAGAATCTACATCAAAACATACACATTTTCATTGTATATACAATAAATGTACATCAAAACTTACACATTTTCATTGTATATACAAGAAATGTACATCAAAACATACACATTTTCATTGTATATACAATAAATGTACATCAAAACTTACACATTTTATTTGTATATACAATAAATGTACATCAAAACTTACACATTTTCATTGTATATACAAGAAATGTACATCAAAACATACACATTTTCATTGTATATACAAGAAATGTACATCAAAACATACACATTTTCATTGTATATACAAGAAATGTACATCAAAACTACACATTTTCGTTGTACACTAAAGAAATGTACCTCAAAACATACACATTTTCATTGTACAGACAAGAAATGTAAATCAAAACCTACACATTTTCATTGTATATACAAGAAATGTACATCAAAACTTACCCATTTTCATTGTGCACTCAAGAAATGTACATCAAAACTTACACATTTTCATTGTACACTCAAGAAATGTACATCAAAACATACACACTTTCATTGTATACACAAGAAATGTACATCAAAACTTACACATTTTCATTGTACATACAAGAAATGCACATCAAAAACTTACACATTTTCATAGTATATGCAAGAAATGTACATCAAAACTTACACATTTTCATTGTTCATACAAGAAATGTACATCAAACTTACGCATTTTCATTGTATATTCAAGAAATATACATCAAAACTTACACATTTTCATTGTATATACAAGAAATGTACATCAAAACTTACACATTTTCATTGTATATACAAGAATTGTACATCAAAGCTCACACATTTTCATAGTATATACAAGAAATGTACATGAAAACATACACATTTTCATTGTATATACAAGAAATGTACATCAAAGCTTACACGTTTTCATTGTACATACAAGAAATGTACATCAAAACCTACACATTTTCATTGTACATAGAAGAAATGTACATCAAAACATACACATTTTCATTGTATATACAAGAAATGTACATCAAAACTTACACATTTTCAGTGTATATACAAGAAATGTACATCAAAACATACACATTTTGATTGTATATACAAGAAATATACATAAAAACATACACATTTTCATTGTATATACAAGAAATGTACAGCAAAACATAAACCTTTTCATTATATATACAATAAATGTACATCAAAACTACACATTTTCGTTGTACACTAAAGAAACGTACATCAAAACATACACATTTTCATTGTACAGACAAGAAATGTAAATCAAAACTTACACATTTTCGTTGTATATACAAGAAATGTACATCAAAACTTACACATTTTCATTGTGCACTCAAGAAATGTACATCAAAACTTACACATTTTCATTGTACACTCAAGAAATGTACATCAAGACTTACACATTTTCATTGTACATACAGGAAATGTACATCAAAAACTTACACATTTTCATTGTATATGCAAGAAATGTACATCAAAACTTACACATTGTCATTGTACATACAAGAAATGTACAGCAAAACTTACACATATTCATTGTATATTCATGAGATGTATATCAAAACTACACATTTTCATTGTATATACTAGAAATGTACATCAAAACTTACACATTTTCATTGTATATACAAGAAATGTACATCAAAACTTACACATTTTCATTGTATATAATGGAAATGTACATCAAAACATACACATTTTCATTGTATATACAAGAAATGTACATCAAAACTTACACATTTTCATTGTATATAATGGAAATGTACATCAAAACTTACACATTTTCATTGTATATACAAGGAATGTACATCAAAAAATACACACTTTCATTGTACACTCAAGAAATGTACATCAAAACAAACACATTTTCATTGTATATTCAAGGAATGTAAATCAAAACATACACATTTTCATTGTATATACTACTAATGTACATCAAACCTTTCACATCTTCATTGTATATACAAGAAATGTACATCAAAACTTACACATTCTCATTGTATATACAAGAAATGTACATCAAAACATACACATTTTAATTGTATATACAAATAATGTACATCAAAACATACACCCCTTTATTGTACACCCAAGAAATGTACATCAAATCATACACATTCTCATTGTATATACAAGAAATGTACCTCAAAACTTACACATTTTCATTGTATATACAAGAAATGTACACCAAAGCTACACATTTTCATTGTATATACAAGAAATGTACCTCAAAACATACACTTTTTCATTTTATATACAAGAATGTACATCAAAACTTACACATTTTCATTGTACATACAAGAAATGTACATCAAAAGATACACATTTTCATTGTATATACAAGAAATGTACATCAAAGCTTACACATTTTCATTGTATATACAAGAAATGTACATCAAAACTTACACATTTTCATTGTATATGCAAGAAATGTACATCAAAACTACACATTTTCATTGTGCATACAAGAAATGTACATCAAAACTTACACATTTTCATTTTATATACAAGAAATGTACATCAAAACTTACACACTTTCATTGTATATACAAGAAATGTACATCAAAGCTCACACATTTTCATTGTACATACAAGAAATGTACATCAAAGCTCACACATTTTCATTTTATATACAAGAAATGTACATCAAAACTTACACACTTTCATTGTATATACAAGAAATGTACATCAAAGCTCACACATTTTCATTTTATATACAAGAAATGTACATGAAAACTTACACATTTTCATTGGACACTCAAGAAATGTGTATCAAAACTTACACATTTTCATTGTATATACAAGGAATGTACATCAAAACATACACATTTTCATTTTATATACAAGAAATATACATCAAAACCTACACACTTTCATTGTATATCAAGAAATGTACATCTAAACATACACATTTTCATTGTGCACTCAAGAAATGTACATAGAAACTTACACATTTTCATTGTATATACAAGAAATGTACATCAAAACTTACACACTTTCATTGTATATACAAGAAATGTACATCAAAACTTACACATTTTCATTGTATATACAAGAAATGTACATCAAAACATACACATTCTCATTGTATATACAGGAAATGTACATCAAAACATACACATTTTCATTGTATATACAAGAAATGTACATCAAAACTTACACATTTTCATTGTATATACTACTAATGTACATCAAACCTTACCCATCTTCATTGTATATACAAGAAATGTACATCAAAACTTACACATTTTCATTGTATATACAAGAAATGTACATCAAAACATACACACTTTCATTGCACACTCAAGAAATGTACATCAAAACATACACATTTTCATTGTATATACAAGGATTGTACATCAAAACATACACATTTTCATTGTATATACAAGGAATGTACATCAAAAAATACACACTTTCATTGTACACTCAAGAAATGTACATCAAAACATACACATTTTCATTGTATATACAAGGAATGTACATCAAAAAATACACACTTTCATTGTACACTCAAGAAATGTACATCAAAGCATACACATTTTCATTGTATATTCAAGGAATGTACATCAACAAATACACACTTTCATAGTACACTCAAGAAATGTACACCAAAACATACACATTTTCATTTTATATACAAGGAATGTACATCAAAAAATACACACTTTCATTGTACACTCAAGAAATGTACATCAAAACATACACATTTTCATTGTATATTCAAGGAATGTAAATCAAAACATACACATTTTCATTGTATATACAAGAAATGTACATCAAAACATACACACTTTCATTGTACACTCAAGAAATGTACATCAAATCATACACATTCTAATTGTATATACAAGAAATGTACCTCAAAACTTACAAATTTTCATTGTATATACAAGAAATGTACATCAAAACTACACATTTTCATTGTATATACAAGAAATGTACTTCAAAACATACACTTTTTCATTTTATATACAAGAATGTACATCAAAACTTACACATCTTCATTGTACATACAAGAAATGTACATCAAAACATACACATTTTCATTGTATATACAAGAAATGTACATCAAAACTTACACATTTTCATTGTATATACAAGAAATGTACATCAAAACATACAAATTTTCATTGAATATACAAGAAATATACATAAAAACATACACATTTTCATTGCATATACAAGAAATGTACAGGAAACATAAACCTTTTCATTGTATATACAAGAAATGTACATCAAAACTACACATTTTCGTTGTACACTAAAGAAACGTACAACAAAACATACACATTTTCATTGTACAGACAAGAAATGTAAATCAAAACTTACACATTTTCATTGTATATACAAGAAATGTACATCAAAACTTACACATTTTCATTGTACATACAGGAAATGTACATCAAAAACTTACACATTTTCATTGTATATGCAAGAAATGTACATCAAAACTTACACATTTTCATTGTATATACAAGAAATGTACATCAAAACTTACACATTTCATTGTATATACAAGAAACGTACATCAAAACATACACATTTTCATTGTATATACAAGAAATGTACATCAAAACATACACACTTTCATTCTACACTCAAGAAATGTACATCAAAACATACACATTTTCATTGTATATACAAGAAATGTACATCAAAGCTTACACATTTTCATTGTATATTCATATAATGTACATCAAAAACTTACACATTTTCATTGTACACTCCAGAAATGTACATCAAAACATACACATTTTCATTGTATATACAAGGAATGTACATCAAAACATACGCATTTTCATTGTATGTACAAGAAAAGTACATCAAAACTTACACATTTTCATTGTATATACTAGAAATGTACATCAAAACTTACACATTTTCATTGTATATACAAGAAATGTACATCAAAGCTTACACATTTTCATTGTATATACAAGAAATGTACATCAAAACATACACATTTTCATTGTATATACAAGAAATGTACATCAAAGCAACACACTTTCATTGTACACTCAAGAAATGTACATCAAAACATACACATTTTCATTGTATATACAAGGAACGTAAATCAAAACATACACATTTTCATTGTATATACTAGAAATGTACATCAAACCTTACACATCTTCATTGTATATACAAGAAAGGTACATCAAAACTTACACATTTTCATTGTATATACAAGAAATGTACATCAAAACATACACACTTTCATTGTACACTCAAGAAATGTACATCAAAACATACACATTTTCATTGTATATACAAGGAGTGTACATAAAAAAAATACACATTTTCATTGTATATACAAGAAATGTACATCAAAGCATACACACTTTCACTGTACACTCAAGAAATGTACATCAAAACATACACATTTTCATTGTATATACAAGGAATGTAAATCAAAACATACACATTTTCATTGTATATACTAGAAATGTACATCAAACCTTACACATTTTCATTGTATATACAAGAAATGTACATCAAAGCTTACACATTTTCATTGTATATACAAGAAATGTACATCAAAACATACACATTTTCATTGTATATACAAGAAATGTACATCAAAGCAACACACTTTCATTGTACACTCAAGGAATGTACATCAAAGCATTCACATTTTCATTGTATATACAAGAAAAGTACATCAAAACTTACACATTTTCATTGTATATACAGGAAATGTACATCAAAACTTACACATTTTTATTGTATATACAAGAAATGTACATCAAAACATACACATTTTCATTGTATATACAGGAAATGTACATCAAAGGATACACACTTTCATTGTACACTCGAGAAATGTACATCAAAACTTACACATTTTCATTGTATATACAAGAAATGTAAATCAAAACATACACACTTTCATTGTACACTCAAGAAATGTACATCAAAACATATACATTTTCATTGTATATACAAGGAGTGTACATAAAAACATACACATTTTCATTGTATATACAAGAAATGTACATCAAAGCATACAAACTTTCATTGTACACTTAAGAAATGTACATCAAAACTTACCCATTTTCATTGTGCACTCAAGAAATGTACATCAAGACTTACACATTTTCATTGTACACTCAAGAAATGTACATCAAAACATACATACTTTCATTGTATACACAAGAAATGTACATCAAAACTTACACATTTTCATTGTACATACAAGAAATGCACATCAAAAAGTTACACATTTTCATAGTATATGCAAGAAATGTACATCAAAACTTACACATTTTCATTGTTCATACAAGAAATGTACATCAAAACTTACGCATTTTCATTGTATATACAAGAAATATACATCAAAACTACACATTTTCATTGTATATACAAGAAATGTGCATCAAAACTTACACATTTTCATTGTATATACAAGAAATGTACATCAAAACTTACACATTTTCATTGTATATACAAGAATTGTACATCAAAGCTCACACAATTTCATAGTATTTACAAGAAATGTACATGAAAACATACACATTTTCATTGTATATACAAGAAATGTACATCAAAGCGTACACACTTTCATTGTACACTCAAGAAATGTACATCAAAACTTACACATTTTCATTGTATATACAAGAAATGTACATCAAAACATACACACCTTCATTGTACACTCAAGAAATGTACATCAAAACATATACATTTTCATTGTATATATAAGGAGTGTACATAAAAACATACACATTTTCATTGTATATACAAGAAATGTACATCAAAGCATACACACTTTCATTGTACACTCAAGAAATGTACATCAAAACTTACCCATTTTCATTGTGCACTAAAGAAATGTACATCAAAACTTACACATTTTCATTGTACACTCAAGAAATGTACATCAAAGCATACACACTTTCATTGTATACACAAGAAATGTACATCAAAACTTACACATTTTCATTGTATATTCAAGAGATGTACATCAAAACTACACATTTTCATTGTATATACAAGAAATGTACATCAAAACTTACACATTTTCATTGTATATACAAGAAATGTACATCAAAACTTACACATTTTCATTGTATATACTAGAAATGTACATCAAAACTTACACATTTTCATTGTATATACAAGAAATGTACATCAAAACTTACACACTTTCATTGTATATACAAGAAATGTACATCAAAACATACACATTTTCATTGTATATACAAGAAATGTACATCAAAGCATACACACTTTCATTGTACGCTCAAGAAATGTACATCAAAACATACACATTTTCATTGTATATTCAAGGAATCTAAATCAAAACATACACATTTTCATTGTATATACTACTAATGTACATCAAACCTTACACATCTTCATTGTATATACAAGAAATGTACATCAAAACTTACACATTTTCATTGTATATACAAGAAATGTACATCAAAACATACACACCTTCATTGTACACTCAAGAAATGTACATAAAAACACACACATTTTCATTGTATATACAAGGAGTGTACATCAAAACATACACATTTTCATTGAATATACAAGGAATGTACATAAAAAAATACACACTTTCATTGTACACTCAAGAAATGTACATCAAAACATACACATTTTCATTGTATATACAAGGAATGTACATCAAAAAATACACACTTTCATTGTACACTCAAGAAATGTACATCAAAACATACACATTTTCATTGTATATTCAAGGAATGTAAATCAAAACATACACATTTTCATTGTATATACTACTAATGTACATCAAACCTTACACATCTTCGTTGTATATACAAGAAATGTACATCAAAACTTACACATTTTCATTGTATATACAAGAAATGTACATCAAAACATACACATTTTCATTGTATATACAAGAAATGTACATCAAAACATACACACTTTCATTGTACACTCAAGAAACGTACATCAAATCATACACATTCTCATTGTATATACAAGAAATGTACCTCAAACATAAACCTTTTCATTGTATATACAAGAAATGTACATCAAAACTACACATTTTCGTTGTACACTAAAGAAACGTACAACAAAACATACACATTTTCATTGTACAGACAAGAAATGTAAATCAAAACTTACACATTTTCACTGTATATACAAGAAATTTACATCAAAACTTACACATTTTCATTGTACATACAGGAAATGTACATCAAAAACTTACACATTTTCATTGTATATGCAACAAATGTACATCAAAACTTACACATTTTCATTGTATATACAAGAAATGTACATCAACACTTACACATTTTCATTGTATATACAAGAAATGTACATCAAAACATACACATTCACATTGTATATACAAGAAATGTACATCAAAACATACACACTTTCATTCTACACTCAAGAAATGTACATCAAAACATACACATTTTCATTGTATATACAAGAAATGTACATCAAAACTTACACATTTTCATTGTATATTCAAGAAATGTACATCAAAAACTTACACATCTTCATTGTACACTCCAGAAGTGTACATCAAAACATACACATTTTCATTGTATATACAAGGAATGTACATCAAAACATACACATTTTCATTGTATATACAAGAAAAGTACATCAAAACTTACACACTTTCATTGTATATACTAGGAATGTACATCAAAACTTACACATTTTCATTGTATATACAAGAAATGTACATCAAAACTTACACATTTTCATTGTATATACAAGAAATGTACATCAAAACATACACATTTTCATTGTATATACAAGAAATGTACATCAAAGCAACACACTTTCATTGTACACTCAAGAAATGTACATCAAAACATACACATTTTCATTGTATATACAAGGAATGTAAATCAAAACATACACATTTTCATTGTATATACTAGAAATGTTCATCAAACCTTACACATCTTCATTGTATATACAAGAAATGTACATCAAAACATACACATTTTCATTGTATATACAAGAAATGTACATCAAAGCATACACACTTTCGTTGTACACTCAAGAAATGTAGATCAAAGCATACACATTTTCATTGTATATACAAGGATTGTACATAAAAACATACACATTTTCATTGTATATACAAGAAATGTACATCAAAGCATACACACTTTCATTGTACACTCAAGAAATGTACATCAAAACATACACATTTTCATTGTATATACAAGGAATGTAAATCAAAACATACACATTTTCATTGTATATACTAGAAATGTACATCAAACCTTACACATCTTCATTGTATATACAAGAAATGTACATCAAAGCTTACACATTTTCATTGTATATACAAGAAATGTACATCAAAGCATACACACTTTCATTGTACACTCAAGAAATGTACATCAAAACTTACACATTTTCATTGTATATACAAGGAATGTACATCAAAACATACACATTTTCATTGTATATACAAGAAAAGTACATCAAAACTTACAGATTTTCATTGTATATACTAGAAATGTACATCAAAACTTACACATTTTCATTGTATATACAAGAAATGTACATCAAAACTTACACATTTTCATTGTATATACAAGAATAGTACATCAAAACATACACATTTTCATTGTATATACAAGAAATGTACATCAAAGCCTACACACTTTCATTGTACACTCAAGAAATGTGCATCAAATCATTGACATTTTCATTGTATATACAAGGAATGTAAATCAAAACATACACATTTTCATTGTATATACAAGAAATGTACATCAAAACATACACACCTTCATTGTACACTCAAGAAATGTACATCAAAAATTACACATTTTCATTGTATATACAAGAAATGTACATCTAAACATACACATTTTCATTGTATATACTAGAAATGTACATCAAACCTTACACATCTTCATTGTATATACAAGAAATGTACATCAAAACTTACACATTTTCATTGTATATACATGAAATGTACATCAAAACATACACACTTTCATTGTATATACAAGGAGTGTACATAAAAACATACACATTTTCATTGTATATACAAGAAATGTACAT
Source organism: Tenodera sinensis (assembly GCA_030765045.1). Classification (NCBI taxonomy): domain Eukaryota; kingdom Metazoa; phylum Arthropoda; class Insecta; order Mantodea; family Mantidae; genus Tenodera; species Tenodera sinensis. Next base: position 63,237,568 of record CM060966.1, on the reverse strand, counting down.
CAAAGCAGACACACTTTCATTGTGCACTCAAGAAATGTACATCAAAACATACACATTTTCATTGTATATACAAGGAATGTAAATCAAAACATACACATTTTCATTGTATATACTAGAAATGTACATCAAACCTTACACATCTTCATTGTATATACAAGAAATGTACATCAAAAGTTACACATTTTCATTGTATATACAAGAAATGTACATCAAAACATACACACTTTCATTGTACACTCAAGAAATGTACATCAAAAATTACACATTTTCATTGTATATACAAGAAACGTACATCTAAACATACACATTTTCGTTGTACACTCAAGAAAGGTACATAGAAACTTACACATTTTCATTGTATATACAAGAAATGTACATCAAAACTTACACACTTTCAATGTCTATACAAGAAATGTACATCAAAACTTACACATTTTCATTGTATATACAAGAAATGTACATCTAAACATACACATTTTCATTGTACACTCAAGAAATGTACATAGAAACTTACACATTTTCATTGTATATACAAGAAATGTACATCAGAAACTTACACATTTTCATTGTATATACAAGAAATGTACAACAAAACTTACACATTTAGCATTGTATATACAAGAAATGTGCATCAAAACTTACACATTTTCATTGTATATACAAGAATTGTACATCAAAACTTACACATTTTCATTGTATATACAAGAATAGTACATCAAAACTTACACTTTTTCATTGTACATACAAGAAATGTACATCAAAACTTACACATTTTCATTGTACATAGAAGAAATGTACATCAAAACTTACACATTTTCATTGTATATACAAGAATTGTACATAAAGCTTACATATTTTCATTGTACATTAAAGAAATGTACATCAAAACTACACATTTTCATTGTATATACAAGAAATGTACAACAAAACTTACACATTTTCATTGTACACTCAAGAAATGTACATGAAAACATACACATTTTCATTGTCTATACAAGAAATGTACATCAAAACTTAAACATTTTCATTGTATATACAAGAATGTACATCAAAACATACACATTTTCATTTTATATACAAGAATGTACATCAAAGCTCACACATTTTCATTGTATATACAAGAAATGTACATCAAAACATACACATTTTCATTGTATATACAAGAAATATACATAAAAACATACACATTTTCAATTTATATTCAAGAAATGTACAGCAAAACATAGACATTTTAATTGTATATACAAGAAATGTACATCAAAACTACACATTTTCGTTGTACACTAAAGAAATGTACATCAAAACATACACATTTTCATTGTACAGACAAGAAATGTAAATCAAAACTTACACACTTTCATTGTATATACAAGAAATGTACCTCAAAACTTACACATTTTCATTGTATATACAAGAAATGTACATCAAAACTACACATTTTCATTGTATATACAAGAAATGTACTTCAAAACATACACTTTTTCATTTTATATACAAGAATGTACACAAAACTTACACATTTTCATTGTACATACAAGTAATGTACATCAAAATATACACATTTTCATTGTATATACAAGAAATGTACATCAAAACTTACCCATTTTCATTGTATATACAAGAAATGTACATCAAAACATTCACATTTTCATTGTATATACAAGAAATATACATAAAAACATACACATTTTCATTGTATATACAAGAAATGTACAGCAAAACATAAACCTTTTCATTGTATATACAAGAAATGTACATCAAAACTACACATTTTCGTTGTACACTAAAGAAACGTACAACAAAACATACACATTTTCATTGTACAGACAAGAAATGTAAATCAAAACTTACACATTTTCATTGTATATACACGAAATGTACATCAAAACTTACACATTTTCATTGTACATACAGGAAATGTACATCAAAAACTTACACATTTTCATTGTATATGCAACAAATGTACATCAAAACTTACACATTTTCATTGTATATACAAGAAATGTACATCAACACTTACACATTTTCATTGTATATACAAGAAATGTACATCAAAACATACACATTTACATTGTATATACAAGAAATGTACATCAAAACATACACACTTTCATTCTACACTCAAGAAATGTACATCAAAACATACACATTTTCATTGTATATACAAGAAATGTACATCAAAACTTACACATTTTCATTGTATATTCAAGAAATGTACATCAAAAACTTACACATCTTCATTGTACACTCCAGAAGTGTACATCAAAACATACACATTTTCATTGTATATACAAGGAATGTACATCAAAACATACACATTTTCATTGTATATACAAGAAAAGTACATCAAAACTTACACACTTTCATTGTATATACTAGGAATGTACATCAAAACTTACACATTTTCATTGTATATACAAGAAATGTACATCAAAACTTACACATTTTCATTGTATATACAAGAAATGTACATCAAAACATACACATTTTCATTGTATATACAAGAAATGTACATCAAAGCAACACACTTTCATTGTACACTCAAGAAATGTACATCAAAACATACACATTTTCATTGTATATACAAGGAATGTAAATCAAAACATACACATTTTCATTGTATATACTAGAAATGTTCATCAAACCTTACACATCTTCATTGTATATACAAGAAATGTACATCAAAACATACACATTTTCATTGTATATACAAGAAATGTACATCAAAGCATACACACTTTCGTTGTACACTCAAGAAATGTAGATCAAAGCATACACATTTTCATTGTATATACAAGGATTGTACATAAAAACATACACATTTTCATTGTATATACAAGAAATGTACATCAAAGCATACACACTTTCATTGTACACTCAAGAAATGTACATCAAAACATACACATTTTCATTGTATATACAAGGAATGTAAATCAAAACATACACATTTTCATTGTATATACTAGAAATGTACATCAAACCTTACACATCTTCATTGTATATACAAGAAATGTACATCAAAGCTTACACATTTTCATTGTATATACAAGAAATGTACATCAAAGCATACGCACTTTCATTGTACACTCAAGAAATGTACATCAAAACTTACACATTTTCATTGTATATACAAGGAATGTACATCAAAACATACACATTTTCATTGTATATACAAGAAAAGTACATCAAAACTTACACATCTTCATTGTATATACTAGAAATGTACATCAAAACTTACACATTTTCATTGTATATACAAGAAATGTACATCAAAACTTACACATTTTCATTGTATATACAAGAAATGTACATCAAAACATACACATTTTCATTGTATATACAAGAAATGTACATCAAAGCTTACACACTTTCATTGTACACTCAAGAAATGTGCATCAAATCGTTGACATTTTCATTGTATATACAAGGAACGTAAATCAAAACATACACATTTTCATTGTATATACTAGAAATGTACATCAAACCTTACACATCTTCATTGTATATACAAGAAATGTACATCAAAACTTACACATTTTCATTGTATATACATGAAATGTACATCAAAACATACACACTTTCATTGTATATACAAGGAGTGTACATAAAAACATACACATTTTCATTGTATATACAAGAAATGTACATCAAAGCAGACACACTTTCATTGTGCACTCAAGAAATGTACATCAAAACATACACATTTTCATTGTATATACAAGGAATGTAAATCAAAACATACACATTTTCATTGTATATACTAGAAATGTACATCAAACCTTACACATCTTCATTGTATATACAAGAAATGTACATCAAAAGTTACACATTTTCATTGTATATACAAGAAATGTACATCAAAACATACACACTTTCATTGTACACTCAAGAAATGTACATCAAAAATTACACATTTTCATTGTATATACAAGAAATGTACATCTAAACATACACATTTTCGTTGTACACTCAAGAAAGGTACATAGAAACTTACACATTTTCATTGTATATACAAGAAATGTACATCAAAACTTACACACTTTCATTGTCTATACAAGAAATGTACATCAAAACTTACACATTTTCATTGTATATACAAGAAATGTACATCTAAACATACACATTTTCATTGTACACTCAAGAAATGTACATAGAAACTTACACATTTTCATTGTATATACAAGAAATGTACATCAGAAACTTACACATTTTCATTGTATATACAAGAAATGTACAACAAAACTTACACATTTGCATTGTATATACAAGAAATGTGCATCAAAACTTACACATTTTCTTTGTATATACAAGAATTGTACATCAAAACTTACACATTTTCATTGTATATACAAGAATAGTACATCAAAACTTACACTTTTTCATTGTACATACAAGAAATGTACATCAAAACTTACACATTTTCATTGTACATAGGAGAAATGTACATCAAAACTTACACATTTTCATTGTATATACAAGAATTGTACATAAAGCTTACATATTTTCATTGTACATTAAAGAAATGTACATCAAAACTACACATTTTCATTGTATATACAAGAAATGTACAACAAAACTTACACATTTTCATTGTACACTCAAGAAATGTACATCAAAACATACACATTTTCATTGTCTATACAAGAAATGTACATCAAAACTTACACATTTTCATTGTATATACAAGAATGTACATCAAAACATACACATTTTCATTTTATATACAAGAATGTACATCAAAGCTCACACATTTTCATTGTATATACAAGAAATGTACATCAAAACATACACATTTTCATTGTATATACCAGAAATATACATAAAAACATACACATTTTCAATTTATATTCAAGAAATGTACAGCAAAACATAGACATTTTAATTGTATATACAAGAAATGTACATCAAAACTACACATTTTCGTTGTACACTAAAGAAATGTACATCAAAACATACACATTTTCATTGTACAGACAAGAAATGTAAATCAAAACTTACACATTTTCATTGTATATACAAGAAATGTACATCAAAACTTACACATTTTCATTGCATATACAAGAAATGTACATCAAAACTTACACATTTTCGTTGTATATGCAAGAAATGTACTTGAAAAACTTACACATTTTCATTGTACACTCAAGAAATGTACATCAAAACATACACATTTTCATTGTATATACAAGGAATGTACATCAAAACATACACATTTTCATTGTATATACAAGAAATGTACATCAAAACTTACAAATTTTCATTGTATATACTAGAAAGGTACATCAAAACTTACACATTTTCATTGTATATACACGAAATGTACATCAAAACTTACACATTTTCATTGTATATACAAGAAATGTACATCAAAACATACACATTTTCATTGTATATACAAGAAATGTACATCAAAGCATACACACCTTCATTGTACACTCAAGAAATGTACATCAAAACATACACATTTTCAATGTATATACAAGGAATGTACATCAAAACATACACATTTTCATTGTATATACTAGAAATGTACATCAAAACTTACACATCTTCATTGTATATACAAGAAATGTACATCAAAACTTACACATTTTCATTGTATATACAAGAAATGTGCATCAAAACATACACATTTTCATTGTATATTCAAGAAATGTACATCAAAACATACACATTTTCATTGTATATACAAGAAATGTACATCAAAACTTACACATTTTCATAGTATATACAAGAAATGTACATCAAAGCTTACACATTTTCATTGTATATACAAGAAATGTACATAGAAACTTACACATTTTCATTGTCTATACAAGAAATGTACATCAAAACTTACACATTTTCATTGTATATACAAGAAATGTACATCAAAACTTACACATTTTCATTGTATATACAAGAAATGTACATCAAAACTTACACATTTTCATTGTATATACAAGAATTGTACTTCAAAGCTCACACATTTTCATTGTATATACAAGAAATGTACATCAAAGCTCACACATTTTCATCGTATATAAAAGAAATGTACATCAAAACTTACACATTTTCATTGTATATACAAGAAATATACATAAAAACATACACATTTTCATTGTATATACAAGAAATGTACAGCAAAACATAAACATTTTCATTGTATAAACAAGAAATGTACATCAAAACTACACATTTTCTTTGTACACTAAAGAAATGTACATCAAAACATACACATTTTCATTGTACAGACAAGAAATGTACATCAACACTTACACATTTTCATTGCATATACAAGAAATGTACATCAAAACTTACACATTTTCGTTGTATATGCAAGAAATGTACTTCAAAAACTTACACATTTTCATTGTACACTCAAGAAATGTACATCAAAACTTACACATTTTCATTGTACACTCAAGAAATGTACATCAAAACATACACATTTTCATTGTATATACAAGAAATGTACAACAAAACTTACACATTTTCATTGTACACTCAAGAAATGTACATAAAAACATACATATTTTCATTGTATATACAAGAAATGTACAACAAAACTTACACATTTTCGTTGTACACTAAATTAATGTACATCAAAATTTACACATTTTCATTGTATATACAAGAAATGTACAACAAAACTTACACATTTTCATTGTACACTCAAGAAATGTACATCAAAACATACACATTTTCATTGTATATACAAGAAATGTACAACAAAACCTACACATTTACATTGTACACTCAAGAAATGTACATCAAAACATACACATTTTCATTGTATATACAAGAAATGTACAACAAAACTTACACATTTTCATTGTCCACTCAAGAAATGTACATCAAAACTCACACATTTTCATTGTATATACAAGAAATGTACATCTAAACATACACATTTTCGTTGTACACTCAAGAATGGTACATAGAAACTTACACATTTTCATTGTATATACAAGAAATGTACATCAAAACTTACACATTTTCATTGTATATACAAGAAATGTACATCTAAACATACACATTTTCGTTGTACACTCAAGAAAGGTACATAGAAACTTACACATTTTCATTGTATATACAAGAAATGTACATCAAAACTTACACACTTTCATTGTCTATACAAGAAATGTACATCAAAACTTACACATTTTCATTGTATATACAAGAAATGTACATCTAAACATACACATTTTCATTGTACACTCAAGAAATGTACATAGAAACTTACACATTTTCATTGTATATACAAGAAATGTACATCAGAAACTTACACATTTTCATTGTATATACAAGAAATGTACAACAAAACTTACACATTTGCATTGTATATACAAGAAATGTGCATCAAAACTTACACATTTTCATTGTAAATACAAGAATTGTACATCAAAACTTACACATTTTCATTGTATATACAAGAAATGTACATCAAAACTTACACTTTTTCATTGTACATACAAGAAATGTACATCAAAACTTACACATTTTCATTGTACATAGAAGAAATGTACATCAAAACTTACACATTTTCATTGTATATACAAGAATTGTACATAAAGCTTACATATTTTCATTGTACATTAAAGAAATGTACATCAAAACTACACATTTTCATTGTATATACAAGAAATGTACAACAAAACTTACACATTTTCATTGTACACTCAAGACATGTACATCAAAACATACACATTTTCATTGTCTATACAAGAAATGTACATCAAAACTTACACATTTTCATTGTATATACAAGAATGTACATCAAAACATACACATTTTCATTTTATATACAAGAATGTACATCAAAGCTCACACATTTTCATTGTATATACAAGAAATGTACATCAAAACATACACATTTTCATTGTATATACAAGAAATATACATAAAAACATACACATTTTCAATTTATATTCAAGAAATGTACAGCAAAACATAGACATTTTAATTGTGTATACAAGAAATGTACATCAAAACTACACATTTTCGTTGTACACTAAACAAATGTACATCAAAACTTACACATTTTCATTGTATCTACAAGAAATGTACATCAAAACTTACACACTTTCATTGTCTATACAAGAAATGTACATCAAAACTTACACATTTTCATTGTATATACAAGAAATGTACATCAAAACTTACACATTTTCATTGTATATACAAGAAATGTACATCAAAGCTTACACATTTTCATTGTATATACAGAAATGTACATAGAAACTTACACATTTTCATTGTATATACAAGAAATGTACATAAAAACTTACACACTTTCATTGTCTATACAAGAAATGTACATCAAAACTTACACACTTTATTTGTATATACAAGAAATGTACATCAAAACTTACACATTTTCATTGTATATACAAGAAACGTACAACAAAACTTACACATTTTCATTGTATATACAAGAATTGTACTTCAAAGCTCACACATTTTCATTGTATATACAAGAAATGTACATCAAAACTACACATTTTCATTGTATATACAAGAAATGTACATCAAAACATACACATTTTCATTGTATATACAAGAAATGTACATCTAAACATACACATTTTCGTTGTACACTCAAGAAAGGTACATAGAAACTTACACATTTTCATTGTATATACAAGAAATGTACATCAAAACTTACACACTTTCATTGTCTATACAAGAAATGTACATCAAAACATACACATTTTCATTGTACAGACAAGAAATGTAAATCAAAACTTACACATTTTCATTGTATATACAAGAAATGTACATCAAAACTTACACATTTTCATTGCATATACAAGAAATGTACATCAAAACTTACACATTTTCGTTGTATATGCAAGAAATGTACTTCAAAAACTTACACATTTTCATTGTACACTCAAGAAATGTACATCAAAACATACACATTTTCATTGTATATACAAGGAATGTACATCAAAACATACACATTTTCATTGTATATACAAGAAATGTACATCAAAACTTACACATTTTCATTGTATATACAAGAAATGTACATCAAAACTTACACATTTTCATTGTATATACAAGAAATGTACATCAAAACATACACATTTTCATTGTATATACAAGAAATGTACATCAAAGCATACACACCTTCATTGTACACTCAAGAAATGTACATCAAAACATACACATTTTCAATGTATATACAAGGAATGTACATCAAAACATACACATTTTCATTGTATATACTACAAATGTACATCAAAACTTACACATCTTCATTGTATATACAAGAAATGTACATCAAAGCTTACACATTTTCATTGTATATACAGAAATGTACATCAAAACTTACACATTTTCATTGTATATACAAGAAATGTACATCAAAACTTACACATTTTCATTGTACATAGAAGAAATGTACATCAAAACTTACACATTTTCATTGTATATACAAGAATTGTACATAAAGCTTACATATTTTCATTGTACATTAAAGAAATGTACATGAGAACTACACATTTTCATTGTACATACAAGAAATGTACAACAAAACTTACACATTTTCATTGTACACTCAAGACATGTACATCAAAACATACACATTTTCATTGTATATACAAGAATGTACATCAAAACATACACATTTTCATTTTATATACAAGAATGTACATCAAAGCTCACACATTTTCATTGTATATACAAGAAATGTACATCAAAACATACACATTTTCATTGTATATACAAGAAATATACATAAAAACATACACATTTTCAATTTATATTCAAGAAATGTACAGCAAAACATAGACATTTTAATTGTGTATACAAGAAATGTACATCAAAACTACACATTTTCGTTGTACACTAAACAAATGTACATCAAAACATACACATTTTCATTGTACAGACAAGAAATGTAAATCAAAACTTACACATTTTCATTGTATATACAAGAAATGTACATCAAAACTTACACATTTTCATTGCATATACAAGAAATGTACATCAAAACTTACACATTTTCGTTGTATATGCAAGAAATGTACTTCAAAAACTTACACATTTTCATTCTACACTCAAGAAATGTACATCAAAACATACACATTTTCATTGTATATACAAGGAATGTACATCAAAACATACACATTTTCATTGTATATACAAGAAATGTACATCAAAACTTACACACTTTCATTGTATATACTAGAAATGTACATCAAAACTTACACATTTTCATTGTATATACAAGAAATGTACATCAAAACTTACACATTTTCATTGTATATACAAGAAATGTACATCAAAACATACACATTTTCATTGTATATACAAGAAATGTACATCGAAGCATACACACCTTCATTGTACACTCAAGAAATGTACATCAAAACATACACATTTTCAATGTATATACAAGAAATGTACAACAAAACTTACACATTTTCATTGTACACTCAAGAAATGTACATCAAAACATACACATTTTCATTGTATATACAAGAAATGTACAACAAAACTTACACATTTTCATTGTACACTCAAGAAATGTACATAAAAACATACATATTTTCATTGTATATACAAGAAATGTACAACAAAAGTTACACATTTTCGTTGTACACTCAAGAAATGTACATAAAAACATACATATTTTCATTGTGTAGACAAGAAATGTACATCAAAACTTACACATTTTCATTGTATATATAAGAAATGTACATCAGAAACTTACACATTTTCATTGTGTATACAAGAAATGTACGTCAAAGCTTACACATTTTCATTGTATATACAAGAAATGTGCATAGAAACTTACACATTTTCATTGTATATACAAGGAATGTACATCAAAACTTACACACTTTCATTGTCTATACAAGAAATGTACATCAAAACTTACACACTTTCATTGCATATACAAGAAATGTACATCAAAACTTACACATTTTCGTTGTATATGCAAGAAATGTACTTCAAAAACTTACACATTTTCATTGTACACTCAAGAAATGTACATCAAAACATACACATTTTCATTGTATATACAAGGAATGTACATCAAAACATACACATTTTCATTGTATATACAAGAAATGTACATCAAAACTTACACATTTTCATTGTATATACAAGAAATGTACATCAAAACTTACACATTTTCATTGTATATACAAGAAATGTACATCAAAACATACACATTTTCATTGTATATACAAGAAATGTACATCAAAGCATACACACCTTCATTGTACACTCAAGAAATGTACATCAAAACATACACATTTTCAATGTATATACAAGGAATGTACATCAAAACATACACATTTTCATTGTATATACTACAAATGTACATCAAAACTTACACATCTTCATTGTATATACAAGAAATGTACATCAAAGCTTACACATTTTCAGTGTATATACAGAAATGTGCATAGAAACTTACACATTTTCATTGTATATACAAGAAATGTACATCAAAACTTACACACTTTCATTGTCTATACAAGAAATGTACATCAAAACTTACACACTTTCATTGTATATACAAGAAATGTACATCAAAACTTACACATTTTCATTGTATATACAAGAAATGTACATCAAAACTTACACATTTTCATTGTACATAGAAGAAATGTACATCAAAACTTACACATTTTCATTGTATATACAAGAATTGTACATAAAGCTTACATATTTTCATTGTACATTAAAGAAATGTACATCAAAACTACACATTTTCATTGTATATACAAGAAATGTACAACAAAACTTACACATTTTCATTGTACACTCAAGACATGTACATCAAAACATACACATTTTCATTGTATATACAAGAATGTACATCAAAACATACACATTTCCATTTTATATACAAGAATGTACATCAAAGCTCACACATTTTCATTGTATATACAAGAAATGTACATCAAAACATACACATTTTCATTGTATATACAAGAAATATACATAAAAACATACACATTTTCAATTTATATTCAAGAAATGTACAGCAAAACATAGACATTTTAATTGTGTATACAAGAAATGTACATCAAAACTACACATTTTCGTTGTACACTAAACAAATGTACATCAAAACATACACATTTTCATTGTACAGACAAGAAATGTAAATCAAAACTTACACATTTTCATTGCATATACAAGAAATGTACATCAAAACTTACACATTTTCGTTGTATATGCAAGAAATGTACTTCAAAAACTTACACATTTTCATTGTACACTCAAGAAATGTACATCAAAACATACACATTTTCATTGTATATACAAGGAATGTACATCAAAACATACACATTTTCATTGTATATACAAGAAATTTACATCAAAACTTACACACTTTCATTGTATATACTAGAAATGTACATCAAAACTTACACATTTTCATTGTATATACAAGAAATGTACATCAAAACTTACACATTTTCATTGTATATACAAGAAATGTACATCAAAACATACACATTTTCATTGTATACACAAGAAATGTACATCAAAGCATACACACCTTCATTGTACACTCAAGAAATGTACATCAAAACATACACATTTTCAATGTATATACAAGAAATGTACAACAAAACTTACACATTTTCATTGTACACTCAAGAAATGTAGATCAAAACATACACATTTTCATTGTATATACAAGAAATGTACAACAAAACTTACACATTTTCATTGTACACTCAAGAAATGTACATAAAAACATACATATTTTCATTGTATATACAAGAAATGTACAACAAAACTTACACATTTTCGTTGTACACTCAAGAAATGTACATAAAAACATACATATTTTCATTGTGTAGACAAGAAATGTACATCAAAACTTACACATTTTCATTGTATATACAAGAAATGTACATCAGAAACTTACACATTTTCATTGTGTATACAAGAAATGTACGTCAAAGCTAACACATTTTCATTGTATATACAAGAAATGTGCATCAAAACTTACACAATTTCATTGTCTATACAAGAAATGTACATCAAAACTTACACACTTTCATTGTCTATACAAGAAATGTACATCAAAACTTACACACTTTCATTGTATATACAAGAAATGTACATCAAAACTTACACATTTTCATTGTATATACAAGAAATGTACATCAAAACTTACACATTTTCATTGTATATACAAGAATTGTACTTCAAAGCTCACACATTTTCATTGTATATACAAGAAATGTACATCAAAACTACACATTTTCATTGTATATACAAGAAATGTACATCAAAACATACACATTTTCATTGTATATACAAGAAATGTACAACAAAACTTACATATTTTCATTGTACACTCAAGAAATGTACATCAAAACTTACACATTTTCATTGTATATACAAGAAATGTACAACAAAACTTACACATTTTCAGTGTACACTCAAGAAATGTACATCAAAACATACACATTTTCATTGTATATACAAGAAATGTACAACAAAACTTACACATTTTCATTGTACACTCAAGAAATGTACATAAAAACATACATATTTTCATTGTATATACAAGAAATGTACAACAAAACTTACACATTTTCGTTGTACACTAAAGAAATGTACATCAAAATTTACACATTTTCATTGTATATACAAGAAATGTACAACAAAGCTAACACATTTACATTGTACACTCAAGAAATGTACATCAAAACATACACATTTTCATTGTATATACAAGAAATGTACAACAAAACTTACACATTTTCATTGTACACTCAAGAAATGTACATCAAAACTCACACATTTTCATTGTATATACAAGAAATGTACATCTAAACATACACATTTTCGTTGTACACTCAAGAAAGGTACATAGAAACTTACACATTTTCATTGTATATACAAGAAATGTACATCAAAACTTACACATTTTCATTGTATATACAAGAAATGTACAACTAAACATACACATTTTCGTTGTACACTCAAGAAAGGTACATAGAAACTTACACATTTTCATTGTATATACAAGAAATGTACATCAAAACTTACACACTTTCATTGTCTATACAAGAAATGTACATCAAAACTTACACATTTTCATTGTATATACAAGAAGTGTACATCTAAACATACACATTTTCATTGTACACTCAAGAAATGTACATAGAAACTTACACATTTTCATTGTATATACAAGAAATGTACATCAGAAACTTACACATTTTCATTGTATATACAAGAAATGTACAACAAAACTTACACATTTGCATTGTATATACAAGAAATGTGCATCAAAACTTACACATTTTCATTGTATATACAAGAATTGTACATCAAAACTTACACATTTTCATTGTATATACAAGAAATGTACATCAAAACTTACACTTTTTCATTGTACATACAAGAAATGTACATCAAAACTTACACATTTTCATTGTACATAGAAGAAATGTACATCAAAACTTACACATTTTCATTGTATATACAAGAATTGTACATAAAGCTTACATATTTTCATTGTACATTAAAGAAATCTACATCAAAACTACACATTTTCATTGTATATACAAGAAATGTACAACAAAACTTACACATTTTCATTGTACACTCAAGAAATGTACATCAAAACATACACATTTTCATTGTCTATACAAGAAATGTACATCAAAACTTACACATTTTCATTGTATATACAAGAATGTACATCAAAACATACACATTTTCATTTTATATACAAGAATGTACATCAAAGCTCACACATTTTCATTGTATATACAAGAAATGTACATCAAAACATACACATTTTCATTGTATATACAAGAAATATACATAAAAACATACACATTTTCAATTTATATTCAAGAAATGTACAGCAAAACATAGACATTTTAATTGTGTATACAAGAAATGTACATCAAAACTACACATTTTCGTTGTACACTAAACAAATGTACATCAAAACATACACATTTTCATTGTACAGACAAGAAATGTAAATCAAAACTTACACATTTTCATTGTATATACAAGAAATGTACATCAAAACTTACACATTTTCATTGCATATACAAGAAATGTACATCAAAACTTACACATTTTCGTTGTATATGCAAGAAATGTACTTCAAAAACTTACACATTTTCATTGTACACTCAAGAAATGTACATCAAAACATACACATTTTCATTGTATATACAAGGAATGTACATCAAAACATACACATTTTCATTGTATATACAAGAAATGTACATCAAAACTTACACACTTTCATTGTATATACTAGAAATGTACATCAAAACTTACACATTTTCATTGTATATACAAGAAATGTACATCAAAACTTACACATTTTCATTGTATATACAAGAAATGTACATCAAAACATACACATTTTCATTGTATATACAAGAAATGTACATCAAAGCATACACACCTTCATTGTACACTCAAGAAATGTACATCAAAACATACACATTTTCAATGTATATACAAGGAATGTACATCAAAACATACACATTTTCATTGTATATACTACAAATGTACATCAAAACTTACACATCTTCATTGTATATACAAGAAATGTACATCAAAACTTACACATTTTCATTGTATATACAAGAAATGTGCATCAAAACATACACATTTTCATTGTATATTCAAGAAATGTACATCAAAACATACACATTTCCATTGAATATACAAGAAATGTACGTCAAAACTTACACATTTTCATTGTATATACAAGAAATGTACATCAAAGCTGCACATTTTCATCGTAAATACAAGAAATGTACATCAAAACTTACACATTTTCATTGTATATACAAGAAATGTACATCAAAACTTACACATTTGCCTTGTGTATACAAGAAATGTACATCAAAACTTACACATTTTCATTGTATATACAAGAAATGTACATCAGAAACTTACACATTTTCATTGTATATACAAGAAATGTACATCAAAGCTTACACATTTTCATTGTATATACAAGAAATGTGCATAGAAACTTACACATTTTCATTGTATATACAAGAAATGTACATCAAAACTAACACACCTTCATTGTCTATACAAGAAATGTACATCAAAACTTACACATTTTCATTGTATATACAAGAAATGTACATCAAAACTTACACATTTTCATTGTATATACAAGAAATGTACATCAAAGCTTACACATTTTCATTGTATATACAAGAAGTGTACATAGAAACTTACACATTTTCATTGTCTATACAAGAAATGTACATCAAAACTTGCACATTTTCATTGTATATACAAGAAATGTACATCAAAACTTACACATTTTCATTGATTATACAAGAAATGTACATCAAAACTTACACATTTTCATTGTATATACAAGAATTGTACTTCAAAGCTCACACATTTTCATTGTATATACAAGAAATGTACAACAAAACTTACATATTTTCATTGTACACTCAAGAAATGTACATCAAAACTTACACATTTTCATTGTATATACAAGAAATGTACAACAAAACTTACACATTTTCAGTGTACACTCAAGAAATGTACATCAAAACATACACATTTTCATTGTATATACAAGAAATGTACAACAAAACTTACACATTTTCATTGTACACTCAAGAAATGTACATAAAAACATACATATTTTCATTGTATATACAAGAAATGTACAACAAAACTTACACATTTTCGTTGTACACTAAAGAAATGTACATCAAAATTTACACATTTTCATTGTATATACAAGAAATGTACAACAAAGCTAACACATTTACATTGTACACTCAAGAAATGTACATCAAAACATACACATTTTCATTGTATATACAAGAAATGTACAACAAAACTTACACATTTTCATTGTACACTCAAGAAATGTACATCAAAACTCACACATTTTCATTGTATATACAAGAAATGTACATCTAAACATACACATTTTCGTTGTACACTCAAGAAAGGTACATAGAAACTTACACATTTTCATTGTATATACAAGAAATGTACATCAAAACTTACACATTTTCATTGTATATACAAGAAATGTACAACTAAACATACACATTTTCGTTGTACACTCAAGAAAGGTACATAGAAACTTACACATTTTCATTGTATATACAAGAAATGTACATCAAAACTTACACACTTTCATTGTCTATACAAGAAATGTACATCAAAACTTACACATTTTCATTGTATATACAAGAAATGTACATCTAAACATACACATTTTCATTGTACACTCAAGAAATGTACATAGAAACTTACACATTTTCATTGTATATACAAGAAATGTACATCAGAAACTTACACATTTTCATTGTATATACAAGAAATGTACAACAAAACTTACACATTTGCATTGTATATACAAGAAATGTTCATCAAAACTTACACATTTTCATTGTATATACAAGAATTGTACATCAAAACTTACACATTTTCATTGTATATACAAGAAATGTACATCAAAACTTACACTTTTTCATTGTACATACAAGAAATGTACATCAAAACTTACACATTTTCATTGTACATAGAAGAAATGTACATCAAAACTTACACATTTTCATTGTATATACAAGAATTGTACATAAAGCTTACATATTTTCATTGTACATTAAAGAAATCTACATCAAAACTACACATTTTCATTGTATATACAAGAAATGTACAACAAAACTTACACATTTTCATTGTACACTCAAGAAATGTACATCAAAACATACACATTTTCATTGTCTATACAAGAAATGTACATCAAAACTTACACATTTTCATTGTATATACAAGAATGTACATCAAAACATACACATTTTCATTTTATATACAAGAATGTACATCAAAGCTCACACATTTTCATTGTATATACAAGAAATGTACATCAAAACATACACATTTTCATTGTATATACAAGAAATATACATAAAAACATACACATTTTCAATTTATATTCAAGAAATGTACAGCAAAACATAGACATTTTAATTGTGTATACAAGAAATGTACATCAAAACTACACATTTTCGTTGTACACTAAACAAATGTACATCAAAACATACACATTTTCATTGTACAGACAAGAAATGTAAATCAAAACTTACACATTTTCATTGTATATACAAGAAATGTACATCAAAACTTGCACATTTTCATTGCATATACAAGAAATGTACATCAAAACTTACACATTTTCGTTGTATATGCAAGAAATGTACTTCAAAAACTTACACATTTTCATTGTACACTCAAGAAATGTACATCAAAACATACACATTTTCATTGTATATACAAGGAATGTACATCAAAACATACACATTTTCATTGTATATACAAGAAATGTACATCAAAACTTACACACTTTCATTGTATATACTAGAAATGTACATCAAAACTTACACATTTTCATTGTATATACAAGAAATGTACATCAAAACTTACACATTTTCATTGTATATACAAGAAATGTACATCAAAACATACACATTTTCATTGTATATACAAGAAATGTACATCAAAGCATACACACCTTCATTGTACACTCAAGAAATGTACATCAAAACATACACATTTTCAATGTATATACAAGGAATGTACATCAAAACATACACATTTTCATTGTATATACTACAAATGTACATCAAAACTTACACATCTTCATTGTATATACAAGAAATGTACATCAAAACTTACACATTTTCATTGTATATACAAGAAATGTGCATCAAAACATACACATTTTCATTGTATATTCAAGAAATGTACATCAAAACATACACATTTCCATTGAATATACAAGAAATGTACGTCAAAACTTACACATTTTCATTGTATATACAAGAAATGTACATCAAAGCTGCACATTTTCATCGTAAATACAAGAAATGTACATCAAAACTTACACATTTTCATTGTATATACAAGAAATGTACATCAAAACTTACACATTTGCCTTGTGTATACAAGAAATGTACATCAAAACTTACACATTTTCATTGTATATACAAGAAATGTACATCAGAAACTTACACATTTTCATTGTATATACAAGAAATGTACATCAAAGCTTACACATTTTCATTGTATATACAAGAAATGTGCATAGAAACTTACACATTTTCATTGTATATACAAGAAATGTACATCAAAACTAACACACCCTCATTGTCTATACAAGAAATGTACATCAAAACTTACACATTTTCATTGTATATACAAGAAATGTACATCAAAACTTACACATTTTCATTGTATATACAAGAAATGTACATCAAAGCTTACACATTTTCATTGTATATACAAGAAGTGTACATAGAAACTTACACATTTTCATTGTCTATACAAGAAATGTACATCAAAACTTGCACATTTTCATTGTATATACAAGAAATGTACATCAAAACTTACACATTTTCATTGATTATACAAGAAATGTACATCAAAACTTACACATTTTCATTGTATATACAAGAATTGTACTTCAAAGCTCACACATTTTCATTGTATATACAAGAAATGTACATCAAAGCTCACACATTTTCATTGTATATAAAAGAAATGTACATCAAAACTTACACATTTTCATTGTATATACAAGAAATATACATAAAAACATACACATTTTCATTGTATATACAAGAAATGTACAGCAAAACATAAACATTTTCATTGTATAAACAAGAAATGTACATCAAAACTACACATTTTCGTTGTACACTAAAGAAATGTACATCAAAACATACACATTTTCATTGTACAGACAAGAAATGTAAATCAAAACTTACACATTTTCATTGTATATACAAGAAATGTACATCAAAACTTACACATTTTCATTGTATATACAAGAATTGTACTTCAAAGCTAACACATTTTCATTGTATATACAAGAAATGTACATCAAAGCTCACACATTTTCATTGTATATACAAGAAATGTACATCAAAACTTACACACTTTCATTGTATATACAAGAAATGTACATTAAAACATACACATATTCATTGTATATACAAGAAATATACATAAAAACATACACATTTTCATTGTATATACAAGAAATGTACAGCAAAACATAAACATTTTCATAGTATATACAAGAAATGTACATCAAAACTACACATTTTCGTTGTACACTAAAGAAATGTGCATCAAAACATACACATTTTCATTGTACAGACAAGAAATGTAAATCAAAACTTACGCATTTTCATTGTATATACAAGAAATGTACATCAAAACTTACACATTTTCATTGCATATACAAGAAATGTACTTCAAAACTTACTCATTTTCGTTGTATATGCAAGAAATGTACTTCAAAAACTTACACATTTTCATTGTACACTCAAGAAATGTACATCAAAACATACACATTTTCATTGTATATACAAGGAATGTACATCAAAACATACACATTTTCATTGTATATACAAGAAATGTACATCAAAACTTACACACTTTCATTGTATATACTAGAAATGTACATCAAAACTTACACATTTTCATTGTATATACAAGAAATGTACATCAAAACTTACACATTTTCATTGTATATACAAGAAATGTACATCAAAACATACACATTTTCATTGTATATACAAGAAATGTACATCAAAGCATACACACCTACATTGTACACTCAAGAAATGTACATCAAAACATACACATTTTCATTGTATATACAAGGAATGTACATCAAAACTTACACATTTTCATTGTATATACTAGAAATGTACATCAAAACTTACACATTTTCATTGTATATACAAGAAATGTACATCAAAACAAACCACTTTCATTGTACACTCAAGAAATGTACATCAAAACATACACATATTCATTATATATACAAGGAATGTACATCAAAACATACACATTTCCATTGAATATACAAGAAATGTAGCTCAAAACTTACACATTTTCATTGTATATACAAGAAATGTACATCAAAGCTGCACATTTTCATCGTAAATACAAGAAATGTACATCAAAACTTACACATTTTCATTGTATATACAAGAAATGTACATCAAAACTTACACATTTTCATTGTATATACAAGAAATGTACATCAAAACATACACATTTTCATTGTATATACAAGAAATGTACATCAAAGCATACACACCTTCATTGTACACTCAAGAAATGTACATCAAAACATACACATTTTCATTGTATATACAAGGAATGTACATCAAAACATACACTTTTTCATTGTATATACTAGAAATGTACATCAAATCTTACACATTTTCATTGTATATACAAGAAATGTACATCAAAACAAACACACTTTCATTGTACACTCAAGAAATGTACATCAAAACATACACATATTCATTATATATACAAGGAATGTACATCAAAACATACACATTTTCATTGCATATACTAGAAATGTACATCAAAACTTACACATTTTCATTTTATATACAAGAAATGTACATCAAAGCTTACACATTTTCATTGTATATACAAGAAATGTGCATCAAAACATAAACATTTTCATTGTATATACAAGAAATGTACATCAAAACATACACACTTTCATTGTACACTCAAGAAATGTACATCAAGACATACACATTTCCATTGAATATACAAGAAATGTAGCTCAAAACTTACACATTTTCATTGTATATACAAGAAATGTACATCAAAGCTGCACATTTTCATCGTAAATACAGAAATGTACATCAAAACTTACACATTTTCATTGTATATATAAGAAATGTTCATCAAAACTTACACATTTTCCTTGTGTATACAAGAAATGTACATCAAAACTTACACATTTTCATTGTATATACAAGAAATGTACATCAGAAACTTACACATTTTCATTGTATATACAAGAAATGTACGTCAAAGCTTACACATTTTCATTGTATATACAAGAAATGTGCATAGAAACTTACACATTTTCATTGTATATACAAGGAATGTACATCAAAACTTACACACTTTCATTGTCTATACAAGAAATGTACATCAAAACTTACACATTTTCATTGTATATACAAGAAATGTACATCAAAACTTACACATTTTCATTGTATATACAAGAATTGTACTTCAAAGCTAACACATTTTCATTGTATATACAAGAAATGTACATCAAAGCTCACACATTTTCATTGTATATACAAGAAATGTACATCAAAACTTACACACTTTCATTGTATATACAAGAAATGTACATTAAAACATACACATATTCATTGTATATACAAGAAATATACATAAAAAAATACACATTTTCATTGTATATACAAGAAATGTACAGCAAAACATAAACATTTTCATAGTATATACAAGAAATGTACATCAAAACTACACATTTTCGTTGTACACTAAAGAAATGTACATCAAAACATACACATTTTCATTGTACAGACAAGAAATGTAAATCAAAACTTACGCATTTTCATTGTATATACAAGAAATGTACATCAAAACTTACACATTTTCATTGTATATACAAGAAATGTACATCAAAGCTTACACATTTTCATTGTATATACAAGAAGTGTACATAGAAACTTACACATTTTCATTGTCTATACAAGAAATGTACATCAAAACTTGCACATTTTCATTGTATATACAAGAAATGTACATCAGAAACTTACACATTTTCATTGTATATACAAGAAATGTACGTCAAAGCTTGCACAGTTTCATTGTATATACAAGAAATGTACATCAGAAACTTACACATTTTCATTGTATATACAAGAAATGTACGTCAAAGCTTACACATTTTCATTGTATATACAAGAAATGTGCATAGAAACTTACACATTTTCATTGTATATACAAGGAATGTACATCAAAACTTACACACTTTCATTGTCTATACAAGAAATGTACATCAAAACTTACACATTTTCATTGTATATACAAGAAATGTACATCAAAACTTACACATTTTCATTGTATATACAAGAATTGTACTTCAAAGCTAACACATTTTCATTGTATATACAAGAAATGTACATCAAAGCTCACACATTTTCATTGTATATACAAGAAATGTACATCAAAACTTACACACTTTCATTGTATATACAAGAAATGTACATTAAAACATACACATATTCATTGTATATACAAGAAATATACATAAAAAAATACACATTTTCATTGTATATACAAGAAATGTACAGCAAAACATAAACATTTTCATAGTATATACAAGAAATGTACATCAAAACTACACATTTTCGTTGTACACTAAAGAAATGTACATCAAAACATACACATTTTCATTGTACAGACAAGAAATGTAAATCAAAACTTACGCATTTTCATTGTATATACAAGAAATGTACATCAAAACTTACACATTTTCATTGTATATACAAGAAATGTACATCAAAGCTTACACATTTTCATTGTATATACAAGAAGTGTACATAGAAACTTACACATTTTCATTGTCTATACAAGAAATGTACATCAAAACTTGCACATTTTCATTGTATATACAAGAAATGTACATCAAAACTTACACATTTTCATTGATTATACAAGAAATGTACATCAAAACTTACACATTTTCATTGTATATACAAGAATTGTACTTCAAAGCTCACACATTTTCATTGTATATACAAGAAATGTACATCAAAGCTCACACATTTTCATTGTATATAAAAGAAATGTACATCAAAACTTACACATTTTCATTGTATATACAAGAAATATACATAAAAACATACACATTTTCATTGTATATACAAGAAATGTACAGCAAAACATAAACATTTTCATTGTATAAACAAGAAATGTACATCAAAACTACACATTTTCGTTGTACACTAAAGAAATGTACATCAAAACATACACATTTTCATTGTACAGACAAGAAATGTAAATCAAAACTTACACATTTTCATTGTATATACAAGAAATGTACATCAAAACTTACACATTTTCATTGTATATACAAGAATTGTACTTCAAAGCTAACACATTTTCATTGTATATACAAGAAATGTACATCAAAGCTCACACATTTTCATTGTATATACAAGAAATGTACATCAAAACTTACACACTTTCATTGTATATACAAGAAATGTACATTAAAACATACACATATTCATTGTATATACAAGAAATATACATAAAAACATACACATTTTCATTGTATATACAAGAAGCGTACAGCAAAACATAAACATTTTCATAGTATATACAAGAAATGTACATCAAAACTACACATTTTCGTTGTACACTAAAGAAATGTGCATCAAAACATACACATTTTCATTGTACAGACAAGAAATGTAAATCAAAACTTACGCATTTTCATTGTATATACAAGAAATGTACATCAAAACTTACACATTTTCATTGCATATACAAGAAATGTACATCAAAACTTACTCATTTTCGTTGTATATGCAAGAAATGTACTTCAAAAACTTACACATTTTCATTGTACACTCAAGAAATGTACATCAAAACATACACATTTTCATTGTATATACAAGGAATGTACATCAAAACATACACATTTTCATTGTATATACAAGAAATGTACATCAAAACTTACACACTTTCATTGTAAATACTAGAAATGTACATCAAAACTTACACATTTTCATTGTATATACAAGAAATGTACATCAAAACTTACACATTTTCATTGTATATACAAGAAATGTACATCAAAACATACACATTTTCATTGTATATACAAGAAATGTACATCAAAGCATACACACCTACATTGTACACTCAAGAAATGTACATCAAAACATACACATTTTCATTGTATATACAAGGAATGTACATCAAAACTTACACATTTTCATTGTATATACTAGAAATGTACATCAAAACTTACACATTTTCATTGTATATACAAGAAATGTACATCAAAACAAACCACTTTCATTGTACACTCAAGAAATGTACATCAAAACATACACATATTCATTATATATACAAGGAATGTACATCAAAACATACACATTTCCATTGAATATACAAGAAATGTAGCTCAAAACTTACACATTTTCATTGTATATACAAGAAATGTACATCAAAGCTGCACATTTTCATCGTAAATACAAGAAATGTACATCAAAACTTACACATTTTCATTGTATATACAAGAAATGTACATCAAAACTTACACATTTTCATTGTATATACAAGAAATGTACATCAAAACATACACATTTTCATTGTATATACAAGAAATGTACATCAAAGCATACACACCTTCATTGTACACTCAAGAAATGTACATCAAAACATACACATTTTCATTGTATATACAAGGAATGTACATCAAAACATACACTTTTTCATTGTATATACTAGAAATGTACATCAAATCTTACACATTTTCATTGTATATACAAGAAATGTACATCAAAACAAACACACTTTCATTGTACACTCAAGAAATGTACATCAAAACATACACATATTCATTATATATACAAGGAATGTACATCAAAACATACACATTTTCATTGCATATACTAGAAATGTACATCAAAACTTACACATTTTCATTGTATATACAAGAAATGTACATCAAAGCTTACACATTTTCATTGTATATACAAGAAATGTGCATCAAAACATAAACATTTTCATTGTATATACAAGAAATGTACATCAAAACATACACACTTTCATTGTACACTCAAGAAATGTACATCAAAACATACACATTTCCATTGAATATACAAGAAATGTAGCTCAAAACTTACACATTTTCATTGTATATACAAGAAATGTACATCAAAGCTGCACATTTTCATCGTAAATACAGAAATGTACATCAAAACTTACACATTTTCATTGTATATATAAGAAATGTTCATCAAAACTTACACATTTTCCTTGTGTATACAAGAAATGTACATCAAAACTTACACATTTTCATTGTATATACAAGAAATGTACATCAGAAACTTACACATTTTCATTGTATATACAAGAAATGTACGTCAAAGCTTACACATTTTCATTGTATATACAAGAAATGTGCATAGAAACTTACACATTTTCATTGTATATACAAGGAATGTACATCAAAACTTACACACTTTCATTGTCTATACAAGAAATGTACATCAAAACTTACACATTTTCATTGTATATACAAGAAATGTACATCAAAACTTACACATTTTCATTGTATATACAAGAATTGTACTTCAAAGCTAACACATTTTCATTGTATATACAAGAAATGTACATCAAAGCTCACACATTTTCATTGTATATACAAGAAATGTACATCAAAACTTACACACTTTCATTGTATATACAAGAAATGTACATTAAAACATACACATATTCATTGTATATACAAGAAATATACATAAAAACATACACATTTTCATTGTATATACAAGAAATGTACAGCAAAACATAAACATTTTCATAGTATATACAAGAAATGTACATCAAAACTACACATTTTCGTTGTACACTAAAGAAATGTACATCAAAACATACACATTTTCATTGTACAGACAAGAAATGTAAATCAAAACTTACGCATTTTCATTGTATATACAAGAAATGTACATCAAAACTTACACATTTTCATTGCATATACAAGAAATGTACATCAAAACTTACTCATTTTCGTTGTATATGCAAGAAATGTACTTCAAAAACTTACACATTTTCATTGTACACTCAAGAAATGTACGTCAAAACATACACATTTTCATTGTATATACAAGGAATGTACATCAAAACATACACATTTTCATTGTATATACAAGAAGTGTACATCAAAGCTTACACACTTTCATTGTATATACTAGAAATGTACATCAAAACTTACACATTTTCATTGTATATACAAGAAATGTACATCAAAACTTACACATTTTCATTGTATATACAAGAAATGTACATCAAAACATACACATTTTCATTGTATATACAAGAAATGTACATCAAAGCATACACACCTACATTGTACACTCAAGAAATGTACATCAAAACATACACATTTTCATTGTATATACAAGGAATGTACATCAAAACTTACACATTTTCATTGTATATACTAGAAATGTACATCAAAACTTACACATTTTCATTGTATATACAAGAAATGTACATCAAAACAAACCACTTTCATTGTACACTCAAGAAATGTACATCAAAACATACACATATTCATTATATATACAAGGAATGTACATCAAAACATACACATTTCCATTGAATATACTAGAAATGTACATCAAAACTTACACATTTTCATTTTATATACAAGAAATGTACATCAAAGCTTACACATTTTCATTGTATATACAAGAAATGTGCATCAAAACATAAACATTTTCATTGTATATACAAGAAATGTACATCAAAACTTACACATTTTCATTGTATATACAAGAAATGTACATCAAAACAAACCACTTTCATTGTACACTCAAGAAATGTACATCAAAACATACACATATTCATTATATATACAAGGAATGTACATCAAAACATACACATTTCCATTGAATATACAAGAAATGTAGCTCAAAACTTACACATTTTCATTGTATATACAAGAAATGTACATCAAAGCTGCACATTTTCATCGTAAATACAAGAAATGTACATCAAAACAAACACACTTTCATTGTACACTCAAGAAATGTACATCAAAACATACACATATTCATTATATATACAAGGAATGTACATCAAAACATACACATTTTCATTGCATATACTAGAAATGTACATCAAAACTTACACATTTTCATTGTATATACAAGAAATGTACATCAAAGCTTACACATTTTCATTGTATATACAAGAAATGTACATCAAAACATACACACTTTCATTGTACACTCAAGAAATGTACATCAAAACATACACATTTCCATTGAATATACAAGAAATGTAGCTCAAAACTTACACATTTTCATTGTATATACAAGAAATGTACATCAAAGCTGCACATTTTCATCGTAAATACAGAAATGTACATCAAAACTTACCCATTTTCATTGTATATATAAGAAATGTTCATCAAAACTTACACATTTTCCTTGTGTATACAAGAAATGTACATCAAAACTTACACATTTTCATTGTATATACAAGAAATGTACATCAGAAACTTACACATTTTCATTGTATATACAAGAAATGTACGTCAAAGCTTACACATTTTCATTGTATATACAAGAAATGTGCATAGAAACTTACACATTTTCATTGTATATACAAGGAATGTACATCAAAACTTACACACTTTCATTGTCTATACAAGAAATGTACATCAAAACTTACACATTTTCATTGTATATACAAGAAATGTACATCAAAACTTACACATTTTCATAGTATATACAAGAAATGTACATCAAAGCTTACACATTTTCATTGTATATACAGAAATGTACATAGAAACTTACACATTTTCATTGTATATACAAGAAATGTACATCAAAACTTACACATTTTCATTGTCTATACAAGAAATGTACATCAAAACTTACACACTTTCATTGTATATACAAGAAATGTACATCAAAACTTACACATTTTCATTGTATATACAAGAAATGTACAATAAAACTTACACATTTTCATTGTATATACAAGAATTGTACTTCAAAGCTCACACATTTTCATTGTATATACAAGAAATGTACATCAAAACTACACATTTTCATTGTATATACAAGAAATGTACATCAAGACATACACATTTTCATTGTATATACAAGAAATGTACAACAGAACTTACACATTTTCATTGTACACTCAAGAAATGTACATCAAAACTTACACATTTTCATTGTATATACAAGAAATGTACAACAAAACTTACACATTTTCATTGTACACTCAAGAAATGTACATCAAAACATAGACATTTTCATTGTATATACAAGAAATGTACAACAAAACTTACACATTTTCATTGTACACTCAAGAAATGTACATCAAAACATACATATTTTCATTGTATATACAAGAAATGTACAACAAAACTTACACATTTTCGTTGTACACTAAAGAAATGTACATCAAAATTTACACATTTTCATTGTATATACAAGAAATGTACAACTAAACTTACACATTTTCATTGTACACTCAAGAAATGTACATCAAAACATACACATTTTCATTGTATATACAAGAAATGTACAACAAAACTTACACATTTACATTGTACACTCAAGAAATGTACATCAAAACATACACATTTTCATTGTATATACAAGAAATGTACAACAAAACTTACACATTTTCATTGTACACTCAAGAAATGTACATCAAAACTCACACATTTTCATTGTATATACAAGAAATGTACATCTAAACATACACATTTTCGTTGTACACTCAAGAAAGGTACATAGAAACTTACACATTTTCATTGTATATACAAGAAATGTACATCAAAACTTACACATTTTCATTGTATATACAAGAAATGTACATCTACACATACACATTTTCGTTGTACACTCAAGAAAGGTACATAGAAACTTACACATTTTCATTGTATATACAAGAAATGTACATCAAAACTTACAGACTTTCATTGTCTATACAAGAAATGTACATCAAAACTTACACATTTTCATTGTATATACAAGAAATGTACATCTAAACATACACATTTTCATTGTACACTCAAGAAATGTACATAAAAACTTACACATTTTCATTGTATATACAAGAACTGTACATCAGAAACATACACATTTTCATTGTATATACAAGAAATGTACAACAAAACTTACACATTTGCATTGTATATACAAGAAATGTGCATCAAAACTTACACTTTTTCATTGTACATACAAGAAATGTACATCAAAACTTACACATTTTCATTGTACATAGAAGAAATGTACATCAAAACTTACACATTTTCATTGTATATACAAGAATTGTACATAAAGCTTACATATTTTCATTGTACATTAAAGAAATGTACATCAAAACTACACATTTTCATTGTATATACAAGAAATGTACAACAAAGCTTACACATTTTCATTGTACACTCAAGAAATGTACATCAAAACATACACATTTTCATTGTCTATACAAGAAATGTACATCAAAACTTACACATTTTCATTGTATATACAAGAATGTACATCAAAACATACACATTTTCATTTTATATACAAGAATGTACATCAAAGCTCACACATTTCATTGTATATACAAGAAATGTACATCAAAACATACACATTTTCATTGTATATACAAGAAATATACATAAAAACATACACATTTTCAATTTATATTCAAGAAATGTGCAGCAAAACATAGACATTTTAATTGTGTATACAAGAAAAATGTACATCAAAACTACACATTTTCGTTGTACACTAAACAAATGTACATCAAAACATACACATTTTCATTGTACAGACAAGAAATGTAAATCAAAACTTACACATTTTCATTGTATATACAAGAAATGTACATCAAAACTTACACATTTTCATTGCATATACAAGAAATGTACATCAAAACTTACACATTTTCGTTGTATATGCAAGAAATGTACTTCAAAAACTTACACATTTTCATTGTACACTCAAGAAATGTACATCAAAACATACACATTTTCATTGTATATACAAGGAATGTACATCAAAACACACACATTTTCATTGTATATACAAGAAATGTACATCAAAACTTACACACTTTCATTGTATATACAAGAAATGTACATCAAAACTTACACATTTTCATTGTATATACAAGAAATGTACATCAAAACTTACACATTTTCATTGTATATACAAGAAATGTACATCAAAACATACACATTTTCACTGTATATACAAGAAATGTACATCAAAGCATACACACCTTCATTGTACACTCAAGAAATGTACATCAAAACATACACATTTTCAATGTATATACAAGGAATGTACATCAAAACATACACATTTTCATTAAATATACTACAAATGTACATCAAAACTTACACATCTTCATTGCATATACAAGAAATGTACATCAAAACTTACACATTTTCATTGTATATACAAGAAATGTGCATCAAAACATACACATTTTCATTGTATATTCAAGAAATGTACATCAAAACATACACACTTTCATTGTACACTCAAGAAATGTACAACAAAACATACACATTTCCATTGAATATACAAGAAATGTACGTCAAAACTTACACATTTTCATTGTATATACAAGAAATGTACATCAAAGCTGCACATTTTCATCGTAAATACAAGAAATGTACATCAAAACTTACACATTTTCATTGTATATACAAGAAATGTACATCAAAACTTACACATTTTCCTTGTGTATACAAGAAATGTACATCAAAACTTACACATTTTCATTGTATATACAAGAAATGTACATCAGAAACTTACACATTTTCATTGTATATACAAGAAATGTACATCAAAGCTTACACATTTTCATTGTATATACAAGAAATGTGCATAGAAACTTACACATTTTCATTGTATATACAAGAAATGTACATCAAAACTTACACACCTTCATTGTCTATACAAGAAATGTACATCAAAACTTACACATTTTCATTGTATATACAAGAAATGTACATCAAAACTTACACATTTTCATTGTATATACAAGAAATGTACATCAAAGCTTACACATTTTCATTGTATATACAAGAAATGTACATAGAAACTTACACATTTTCATTGTCTATACAAGAAATGTACATCAAAACTTACATATTTTCATTGTATATACAAGAAATGTACATCAAAACTTACACATTTTCATTGATTATACAAGAAATGTACATCAAAACTTACACATTTTCATTGTATATAGAGGAATTGTACTTCAAAGCTCACAGATTTTCATTGTATATACAAGAAATGTACATCAAAGCTCACACATTTTCATTGTATATAAAAGAAATGTACATCAAAACTTACACATTTTCATTGTATATACAAGAAATATACATAAAAACATACACATTTTCATTGTATATACAAGAAATGTACAGCAAAACATAAACATTTTCATTGTATAAACAAGTAATGTACATCAAAACTACACATTTTCGTTGTACACTCAAGAAATGTACATCAGAAACTTACACATTTTCATTGTATATACAAGAAATGTACAACAAAACTTACACATTTGCATTGTATATACAAGAAATGTGCATCAAAACTTACACATTTTCATTGTATATACAAGAATTGTACATCAAAACTTACACATTTTCATTGTATATACAAGAAATGTACATCAAAACTTACACTTTTTCATTGTACATACAAGAAATGTACATCAAAACTTACACATTTTCATTGTACATAGAAGAAATGTACATCAAAACTTACACATTTTCATTGTATATACAAGAATTGTACATAAAGCTTACATATTTTCATTGTACATTAAAGAAATGTACATCAAAACTACACATTTTCATTGTATATACAAGAAATGTACAACAAAACTTACACATTTTCATTGTACACTCAAGAAATGTACATCAAAACATACACATTTTCATTGTCTATACAAGAAATGTACATCAAAACTTACACATTTTCATTGTATATACAAGAATGTACATCAAAACATACACATTTTCATTTTATATACAAGAATGTACATCAAAGCTCACACATTTCATTGTATATACAAGAAATGTACATCAAAACATACACATTTTCATTGTATATACAAGAAATATACATAAAAACATACACATTTTCAATTTATATTCAAGAAATGTGCAGCAAAACATAGACATTTTAATTGTGTATACAAGAAAAATGTACATCAAAACTACACATTTTCGCTGTACACTAAACAAATGTACATCAAAACATACACATTTTCATTGTACAGACAAGAAATGTAAATCAAAACTTACACATTTTCATTGCATATACAAGAAATGTACATCAAAACTTACACATTTTCGTTGTATATGCAAGAAATGTACTTCAAAAACTTACACATTTTCATTGTACACTCAAGAAATGTACATCAAAACATACACATTTTCATTGTATATACAAGGAATGTACATCAAAACATACACATTTTCATTGTATATACTAGAAATGTACATCAAAACTTACACATTTTAATTGTATATACAAGAAATGTACATCAAAACATACACACTTTCATTGTACACTCAAGAAATGTACATCAAAACATACACATATTCATTATATATACAAGGAATGTACATCAAAACATACACATTTTCATTGTATATACTAGAAATGTACATCAAAACTTACACATTTTCATTGTATATACAAGAAATGTACATGAAAACTTACACATTTTCATTGTATATACAAGAAATGTGCATCAAAACATACACATTTTCATTGTATATACAAGAAATGTACATCAAAACATACACACTTTCATTGTACACTCAAGTAATGTACATCAAAACATACACATTTCCATTGAATATACAAGAAATGTAGCTCAAAACTTACACATTTTCATTGTATATACAAGAAATGTACATCAAAGCTGCACATTTTCATCGTTAATACAAGAAATGTACATCAAAACTTACACATTTTCATTGTATATACAAGAAATGTACATCAACACTTAAACATTTTCCTTGTGTATACAAGAAATGTACATCAAAACTTACACATTTTCATTGTATATACAAGAAATGTACTTAAGAAACTTACACATTTTCATTGTATATACAAGAAATGTACGTCAAAGCTTACACATTTTCATTGTATATACAAGAAACGTGCATAGAAACTTACACATTTTCGTTGTATATACAAGAAATGTACATCAAAACTTACACACTTTCATTGTCTATACAGGAAATGTACATCAAAACTTACACATTTTCATTGTATATACAAGAAATGTACATCAAAGCTTACACATTTTCATTGTATATACAAGAAATGTACATCAAAGCTTACACATCTTCATTGTATATACAGAAATGTACATTGAAAACTTACACATTTTCATTGTATATACAAGAAATGTACATCAAAACTTACACATTTTCATTGTATATACAAGAAATGTACAACAAAACTTACACATTTTCATTGTACACTCAAGAAATGTACATCAAAACATACACATTTTCATTGTATATACAAGAAATGTACAACAAAACTTACACATTTTTATTGTTCACTCAAGTAATGTACATCAAAACATACATATTTTCATTGTATATACAAGAAATGTACAACAAAACTTACACATTTTCGTTGTACACTAAAGAAATGTACATCAAATTTACACATTTTCATTGTATATACAAGAAATGTACAACAAAACTTACACATTTTCATTGTACACTCAAGAAATGTACATCAAAACATACACATTTTCATTGTATATACAAGAAATGTACAACAAAACTTACACATTTTCATTGTACACTCAAGAAATGTACATGAAAACATACACATTTTCATTGTATATACAAGAAATGTACAACAAAACTTACACATTTTCATTGTACACTCAAGAAATGTACATCAAAACATACACATTTTCATTGTATATACAAGAAATGTACAACAAAACTTACACATTTTCATTGTACACTCAAGAAATGTACATAAAAGCATACACATTTTCATTGTATATACAAGAAATGTACAACAAAACTCACACATTTTCATTGTACACTCAAGAAATGTACATCAAAACTTACACATTTTCATTGTGTATACTACTAATGTACATCAAACCTTACACATCTTCATTGTATATACAAGAAATGTACATCAAAACTTACACATTCTCATTGTATATACAAGAAATGTACATCAAAACATACACACTTTCATTGTACACTCAAGAAATGTACATCAAAACATACAAATTTTCATTGTATATACAAGGAGTGTACCTCAAAACATACACATTTTCATTTTATACACTAGAAATGTACATCAAAACTTACACATTTTCATTGTATATACAAGAAATGTACATCAAAACATACACATTTTCATTGTATATACAAGAAATGTACATCAAAACATACACACTTTCATTGTACACTCAAGAAATGTACATCAAATCATACACATTCTCATTGTATATACAAGAAATGTACCTCAAAACTTACACATTTTCATTGTATATACAAGAAAGGTACATCAAAACTACACATTTTCGTTGTATATACCAGAAATGTACTTCAAAACATACACTTTTTCATTTTATATACAAGAATGTACATCAAAACTTACACATTTTCATTGTACATACAAGAAATGTACATCAAAACATACACATTTTCATTGTATATACAAGAAATGTACATCAAAACTTACACATTTTCATTGTATATACAAGAAATGTACATCAAAACATACAAATTTTCATTGTATATACAAGAAATATACATAAAAACATACACATTTTCATTGCATGTACAAGAAATGTACAACAAAACATAAACCTTTTCATTGTATATACAAGAAATGTACATCAAACTACACATTTTCGTTGTACACTAAAGAAACGTACAACAAAACATACACATTTTCATTGTACAGACAAGAAATGTAAATCAAAACTTACACATTTACATTGTATATACAAGAAATGTACATCAAAACTTACACATTTTCATTGTACATACAGGAAATGTACATCAAAAACTTACACATTTTCATTGTATATGCAAGAAATGTACATCAAAACATACACATTTTCATTGTATATACAAGAAATGTAAATCAAAACATACACACTTTCATTCTATACTCAAGAAATGTACATCAAAACATACACATTTTCATTGTATATACAAGAAATGTACATCAAAGCTTACACATTTTCATTGTATATTCAAGATATGTACATCAAAAACTTACACATTTTCATTGTACACTCCAGAAATGTACATCAAAAC
The DNA here is from genome assembly GCA_030765045.1 of Tenodera sinensis. Taxonomy (NCBI): domain Eukaryota; kingdom Metazoa; phylum Arthropoda; class Insecta; order Mantodea; family Mantidae; genus Tenodera; species Tenodera sinensis. The sequence goes on along the minus strand of CM060966.1, from coordinate 63,201,660 downwards.
ATACACATTTTCATTGTATATACAAGGAATGTACATCAAAACATACACATTTTCATTGTATATACAAGAAAAGTACATCAAAACTTACACATTTTCATTGTATATACTAGAAATGTACATCAAAACTTACACATTTTCATTGTATATACAAGAAATGTACCTCAAAGCTTACACATTTTCACTGTATATACAAGAAATGTACATCAAAACATACACATTGTCATTGTATATACAAGAAATGTACATCAAAGCAACACACTTTCATTGTACACTCCAGAAATGTACATCAAAACATACACATTTTCATTGTATATACAAGGAATGTAAATCAAAACATACACATTTTCATTGTATATACTAGAAATGTACATCAAACCTAACACATCTTCATTGTATATACAAGAAATGTACATCAAAACTTACACATTTTCATTGTATATACAAGAAATGTACATCAAAACATACACACTTTCATTGTGCACTCAAGAAATGTACATCAAAACATACACATTTTCATTGTATATACAAGGAGTGTACATAAAAAAATACACATTTTCATTGTATATACAAGAAATGTACATCAAAGCATACTTACTTTCATTGTACACTCAAGAAAAGTACATCAAAACATACACATTTTCATTGTATATACAAGGAATGTAAATCAAAACATACACATTTTCATTCTATATACTAGAAATGTACATCAAACCTTACACATCTTCATTGTATATACAAGAAATGTACATCAAAACTTACACATTTTCATTGTATATACAAGAAATGTACATCAAAGCATACACACTTTCATTGGACACTCGAGAAATGTACATCAAAACATACACATTTTCATTGTATATACAAGGAATGTACATCAAAGCATACACACTTTCATTGTACACTCAAGAAAAGTACATCAAAACGTACACATTTTCATTGTATATACAAGGAATGTAAATCAAAACATACACATTTTCATTCTATATACTAGAAATGTACATCAAACCTTACACATCTTCATTGTATATACAAGAAATGTACATCAAAACTTACACATTTTCATTGTATATACAAGAAATGTACATCAAAGCATACACACTTTCATTGGACACTCGAGAAATGTACATCAAAACATACACATTTTCATTGTATATACAAGGAATGTACATCAAAGCATACACATTTTCATTGTATATACAAGAAAAGTACATCAAAACTTACACATTTTCATTGTATATACAAGAAATGTACATCAAAACTTACACATTTTCATTGTATATACAAGAAATGTACATCAAAACATACACACTTTCATTGTACACTCAAGAAATGTACATCAAAACATATACATTTTCATTGTATATACAAGGAGTGTACATAAAAACATACACATTTTCATTGTATATACAAGAAATGTACATCAAAGCATACACACTTTCATTGTACACTCAAGAAATGTACATCAAAACTTAACCATTTTCATTGTGCACTCAAGAAATGTACATCAAAACTTACACATTTTCATTGTACACTAAAGAAATGTACATCAAAACATACACACTTTCATTGTATACACAAGAAATGTACATCAAAACTTACACATTTTCATTGTATATTCAAGAGATGTACATCAAAACTACACATTTTCATTGTATATACTAGAAATGTACATCAAAACTTACACATTTTCATTGTATATACAAGAAATATACATCAAAACTTACACATTTTCATTGTATATACAAGAAATGTACATCAAAACTTACACATTTTCATTGTATATACTAGATATGTACATCAAAACTTACACATTTTCATTGTATATACAAGAAATGTACATCAAAACTTACACACTTTCATTGTATATACAAGAAATGTACATCAAAACATACACATTTTCATTGTATATACAAGAAATGTACATCATAGCATACACACTTTCATTGTACACTCAAGAAATGTACATCAAAACATACACATTTTCATTGTATATTCAAGGAATGTAAATCAAAACATACACCTTTTCATTGTATATACTACTAATGTACATCAAACCTTACACATTTTCGTTGGATATACAAGAAAAATACATCAAAACTTAAACATTTTCATTGTATATACAAGAAATGTACATCAAAACATACACATTTCATTGTACACTCAAGAAATGTACATCAAAACATACACATTTTCATTGTATATACAAGGAGTGTACATCAAAACATACACATTTTCATTGTATATACAAGGAATGTACATCAAAAAATACACACTTTCATTGTACACTCAAGAAATGTACACCAAAACATACACATTTTCATTGTATATACAAGGAATGTACATCAAAAAATACACACTTTCATTGTACACTCAAGAAATGTACATCAAAACATACACATTTTCATTGTATATTCAAGGAATGTACATCAAAAAATACACACTTTCATTATACACTCAAGAAATGTACATCAAAACATACACATTTTCATTGTATATACAAGGAATGTACATCAAAAAATACACACTTTTATTGTACACTCAAGAAATGTACATCAAAGCATACACATTTTCATTGTATATTCAAGGAACGTAAATCAAAACATACACATTTTCATTGTATATACTACTACTGTACATAAAACCTTACACATCTTCATTGTATATACAAGAAATGTACATCAAAACTTACACATTTTCATTGTATATACAAGAAATGTACATCAAAACATACACACTTTCATTGTACACTCAAGAAATGTACATCAAAACATACACATTTTCATTGTATATACAAGGAGTGTACATCAAAACATACACATTTTCATTGTATATACTAGAAATGTACATCAAAACTTACACATTTTCATTGTATATACAAGAAATGTACATCAAAACTTACACCTTTTCATTGTATATACAAGAAATGTACATCAAAACATACACATTTTCATTGTATATACAAGAAATGTACATCAAAACATACACACTTTCATTGTACACTCAAGAAATGTACATCAAATCATACACATTCTCATTGTATATACAAGAAATGTACCTCAAAACTTACACATTTTCATTGTATATACAAGAAATAAACATCGAAGCTACACATTTTCATTGTATATACAAGAAATGTACTTCAAAACATACACTTTTTCATTTTATATACAAGAATGTACATCAAAACTTACACATTTTCATTGTACATACAAGAAATGTACATCAAAACATACACATTTTCATTGTATATACAAGAAATGTACATCAAAACATACACATTTTCATTGTATATACAAGAAATGTACATCAAAACATACACATTTTCATTGTATATACAAGAAATATACATAAAAACATACACATTTTCATTGTATATACAAGAAATGTACAGCAAAACATAAACCTTTTCATCGTATATACAAGAAATGTACATCAAAACTACACACTTTCGTTGTACACTAAAGAAACGTACAACAAAACATATACATTTTCATTGTACAGACAAGAAATGTAAATCAAAACTTACACATTTTCATTGTATATACAAGAAATGTACATCAAAACTTACACATTTTCATTGTACATACAGGAAATGTACATCAAAAACTTACACATTTTCATTGTATATGCAAGAAATGTACATCAAAACTTACACAATTTCATTGTATATACAAGAAATGTACATCAACACTTACACATTTTCATTGTATATACAAGAAAGATACATCAAAACATACACATTTACATTGTATATACAAGAAATGTACATCAAAACATACACACTTTCATTCTACACTCAAGAAATGTACATCAAAACATACACATTTTCATTGTATATAGAAGAAATGTACATCAAAACTTAAACATTTTCATTGTATATTCAAGTAATGTACATCAAAACCTTACACATTTTGATTGTACACTCCAGAAATGTACATCAAAACATACACATTTTCATTGTATATAAAAGGAATGTACATCAAAACATACACATTTTCATTGTATATACAAGAAAAGTACATCAAAACTTACACATTTTCATTGTATATACTAGAAATGTACATCAAAACTTACACATTTTCATTGTATATACAAGAAATGTACATCAAAACATACACATTTTCATTGTATATACAAGAAATGTACATCAAAGCAACACACTTTCATTGTACACTCAACAAATGTACATCAAAACATACACATTCTCATTGTATATACAAGGAATGTAAATCAAAACATAATCATTTTCATTGTATATACTAGAAATGTACATCAAACCTTACACACCTTCATTGTATATACAAGAAATGTACATCAAAACTTACACATTTTCATTGTATATACAAGAAATGTACATCAAAGCATACACACTTTCGCTGTACACTCAAGAAATGTACATCAAAATATACACATTTTCATTGTATATACAAGGAGTGTACTTAAAAACATACACATTTTCATTGTATATACAAGAAATGTACATCAAAGCATACACACTTTCATTGTACACTCAAGAAATGTACATCAAAACACACACATTTTCATTGTATATACAAGGAATGTAAATCAAAACCTACACATTTTCATTGTATATACTAGAAATGTACATCAAACCTTACACATCTTCATTGTATATACAAGAAATGTACATCAAAACTTACACATTTTCATTGTATATACAAGAAATGTACATCAAAGCATACACACTTTCATTGTACACTCAAGAAATGTACATCAAAGCATACACACTTTCATTGTACACTCAAGAAATGTACATCAAAACTTACACATTTTCATTGTATATACAAGAAATGTACATCAAAACATACACATTTTCATTGTATATACAAGAAATGTACATCAAAGCATACACACTTTCATTGTACACTCAAGAAATGTACATCAAAGCATACACACTTTCATTGTACACTCAAGAAATGTACATCAAAACATACACATTTTCATTGTATATACAAGAAATGTACATCAAAACATACACATTTTCATTGTATATACAAGGAGTGTACATCAAAACATACACATTTTCATTGTATATACAAGGAATGTACATCAAAAAATACACACTTTCATTGTACACTCAAGAAATGTACACCAAAACATACACATTTTCATTGTCTATACAAGGAATGTACATCCAAAAATACACACTTTCATTGTACACTCAAGAAATGTACATCAAAACATACACATTTTCATTGAATATTCAAGGAATGTACATAAAAAAATACACACTTTCATTGTACACTCAAGAAATGTACATCAAAACATACACATTTTCATTGTATATACAAGGAATGTACATCAAAAAATACACACTTTCATTGTACACTCAAGAAATGTACATCAAAACATACACATTTTCATTGTATATTCAAGGAATGTAAATCAAAACATACACATTTTCATTGTATATACTAGAAATGTACATCAAAACTTACACATTTTCATTGTATATACTACTAATGTACATCAAACCTTACACATCTTCATTGGATATACAAGAAATGTACATCAAAACTTACACATTTTCATTGTATATACAAGAAATGTACATCAAAACATACACACTTTCATTGTACACTCAAGAAATGTACATCAAAACATACACATTTTCATTGTATATACAAGGAGTGTACATCAAAACATACACATTTTCATTGTATATACTAGAAATGTACATCAAAACTTACACATTTTCATTGTACATACAGGAAATGTACATCAAAAACTTACACATTTTCATTGTATATACAAGAAATGTACAACAAAACTTACACATTTTCATTGTTCACTCAAGAAATGTACATCAAAACATACATATTTTCATTGTATATACAAGAAATGTACAACAAAACTTACACATTTTCGTTGTACACTAAAGAAATGTACATCAAAACTTACACATTTTCATTGTATATACATAAAATGTACAACAAAACTTACACATTTTCATTGTACACTCAAGAAATGTACATCATAACATACACATTTTCATTGTATATACAAGAAATGTACAACAAAACTTACACATTTTCATTGTACACTCAAGAAATGTACATCAAAACATACACATTTTCATTGTATATACAAGAAATGTACAACAAAACTTACACATTTTCATTGTACACTCAAGAAATGTACATCAAAACATACACATTTTCATTGTATATACAAGAAATGTACAACAAAACTTACACATTTTCATTGTACACTCAAGAAATGTACATAAAAACATACACATTTTCATTGTATATACAAGAAATGTACAACAAAACTTACACATTTTCATTGTACACTCAAGAAATGTACATCAAAACTTACACATTTTCATTGTGTATACTACTAATGTACATCAAACCTTACACATCTTCATTGTATATACAAGAAATGTACATCAAAACTTACACATTCTCATTGTATATACAAGAAATGTCGATCAAAACATACACACTTTCATTGTACACTCAAGAAATGTACATCAAAACATACACATTTTCATTGTATATACAAGGAGTGTACCTCAAAACATACACATTTTCATTGTATACACTAGAAATGTACATCAAAACTTACACATTTTCATTGTATATACAAGAAATGTACATCAAAACATACACATTTTCATTGTATATACAAGAAATGTACATCAAAACATACACACTTTCATTGTACACTCAAGAAATGTACATCAAATCATACACATTCTCATTGTATATACAAGAAATGTACCTCAAAACTTACACATTTTCATTGTATATACAAGAAACGTACATCAAAACTACACATTTTCATTGTATATACCAGAAATGTACTTCAAAACATACACTTTTTCATTTTATATACAAGAATGTACATCAAAACTTACACATTTTCATTGTACATACAAGAAATGTACATCAAAACATACACATTTTCATTGTATATACAAGAAATGTACATCAAAACTTACACATTTTCATTGTATATACAAGAAATGTACATCAAAACATACAAATTTTCATTGTATATACAAGAAATATACATAAAAACATACACATTTTCATTGCATGTACAAGAAATGTACAGCAAAACATAAACCTTTTCATTGTATATACAAGAAATGTACATCAAAACTACACATTTTCGTTGTACACTAAAGAAACGTACAACAAAACATACACATTTTCATTGTACAGACAAGAAATGTAAATCAAAACTTACACATTTACATTGTATATACAAGAAATGTACATCAAAACTTACACATTTTCATTGTACATACAGGAAATGTACATCAAAAACTTACACATTTTCATTGTATATACAAGAAATGTACATCAACAATTACACATTTTCATTGTATATACAAGAAGGTTACATCAAACCATACACATTTACATTGTATATACTAGAAATGTACATCAAAACATACACACTTTCATTCTACACTCAAGAAATGTACATCAAAACATACACATTTTCATTGTATATACAAGAAATGTACATCAAAACTTACACATTTTCATTGTATATACAAGAAATGTACATCAAAGCATACACACTTTCATTGTACACTCAAGAAATGTACATCAAAACACACACATTTTCATTGTATATACAAGGAATGTAAATCAAAACATACACATTTTCATTGTATATACTAGAAATGTACATCAAACCTTACACATCTTCATTGTATATACAAGAAATGTACATCAAAACTTACACATTTTCATTGTATATACAAGAAATGTACATCAAAGCATACACACTTTCATTGTACACTCAAGAAATGTACATCAAAACATACACATTTTCATTGTATATACAAGGAATGTACATCAAAACATACACATTTTCATTGTATATACAAGAAAAGTACATCAAAACTTACACATTTTCATTGTATATACTAGAAATGTACATCAAAACTTACACATTTTCATTGTATATACAAGAAATGTACATCAAAACTTACACATTTTCATTGTATATACAAGAAATGTACATCAAAACATACACATTTTCATTGTATATACAAGAAATGTACATCAAAGCATACACACTTTCATTGTACACTCAAGAAATGTACATCAAATCATTGACATTTTCATTGTATATACAGGGAATGTAAATCAAAACATACACAATTTCATTGTATATACTAGAAATGTACATCAAACCTTACACATCTTCATTGTATATACAAGAAATGTACATCAAAACTTACACATTTTCATTGTATATACAGGAAATGTACATCAAAACATACACACTTTCATTGTACACTCAAGAAATGTACATCAAAACATACACATTTTCATTGTATATACAAGGAGTGTACATTAAAACATACAAATTTTCATTGTATATACAAGAAATGTACATCAAAGCATACACACTTTCATTGTACACTCAAGAAATGTACATCAAAACATACACATTTTCATTGTATATACAAGGAATGTAAATCAAAACATACACATTTTCATTGTATATACTAGAAATGTACATCAAACCTTACACACCTTCATTGTATATACAAGAAATGTACATCAAAACTTACACATTTTCAATGTATATACAAGAAATGTACATCAAAACATACACACTTTCATTGTACACTCAAGAAATGTACATCAAAACATACACATTTTCATTGTATATACAAGAAATGTACATCAAAACTTAAACATTTTCATTGTATATTCAAGAAATGTACATCAAAACCTTACACATTTTCATTGTACACTCAAGAAATGTACATCAACACTTACACATTTTCATTGTATATACAAGAAAGATACATCAAAACATACACATTTACATTGTATATACAAGAAATGTACATCAAAACATACACACTTTCATTCTACACTCAAGAAATGTACATCCAAACATACATTTTCATTGTATATTCAAGAAATGTACATCAAAACCTTACACATTTTCATTGTACACTCCAGAAATGTACATCAAAACATACACATTTTCATTGTATATAAAAGGAATGTACATCAAAACATACACATTTTCATTGTATATACAAGAAAAGTACATCAAAACTTACACATTTTCATTGTATATACTAGAAATGTACATCAAAACTTACACATTTTCATTGTATATACAAGAAATGTACATCAAAACATACACATTTTCATTGTATATACAAGAAATGTACATCAAAGCAACACACTTTCATTGTACACTCAAGAAATGTACATCAAAACATACACATTCTCATTGTATATACAAGGAATGTAAATCAAAACATAATCATTTTCATTGTATATACTAGAAATGTACATCAAACCTTACACACCTTCATTGTATATACAAGAAATGTACATCAAAACTTACACATTTTCATTGTATATACAAGAAATGTACATCAAAGCATACACACTTTCGCTGTACACTCAAGAAATGTACATCAAAATATACACATTTTCATTGTATATACAAGGAGTGTACATAAAAACATACACATTTTCATTGTATATACAAGAAATGTACATCAAAGCATACACACTTTCATTGTACACTCAAGAAATGTACATCAAAACACACACATTTTCATTGTATATACAAGGAATGTAAATCAAAACATACACATTTTCATTGTATATACTAGAAATGTACATCAAACCTTACACATCTTCATTGTATATACAAGAAATGTACATCAAAACTTACACATTTTCATTGTATATACAAGAAATGTACATCAAAGCATACTTACTTTCATTGTACACTCAAGAAATGTACATCAAAACTTACACATTTTCATTGTATATACAAGAAATGTACATCAAAGCATACACACTTTCATTGTACACTCAAGAAATGTACATCAAAGCATACACACTTTCATTGTACACTCAAGAAATGTACATCAAAACATACACATTTTCATTGTATATACAAGAAATGTACATCAAAACATACACATTTTCATTGTATATACAAGGAGTGTACATCAAAACATACACATTTTCATTGTATATACAAGGAATGTACATCAAAAAATACACACTTTCATTGTACACTCAAGAAATGTACACCAAAACATACACATTTTCATTGTATATACAAGGAATGTACATCCAAAAATACACACTTTCATTGTACACTCAAGAAATGTACATCAAAACATACACATTTTCATTGAATATTCAAGGAATGTACATAAAAAAATACACACTTTCATTGTACACTCAAGAAATGTACATCAAAACATACACATTTTCATTGTATATACAAGGAATGTACATCAAAAAATACACACTTTCATTGTACACTCAAGAAATGTACATCAAAACATACACATTTTCATTGTATATTCAAGGAATGTAAATCAAAACATACACATTTTCATTGTATATACTACTAATGTACATCAAACCTTACACATCTTCATTGGATATACAAGAAATGTACATCAAAACTTACACATTTTCATTGTATATACAAGAAATGTACATCAAAACATACACACTTTCATTGTACACTCAAGAAATGTACATCAAAACATACACATTTTCATTGTATATACAAGGAGTGTACATCAAAACATACACATTTTCATTGTATATACTAGAAATGTACATCAAAACTTACACATTTTCATTGTACATACAGGAAATGTACATCAAAAACTTACACATTTTCATTGTATATACAAGAAATGTACATCAACAATTACACATTTTCATTGTATATACAAGAAGGTTACATCAAACCATACACATTTACATTGTATATACTAGAAATGTACATCAAAACATACACACTTTCATTCTACACTCAAGAAATGTACATCAAAACATACACATTTTCATTGTATATACAAGAAATGTACAACAAAACTTACACATTTTCATTGTTCACTCAAGAAATGTACATCAAAACATACATATTTTCATTGTATATACAAGAAATGTACAACAAAACTTACACATTTTCGTTGTACACTAAAGAAATGTACATCAAAACTTACACATTTTCATTGTATATACAAGAAATGTACAACAAAACTTACACATTTTCATTGTACACTCAAGAAATGTACATCATAACATACACATTTTCATTGTATATACAAGAAATGTACAACAAAACTTACACATTTTCATTGTACACTCAAGAAATGTACATCAAAACATACACATTTTCATTGTATATACAAGAAATGTACAACAAAACTTACACATTTTCATTGTGCACTCAAGAAATGTACATCAAAACATACACATTTTCATTGTATATACAAGAAATGTACAACAAAACTTACACATTTTCATTGTACACTCAAGAAATGTACATAAAAACATACACATTTTCATTGTATATACAAGAAATGTACAACAAAACTTACACATTTTCATTGTACACTCAAGAAATGTACATCAAAACTTACACATTTTCATTGTGTATACTACTAATGTACATCAAACCTTACACATCTTCATTGTATATACAAGAAATGTACATCAAAACTTACACATTCTCATTGTATATACAAGAAATGTACATCAAAACATACACACTTTCATTGTACACTCAAGAAATGTACATCAAAACATACACATTTTCATTGTATATACAAGGAGTGTACCTCAAAACATACACATTTTCATTGTATACACTAGAAATGTACATCAAAACTTACACATTTTCACTGTATATACAAGAAATGTACATCAAAACATACACATTTTCATTGTATATACAAGAAATGTACATCAAAACATACACACTTTCATTGTACACTCAAGAAATGTACATCAAATCATACACATTCTCATTGTATATACAAGAAATGTACCTCAAAACTTACACATTTTCATTGTATATACAAGAAACGTACATCAAAACTACACATTTTCATTGTATATACCAGAAATGTACTTCAAAACATACACTTTTTCATTTTATATACAAGAATGTACATCAAAACTTACACATTTTCATTGTACATACAAGAAATGTACATCAAAACATACACATTTTCATTGTATATACAAGAAATGTACATCAAAACTTACACATTTTCATTGTATATACAAGAAATGTACATCAAAACATACAAATTTTCATTGTATATACAAGAAATATACATAAAAACATACACATTTTCATTGCATGTACAAGAAATGTACAGCAAAACATAAACCTTTTCATTGTATATACAAGAAATGTACATCAAAACTACACATTTTCGTTGTACACTAAAGAAACGTACAACAAAACATACACATTTTCATTGTACAGACAAGAAATGTAAATCAAAACTTACACATTTACATTGTATATACAAGAAATGTACATAAAAACTTACACATTTTCATTGTACATACAGGAAATGTACATCAAAAACTTACACATTTTCATTGTATATACAAGAAATGTACATCAACAATTACACATTTTCATTGTATATACAAGAAGGTTACATCAAACCATACACATTTACATTGTATATACTAGAAATGTACATCAAAACATACACACTTTCATTCTACACTCAAGAAATGTACATCAAAACATACACATTTTCATTGTATATACAAGAAATGTACATCAAAACTTACACATTTTCATTGTATATACAAGAAATGTACATCAAAACATACACACTTTCATTGTACACTCAAGAAATGTACATCAAAACACACACATTTTCATTGTATATACAAGGAATGTAAATCAAAACATACACATTTTCATTGTATATACTAGAAATGTACATCAAACCTTACACATCTTCATTGTATATACAAGAAATGTACATCAAAACTTACACATTTTCATTGTATATACAAGAAATGTACATCAAAGCATACACACTTTCATTGTACACTCAAGAAATGTACATCAAAACATACACATTTTCATTGTATATTCAAGGAATGTACATCAAAACATACACATTTTCATTGTATATACAAGAAAAGTACATCAAAACTTACACATTTTCATTGTATATACTAGAAATGTACATCAAAACTTACACATTTTCATTGTATATACAAGAAATGTACATCAAAACTTCCACATTTTCATTGTATATACAAGAAATGTACATCAAAACATACACATTTTCATTGTATATACAAGAAATGTACATCAAAGCATACACACTTTCATTGTACACTCAAGAAATGTACATCAAATCATTGACATTTTCATTGTATATACAGGGAATGTAAATCAAAACATACACAATTTCATTGTATATACTAGAAATGTACATCAAACCTTACACATCTTCATTGTATATACAAGAAATGTACATCAAAACTTACACATTTTCATTGTATATACAGGAAATGTACATCAAAACATACACACTTTCATTGTACACTCAAGAAATGTACATCAAACCTTACACACCTTCATTGTATATACAAGAAATGTACATCAAAACTTACACATTTTCAATGTATATACAAGAAATGTACATCAAAACATACACACTTTCATTGTACACTCAAGAAATGTGCATCAAAACTTACACATTTTCATTGTATATACAAGAAATGTACATCTAAACATACACATTTTCGTTGTACACTCAAGAAAGGTACATAGAAACTTACACATTTTCATTGTATATACAAGAAATGTACATCAAAACTTACACACTTTCATTGTCTATACAAGAAATGTACATCAAAACTTACACATTTTCATTGTATATACAAGAAAGTTACATCACAACATACACATTTACATTGTATATACAAGAAATGTACATCAAAACATACACACTTTCATTCTACACTCAAGAAATGTACATCAAAACATACACATTTTCATTGTATATACAAGAAATGTACATCAAAACTTACACATTTTCATTGTATATACAAGAAATGTACATCAAAGCTTACACATTTTCATTGTATATACAAGAAATGTGCATAGAAACTTACACATTTTCATTGTATATACAAGAAATGTACATCAAAACTTACACACTTTCATTGTCTATACAAGAAACGTACATCAACACTTACACATTTTCATTGTATATACCAGAAATGTACATCAAAACTTACACATTTTCATTGTATATACAAGAAATGTACATAAAAACTTACACATTTTCATTGTATATACAAGAATTGTACTTCAAAGCTCACACATTTTCATTGTATATACAAGAAATGGACATCAAAGCTCACACATTTTCATTGTATATACAAGAAATGTACATTAAAACATACACATTTTCATTGTATATACAAGAAATATACATAAAAACATACACATTTTCATTGTATATACAAGAAATGTACATCAAAACTACACATTTTCGTTGTACACTAAAGAAATGTACATCAAAACATACACATTTTCATTGTACAGACAAGAAATGTAAATCAAAACTTACACATTTTCATTGTATATACAAGAAATGTACATCAAAACTTACACATTTTCATTGCATATACAAGAAATGTACATCAAAACTTACACATTTTCGTTGTATATGCAAGAAATGTACTTCAAAAACTTACACATTTTCATTGTACACTCAAGAAATGTACATCAAAACATACACATTTTCATTGTATATACAAGGAATGTACATCAAAACATACACATTTTCATTGTATATACAAGAAATGTACATCAAAACTTACACACTTTCATTGTATATACTAGAAATGTACATCAAAACTTACACATTTTCATTGTATATACAAGAAATGTACATCAAAACTTACACATTTTCATTGTATATACAAGAAATGTACATCAAAACATACACATTTTCATTGTATATACAAGAAATGTACATCAAAGCATACACACCTTCATTGTACACTCAAGAAATGTACATCAAAACATACACATTTTCATTGTATATACAAGGAATGTACATCAAAACATACACATTTTCATTGTATATACTAGAAATGTACATCAAAACTTACACATTTTCATTGTATATACAAGAAATGTACATCAAAACATACACACTTTCATTGTACACTCAAGAAATGTACATCAAAACATACACATATTCATTATATATACAAGGAATGTACATCAAAACATACACATTTTCATTGTATATACTAGAAATGTACATCAAAACTTACACATTTTCATTGTATATACAAGAAATGTACATCAAAACTTACACATTTTCATTGTATATACAAGAAATGTGCATCAAAACATACACATTTTCATTGTATATACAAGAAATGTACATCAAAACATACACACTTTCATTGTACACTCATGAAATGTACATCAAAACATACACATTTCCATTGAATATACAAGAAATGTAGCTCAAAACTTACACATTTTCATTGTATATACAAGAAATGTACATCAAAGCTGCACATTTTCATCGTAAATACAAGAAATGTACATCAAAACTTACACATTTTCATTGTATATACAAGAAATGTACAACAACACTTAAACATTTTCCTTGTGTATACAAGAAATTAACATCAAAACTTACACATTTTCATTGTATATACAAGAAATGTACTTAAGAAACTTACACATTTTCATTGTATATACAAGAAATGTACGTCAAAGCTTACACATTTTCATTGTATATACAAGAAACGTGCATAGAAACTTACACATTTTCGTTGTATATACCAGAAATGTACATCAAAACTTACACACTTTCATTGTCTATACAAGAAATGTACATCAAAACTTACACATTTTCATTGTATATACAAGAAATGTACATCAAAACTTACACATTTTCATTGTATATACAAGAAATGTAC
The DNA here is from genome assembly GCA_030765045.1 of Tenodera sinensis. Classification (NCBI taxonomy): domain Eukaryota; kingdom Metazoa; phylum Arthropoda; class Insecta; order Mantodea; family Mantidae; genus Tenodera; species Tenodera sinensis. The sequence goes on along the minus strand of CM060966.1, from coordinate 63,185,884 downwards.
ATCAAAGCTTACACATCTTCATTGTATATACAGAACTGTACATTGAAAATTTACACATTTTCATTGTATATACAAGAAATGTACATCAAAACTTACACACTTTCATTGTCTATACAAGAAATGTACATCAAAACTTACACACCTTCATTGTATATACAAGAAATGTACATCAAAACTACACATTTTCATTGTATATACAAGAAATGTACATCAAAACATACACATTTTCATTGTATATACAAGAAATGTACAACAAAACTTACACATTTTCATTGTACACTCAAGAAATGTACATCAAAACTTACACATTTTCATTGTATATACAAGAAATGTACAACAAAACTTACACATTTTCATTGTACACTCAAGAAATGTACATCAAAACATACACATTTTCATTGTATATACAAGAAATGTACAACAAAACTTACACATTTTCATTGTTCACTCAAGAAATGTACATCAAAACATACATATTTTCATTGTATATACAAGAAATGTACAACAAAACTTACACATTTTCGTTGTACACTAAAGAAATGTACATCAAAACTTACACATTTTCATTGTATATACAAGAAATGTACAACAAAACTTACACATTTTCATTGTACACTCAAAAAATGTACATCATAACATACACATTTTCATTGTATATACAAGAAATGTACAACAAAACTTACACATTTTCATTGTACACTCAAGAAATGTACATCAAAACATACACATTTTCATTGTATATACAAGAAATGTACAACAAAACTTACACATTTTCATTGTACACTCAAGAAATGTACATCAAAACATACACATTTTCATTGTATATACAAGAAATGTACAACAAAACTTACACATTTTCATTGTACACTCAAGAAATGTACATAAAAACATACACATTTTCATTGTATATACAAGAAATGTACAACAAAACTTACACATTTTCATTGTACACTCAAGAAATGTACATCAAAACTTACACATTTTCATTGTGTATACTACTAATGTACATCAAACCTTACACATCTTCATTGTATATACAAGAAATGTACATCAAAACTTACACATTCTCATTGTATATACAAGAAATGTACATCAAAACATACACACTTTCATTGTACACTCAAGAAATGTACATCAAAACATACACATTTTCATTGTATATACAAGGAGTGTACCTCAAAACATACACATTTTCATTGTATACACTAGAAATGTACATCAAAACTTACACATTTTCATTGTATATACAAGAAATGTACATCAAAACATACACATTTTCATTGTATATACAAGAAATGTACATCAAAACATACACACTTTCATTGTACACTCAAGAAATGTACATCAAATCATACACATTCTCATTGTATATACAAGAAATGTACCTCAAAACTTACACATTTTCATTGTATATACAAGAAACGTACATCAAAACTACACATTTTCATTGTATATACAAGAAATGTACATTCAAAACATACACTTTTTCATTTTATATACAAGAATGTACATCAAAACTTACACATTTTCATTGTACATACAAGAAATGTACATCAAAACATACACATTTTCATTGTATATACAAGAAATGTACATCAAAACTTACACATTTTCATTGTACATACAAGAAATGTACATCAAAACATACAAATTTTCATTGTATATACAAGAAATATACATAAAAACATACACATTTTCATTGCATGTACAAGAAATGTACAGCAAAACATAAACCTTTTCATTGTATATACAAGAAATGTACATCAAAACTACACATTTTCGTTGTACACTAAAGAAACGTACAACAAAACATACACATTTTCATTGTACAGACAAGAAATGTAAATCAAAACTTACACATTTACATTGTATATACAAGAAATGTACATCAAAACTTACACATTTTCATTGTACATACAGGAAATGTACATCAAAAACTTACACATTTTCATTGTATATGCAAGAAATGTACATCAAAACTTACACATTTTCATTGTACACTCAAGAAATGTACATCAAAGCATACACATTTTCATTGTATATTCAAGGAATGTAAATCAAAACATACACATTTTCATTGTATATACTACTAATGTACATCAAACCTTACACATCTTCATTGTATATACAAGAAATGTACATCAAAACTTACACATTTTCATTGTATATACAAGAAATGTACATCAAAACATACACACTTTCATTGTACACTCAAGAAATGTACATCAAAACATACACATTTTCATTGTATATACAAGGAGTGTACATCAAAACATACACATTTTCATTGTATATACTAGAAATGTACATCAAAACTTACACATTTTCATTGTATATACAAGAAATGTACATCAAAACTTACGCATTTTCATTGTATATACAAGAAATGTACATCAAAACATACACATTTTCATTGTATATACAAGAAATGTACATCAAAACATACACACTTTCATTGTACACTCAAGAAATGTACATCAAATCATACACATTCTCATTGTATATACAAGAAATGTACCTCAAAACTTACACATTTTCATTGTATATACAAGAAATGTACATCGAAACTACACATTTTCATTGTATATACAAGAAATGTACTTCAAAACATACACTTTTTCATTTTATATACAAGAATGTACATCAAAACTTACACATTTTCATTGTACATACAAGAAATGTACATCAAAACATACACATTTTCATTGTATATACAAGAAATGTACATCAAAACATACACATTTTCATTGTATATACAAGAAATGTACATCAAAACATACACATTTTCATTGTATATACAAGAAATATACATAAAAACATACACATTTTCATTGTATATACAAAAAATGTACAGCAAAACATAAACCTTTTCATCGTATATACAAGAAATGTACATCAAAACTACACACTTTCGTTGTACACTAAAGAAACGTACAACAAAACATACACATTTTCATTGTACAGACAAGAAATGTAAATCAAAACTTACACATTTTCATTGTATATACAAGAAATGTACATCAAAACTTACACATTTTCATTGTACATACAGCAAATGTACATCAAAATCTTACACATTTTCATTGTATATGCAAGAAATGTACATCAAAGCTTACACATTTTCATTGTATATACAAGAAATGTACATCAACACTTACACATTTTCATTGTATATACAAGAAAGTTACATCAAAACATACACATTTACATTGTATATACAAGAAATGTACATCAAAACATACACACTTTCATGCTACACTCAAGAAATGTACATCAAAACATACACATTTTCATTGTATATACAAGAAATGTACATCAAAACTTACACATTTTCATTGTATATTCAAGAAATGTACATCAAAACCTTACACATTTTCATTGTACACTCCAGAAATGTACATCAAAACATACACATTTTCATTGTATATAAAAGGAATGTACATCAAAACATACACATTTTCATTGTATATACAAGAAAAGTACATCAAAACTTACACATTTTCATTGTATATACTAGAAATGTACATCAAAACTTACACATTTTCATTGTATATACAAGAAATGTACATCAAAACATACACATTTTCATTGTATATACAAGAAATGTACATCAAAGCAACACACTTTCATTGTACACTCAAGAAATGTACATCAAAACATACACATTTTCATTGTATATACAAGGAATGTAAATCAAAACATAATCATTTTCGTTGTATATACTAGAAATGTACATCAAACCTTACACATCTTCATTGTATATACAAGAAATGTACATCAAAACTTACACATTTTCATTGTATATACAAGAAATGTACATCAAAGCATACACACTTTCGCTGTACACTCAAGAAATGTACATCAAAATATACACATTTTCATTGTATATACAAGGAGTGTACATAAAAACATACACATTTTCATTGTATATACAAGAAATGTACATCAAAGCATACACACTTTCATTGTACACTCAAGAAATGTACATCAAAACACACACATTTTCATTGTATATACAAGGAATGTAAATCAAAACATACACATTTTCATTGTATATACTAGAAATGTACATCAAACCTTACACATTTTCATTGTATATACAAGAAATATACATCAAAACTTACACATTTTCATTGTATATACAAGAAATGTACATCAAAACTTAACCATTTTCATTGTGCACTCAAGAAATGTACATCAAAACTTACACATTTTCATTGTACACTCAAGAAATGTACATCAAAACATACACACTTTCATTGTATACACAAGAAATGTACATCAAAACTTACACATTTTCATTGTATATTCAAGAGATGTACATCAAAACTACACATTTTCATTGTATATACTATAAATGTACATCAAAACTTACACATTTTCATTGTATATACAAGAAATATACATCAAAACTTACACATTTTCATTGTATATACAAGAAATGTACATCAAAACTTACACATTTTCATTGTATATACAAGAAATGTACATCAAAACTTACACACTTTCATTGTATATACAAGAAATGTACATCAAAACATACACATTTTCATTGTATATACAAGAAATGTACATCATAGCATACACACTTTCATTGTACACTCAAGAAATGTACATCAAAACATACACATTTTCATTGTATATTCAAGGAATGTAAATCAAAACATACACATTTTCATTGTATATACTACTAATGTACATCAAACCTTACACATTTTCATTGTATATACAAGAAATACACATCAAAACTTACACATTTTCATTGTATATACAAGAAATGTACATCAAAACATACACATTTCATTGTACACTCAAGAAATGTACATCAAAACATACACATTCTCATTGTATATACAAGGAGTGTACATCAAAACATACACATTTTCATTGTATATACAAGGAATGTACATCAAAAAATACACACTTTCATTGTACACTCAAGAAATGTACACCAAAACATACACATTTTCATTGTATATACAAGGAATGTACATCAAAAAATACACACTTTCATTGTACACTCAAGAAATGTACATCAAAACATACACATTTTCATTGTATATTCAAGGAATGTACATCAAAAAATACACACTTTCATTATACACTCAAGAAATGTACATCAAAACATACACATTTTCATTGTATATACAAGGAATGTACATCAAAAAATACACACTTTCATTGTACACTCAAGAAATGTACATCTTAGCATACACATTTTCATTGTATATTCAAGGAATGTAAATCAAAACATACACATTTTCATTGTATATACTACTACTGTACATCAAACCTTACACATCTTCATTGTATATACAAGAAATGTACATCAAAACTTACACATTTTCATTGTATATACAAGAAATGTACATCAAAACATACACACTTTCATTGTACACTCAAGAAATGTACATCAAAACATACACATTTTCATTGTATATACAAGGAGTGTACATCAAAACATACACATTTTCATTGTATATACTAGAAATGTACATCAAAACTTACACATTTTCATTGTATATACAAGAAATGTACATCAAAACTTACACATTTTCATTGTATATACAAGAAATGTACATCAAAACATACACATTTTCATTGTATATACAAGAAATGTACATCAAAACATACACACTTTCATTGTACACTCAAGAAATGTACATCAAATCATACACATTCTCATTGTATATACAAGAAATGTACCTCAAAACTTACACATTTTCATTGTATATACAAGAAATGTACATCGAAACTACACATTTTCATTGTATATACAAGAAATGTACTTCAAAACATACACTTTTTCATTTTATATACAAGAATGTACATCAAAATTTACACATTTTCATTGTACATACAAGAAATGTACATCAAAACATACACACTTTCATTGTATATACAAGAAATGTACATCAAAACATACACATTTTCATTGTATATACAAGAAATGTACATCAAAACATACACATTTTCATTGTATATACAAGAAATATACATAAAAACATACACATTTTCATTGTATATACAAGAAATGTACAGCAAAACATAAACCTTTTCATCGTATATACAAGAAATGTACATCAAAACTACACACTTTCGTTGTACACTAAAGAAACGTACAACAAAACATACACATTTTCATTGTACAGACAAGAAATGTAAATCAAAACTTACACATTTTCATTTTATATACAAGAAATGTACATCAAAACTTACACATTTTCATTGTACATACAGGAAATGTACATCAAAAACTTACACATTTTCATTGTATATGCAAGAAATGTACATCAAAACTTACACATTTTCATTGTATATACAAGAAATGTACATCAACACTTACACATTTTCATTGTATATACAAGAAAGTTACATCAAAACATACACATTTACATTGTATATACAAGAAATGTACATCAAAACATACACACTTTCATTCTACACTCAAGAAATGTACATCAAAACATACACATTTTCATTGTATTGTGACATGGCTTCTCCATGTCATTAAGACTCTTTGATTTTCAAGAGGTTGCTAAGAGACAGAAACGAGTATGGTGTGAGAGTTTGGAAAGATTAAGAGACAGAAACTAGTAGTGTGGCTGTACTTGAAGCTTGAGAAAATAAAAAGAGTTGTTAAATTTGTTACATTTGGTGTCAGGAAGTGGGATGGAGGGAGATTCGGAAACCAGGATGATGGCAATGATGAAAGAATTATTTGCCAAAATGGAAACGAGAAACGACAACCTCGCTGCCGAGCTGAAGGAGATGAGGACGGAGCTATCGGCGAAGATTGACGGGCAACTCGGCGAAAAGGTGGAAGACCTCTGCCAGCACGTGGACGTCGTGGAGGACGACGGGGAGCGTCTTGGCGCCCTGGTAGTGGGAGTTGGCGAGAGCGTCGAAGTACTGGATGCCAGGGGCGGACGGAGTGGCGCGGAGCCGGGGAGGGAGCACCTAGTGGCCGAGGCGACAGTTGCGCCCGTTTCGGATAGCGAAGGTGTGCGTCTCGGGGAAGACGGAGGGACAGTTCGGGGGCGTCGTCGAGGATCCCCTGGAGGAGTGTGTCGGGTGCGTGGCCAGCCGGGATGTGACGTGGAGGACGATCAGCGGGGAGGCGCACGGGCAGGCGAGCGACACGCGAGAGCCGACTTGGCGTGTGACATGGGGGGACCGTCGGGGCCGTCCAGTCACCTGACGCATAGTGCCGTGAACGGAGGAATGGTGGACGTCGTCGTGGACGGCGGGATGCAGGAGAGGCCGTGCCGAGCACGAGTGAACACAAGTGCAGCGGTGGACGCGACTCGCGCGGATGTGGTGGGGTTTGTTGCCGGACCCATCGGAAGCAAGGTGGCTGCGAAGGTGCGCCAGAGAGGTCGGCGGACATGGTACCCAGTGAGCCGTTTCAAAGTGCGCAGGATGGCCCGTCAACACACCAGGAAGAAGGGCAACTGGACGAGGGACCGTCAAGACCGGCGGTACTGTTGCAGAATTTCGAAGCAGGATGGCATACATCGTCCTACCTGGACCAAGGGACACTATCCAACAGCGATACCTAGGATCGTGCCCCCTGGAGAGCGAGGTCCTACTGGCCCTCAAGGTTTACAGGGATTCCCTGGCCCTCAGGGTCTGGTAGGCTTGCCTGGAATGAAGGGTGAACGGGGCAATCCAGGACCTCCAGGACAAGCTGGTGCACCAGGACCTGAAGGACCTAAGGGTGACTCAGGCTCTCAAGGACAACATGGAGCTCCAGGACAACCTGGTCCACAGGGCCCTCCAGGAGACAGAGGACTTCCAGGATTACCCGGCCCAACAGGACCTGCTGGCCTCAGAGGTCAGAGAGGTGCACAAGGTGAGACAGGTCCACCAGGGAAGCCAGGCAGTGAAGGACCTCCAGGACCACAAGGTATTGCAGGACCTCTAGGACCACCGGGACCAATTGGAGAACAGGGACCAGAGGGAGCACCAGGTAAAGCAGGAACACCTGGTATTGCAGGAAGACCGGGAGATAAGGGACCTGTAGGACCTTCAGGACCTCCGGGAACTCCAGGGGCACCAGGTCTTCCAGGGCCACCTGGTCCAAATGGACCTCCAGGACCAGCAGGAGAACGGGGTCTTCGAGGAGAAACTGGACCACAGGGTGTAGAAGGGCCACAGGGAGCTAGAGGAAAGCCAGGACCTCCAGGGCCAGAGGGAGGTAAGGGTGATAGAGGAGAAGAAGGTCCAAAGGGTGCAAAAGGACACCGTGGTCTCATTGGTCTACAAGGGTTACCTGGACCTCAGGGACCTCCAGGAGACAAAGGCATGACTGGACCTCCAGGATTGTCGGGAAAAGATGGTGAACCTGGAACTAAAGGTATGCCTGGAAGAGATGGAAACCCAGGACCTCAAGGTATACCAGGACCACCAGGCCCTCGTGGACCACCAGGAGAAGAGGTTCGATGGGTTAATCCACCGGGGCGCAAGGGAGATGCCGCAGTGATAGTGCTGGTCGGGACGACCAGCTCTGAGGAGGGAGCAGTGTGACATGGCTTCTCCATGTCATTAAGACTCTTTGATTTTCAAGAGGTTGCTAAGAGACAGAAACGAGTATGGTGTGAGAGTTTGGAAAGATTAAGAGACAGAAACTAGTAGTGTGGCTGTACTTGAAGCTTGAGAAAATAAAAAGAGTTGTTAAATTTGTTACAGTATATACAAGAACTGTACATCAAAACTTACACATTTTCATTGTATATTCAAGAAATGTACATCAAAACCTTACACATTTTCAGTGTACACTCCAGAAATGTACATCAAAACATACACATTTTCATTGTATATAAAAGGAATGTACATCAAAACATACACATTTTCATTGTATATACAAGAAAAGTACATCAAAACTTAACCATTTTCATTGTGCACTCAAGAAATGTACATCAAAACCTACACATTTTCATTGTACACTCAAGAAATGTACATCAAAACATACACACTTTCATTGTATACACAAGAAATGTACATCAAAACTTACACATTTTCATTGTATATACAAGAAATGTACATCAAAACTTACACATTTTCATTATATATACTAGAAATGTACATCAAAACTTACACATTTTCATTGTATATACAAGAAATGTATATACAAGAAATGTATATACAAGAAATGTACATCAAAACTTACACACTTTCATTGTATATACAAGAAATGTACATCAAAACATACACATTTTCATTGTATATACAAGAAATGTACATCATAGCATACACACTTTCATTGTACACTCAAGAAATGTACATCAAAACATACACATTTTCATTGTATATTCAAGGAATGTAAATCAAAACATACACATTTTCATTGTATATACTACTAATGTACATCAAACCTTACACATTTTCATTGTATATACAAGAAATATACATCAAAACTTACACATTTTCATTGTATATACAAGAAATGTAAATCAAAACATACACATTTCATTGTACACTCAAGAAATGTACATCAAAACATACACATTTTCATTGTATATACAAGGAGTGTACATCAAAACATACACATTTTCATTGTATATACAAGGAATGTACATCAAAAAATACACACTTTCATTGTACACTCAAGAAATGTACACCAAAACATACACATTTTCATTGTATATACAAGCAATGTACATCAAAAAATACACACTTTCATTGTACACTCAAGAAATGTACATCAAAACATACACATGTTCATTGTATATTCAAGGAATGTACATCAAAAAATACACACTTTCATTATACACTCAAGAAATGTACATCAAAACATACACATTTTCATTGTATATACAAGGAATGTACATCAAAAAATACACACTTTCATTGTACACTCAAGAAATGTACATCAAAGCATACACATTTTCATTGTATATTCAAGGAATGTAAATCAAAACATACACATTTTCATTGTATATACTACTAATGTACATCAAACCTTACACATCTTCATTGTATATACAAGAAATGTACATCAAAACTTACACATTTTCATTGTATATACAAGAAATGTACATCAAAACATACACACTTTCATTGTACACTCAAGAAATGTACATCAAAACATACACATTTTCATTGTATATACAAGGAGTGTACCTCAAAACATACACATTTTCATTGTATTAACTGAAAATGTACATCAAAACTTACACATTTTCATTGTATATACAAGAAATGTACATCAAAACTTACACATTTTCATTGTATATACAAGAAATGTACATCAAAACATACACATTTTCATTGTATATACAAGAAATGTACATCAAAACATACACACTTTCATTGTACACTCAAGAAATGTACATCAAATCATACACATTCTCAATGTATATACAAGAAATGTACCTCAAAACTTACACATTTTCATTGTATATACAAGAAATGTACATCGAAACTACACATTTTCATTGTATATACAAGAAATGTACTTCAAAACATACACTTTTTCATTTTATATACAAGAATGTACATCAAAACTTACACATTTTCATTGTACATACAAGAAATGTACATCAAAACATACACATTTTCATTGTATATACAAGAAATGTACATCAAAACATACACATTTTCATTGTATATACAAGAAATGTACATCAAAACATACACATTTTCATTGTATATACAAGAAATATACATAAAAACATACACATTTTCATTGTATATACAAGAAATGTACAGCAAAACATAAACCTTTTCATCGTATATACAAGAAATGTACATCAAAACTACACACTTTCGTTGTACACTAAAGAAACGTACAACAAAACATACACATTTTCATTGTACAGACAAGAAATGTAAATAAAAACTTACACATTTTCATTGTATATACAAGAAATGTACATCAAAACTTACACATTTTCATTGTACATACAGGAAATGTACATCAAAAACTTACACATTTTCATTGTATATGCAAGAAATGTACATCAAAACTTACACATTTTCATTGTATATACAAGAAATGTACATCAACACTTACACATTTTCATTGTATATACAAGAAAGTTACATCAAAACATACACATTTACATTGTATATACAAGAAATGTACATCAAAACATACACACTTTCATTCTACACTCAAGAAATGTACATCAAAACATACACATTTTCATTGTATATACAAGAAATGTACATCAAAACTTACACATTTTCATTGTATATTCAAGAAATGTACATCAAAACCTTACACATTTTCATTGTACACTCCAGAAATGTACATCAAAACATACACATTTTCATTGTATATAAAAGGAATGTACATCAAAACATACACATTTTCATTGTATATACAAGAAAAGTACATCAAAACTTACACATTTTCATTGTATATACTAGAAATGTACATCAAAACTTACACATTTTCATTGTATATACAAGAAATGTACATCAAAACATACACATTTTCATTGTATATACAAGAAATGTACATCAAAGCAACACACTTTCATTGTACACTCTAGAAATGTACATCAAAACATACACATTTTCATTGTATATACAAGGAAAGTAAATCAAAACATAATCATTTTCATTGTATATACTAGAAATGTACATCAAACCTTACACATCTTCATTGTATATACAAGAAATGTACATCAAAACTTACACATTTTCATTGTATATACAAGAAATGTACATCAAAGCATACACACTTTCGCTGTACACTCAAGAAATGTACATCAAAATATACACATTTTCATTGTATATACAAGGAGTGTACATAAAAACATACACATTTTCATTGTATATACAAGAAATGTACATCAAAGCATACACACTTTCATTGTACACTCAAGAAATGTACATCAAAACACACACATTTTCATTGTATATACAAGGAATGTAAATCAAAACATACACATTTTCATTGTATATACTAGAAATGTACATCAAACCTTACACATCTTCATTGTATATACAAGAAATGTACATCAAAACTTACACATTTTCATTGTATACACAAGAAATGTACATCAAAGCATACACACTTTCATTGTACACTCAAGAGATGTACATCAAAACATACACATTTTCATTGTATATACAAGGAATGTACATCAAAACATACACATTTTCATTGTATATACAAGAAAAGTACATCAAAACTTACACATTTTCATTGTATATACTAGAAATGTACATCAAAACTTACACATTTTCATTGTATATACAAGAAATGTACATCAAAACATACACATTTTCATTGTATATACAAGAAATGTACATCAAAGCATACACACTTTCATTGTACACTCAAGAAATGTACATCAAAACATACACATTTTCATTGTATATACAAGGAGTGTACATCAAAACATACACATTTTCATTGTATATACAAGGAATGTACATAAAAAAATACACACTTTCATTGTACACTCAAGAAATGTACACCAAAACATACACATTTTCATTGTATATACAAGGAATGTACATCCAAAAATACACACTTTCATTGTACACTCAAGAAATGTACATCAAAACATACACATTTTCATTGTATATTCAAGGAATGTACATAAAAAAATACACACTTTCATTGTACACTCAAGAAATGTACATCAAAACATACACATTTTCATTGTATATACAACGAATGTACATCAAAAAATACACACTTTCATTGTACACTCAAGAAATGTACATCAAAACATACACATTTTCATTGTATATTCAAGGAATGTAAATCAAAACATACACATTTTCATTGTATATTCAAGGAATGTAAATCAAAACATACACATTTTCATTGTATATACTACTAATGTACATCATACCTTACACATCATCATTGGATATACAAGAAATGTACATCAAAACTTACACATTTTCATTGTATATACAAGAAATGTACATCAAAACATACACACTTTCATTGTACACTCAAGAAATGTACATCAAAACATACACATTTTCATTGTATATACTAGAAATGTACATCAAAATTTACACATTTTCATTGTACATATAAGAAATGTACATCAAAGCATACACATTTTCATTGTATATACAAGAAATGTACATCAAAACATACACATTTTCATTGTATATACAAGAAATGTACATCAAAACATACACATTTTCATTGTATATACAAGAAATATACATAAAAACATACACATTTTCATTGTATATACAAGAAATGTACAGCAAAACATAAACCTTTTCATCGTATATACAAGAAATGTACATCAAAACTACACATTTTCGTTGTACACTAAAGAAACGTACAACAAAACATACACATTTTCATTGTACAGACAAGAAATGTAAATCAAAACTTACACATTTTAATTGTATATACAAGAAATGTACATCAAAACTTACACATTTTCATTGTACATACAGGAAATGTACATCAAAAACTTACACATTTTCATTGTATATGCAAGAAATGTACATCAAAACTTACACATTTTCATTGTATATACAAGAAATGTACATCAACACTTCATTGTATATACAAGAAGGTTACATCAAAACATACACATTTACATTGTATATACAAGAAATGTACATCAAAACATACACACTTTCATTCTACACTCAAGAAATGTACATCAAAACATACACATTTTCATTGTATATACAAGAAATGTACATCAAAACTTACACATTTTCATTGTATATACAAGAAATGTACATCAAAGCATACACACTTTCATTGTACACTCAAGAAATGTACATCAAAACACACACATTTTCATTGTATATACAAGGAATGTAAATCAAAACATACACATTTTCATTGTATATACTAGAAATGTACATCAAACCTTACACATCTTCATTGTATATACAAGAAATGTACATCAAAACTTACACATTTTCATTGTATATACAAGAAATGTACATCAAAGCATACACACTTTCATTGTACACTCAAGAAATGTACATCAAAACATACACATTTTCATTGTATATACAAGGAATGTACATCAAAACATACACATTTTCATTGTATATACAAGAAAAGTACATCAAAACTTACACATTTTCATTGTATATACTAGAAATGTACATCAAAACTTACACATTTTCATTGTATATACAAGAAATGTACATCAAAACTTACACATTTTCATTGTATATACAAGAAATGTACATCAAAACATACACATTTTCATTGTATATACAAGAAATGTACATCAAAGCATACACACTTTCATTGTACACTCAAGAAATGTACATCAAATCATTGACATTTTCATTGTATATACAAGGAATGTAAATCAAAACATACACAATTTCATTGTATATACTAGAAATGTACATCAAACCTTACACATCTTCATTGTATATACAAGAAATGTACATCAAAACTTACACATTTTCATTGTATATACAGGAAATGTACATCAAAACATACACACTTTCATTGTACACTCAAGAAATGTACATCAAAACATACACATTTTCATTGTATATACAAGGAATGTAAATCAAAACATACACATTTTCATTGTATATACTAGAAATGTACATCAAACCTTACACACCTTCATTGTATATACAAGAAATGTACATCAAAACTTACACATTTTCATTGTATATACAAGAAATGTACATCAAAACATACACACTTTCATTGTACACTCAAGAAATGTACATCAAAACTTACACATTTTCATTGTATATACAAGAAATGTACATCTAAACATACACATTTTCGTTGTACACTCAAGAAAGGTACATAGAAACTTACACATTTTCATTGTATATACAAGAAATGTACATCAAAACTTACACACTTTCATTGTCTATACAAGAAATGTACATCAAAACTTACACATTTTCATTGTATATACAAGAAAGTTACATCAAAACATACACATTTACATTGTATATACAAGAAATGTACATCAAAACATACACACTTTCATTCTACACTCAAGAAATTTACATCAAAACATACACATTTTCATTGTATATACAAGAAATGTACATCAAAACTTACACATTTTCATTGTATATTCAAGAAATGTACATCAAAACCTTACACATTTTCATTGTACACTCCAGAAATGTACATCAAAACATACACATTTTCATTGTATATAAAAGGAATGTACATCAAAACATACACATTTTCATTGTATATACAAGAAAAGTACATCAAAACTTACACATTTTCATTGTATATACAAGAAATGTACATCAAAACATACACACTTTCATTGTACACTCAAGAAATGTACATCAAATCATACACATTCTCATTGTATATACAAGAAATGTACCTCAAACCTTACACATTTTCATTGTATATACAAGAAATGTACATCGAAACTACACATTTTCATTGTATATACAAGAAATGTACTTCAAAACATACACTTTTTCATTTTATATACAAGAATGTACATCAAAACTTACACATTTTCATTGTACATATAAGAAATGTACATCAAAGCATACACATTTTCATTCTATATACAAGAAATGTACATCAAAACATACACATTTTCATTGTATATACAAGAAATGTACATCAAAACATACACATTTTCATTGTATATACAAGAAATATACATAAAAACATACACATTTTCATTGTATATACAAGAAATGTACAGCAAAACATAAACCTTTTCATCGTATATACAAGAAATGTACATCAAAACTACACATTTTCGTTGTACACTAAAGAAACGTACAACAAAACATACACATTTTCATTGTACAGACAAGAAATGTAAATCAAAACTTACACATTTTCATTGTATATACAAGAAATATACATCAAAACTTACACATTTTCATTGTACATACAGGAAATGTACATCAAAAACTTACACATTTTCATTGTATATGCAAGAAATGTACATCACAGCTTACACATTTTCATTGTATATAAAAGAAATGTACATCAACACTTACACATTTTCATTGTATATACAAGAAGGTTACATCAAAACATACACATTTACATTGTATATACAAGAAATGTACATCAAAACATACACACATTCATTCTACACTCAAGAAATGTACATCAAAACATACACATTTTCATTGTATATACAGGAAATGTACATCAAAACTTACACATTTTCATTGTATATACAAGAAATGTACATCAAAGCATACACACTTTCATTGTACACTCAAGAAATGTACATCAAAACACACACATTTTCATTGTATATACAAGGAATGTAAATCAAAACATACACATTTTCATTGTATATACTAGAAATGTACATCAAACCTTACACATCTTCATTGTATATACAAGAAATGTACATCAAAGCATACACACTTTCATTGTACACTCAAGAAATGTACATCAAATCATTGACATTTTCATTGTATATACAAGGAATGTAAATCAAAACATACACAATTTCATTGTATATACTAGAAATGTACATCAATCCTTACACATCTTCATTGTATATACAAGAAATGTACATCAAAACTTACACATTTTCATTGTATATACAGGAAATGTACATCAAAACATACACACTTTCATTGTACACTCAAGAAATGTACATCAAAACATACACATTTTCATTGTATATACAAGGAATGTAAATCAAAACATACACATTTTCATTGTATATACTAGAAATGTACATCAAACCTTACACACCTTCATTGTATATACAAGAAATGTACATCTAAACATACACATTTTCGTTGTACACTCAAGAAAGGTACATAGAAACTTACACATTTTCATTGTATATACAAGAAATGTACATCAAAACTTACACATTTTCATTGTATATACAAGAAAGTTACATCAAAACATACACATTTACATTGTATATACAAGAAATGTACATCAAAACATACACACTTTCATTCTACACTCAAGAAATTTACATCAAAACATACACATTTTCATTGTATATACAAGAAATGTACATCAAAACTTACACATTTTCATTGTATATACTAGAAATGTACATCAAACCTTACACATCTTCATTGTATATACAAGAAATGTACATCAAAACTTACACATTTTCATTGTATATACGGGAAATGTACATCAAAACATACACACTTTCATTGTACACTCAAGAAATGTACATCAAAACATACACATTTTCATTGTATATACAAGGAGTGTACATAAAAACATACACATTTTCATTGTATATACAAGAAATGTACATCAACACTTCATTGTATATACAAGAAGGTTACATCAAAACATACACATTTACATTGTATATACAAGAAATGTACATCAAAACATACACACTTTCATTCTACACTCAAGAAATGTACATCAAAACATACACATTTTCATTGTATATACAAGAAATGTACATCAAAACTTACACATTTTCATTGTATATACAAGAAATGTACATCAAAGCATACACACTTTCATTGTACACTCAAGAAATGTACATCAAAACACACACATTTTCATTGTATATACAAGGAATGTAAATCAAAACATACACATTTTCATTGTATATGCTAGAAATGTACATCAAACCTTACACATCTTCATTGTATATACAAGAAATGTACATCAAAACTTACACATTTTCATTGTATATACAAGAAATGTACATCAAAGCATACACACTTTCATTGTACACTCAAGAAATGTACATCAAAACATACACATTTTCATTGTATATACAAGGAATGTACATCAAAACATACACATTTTCATTGTATATACAAGAAAAGTACATCAAAACTTACACATTTTCATTGTATATACTAGAAATGTACATCAAAACTTACACATTTTCATTGTATATACAAGAAATGTACATCAAAACTTACACATTTTCATTGTATATACAAGAAATGTACATCAAAACATACACATTTTCATTGTATATACAAGAAATGTACATCAAAGCATACACACTTTCATTGTACACTCAAGAAATGTACATCAAATCATTGACATTTTCATTGTATATACAAGGAATGTAAATCAAAACATACACAATTTCATTGTATATACTAGAAATGTACATCAAACCTTACACATCTTCATTGTATATACAAGAAATGTACATCAAAACTTACACATTTTCATTGTATATACAGGAAATGTACATCAAAACATACACACTTTCATTGTACACTCAAGAAATGTACATCAAAACATACACATTTTCATTGTATATACAAGGAATGTAAATCAAAACATACACATTTTCATTGTATATACTAGAAATGTACATCAAACCTTACACACCTTCATTGTATATACAAGAAATGTACATCAAAACTTACACATTTTCATTGTATATACAAGAAATGTACATCAAAACATACACACTTTCATTGTACACTCAAGAAATGTACATCAAAACTTACACATTTTCATTGTATATACAAGAAATGTACATCTAAACATACACATTTTCGTTGTACACTCAAGAAAGGTACATAGAAACTTACACATTTTCATTGTATATACAAGAAATGTACATCAAAACTTACACACTTTCATTGTCTATACAAGAAATGTACATCAAAACTTACACATTTTCATTGTATATACAAGAAAGTTACATCAAAACATACACATTTACATTGTATATACAAGAAATGTACATCAAAACATACACACTTTCATTCTACACTCAAGAAATTTACATCAAAACATACACATTTTCATTGTATATACAAGAAATGTACATCAAAACTTACACATTTTCATTGTATATTCAAGAAATGTACATCAAAACCTTACACATTTTCATTGTACACTCCAGAAATGTACATCAAAACATACACATTTTCATTGTATATAAAAGGAATGTACATCAAAACATACACATTTTCATTGTATATACAAGAAAAGTACATCAAAACTTACACATTTTCATTGTATATACAAGAAATGTACATCAAAACATACACACTTTCATTGTACACTCAAGAAATGTACATCAAATCATACACATTCTCATTGTATATACAAGAAATGTACCTCAAAACTTACACATTTTCATTGTATATACAAGAAATGTACATCGAAACTACACATTTTCATTGTATATACAAGAAATGTACTTCAAAACATACACTTTTTCATTTTATATACAAGAATGTACATCAAAACTTACACATTTTCATTGTACATATAAGAAATGTACATCAAAGCATACACATTTTCATTCTATATACAAGAAATGTACATCAAAACATACACATTTTCATTGTATATACAAGAAATGTACATCAAAACATACACATTTTCATTGTATATACAAGAAATATACATAAAAACATACACATTTTCATTGTATATACAAGAAATGTACAGCAAAACATAAACCTTTTCATCGTATATACAAGAAATGTACATCAAAACTACACATTTTCGTTGTACACTAAAGAAACGTACAACAAAACATACACATTTTCATTGTACAGACAAGAAATGTAAATCAAAACTTACACATTTTCATTGTATATACAAGAAGGTTACATCAAAACATACACATTTACATTGTATATACAAGAAATGTACATCAAAACATACACACATTCATTCTACACTCAAGAAATGTACATCAAAACATACACATTTTCATTGTATATACAGGAAATGTACATCAAAACTTACACATTTTCATTGTATATACAAGAAATGTACATCAAAGCATACACACTTTCATTGTACACTCAAGAAATGTACATCAAAACACACACATTTTCATTGTATATACAAGGAATGTAAATCAAAACATACACATTTTCATTGTATATACTAGAAATGTACATCAAACCTTACACATCTTCATTGTATATACAAGAAATGTACATCAAAGCATACACACTTTCATTGTACACTCAAGAAATGTACATCAAATCATTGACATTTTCATTGTATATACAAGGAATGTAAATCAAAACATACACAATTTCATTGTATATACTAGAAATGTACATCAAACCTTACACATCTTCATTGTATATACAAGAAATGTACATCAAAACTTACACATTTTCATTGTATATACAGGAAATGTACATCAAAACATACACACTTTCATTGTACACTCAAGAAATGTACATCAAAACATACACATTTTCATTGTATATACAAGGAATGTAAATCAAAACATACACATTTTCATTGTATATACTAGAAATGTACATCAAACCTTACACACCTTCATTGTATATACAAGAAATGTACATCAAAACTTACACATTTTCATTGTATATACAAGAAATGTACATCAAAACATACACACTTTCATTGTACACTCAAGAAATGTACATCAAAACTTACACATTTTCATTGTATATACAAGAAATGTACATCTAAACATACACATTTTCGTTGTACACTCAAGAAAGGTACATAGAAACTTACACATTTTCATTGTATATACAAGAAATGTACATCAAAACTTACACATTTTCATTGTATATACAAGAAAGTTACATCAAAACATACACATTTACATTGTATATACAAGAAATGTACATCAAAACATACACACTTTCATTCTACACTCAAGAAATTTACATCAAAACATACACATTTTCATTGTATATACAAGAAATGTACATCAAAACTTACACATTTTCATTGTATATACTAGAAATGTACATCAAACCTTACACATCTTCATTGTATATACAAGAAATGTACATCAAAACTTACACATTTTCATTGTATATACGGGAAATGTACATCAAAACATACACACTTTCATTGTACACTCAAGAAATGTACATCAAAACATACACATTTTCATTGTATATACAAGGAGTGTACATAAAAACATACACATTTTCATTGTATATACAAGAAATGTACATCAAAGCATACACACTTTCATTGTACACTCAAGAAATGTACATCAAAACATACACATTTTCATTGTATATACAAGGAATGTAAATCAAAACATACACATTTTAATTGTATATACTAGAAATGTACATCAAACCTTACACACCTTCATTGTATATACAAGAAATGTACATCAAAACTTACACATTTTCATTGTATATACAAGAAATTTACATCAAAACATACACACTTTGATTGTACACGCAAGAAATGTACATCAAAACTTACACATTTTCATTGTATATACAAAAATGTACATCTAAACATACACATTTTCGTTGTACACTCAAGAAAGGTACATAGAAACTTACACATTTTCATTGTATATACAAGAAATGTACATCAAAACTTACACACTTTCATTGTCTATACAAGAAATGTACATCAAAACTTACACATTTTCATTGTGTATACAAGAAAGTTACATCAAAACATACACATTTACATTGTATATACAAGAAATGTACATCAAAACATACACACTTTCATTCTACACTCAAGAAATGTACATCAAAACATACACATTTTCATTGTATATACAAGAAATGTACATCAAAACTTACACATTTTCATTGTATATTCAAGAAATGTACATCAAAACCTTACACATTTTCATTGTACACTCCAGAAATGTACATCAAAACATACACATTTTCATTGTATATAAAAGGAATGTACATCAAAACATACACATTTTCATTGTATATACAAGAAAAGTACATCAAAACTTACACATTTTCATTGTATATACTAGAAATGTACATCAAAACTTACACATTTTCATTGTATATACAAGAAATGTACATCAAAACATACACATTTTCATTGTATATACAAGAAATGTACATCAAAGCAACACACTTTCATTGTACACTCAAGAAATGTACATCAAAACATACACATTTTCATTGTATATACAAGGAATGTAAATCAAAACATAATCATTTTCATTGTATATACTAGAAATGTACATCAAACCTTACACATCTTCACTGTATATACAAGAAATGTACATCAAAAGTTACACATTTTCATTGTATATACAAGAAATGTACATCAAAGCATACACACTTTCGCTGTACACTCAAGAAATGTACATCAAAACATACACATTTTCATAGTATATACAAGAAATGTACATCAAAACTTACACATTTTCATTGTATATACAAGAAATGTACATCAAAGCATACACACTTTCATTGTACACTCAAGAAATGTACATCAAAACACACACATTTTCATTGTATATACAAGGAATGTAAATCAAAACATACACATTTTCATTGTATATACTAGAAATGTACATCAAACCTTACACATCTTCATTGTATATACAAGAAATGTACATCAAAACTTACACATTTTCATTGTATATACAAGAAATGTACATCAAAGCATACACACTTTCATTGTACACTCAAGAAATGTACATCAAAACATACACATTTTCATTGTATATACAAGGAATGTACATCAAAACATACACATTTTCACTGTATATACAAGAAAAGTACATCAAAACTTACACATTTTCATTGTATATACTAGAAATGTACATCAAAGCTTACACATTTTCATGGTATATACCAGAAATGTACATCAAAACTTACACATTTTCATTGTATATACAAGAAATGTACATCAAAGCATACACACTTTCATTGTACACTCAAGAAATGTACATCAAATCATTGACATTTTCATTGTATATACAAGGAATGTAAATCAAAACATACACAATTTCATTGTATATACTAGAAATGTACATCAAACCTTACACATCTTCATTGTATATACAAGAAATGTACATCAAAACTTACACATTTTCATTGTATTTTCAGGAAATGTACATCAAAACATACACACTTTCATTGTACACTCAAGAAATGTACATCAAAACATACACATTTTCATTGTATATACAAGGAGTGTACATAAAAACATACACATTTTCATTGTATATACAAGAAATGTACATCAAAGCATACACACTTTCATTGTACACTCAAGAAATGTACATCAAGACATACACATTTTCATTGTATATACAAGGAATGTAAATCAAAACATACACATTTTCATTGTATATACTAGAAATGTACATCAAAACTTACACACCTTCATTGTATATACAAGAAATGTACAGCAAAACATAAACCTTTTCATCGTATATACAAGAAATGTACATCAAAACTACACACTTTCGTTGTACACTAAAGAAACGTACAACAAAACTTACACATTTTCATTGTATATACAAGAAATGTACATCAAAACTTACACATTTTCATTGTACATACAGGAAATGTACATCAAAAACTTACACATTTTCATTGTATATGCAAGAAATGTACATCAAAACTTACACATTTTCATTGTATATACAAGAAATGTACATCAACACTTACACATTTTCATTGTATATACAAGAAAGTTACATCAAAACATACACATTTACATTGTATATACAAGAAATGTACATCAAAACATACACACTTTCATTCTACACTCAAGAAATGTACAACAAAACATACACATTTTCATTGTATATACAAGAAATGTACATCAAAACTTACACATTTTCATTGTATATTCAAGAAATGTACATCAAAACCTTACACATTTTCATTGTACACTCCAGAAATGTACATCAAAACATACACATTTTCATTGTATATAAAAGGAATGTACATCAAA
This sequence comes from Tenodera sinensis, assembly GCA_030765045.1. Lineage (NCBI taxonomy): Eukaryota > Metazoa > Arthropoda > Insecta > Mantodea > Mantidae > Tenodera > Tenodera sinensis. Next base: position 63,162,336 of record CM060966.1, on the reverse strand, counting down.
ACATACACATTTTCATTGTATATACAAGAAAAGTACATCAAAACTTACACATTTTCATTGTATATACTAGAAATGTACATCAAAACTTACACATTTTCATTGTATATACAAGAAATGTACATCAAAACATACACATTTTCATTGTATATACAAGAAATGTACATCAAAGCAACACACTTTCATTGTACACTCAAGAAATGTACATCAAAACATACACATTTTCATTGTATATACAAGGAATGTAAATCAAAACATAATCATTTTCATTGTATATACTAGAAATGTACATCAAAACTTACACATTTTCATTGTATATACAAGAAATGTACATCAAAACATACACATTTTCATTGTATATACAAGAAATGTACATCAAAGCATACACACTTTCATTGTACACTCGAGAAATGTACATCAAATCATTGACATTTTCATTGTATATACAAGGAATGTAAATCAAAACATACACAATTTCATTGTATATACTAGAAATGTACATCAAACCTTACAGATCTTCATTGTATATACAAGAAATGTACATTAAAGCAACACACTTTCATTGTACACTCAAGAAATGTACATCAAAACATACACATTTTCATTGTATATACAAGGAATGTAAATCAAAACATAATCATTTTCATTGTATATACTAGAAATGTACATCAAAACTTACACATTTTCATTGTATATACAAGAAATGTACATCAAAACATACACATTTTCATTGTATATACAGGAAATGTACATCAAAACATACAAACTTTCATTGTACACTCAAGAAATGTACATCAAAACATACACATTTTCATTGTATATACAAGGAGTGTACATAAAAACATACACATTTTCATTGTATATACAAGAAATGTACATCAAAGCATACACACTTTCATTGTACACTCAAGAAATGTACATCAAAACATACACATTTTCATTGTATATACAAGGAATGTAAATCAAAACATACACATTTTAATTGTATATACTAGAAATGTACATCAAACCTTACACACCTTCATTGTATATACAAGAAATGTACATCAAAACTTACACATTTTCATTGTATATACAAGAAATGTACATCAAAACATACACACTTTCATTGTACACTCAAGAAATGTACATCAAAACTTACACATTTTCATTGTATATACAAGAAATGTACATCTAAACATACACATTTTCGTTTTACACTCAAGAAAGGTACATAGAAACTTACACATTTTCATTGTATATACAAGAAATGTACATCAAAACTTACACACTTTCATTGTCTATACAAGAAATGTACATCAAAACTTACACATTTTCATTGTGTATACAAGAAAGTTACATCAAAACATACACATTTACATTGTATATACAAGAAATGTACATCAAAACATACACACTTTCATTCTACACTCAAGAAATGTACATCAAAACATACACATTTTCATTGTATATACAAGAAATGTACATCAAAACTTACACATTTTCATTGTATAATCAAGAAATGTACATCAAAACCTTACACATTTTCATTGTACACTCCAGAAATGTACATCAAAACATACACATTTTCATTGTATATAAAAGGAATGTACATCAAAACATACACATTTTCATTGTATATACAAGAAAAGTACATCAAAACTTACACATTTTCATTGTATATACTAGAAATGTACATCAAAACTTACACATTTTCATTGTATATACAAGAAATGTAATTCAAAACATACACATTTTCATTGTATATACAAGAAATGTACATCAAAGCAACACACTTTCATTGTACACTCAAGAAATGTACATCAAAACATACACATTTTCATTGTATATACAAGAAATGTACATCAAAACTTACACATTTTCATTGTATAATCAAGAAATGTACATCAAAACCTTACACATTTTCATTGTACACTCCAGAAATGTACATCAAAACATACACATTTTCATTGTATATAAAAGGAATGTACATCAAAACATACACATTTTCATTGTATATACAAGAAAAGTACATCAAAACTTACACATTTTCATTGTATATACTAGAAATGTACATCAAAACTTACACATTTTCATTGTATATACAAGGAATGTAAATCAAAACATAATCATTTTCATTGTATATACTAGAAATGTACATCAAACCTTACACATCTTCACTGTAAATACAAGAAATGTACATCAAAAGTTACACATTTTCATTGTATATACAAGAAATGTACATCAAAGCATACACACTTTCGCTGTACACTCAAGAAATGTACATCAAAACATACACATTTTCATTGTATATACAAGAAATGTACATCAAAACTTACACATTTTCATTGTATATACAAGAAATGTACATCAAAGCATACACACTTTCATTGTACACTCAAGAAATGTACATCAAAACACACACATTTTCATAGTATATACAAGGAATGTAAATCAAAACATACACATTTTCATTGTATATACTAGAAATGTACATCAAACCTTACACATCTTCATTGTATATACAAGAAATGTACATCAAAACTTACACATTTTCATTGTATATACAAGAAATGTACATCAAAGCATACACACTTTCATTGTACACTCAAGAAATGTACATCAAAACATACACATTTTCATTGTATATACAAGGAATGTACATCAAAACATACACATTTTCATTGTATATACAAGAAAAGTACATCAAAACTTACACATTTTCATTGTATATACTAGAAATGTACATCAAAGCTTACACATTTTCATTGTATATACAAGAAATGTACATCAAAACTTACACATTTTCATTGTATATACAAGAAATGTACATCAAAGCATACACACTTTCATTGTACACTCAAGAAATGTACATCAAATCATTGACATTTTCATTGTATATACAAGGAATGTAAATCAAAACATACACAATTTCATTGTATATACTAGAAATGTACATCAAACCTTACACATTTTCATTGTATATACAGGAAATGTACATCAAAACATACACACTTTCATTGTACACGCAAGAAATGTACATCAAAACTTACACATTTTCATTGTATATACAAAAATGTACATCTAAACATACACATTTTCGTTGTACACTCAAGAAAGGTACATAGAAACTTACACATTTTCATTGTATATACAAGAAATGTACATCAAAACTTACACACTTTCATTGTCTATACAAGAAATGTACATCAAAACTTACACATTTTCATTGTGTATACAAGAAAGTTACATCAAAACATACACATTTACATTGTATATACAAGAAATGTACATCAAAACATACACACTTTCATTCTACACTCAAGAAATGTACATCAAAACATACACATTTTCATTGTATATACAAGAAATGTACATCAAAACTTACACATTTTCATTGTATATTCAAGAAATGTACATCAAAACCTTACACATTTTCATTGTACACTCCAGAAATGTACATCAAAACATACACATTTTCATTGTATATAAAAGGAATGTACATCAAAACATACACATTTTCATTGTATATACTAGAAATGTACATCAAAACTTACACATTTTCATTGTATATACAAGAAATGTACATCAAAACATACACATTTTCATTGTATATACAAGAAATGTACATCAAAGCAACACACTTTCATTGTACACTCAAGAAATGTACATCAAAACATACACATTTTCATTGTATATACAAGGAATGTAAATCAAAACATAATCATTTTCATTGTATATACTAGAAATGTACATCAAACCTTACACATCTTCACTGTATATACAAGAAATGTACATCAAAAGTTACACATTTTCATTGTATATACAAGAAATGTACATCAAAGCATACACACTTTCGCTGTACACTCAAGAAATGTACATCAAAACATACACATTTTCATAGTATATACAAGAAATGTACATCAAAACTTACACATTTTCATTGTATATACAAGAAATGTACATCAAAGCATACACACTTTCATTGTACACTCAAGAAATGTACATCAAAACACACACATTTTCATTGTATATACAAGGAATGTAAATCAAAACATACACATTTTCATTGTATATACTAGAAATGTACATCAAACCTTACACATCTTCATTGTATATACAAGAAATGTACATCAAAACTTACACATTTTCATTGTATATACAAGAAATGTACATCAAAGCATACACACTTTCATTGTACACTCAAGAAATGTACATCAAAACATACACATTTTCATTGTATATACAAGGAATGTACATCAAAACATACACATTTTCACTGTATATACAAGAAAAGTACATCAAAACTTACACATTTTCATTGTATATACTAGAAATGTACATCAAAGCTTACACATTTTCATGGTATATACCAGAAATGTACATCAAAACTTACACATTTTCATTGTATATACAAGAAATGTACATCAAAGCATACACACTTTCATTGTACACTCAAGAAATGTACATCAAATCATTGACATTTTCATTGTATATACAAGGAATGTAAATCAAAACATACACAATTTCATTGTATATACTAGAAATGTACATCAAACCTTACACATCTTCATTGTATATACAAGAAATGTACATCAAAACTTACACATTTTCATTGTATTTACAGGAAATGTACATCAAAACATACACACTTTCATTGTACACTCAAGAAATGTACATCAAAACATACACATTTTCATTGTATATACAAGGAGTGTACATAAAAACATACACATTTTCATTGTATATACAAGAAATGTACATCAAAGCATACACACTTTCATTGTACACTCAAGAAATGTACAGCAAAACATACACATTTTCATTGTATATACAAGGAATGTAAATCAAAACATACACATTTTCATTGTATATACTAGAAATGTACATCAAAACTTACACACCTTCATTGTATATACAAGAAATGTACAGCAAAACATAAACCTTTTCATCGTATATACAAGAAATGTACATCAAAACTACACACTTTCGTTGTACACTAAAGAAACGTACAACAAAACTTACACATTTTCATTGTATATACAAGAAATGTACATCAAAACTTACACATTTTCATTGTACATACAGGAAATGTACATAAAAAACTTACACATTTTCATTGTATATGCAAGAAATGTACATCAAAACTTACACATTTTCATTGTATATACAAGAAATGTACATCAACACTTACACATTTTCATTGTATATACAAGAAAGTTACATCAAAACATACACATTTACATTGTATATACAAGAAATGTACATCAAAACATACACACTTTCATTCTACACTCAAGAAATGTACAACAAAACATACACATTTTCATTGTATATACAAGAAATGTACATCAAAACTTACACATTTTCATTGTATATTCAAGAAATGTACATCAAAACCTTACACATTTTCATTGTACACTCCAGAAATGTACATCAAAACATACACATTTTCATTGTATATAAAAGGAATGTACATCAAAACATACACATTTTCATTGTATATACAAGAAAAGTACATCAAAACTTACACATTTTCATTGTATATACTAGAAATGTACATCAAAACTTACACATTTTCATTGTATATACAAGAAATGTACATCAAAACATACACATTTTCATTGTATATACAAGAAATGTACATCAAAGCAACACACTTTCATTGTACACTCAAGAAATGTACATCAAAACATACACATTTTCATTGTATATACAAGGAATGTAAATCAAAACATAATCATTTTCATTGTATATACTAGAAATGTACATCAAAACTTACACATTTTCATTGTATATACAAGAAATGTACATCAAAACATACACATTTTCATTGTATATACAAGAAATGTACATCAAAGCATACACACTTTCATTGTACACTCGAGAAATGTACATCAAATCATTGACATTTTCATTGTATATACAAGGAATGTAAATCAAAACATACACAATTTCATTGTATATACTAGAAATGTACATCAAACCTTACACATCTTCATTGTATATACAAGAAATGTACATTAAAGCAACACACTTTCATTGTACACTCAAGAAATGTACATCAAAACATACACATTTTCATTGTATATACAAGGAATGTAAATCAAAACATAATCATTTTCATTGTATATACTAGAAATGTACATCAAAACTTACACATTTTCATTGTATATACAAGAAATGTACATCAAAACATACACATTTTCATTGTATATACAGGAAATGTACATCAAAACATACAAACTTTCATTGTACACTCAAGAAATGTACATCAAAACATACACATTTTCATTGTATATACAAGGAGTGTACATAAAAACATACACATTTTCATTGTATATACAAGAAATGTACATCAAAGCATACACACTTTCATTGTACACTCAAGAAATGTACATCAAAACATACACATTTTCATTGTATATACAAGGAATGTAAATCAAAACATACACATTTTAATTGTATATACTAGAAATGTACATCAAACCTTACACACCTTCATTGTATATACAAGAAATGTACATCAAAACTTACACATTTTCATTGTATATACAAGAAATGTACATCAAAACATACACACTTTCATTGTACACTCAAGAAATGTACATCAAAACTTACACATTTTCATTGTATATACAAGAAATGTACATCTAAACATACACATTTTCGTTTTACACTCAAGAAAGGTACATAGAAACTTACACATTTTCATTGTATATACAAGAAATGTACATCAAAACTTTCACACTTTCATTGTCTATACAAGAAATGTACATCAAAACTTACACATTTTCATTGTGTATACAAGAAAGTTACATCAAAACATACACATTTACATTGTATATACAAGAAATGTACATCAAAACATACACACTTTCATTCTACACTCAAGAAATGTACATCAAAACATACACATTTTCATTGTATATACAAGAAATGTACATCAAAACTTACACATTTTCATTGTATAATCAAGAAATGTACATCAAAACCTTACACATTTTCATTGTACACTCCAGAAATGTACATCAAAACATACACATTTTCATTGTATATAAAAGGAATGTACATCAAAACATACACATTTTCATTGTATATACAAGAAAAGTACATCAAAACTTACACATTTTCATTGTATATACTAGAAATGTACATCAAAACTTACACATTTTCATTGTATATACAAGAAATGTAATTCAAAACATACACATTTTCATTGTATATACAAGAAATGTACATCAAAGCAACACACTTTCATTGTACACTCAAGAAATGTACATCAAAACATACACATTTTCATTGTATATACAAGAAATGTACATCAAAACTTACACATTTTCATTGTATAATCAAGAAATGTACATCAAAACCTTACACATTTTCATTGTACACTCCAGAAATGTACATCAAAACATACACATTTTCATTGTATATAAAAGGAATGTACATCAAAACATACACATTTTCATTGTATATACAAGAAAAGTACATCAAAACTTACACATTTTCATTGTATATACTAGAAATGTACATCAAAACTTACACATTTTCATTGTATATACAAGGAATGTAAATCAAAACATAATCATTTTCATTGTATATACTAGAAATGTACATCAAACCTTACACATCTTCACTGTAAATACAAGAAATGTACATCAAAAGTTACACATTTTCATTGTATATACAAGAAATGTACATCAAAGCATACACACTTTCGCTGTACACTCAAGAAATGTACATCAAAACATACACATTTTCATTGTATATACAAGAAATGTACATCAAAACTTACACATTTTCATTGTATATACAAGAAATGTACATCAAAGCATACACACTTTCATTGTACACTCAAGAAATGTACATCAAAACACACACATTTTCATAGTATATACAAGGAATGTAAATCAAAACATACACATTTTCATTGTATATACTAGAAATGTACATCAAACCTTACACATCTTCATTGTATATACAAGAAATGTACATCAAAACTTACACATTTTCATTGTATATACAAGAAATGTACATCAAAGCATACACACTTTCATTGTACACTCAAGAAATGTACATCAAAACATACACATTTTCATTGTATATACAAGGAATGTACATCAAAACATACACATTTTCATTGTATATACAAGAAAAGTACATCAAAACTTACACATTTTCATTGTATATACTAGAAATGTACATCAAAGCTTACACATTTTCATTGTATATACAAGAAATGTACATCAAAACTTACACATTTTCATTGTATATACAAGAAATGTACATCAAAGCATACACACTTTCATTGTACACTCAAGAAATGTACATCAAATCATTGACATTTTCATTGTATATACAAGGAATGTAAATCAAAACATACACAATTTCATTGTATATACTAGAAATGTACATCAAACCTTACACATTTTCATTGTATATACAGGAAATGTACATCAAAACATACACACTTTCATTGTACACTCAAGAAATGTAGATCAAAACATACACATTTTCATTGTATATACAAGGAGTGTACATAAAAACATACACATTTTCATTGTATATACAAGAAATGTACATCAAAGCATACACACTTTCATTGTACACTCAAGAAATGTACATCAAAACATACACATTTTCATTGTATATACAAGGAATGTAAATCAAAACATACACATTTTCATTGTATATACTAGAAATGTACATCAAAACTTACACACCTTCATTGTATATACAAGAAATGTACATCAAAACTTACACATTTTCATTGTATATACAAGAAATGTACATCAAAACATACACACTTTCATTGTACACTCAAGAAATGTACATCAAAACTTACACATTTTCATTGTATTTACAAGAAATGTACATCTAAACATACACATTTTCGTTGTACACTCAAGGAAGGTACATAGAAACTTACACATTTTCATTGTATATACAAGAAATGTACATCAAAACTTACACACTTTCATTGTCTATACAAGAAATGTACATCAAAACTTACACATTTTCATTGTATATACAAGAAATGTACATCAAAGCATACACACTTTCGCTGTACACTCAAGAAATGTACATCAAAATATACCCATTTTCATTGTATATACAAGGAGTGTACATAAAAACATACACATTTTCATTGTATATACAAGAAATGGACATCAAAGCATACACACTTTCATTGGACACTCAAGAAATGTACATCAAAACACACACATTTTCATTGTATATACAAGGAATGTAAATCAAAACATATACATTTTCATTGTATATACTAGAAATGTACATCAAACCTTACACATCTTCATTGTATATACAAGAAATGTACATCAAAACTTACACATTTTCATTGTATATACAAGAAATGTACATCAAAGCATACACACTTTCATTGTACACTCAAGAAATGTACATCAAAACATATGCATTTTCATTGTATATACAAGGAATGTACATCAAAACATACACATTTTCATTGTATATACAAGAAAAGTACATCAAAGCATACACACTTTCATTATACACTCAAGAAATGTACATCAAAACATACACATTTTCATTGTATATACAAGAAATGTACATCAAAACATACAGATTTTCATTGTATATACAAGAAATGTACATCAAAGCATACACACTTTCATTGTACACTCAAGAAATGTACATCAAAACATACACATTTTCATTGTATATACAAGGAGTGTACATCAAAACATACACATTTTCATTGTATATACTAGAAATGTACATCAAAACTTACACATTTTCATTGTATATACAAGAAATGTACATCAAAACATACACATTTTCATTGTATATACAAGAAATGTACATCAAAGCATACACACTTTCATTGTACACTCAAGAAATGTACATCAAAACATACACATTTTCATTGTATATACAAGGAGTGTACATCAAAACATACACATTTTCATTGTATATACAAGGAATGTACATCCAAAAATACACACTTTCATTGTACACTCAAGAAATGTACATCAAAACATACACATTTTCATTGTATATTCAAGGAATGTACATCAAAAAATACACACTTTCATTGTACACTCAAGAAATGTACATCAAAACATACACATTTTCATTGTATATACAAGAAATGTACATCAAAAAATACGCACTTTCATTGTACACTCAAGAAATGTATATCAAAACATACACATTTTCATTGTATATTCAAGGAATGTAAATCAAAACATACACATTTTCATTGTATATACTACTAATGTACATCAAACCTTACACATCTTCATTGGATATACAAGAAATGTACATCAAAACTTACACATTTTCATTGTATATACAAGAAATGTACATCAAAACATACACACTTTCATTGTACACTCAAGAAATGTACATCAAAACATACACATTTTCATTGTATATACAAGGAGTGTACATCAAAACATACACATTTTCATTGTATATACTAGAAAAGTACATCAAAATTTACACATTTTCATTCTATATACAAGAAATGTACATTAAACTTACACATTTTCATTGTATTTACAAGAAATGTACATCAAAACATACACATTTTCATTGTATATACAAGAAATGTACATCAAAACATACACACTTTCATTGTACACTCAAGAAGTGTACATCAAATCATACACATTCTCATTGTATATACAAGAAATGTACCTCAAAACTTACACATTTTCATTGTATATACAAGAAATGTACATCGAAACTACTCATTTTCATTGTATATACAAGAAATGTACTTCAAAACGTACACTTTTTCATTTTATATACAAGAATGTACATCAAAACTTACACATTTTCATTGTACATATAAGAAATGTACATCAAAGCATACACATTTTCATTGTATATACAAGAAATGTACATCAAAACATACACATTTTTATTGTATATACAAGAAATGTACATCAAAACATACACATTTTCATTGTATATACAAGAAATATACATAAAAACATACACATTTTCATTGTATATACAAGAAATGTACAGCAAAACATAAACCTTTTCATCGTATATACAAGAAATGTACATCAAAACTACACATTTTCGTTGCACACTAAAGAAACGTCCAACAAAACATACACATTTTCATTGTACAGACAAGAAATGTGAATCAAAACTTACACATTTTCATTGTATATACAAGAAATGTACATCAAAACTTACACATTTTCATTGTACATACAGGAAATGTACATCAAAAACTTACACATTTTCATTGTATATGCAAGAAATGTACATCAAAACTTACACATTTTCATTGTATATACAAGAAATGTACATCAACACTTACACATTTTCATTGTATATACAAGAAGGTTACATCAAAAGATACACATTTACATTGTATATACAAGAAATGTACATCAAAACATACACACTTTCATTCTACACTCAAGAAATGTACAGCAAAACATACACATTTTCATTGTATATACAAGAAATGTACATCAAAACTTACACATTTTTATTGTATATTCAAGAAATGTACATCAAAAACTTACACATTTTCATTGTACACTCCAGAAATGTACATCAAAACATAAACATTTTCATTGTATATAAAAGGAATGTACATCAAAACATACACATTTTCATTGTATATACAAGAAAAGTACCTCAAAACTTACACATTTTCATTGTATATACTAGAAATGTACATCAAAACTTACACATTTTCATTGTATATACAAGAAATGTACATCAAAACATACACATTTTCATTGTATATACAAGAAATGTACATCAAAGCAACACACTTTCATTGTACACTCAAGAAATGTACATCAAAACATACACATTTTCATTGTATATACAAGGAATGTAAATCAAAACATAATCATTTTCATTGTATATACTAGAAATGTACATCAAACCTTACACATCTTCATTGTATATACAAGAAATGTACATCAAAACTTACACATTTTCATTGTATATACAAGAAATGTACATCAAAGCATACACACTTTCATTGTACACTCAAGAAATGTACATCAAAACACACACATTTTCATTGTATATACAAGGAATGTAAATCAAAACATACACATTTTCATTGTATATACTAGAAATGTACATCAAACCTTACACATTTTCATTGTATATACTAGAAATGTACATCAAAACTTACACATTTTCATTGTATATACAAGAAATGTACATCAAAACTTACACATTTACATTGTATATACAAGAAATGTACATCAAAACATACACATTTTCATTGTATATACAAGAAATGTACATCAAAGCAACACACTTTCATTGTACACTCAAGAAATGTACATCAAAACATACACATTTTCATTGTATATACAAGGAATGTAAATCAAAACATAATCATTTTCATTGTATATACTAGAAATGTACATCAAACCTTACACATCTTCATTGTATATACAAGAAATGTACATCAAAACTTACACATTTTCATTGTATATACAAGAAATGTAAATCAAAGCATACACACTTTCGCTGTACACTCAAGAAATGTACATCAAAACATACACATTTTCATTGTATATACAAGGAGTGTACATAAAAACATACACATTTTCATTGTATATACAAGAAATGTACATCAAAGCATACACACTTTCATTGTACACTCAAGAAATGTACATCAAAACACACACATTTTCATTGTATATACAAGGAATGTAAATCAAAACATACACATTTTCATTGTATATACTAGAAATGTACATCAAACCTTACACATCTTCATTATATATACAAGGAGTGTACATAAAAACATACACATTTTCATTGTATATACAGGAAATGTACATCGAAGCATACACACTTTCATTGTATATACAAGGAATGTAAATCAAAACATAATCATTTTCATTGTATATACAAGAAATGTACATCTAAACATACACATTTTCGTTGTACACTCAAGAAGGGTACATAGAAACTTACACATTTTCATTGTATATACAAGAAATGTACATCAAAGCTTACACACTTTCATTGTCTATACAAGAAATGTACATCAAAACTTACACATTTTCATTGTATATACAAGAAATGTACATCAAAACTTACACATTTTCATTGTATATACGAGAAATGCACATCTAAACATACACATTTTCATTGTATATACAAGAAATATACATAAAAACATACACATTTTCATTGTATATACAAGAAATGTACAGCAAAACATAAACCTTTTCATTGTATATACAAGAAATGTACATCAAAACTACACATTTTCGTTGTACACTAAAGAAACGTACAACAAAACATACACATTTTCATTGTACAGACAAGAAATGTAAATCAAAACTTACACATTTTCATTGTATATACAAGAAATGTACATCAAAACTTACACATTTTCATTGTACATACAGGAAATGTACATCAAAAACTTACACATTTTCATTGTATATGCAAGAAATGTACATCAAAACTTACACATTTTCATTGTATATACAAGAAATGTACATCAACACTTACACATTTTCATTGTATATACAAGAAAGTTACATCAAAACATACACATTTACATTGTATATACAAGAAATGTACATCAAAATATACACACTTTCATTCTACACTCAAGAAATGTACATCAAAACATACACATTTTCATTGTATATACAAGAAATGTACATCAAAACTTACACATTTTCATTGTATATTCAAGAAATGTACATAAAAAACTTACACATTTTCATTGTACACTCAAGAAATGTACATAAAAACATACACATTTTCATTGTATATACAAGAAATGTACATCAACACTTACACATTTTCATTGTATATACAAGAAAGTTACATCAAAACATACACATTTACATTGTATATACAAGAAATGTACATCAAAACATACACACTTTCATTCTACACTCAAGAAATGTACATCAAAACACACACATTTTCATTGTATATACAAGGAATGTAAATCAAAACATACACATTTTCATTGTATATACTAGAAATGTACATCAAACCTTACACATCTTCATTGTATATACAAGGAGTGTACATAAAAACATACACATTTTCATTGTATATACAAGAAATGTACATCAAAGCATACACACTTTCATTGTACACTCAAGAAATGTACATCCAAACATACACATTTTCATTGTATATACAAGGAATGTAAATCAAAACATAATCATTTTCATTGTTTATACTAGAAATGTACATCAAACCTTACACATCTTCATTGTATATACAAGAAATGTACATCAAAACTTACACATTTTCATTGTATATACAAGAAATGTACATCAAAGCATACACACTTTTGCTGTACACTGAAGAAATGTACATCAAAACATACACATTTTCACTGTATATACAAGGAATGTAAATCAAAACATACACATTTTCATTGTATATACTAGAAATGTACATCAAACCTTACACATCTTCATTGTATATACAAGAAATGTACATCAAAACTTACACATTTTCATTGTATATACAAGAAATGTACATCAAAACATACACACTTTCATTGTACACTCAAGAAATAAACATCAAAACATACACATTTTCATTGTATATACAAGGAGTGTACATAAAAACATACACATTTTCATTGTATATACAAGAAATGTACATCAAAGCATACACACTTTCATTGTACACTCAAGAAATGTACATCAAAACATACACACCTTCATTGTATATACAAGGAATGTAAATCAAAACATACACATTTTCATTGTATATACTTGAAATGTACATCAAACCTTACACATCTTCATTGTATATACAAGAAATGTACATCAAAACTTACTCATTTTCATTGTATATACAAGAAATGTACATCAAAACATACACACCTTCATTGTACACTCAAGAAATGTACATCAAAACTTACACATTTTCATTGTATATACAAGAAATGTACATCTAAACATACACATTTTCGTTGTACACTCAAGAAGGGTACATAGAAACTTACACATTTTCATTGTATATACAAGAAATGTACATCAAAACTTACACACTTTCATTGTCTATACAAGAAAGGTACATCAAAACTTACACATTTTCATTGTATATACAACAAATGTACATAAAAACTTACACATTTTCATTGTATATACGAGAAATGCACATCTAAACATACACATTTTCATTGTACACTCAAGAAATGTACATAGAAACTTACACATTTTCATTGTATATACAAGAAATGGACATCAGAAACTTACACATTTTGACTGTATATACAAGAAATGTACAACAAAACTTACACATTTGCATTGTATATACAAGAAATGTGCATCAAAACTTACACATTTTCATTGTATATACAAGAAATGTACATCAAAACTTACACATTTTCATTGTATATACAAGAATTGTACATCAAAACTTACACATTTTCATTGTATATACAAGTAATGTACATCAAAACTTACACTTTTTCATTGTACATACAAGAAATGTACATCAAAACTTACACATTTTCATTGTACATAGAAGAAATGTACATCAAAACTTACACATTTTCATTGTATATACAAGAATTGTACATAAAGCTTACATATTTTCATTGTACATTAAAGAAATGTACATCGAAACTACACATTTTCATTGTATATACGAGAAATGTACAACAAAACTTACACATTTTCATTGTACACTCAAGAAATGTACATCAAAACATACACATTTTCATTGTCTATACAAGAAATGTACATCAAAACTTACACATTTTCATTGTATATACAAGAATGTACATCAAAACATACACATTTTCATTTTATATACAAGAATGTACATCAAAGCTCACACATTTTCATTGTATATACAAGAAATGTACATCAAAACTTACACATTTTCATTGTATATACAAGAAATGTACATCAAAACATACACATTTTCATTGTATATACAAGAAATACACATAAAAACATACACATTTTCAATTTATATTCAAGAAATGTACAGCAAAACATAAACATTTTCATTGTATATACAAGAAATGTACATCAAAACTACACATTTTCGTTGTACACTAAAGAAATGTACATCAAAACATACACATTTTCATTGTACAGACAGGAAATGTAAATCAAAACTTACACATTTTCATTGTATATACAAGAAATATACATCAAGACTTACACATTTTCATTGCATATACAAGAAATGTACATCAAAACTTACACATTTTCGTTGTATATGCAAGAAATGTACTTCAAAAACTTACACATTTTCATTGTACACTCAAGAAATTAACATCAAAACATACACATTTTCATTGTATATACAAGGAATGTACATCAAAACATACACATTTTCATTGTATATACAAGAAATGTACATCAAAACTTACACACTTTCATTGTATATACTAGAAAGGTACATCAAAGCTTACACATTTTCATTGTATATACAAGAAATGAATATCAAAACTTACACATTTTCATTGTATATACAAGAAATGTACATCGAAACATACACATTTTCATTGTATATACAAGAAATGTACATCAAAGCATACACACCTTCATTGTACACTCAAGAAATGTACATCCAAACATACACATTTTCATTGTATATACAAGGAATGTACATCAAAACATACACATTTTCATTGTATATACTAGAAATGTACATCAAAACTTACACATTTTCATTCTATATACAGGAAATGTACATCAAAGCATACACACTTTCATTGTACACTCAAGAAATGTACATCAAAACATACACATATTCATTATATATACAAGGAATGTACATCAAAACTTACACATTTTCATTGTATATACAAGAAATGTACATCAAAACTTACACATTTTCATTGTATATACAAGAAATGTACATCAAAGCATACACACTTTCATTGTACACTCAAGAAATGTACATCAAAACATACACATTTTCATTGTATATACAAGGAATGTACATCAAAACATACACATTTTCATTGTATATACAAGAAAAGTACATCAAAACTTACACATTTTCATTGTATATACAAGAAATGTAGATCAAAACTTACACATTTTCATTGTATACACAAGAAATGTACATCAAAACTTACACATTTTCATTGTATATACAAGAAATGTACATCAAAACGTACACATTTTCATTGTATATACAAGAAATGTACATCAAAGCATACACACTTTCATTGTACACTCAAGAAATGTACATCAAATCATTGACATTTTCATTGTATATACAAGGAATGTAAATCAAAACATACACAATTTCATTGTATATACTAGAAATGTACATCAAACCTTACACATCTTCATTGTATATACAAGAAATGTACATCAAAACTTACACATTTTCATTGTATATACAGGAAATGTACATCAAAACATACACACTTTCATTGTACACTCAAGAAATGTACATCAAAACATACACATTTTCATTGTATATACAAGGAGTGTACATAAAAACATACACATTTTCATTGTATATACAAGAAATGTACATCAAAGCATACACACTTTCATTGTACACTCAAGAAATGTACATCAAAACATACACATTTTCATTGTATATACAAGGAATGTAAATCAAAACATACACATTTTCATTGTATATACTAGAAATGTACATCAAACCTTACACACCTTCATTGTATATACAAGAAATGTACATCAAAACTTACACATTTTCATTGTATATACAAGAAATGTACATCAAAACATACACACTTTCATTGTACACTCAAGAAATGTACATCAAAACTTACACATTTTCATTGTATATACAAGAAATGTACATCTAAACATACACATTTTCGTTGTACACTCAAGAAAGGTACATAGAAACTTACACATTTTCATTGTATATACAAGAAATGTACATCAAAACTTACACATTTTCATTGTATATACAAGAAATGTACATCAAAACATACACATTTTCATTGTATATACAAGAAATGTACATCAAAGCAACACACTTTCATTGTACACTCAAGAAATGTACATCAAAACATACACATTTTCATTGTATATACAAGGAATGTACATCAAAACATACACATTTTCATTGTATATACAAGAAAAGTACATCAAAACTTACACATTTTCATTGTATATACAAGAAATGTAGATCAAAACTTACACATTTTCATTGTATACACAAGAAATGTACATCAAAACTTACACATTTTCATTGTATATACAAGAAATGTACATCAAAACATACACATTTTCATTGTATATACAAGAAATGTACATCAAAGCAACACACTTTCATTGTACACTCAAGAAATGTACATCAAAACATAGACATTTTCATTGTATATACAAGGAATGTAAATCAAAGCATAATCATTTTCATTGTATATACTAGAAATGTACATCAAACCTTACACATCTTCATTGTATATACAAGAAATGTACATCAAAACTTACACATTTTCATTGTATATACAAGAAATGTACATCAAAGCATACACACTTTCGCTGTACACTCAAGAAATGTACATCAAAACATACACATTTTCATTGTATATACAAGAAATGTACATCAAAACTTACACATTTTCATTGTATATACGAGAAATGTACATCAAAGCATACACACTTTCATTGTACACTCAAGAAATGTACATCAAAACACACACATTTTCATTGTATATACAAGGAATGTAAATCAAAACATACACATTTTCATTGTATATACTAGAAATGTACATCAAACCTTACACATCTTCATTGTATATACAAGAAATGTACATCAAAACTTACACATTTTCATTGTATATACAAGAAATGTACATCAAAGCATACACACTTTCATTGTACACTCAAGAAATGTACATCAAAACATACACATTTTCATTGTATATACAAGGAATGTACATCAAAACATACACATTTTCATTGTATATACAAGAAAAGTACATCAAAACTTACACATTTTCATTGTATATACTAGAAATGTACATCAAAGCTTACACATTTTCATTGTATATACAAGAAATGTACATCAAAACTTACACATTTTCATTGTATATACAAGAAATGTACATCAAAACATACACATTTTCATTGTATATACAAGAAATGTACATCAAAGCATACTCACTTTCATTGTACACTCAAGAAATGTACATCAAATCATTGACATTTTCATTGTATATACAAGGAATGTAAATCAAAACATACACAATTTCATTGTATATACTAGAAATGTACATCAAACCTTACACATCTTCATTGTATATACAAGAAATGTACATCAAAACTTACACATTTTCATTGTATATACAGGAAATGTACATCAAAACATACACACTTTCATTGTACACTCAAGAAATGTACATCAAAACATACACATTTTCATTGTATATACAAGGAGTGTACATAAAAACATACACATTTTCATTGTATATACAAGAAATGTACATCAAAGCATACACACTTTCATTGTACACTCAAGAAATGTACATCAAAACATACACATTTTCATTGTATATACAAGGAATGTAAATCAAAACATACACATTTTCATTGTATATACTAGAAATGTACATCAAAACTTACACACCTTCATTGTATATACAAGAAATGTACATCAAAACTTACACATTTGCATTGTATATACAAGAAATGTACATCAAAACATACACACTTTCATTGTACACTCAAGAAATGTACATCAAAACTTACACATTTTCATTGTATATACAAGAAATGTACATCTAAACATACACATTTTCGTTGTACACTCAAGAAAGGTACATAGAAACTTACACATTTTCATTGTATATACAAGAAATGTACATCAAAACTTACACACTTTCATTGTCTATACAAGAAATGTACATCAAAACTTACACATTTTCATTGTATATACAAGAAAGTTACATCAAAACATACACATTTACATTGTATATACAAGAAATGTACATCAAAACATACACACTTTCATTCTACACTCAAGAAATGTACATCAAAACATACAGATTTTCATTGTATATACAAGAAATGTACATCAAAACTTACACTTTTTCATTGTATATTCAAGAAATGTACATCAAAACCTTACACATTTTCATTGTACACTCCAGAAATGTACATCAAAACATACACATTTTCATTGTATATAAAAGGAATGTACATCAAAACATACACATTTTCATTGTATATACAAGAAAAGTACATCAAAACTTACACATTTTCATTGTATATACTAGAAATGTACATCAAAACTTACACATTTTCATTGTATATACAAGAAATGTACATCAAAACATACACATTTTCATTGTATATACAAGAAATGTACATCAAAGCAACACACTTTCATTGTACACTCAAGAAATGTACATCAAAACATACACATTTTCATTGTATATACAAGAAAAGTACATCAAAACTTACACATTTTCATTGTATATACTAGAAATGTACATCAAAACTTACACATTTTCATTGTATATACAAGAAATGTACATCAAAACATACACATCTTCATTGTATATACAAGAAATGTACATCAAAACTTACACATTTTCATTGTATATACAAGAAATGTACATCAAAGCATACACACTTTCGCTGTACACTCAAGAAATGTACATCAAAATATACACATTTTCATTGTATATACATGGAGTGTACAAAAAAACATACACATTTTCATTGTATATACAAGAAATGTACATCAAAGCATACACACTTTCATTGTACACTCAAGAAATGTACATCAAAACACACACATTTTCAATGTATATACAAAGAATGTAAATCAAAACATACACATTTTCATTGTATATACTAGAAATGTACATCAAACCTTACACATCTTCATTGTATATACAAGAAATGTACATCAAAACTTACACATTTTCATTGTATATACAAGAAATGTACATCAAAGCATACACACTTTCATTGTACACTCAAGAAATGTACATCAAAACATACACATTTTCATTGTATATACTAGAAATGTACATCAAAACTTACACATTTTCATTGTATATACAAGAAATGTACATCAAAACATACACATTTTCATTGTATATACAAGAAATGTACATCAAAGCATACACACTTTCATTGTACACTCAAGAAATGTACATCAAAACATACACATTTTCATTGTATATACAAGGAGTGTACATCAAAACATACACATTTTCATTGTATATACAAGGAATGTACATCAAAAAATACACACTTTCATTGTACACTCAAGAAATGTACACCAAAACATACACATTTTCATTGTATATACAAGGAATGTACATCCAAAAATACACACTTTCATTGTACACTCAAGAAATGTACATCAAAACATACACATTTTCATTGCATATTCAAGGAATGTACATCAAAAAATACACACTTTCATTGTACACTCAAGAAATGTACATCAAAACATACACATTTTCATTGTATATACAAGAAATGTACATCAAAAAATACACACTTTCATTGTACACTCAAGAAATGTACATCAAAACATACACATTTTCATTGTATATTCAAGGAATGTAAATCAAAACATACACATTTTCATTGTATATACTACTAATGTACATCAAACCTTACACATCTTCATTGGATATACAAGAAATGTACATCAAAACTTACACATTTTCATTGTATATACAAGAAATGTACATCAAAACATACACACTTTCATTGTACACTCAAGAAATGTACATCAAAACATACACATTTTCATTGTATATACAAGGAGTGTACATCAAAACATACACATTTTCATTGTATATACTAGAAATGTACATCAAAATTTACACATTTTCATTGTATATACAAGAAATGTACATCAAAACTTACACATTTTCATTGTATTTACAAGAAATGTACATCAAAACATACACATTTTCATTGTATATACAAGAAATGTACATCAAAACATACACACTTTCATTGTACACTCAAGAAATGTAAATCAAATCATACACATTCTCATTGTATATACAAGAAATGTACCTCAAAACTTACACATTTTCATTGTATATACAAGAAATGTACATCGAAACTACACATTTTCATTGTATATACAAGAAATGTACTTCAATTCATACACTTTTTCATTTTATATACAAGAATGTACATCAAAACTTACACATTTTCATTGTACATATAAGAAATGTACATCAAAGCATACACATTTTCATTGTATATACAAGAAATGTACATCAAAACATACACATTTTCATTGTATATACAAGAAATGTACATCAAAACATACACATTTTCATTGTATATACAAGAAATATACATAAAAACATACACAATTTCATTGTATATACAAGAAATGTACAGCAAAACATAAACCTTTTCATCGTATATACAAGAAATGTACATCAAAACTACTCATTTTCGTTGTACACTAAAGAAACGTACAACAAAACATACAC
The DNA here is from genome assembly GCA_030765045.1 of Tenodera sinensis. NCBI lineage: Eukaryota > Metazoa > Arthropoda > Insecta > Mantodea > Mantidae > Tenodera > Tenodera sinensis. The sequence continues at coordinate 63,139,955 of CM060966.1, read as the reverse complement.
ATTTTCATTGTACAGACAAGAAATATAAATCAAAACTTACACATTTTCATTGTATATACAAGAAATGTACATCAAAACTTACACATTTTCATTGTACATACAGGAAATGTACATCAAAAACTTACACATTTTCATTGTATATGCAAGAAATGTACATCAAAACTTACACATTTTCATTGTATATACAAGAAATGTACATCAACACTTACACATTTTCATTGTATATACAAGAAGGTTACATCAAAACATACACATTTACATTGTATATACAAGAAATGTACATCAAAACATACACACTTTCATTGTATATACAAGAAATGTACATCAAAACTTACACATTTTCATTGTATATTCAAGAAATGTACATCAAAAACTTACACATTTTCATTGTACACTCCAGAAATGTACATCAAAACATAAACATTTTCATTGTATATAAAAGGAATGTACATCAAAACATACACATTTTCATTGTATATACAAGAAAAGTACATCAAAACTTACACATTTTCATTGTATATACTAGAAATGTACATCAAAACTTACACATTTTCATTGTATATACAAGAAATGTACATCAAAACATACACATTTTCATTGTATATACAAGAAATGTACATCAAAGCAACACACTTTCATTGTACACTCAAGAAATGTACATCAAAACATACACATTTTCATTGTATATACAAGGAATGTAAATCAGAACATAATCATTTTCATTGTATATACTAGAAATGTACATCAAACCTTACACATCTTCATTATATATACAAGAAATGTACATCAAAACTTACACATTTTCATTGTATATACAAGAAATGTACATCAAAGCATACACACTTTCGCTGTACACTCAAGAAATGTACATCAAAACATACACATTTTCATTGTATATACAAGGAGTGTACATAAAAACATACACATTTTCATTGTATATACAAGAAATGTACATCAAAGCATACACACTTTCATTGTACACTCAAGAAATGTACATCAAAACACACACATTTTCATTGTATATACAAGGAATGTAAATCAAAACATACACATTTTCATTGTATATACTAGAAATGTACATCAAACCTTACACATCTTCATTGTATATATAAGAAATGTACATCAAAACTTACACATTTTCATTGTATATACAAGAAATGTACATCAAAGCATACACACTTTCATTGTACACTCAAGAAATGTACATCAAAACATACACATTTTCATTGTATATACAAGGAATGTACATCAAAACATACACATTTTCATTGTATATACAAGAAAAGTACATCAAAACTTACACATTTTCATTGTATATACTAGAAATGTACATCAAAACTTACACATTTTCATTGTATATACAAGAAATGTACATCAAAACTTACACATTTTCATTGTATATACAAGAAATGTACATCAAAACATACACACTTTCATTGTATATACAAGAAATGTACATCAAAGCATACACACTTTCATTGTACACTCAAGAAATGTACATCAAATCATTGACATTTTCATTGTATATACAAGGAATGTAAATCAAAACATACACAATTTCATTGTATATACTAGAAATGTACATCAAACCTTACACATCTTCATTGTATATACAAGAAATGTACATCAAAACTTACACATTTTCATTGTATATACAGGAAATGTACATCAAAACATACACACTTTCATTGTACACTCAAGAAATGTACATCAAAACATACACATTTTCATTGTATATACAAGGAGTGTACATAAAAACATACACATTTTCATTGTATATACAAGAAATGTACATCAAAGCATACACACTTTCATTGTACACTCAAGAAATGTACATCAAAACATACACATTTTCATTGTATATACAAGGAATGTAAATCAAAACTTACACATTTTCATTGTATATACAAGAAATGTACATCTAAACATACACATTTTCGTTGTACACTCAAGAAAGGTACATAGAAGCTTACACATTTTCATTGTATATACATGAAATGTACATCAAAACTTACACACTTTCATTGTCTATACAAGAAATGTACATCAAAACTTACACATTTTCATTGTATATACAAGAAATGTACATCAAAACTTACACATTTTCATTGTATATACGAGAAATGTACATCTAAACATACACATTTTCATTGTACACTCAAGAAATGTACACAGAAACTTACACATTTTCATTGTATATACAAGAAATGTACATCAGAAACTTACACATTTTCATTTTATATACAAGGAGTGTACATCAAAACATACACATTTTCATTGTATATACTAGAAATGTACATCAAAACTTACACATTTTCATTGTATATACAAGAAATGTACATCAAAACTTACACATTTTCATTGTATATACAAGAAATGTACATCAAAACATACACATTTTCATTGTATATACAAGAAATGTACATCAAAACATACACACTTTCATTGTACACTCAAGAAATGTACATCAAATCATACACACTTTCATTGTACACTCAAGAAATGTACATCAAATCATACACATTCTCATTGTATATACAAGAAATGTACCTCAAAACTTACACATTTTCATTGTATATACAAGAAATGTACATCAAAACTACACATTTTCATTGTATATACAAAAATGTACTTCAAAACATACACATTTTCATTGTATATACAAGAAATGTACATCAAAACATACACATTTTCATTGTATATACAAGAAATATACATAAAAACATACACATTTTCATTGTATATACAAGAAATGTACAGCAAAACATAAACCTTTTCATTGTATATACAAGAAATGTACATCAAAACTACACATTTTCGTTGTACACTAAAGAAACGTACAACAAAACATACACATTTTCATTGTACAGACAAGAAATGTAAATCAAAACTTACACATTTTCATTGTATATACAAGAAATGTACATCAAAACTTACACATTTTCATTGTACATACAGGAAATGTACATCAAAAACTTACACATTTTCATTGTATATGCAAGAAATGTACATCAAAACTTACACATTTTCATTGTATATACAAGAAATGTACATCAACACTTACACATTTTCATTGTATATACAAGAAAGTTACATCAAAAATACACATTTACATTGTATATACAAGAAATGTACATCAAAACATACACACTTTCATTCTACAAACAAGAAATGTACATCAAAACATACACATTTTCATTGTATATACAAGAAATGTACATCAAAACTTACACATTTTCATTGTATATTCAAGAAATGTACATCAAAAACTTACACATCTTCATTGTACACTCCAGAAATGTACATCAAAACATACACATTTTCATTGTATATAAAAGGAATGTACATCAAAACATACACATTTTCATTGTATATACAAGAAATGTACATCAAAACTTACACATTTTCATTGTATATACAAGAAATGTACATCAAAACTTACACATTTTCATTGTATATACAAGAAATGTACATCAAAACATACACATTTTCATTGTATATACAAGAAATGTACATCAAAGCAACACACTTTCATTGTACACTCAAGAAATGTACATCAAAACATACACATTTTCATTGTATATACAAGGAATGTAAATCAAAACATAATCATTTTCATTGTATATACTAGAAATGTACATCAAACCTTACACATCTTCATTGTATATACAAGAAATGTACATCAAAACTTACACATTTTCATTGTATATACAAGAAATGTACATCAAAGCATACACACTTTCGCTGTACACTCAAGACATGTACATCAAAACACACACATTTTCATTGTATATACAAGGAATGTAAATCAAAACATACACATTTTCATTGTATATACTAGAAATGTACATCAAACCTTACACATCTTCATTGTATATACAAGGAGTGTACATAAAAACATACACATTTTCATTGTATATACAGGAAATGTACATCAAAGCATACACACTTTCATTGTATATACAAGGAATGTAAATCAAAACATAATCATTTTCATTGTATATACAAGAAATGTACATCAAAACTTACACATTTTCATTGTATATACGAGAAATGCACATCTAAACATACACATTTTCATTGTACACTCAAGAAATGTACATAGAAACTTACACATTTTCATTGTATATACAAGAAATGTACATCAGAAACTTACACATTTTGAATGTATATACAAGAAATGTACAACAAAACTTACACATTTTCATTGTATATACAAGAAATGTACATCAAAACTTACACATTTTCATTGTATATACGAGAAATGCACATCTAAACATACACATTTTCATTGTACACTCAAGAAGGGTACATAGAAACTTACACATTTTCATTGTATATACAAGAAATGTACATCAAAGCTTACACACTTTCATTGTCTATACAAGAAATGTACATCAAAACTTACACATTTTCATTGTATATACAAGAAATGTACATCAAAACTTACACATTTTCATTGTATATACGAGAAATGCACATCTAAACATACACATTTTCATTGTACACTCAAGAAATGTACATAGAAACTTACACATTTTCATTGTATATACAAGAAATGTACATCAGAAACTTACACATTTTGAATGTATATACAAGAAATGTACAACAAAACTTACACATTTGCATTGTATATACAAGAAATGTGCATCAAAACTTACACATTTTCATTGTATATACAAGAAATGTACATCAAAACTTACACATTTTCATTGTATATACAAGAATTGTACATCAAAACTTACACAATTTCATTGTATATACGAGAAATGCACATCTAAACATACACATTTTCATTGTACACTCAAGAAATGTACATAGAAACTTACACATTTTCATTGTATATACAAGAAATGTACATCAAAACATACACATTTTCATTGTATATACAAGGAGTGTACATAAAAACATACACATTTTCATTGTATATACAAGAAATGTACATCAAAGCATACACACTTTCATTGTACACTCAAGAAATGTACATCAAAACACACACATTTTCATTGTATATACAAGGAATGTAAATCAAAACATACACATTTTCATTGTATATACTAGAAATGTACATCAAACCTTACACATCTTCATTGTATATACAAGGAGTGTACATAAAAACATACACATTTTCATTGTATATACAGGAAATGTACATCAAAGCATACACACTTTCATTGTATATACAAGGAATGTAAATCAAAACATAATCATTTTCATTGTATATACAAGAAATGTACATCTAAACATACACATTTTCGTTGTACACTCAAGAAGGGTACATAGAAACTTACGCATTTTCATTGTATATACAAGAAATGTACATCAAAGCTTACACACTTTCATTGTCTATACAAGAAATGTACATCAAAACTTACACATTTTAATTGTATATACAAGAAATGTACATCAAAACTTACACATTTTCATTGTATATACGAGAAATGCACATCTAAACATACACATTTTCATTGTACACTCAAGAAATGTACATAGAAACTTACACATTTTCATTGTATATACAAGAAATGTACATCAGAAACTTACACATTTTGAATGTATATACAAGAAATGTACAACAAAACTTACACATTTGCATTGTATATACAAGAAATGTGCATCAAAACTTACACATTTTCATTGTATATACAAGAAATGTACATCAAAACTTACACATTTTCATTGTATATACAAGAATTGTACATCAAAACTTACACATTTTCATTGTATATACAAGAAATGTACATCAAAACTTACACTTTTTCATTGTACATACAAGAAATGTACATCAAAACTTTAACATTTTCATTGTACATAGAAGAAATGTACATCAAAACTTACACATTTTCATTGTATATACAAGAATTGTACATAAAGCTTACATATTTTCATTGTACATTAAAGAAATGTACATCAAAACTACACATTCTCATTGTATATACAAGAAATGTACAACAAAACTTACACATTTTCATTGTACACTCAAGAAATGTACATCAAAACATACACATTTTCATTGTCTATACAAGAAATGTACATCAAAACTTACACATTTTCATTGTATATACAAGAATGTACATCAAAACATACACATTTTCATTTTATATACAAGAATGTACATCAAAGCTCACACATTTTCATTGTATATACAAGAAATGTACATCAAAACTTACACATTTTCATTGTATATACAAGAAATGTACATCAAAACATACACATTTTCATTGCATATACAAGAAATACCCATAAAAACATACACATTTTCAATTTATATTCAAGAAATGTACAGCAAAACATAAACATTTTCATTGTATATACAAGAAATGTACATCAAAACTACACATTTTCGTTGTACACTAAAGAAATGTACATCAAAACATTCACATTTTCATTGTACAGACAGGAAATGTAAATCAAAACTTACACATTTTCATTGTATATACAAGAAATGTACATCAAGACTTACACATTTTCATTGCATATACAAGAAATGTACATCAAAACTTACACATTTTCGTTGTATATGCAAGAAATGTACTTCAAAAACTTACACATTTTCATTGTACACTCAAGAAATGTACATCAAAACATACACATTTTCATTGTATATACAAGGAATGTACATCAAAACATACACATTTTCATTGTATATACAAGAAATATACATAAAAACATACACATTTTCATTGTATATACAAGAAATGTACAGCAAAACATAAACCTTTTCATTGTATATACAAGAAATGTACATCAAAACTACACATTTTCGTTGTACACTAAAGAAACGTACAACAAAACATACACATTTTCATTGTACAGACAAGAAATGTAAATCAAAACTTACACATTTTCATTGTATATACAAGAAATGTACATCAAAACTTACACATTTTCATTGTACATACAGGAAATGTACATCAAAAACTTACACATTTTCATTGTATATGCAAGAAATGTACATCAAAACTTACACATTTTCATTGTATATACAAGAAATGTACATCAACACTTACACATTTTCATTGTATATACATGAAATTTACATCAAAACATACACATTTACATTGTATATACAAGAAATGTACATCAAAACATACACACTTTCATTCTACACTCAAGAAATGTACATCAAAACATACACATTTTCATTGTATATACAAGAAATGTACATCAAAACTTACACATTTTCATTGTATATTCAAGAAATGTACATAAAAAACTTACACATTTTCATTGTACACTCCAGAAATGTACATCACAACATACACATTTTCATTGTATATAAAAGGAATGTACATCAAAACATACACATTTTCATTGTATATACAAGAAAAGTACATCAAAACTTACACATTTTCATTGTATATACTAGAAATGTACATCAAAACTTACACATTTTCATTGTATATACAAGAAATGTACATCAAAACTTACACATTTTCATTGTGTATACAAGAAATGTACATCAAAACATACACATTTTCATTGTATATACAAGAAATGTACATCAAAGCAACACACTTTCATTGTACACTCAAGAATTGTACATCAAAACATACACATTTTCATTGTATATACAAGGAATGTAAATCAAAACATAACCATTTTCATTGTATATACTAGAAATGTACATCAAACCTTACACATCTTCATTGTATATACAAGAAATGTACATCAAAACTTACACATTTTCATTGTATATACAAGAAATGTACATCAAAGCATACACACTTTCGCTGTACACTCAAGAAATGTACATCAAAACATACACATTTTCATTGTATATACAAGGAGTGTACATAAAAACATACACATTTGTATTGTATATACAAGAAATGTACATCAAAGCATACACACTTTCATTGTACACTCAAGAAATGTACATCAAAACACACACATTTTCATTGTATATACAAGGAATGTAAATCAAAACATACACATTTTCATTGTATATACTAGAAATGTACATCAAACCTTACACATCTTCATTGTATATACAAGGAGTGTACATAAAAACATACACATTTTCATTGTATATACAAGAAATGTACATCAAAGCATACACACTTTCATTGTACACTCAAGAAATGTACATCAAAACATACACATTTTCATTGTATATACAAGGAATGTAAATCAAAACATAATCATTTTCATTGTTTATACTAGAAATGTACATCAAACCTTACACATCTTCATTGTATATACAAGAAATGTACATCAAAACTTACACATTTTCATTGTATATACAAGAAATGTACATCAAAGCATACACACTTTTGCTGTACACTCAAGAAATGTACATCAAAACATACACATTTTCATTGTATATACAAGGAATGTAAATCAAAACATACACATTTTCATTGTATATACTAGAAATGTACATCAAACCTTACACATCTTCATTGTATATACAAGAAATGTACATCAAAACTTACACATTTTCATTGTATATACAAGAAATGTACATCAAAACATACACACTTTCATTGTACACTCAAGAAATAAACATCAAAACATACACATTTTCATTGTATATACAAGGAGTGTACATAAAAACATACACATTTTCATTGTATATACAAGAAATGTACATCAAAGCATACACACTTTCATTGTACACTCAAGAAATGTACATCAAAACATACACATTTTCATTGTATATACAAGGAATGTAAATCAAAACATACACATTTTCATTGTATATACTTGAAATGTACATCAAACCTTACACATCTTCATTGTATATACAAGAAATGTACATCAAAACTTACTCATTTTCATTGTATATACAAGAAATGTACATCAAAACATACACACTTTCATTGTACACTCAAGAAATGTACATCAAAACTTACACATTTTCATTGTATATACAAGAAATGTACATCTAAACATACACATTTTCGTTGTACACTCAAGAAGGGTACATAGAAACTTACACATTTTCATTGTATATACAAGAAATGTACATCAAAACTTACACACTTTCATTGTCTATACAAGAAAGGTACATCAAAACTTACACATTTTCATTGTATATACAACAAATGTACATAAAAACTTACACATTTTCATTGTATATACGAGAAATGCACATCTAAACATACACATTTTCATTGTACACTCAAGAAATGTACATAGAAACTTACACATTTTCATTGTATATACAAGAAATGTACATCAGAAACTTACACATTTTGATCGTATATACAAGAAATGTACAACAAAACTTACACATTTGCATTGTATATACAAGAAATGTGCATCAAAACTTACACATTTTCATTGTATATACAAGAAATGTACATCAAAACTTACACATTTTCATTGTATATACAAGAATTGTACATCAAAACTTACACATTTTCATTGTATATACAAGAAATGTACATCAAAACTTACACTTTTTCATTGTACATACAAGAAATGTACATCAAAACTTACACATTTTCATTGTACATAGAAGAAATGTACATCAAAACTTACACATTTTCATTGTATATACAAGAATTGTACATAAAGCTTACATATTTTCATTGTACATTAAAGAAATGTACATCAAAACATACACATTTTCATTGTCTATACAAGAAATGTACATCAAAACTTACACATTTTCATTGTATATACAAGAATGTACATCAAAGCATACACATTTTCATTTTATATACAAGAATGTACATCAAAGCTCACACATTTTCATTGTATATACAAGAAATGTACATCAAAACTTACACATTTTCATTGTATATACAAGAAATGTACATCAAAACATACACATTTTCATTGTATATACAAGAAATACACATAAAAACATACACATTTTCAATTTATATTCAAGAAATGTACAGCAAAACATATACATTTTCATTGTATATACAAGAAATGTACATGAAAACTACACATTTTCGTTGTACACTAAAGAAATGTAGATCAAAACATACACATTTTCATAGTACAGACAGGAAATGTAAATCAAATCTTACACATTTTCATTGTATATACAAGAAATATACATCAAGACTTACACATTTTCATTGCATATACAAGAAATGTACATCAAAACTTACACATTTTCGTTGTATATGCAAGAAATGTACTTCAAAAACTTACACATTTTCATTGTACACTCAAGAAATGTACATCAAAACATACACATTTTCATTGTATATACAAGGAATGTACATCAAAACATACACATTTTCATTGTATATACAAGAAATGTACATCAAAACTTACACACTTTCATTGTATATACTAGAAATGTACATCAAAGCTTACACATTTTCATTGTATATACAAGAAATGAACATCAAAACTTACACATTTTCATTGTATATACAAGAAATGTACATCAAAACATACACATTTTCATTGTATATACAAGAAATGTACATCAAAGCATTCACACCTTCATTGTACACTCAAGAAATGTACATCAAAACATACAAATTTTCATTGTATATACAAGGAATGTACATCACAACATACACATTTTCATTGTATATACTAGAAATGTACATCAAAACTTACACATTTTCATTGTATATACAAGAAATGTACATCAAAGCATACACACTTTCATTGTACACTCAAGAAATGTACATCAAAACATACACATATTCATTATATATACAAGGAATGTACATCAAAACTTACACATTTTCATTGTATATACAAGAAATGTACATCAAAACTTACACATTTTCATTATATATACAAGAATTGTGCATCAAAACATACACATTTTCATTGTATATTCAAGAAATGTACATCAAAACATACACACTTTCATTGTACACTCAAGAAATGTACATCAAAACATACACATTTCCATTGAATATACAAGAAATGTACGTCAAAACTTACACATTTTCATTGTATATACAAGAAATCTACATCAAAGCTGCACATTTTCATTGTAAATACAAGAAATATACATCAAAACTTACACATTTTCATTGTATATACAAGAAATGTACATCAAAACTTATACATTTTCCTTGTGTATACAAGAAATGTACATCAAAACTTACACGTTTTCATTGTATATACAAGAAATGTACATCAGAAACTTACACATTTTCATGGTATATACAAGAAATGTACATCAAAGCTTACACATTTTCATTGTATATACAAGAAATGTGCATAAAAACTTACACATTTTCATTGTATATACAAGAAATGTACCTCAAAGCTTACACATTTTCATTGTATATACAAGAAATGTACATAGAAACTTACACATTTTCATTGTATATACAAGAAATGTACATGAAAACTTACACACTTTCATTGTCTATACAAGAAATGGACATCAAAACTTACACATTTTCATTGTATATACAAGAAATGTACATCAAAACTTACACATTTTCATTGTATATACAAGAAATGTACATCAAAACTTACACATTTTCATTGTATAAACAAGAATTGTACTTCAAAGCTCACACATTTTCATTATATATACAAGAAATGTACATCAAAGCTCACACATTTTCATTGTATATTCAAGAAATGTACATCAAAACTTACACATTTTCATTGTATATACAAGAAATGTACATTAAAACATACACATTTTCATTGTATATACAAGAAATATACATAAAAACATACACATTTTCATTGTATATACAAGAAATGTACAGCAAAACATAAACATTTTCATTGTATATACAAGAAATGTACATCAAAACTGCACATTTTCGTTGTACACTAAAGAAATGTACATCAAAACATACACATCTTCATTGTACAGACAAGAAATGTAAATCAAAACTTACACATTTTCATTGTATATACAAGAAATGTACATCAAAACTTACACATTTTCATTGCATATACAAGAAATGTACATCAAAACTTACACATTTTTGTTGTATATGCAAGAAATGTACTTCAAAAACTTACACATTTTCATTGTACACTCAAGAAATGTACATCAAAACATACACATTTTCATTGCATATACAAGGAATGTACATCAAAACATACACATTTTCATTGTATATACAAGAAATGTACATCAAAACTTACACACTTTCATTGTATATACTAGAAATGTACATCAAAACTTACACATTTTCATTGTATATACAAGAAATGTACATCAAAAGTTACACATTTTCATTGTATATACAAGAAATGTACATCAAAACATAAACATTTTCATTGTATATACAAGAAATGTACATCAAAGCATACACACCTTCATTGTACAGTCAAGAAATGTACATCAAAACATACACATTTTCATTGTATATACAAGGAATGTACATCAAAACATACACATTTTCATTGTACATACTAGAAATGTACATCAAAACTTACACATTTTCATTGTATATACAAGAAATGTACATCAAAACATACACACTTTCATTGTACACTCAAGAAATGTACATCAAAACATACACATATTCATTATATATACAAGGAATGTACATCAAAACATACACATTTTCATTGTATATACTAGAAATGTACATCAAAACTTACACATTTTCATTGTATATACAAGAAATGTACATCAAAACTTACACATTTTCATTGTATATACAAGAAATGTGCATCAAAACATACACATTTTCATTGTATATTCAAGAAATGTACATCAAAACATACACACTTTCATTGTACACTCAAGAAATGTACATCAAAACATACACATTTCCATTGAATATACAAGAAATGTACGTCAAAACTTACACATTTTCATTGTATATACAAGAAATGTACATCAAAGCTGCACATTTTCATCGTAAATACAAGAAATATACATCAAAACTTACACATTTTCATTGTATATACAAGAAATGTACATCAAAACTTACACATTTTCCTTGTGTACACAAGAAATGTATATCAAAACTTACACATTTTCATTGTATATACAAGAAATGTACATCAGAAACTTACACATTTTCATGGTATATACAAGAAATGTACATCAAAGCTTCCACATTTTCATTGTATATACAAGAAATGTGCATAGAAACTTACACATTTTCATTGTATATACAAGAAATGTACATCAAAACTTACACACTTTCATTGTCTATACAAGAAATGTACATCAAAACTTACACATTTTCATTGTATATACAAGAAAAGTACATCAAAGCTTAAACATTTTCATTGTATATACAAGAAATGTACATAGAAACTTACACATTTTCATTGTATATACAAGAAATGTACATCAAAACTTACACACATTCATTGTCTATACAAGAAATGTACATCAAAACTTACACATTTTCATTGTATATACAAGAAATGTACATCAAAACTTACACATTTTCATTGTATATACAAGAAATGTACATCAAAACTTACACATTTTCATTGTATATACAAGAAATGTACATCAAAGCTCACACATTTTCATTGTATATACAAGAAATGTACATCAAAACTTACACATTTTCATTGTATATACAAGAAATGTACATTAAAACATACACATTTTCATTGTATATACAAGAAATATACATAAAAACATACACATTTTCATTGTATATACAAGAAATGTACAGCAAAACAAACATTTTCATTGTATATACAAGAAATGTACATCAAAACTACACATTTTCGTTGTACACTAAAGAAATCTAAATCAAAACATACACATTTTCATTGTACAGACAAGAAATGTAAATCAAAACTTACACATTTTCATTGTATATACAAGAAATGTACATCAAAACTTACACATTTTCATTGCATATACAAGAAATGTACATAAAAACTTACACATTTTCGTTGTATATGCAAGAAATGTACTTCAAAAACTTACACATTTTCATTGTACACTCAAGAAATGTACATCAAAACATACACATTTTCATTGTATATACAAGAAATGTACATCAAAACTTGCACACTTTCATTGTATATACTAGAAATGTACATCAAAACTTACACATTTTCATTGTATATACAAGAAATGTACATCAAAACTTACACATTTTCATTGTATATACAAGAAATGTACATCAAAACATACACATTTTCATTGTATATACAAGAAATGTACATCAAAGCATACACACCTTCATTGTACAGTCAAGAAATGTACATCAAAACATACACATTTTCATTGTATATACAAGGAATGTACATCAAAACATACACATTTTCATTGTACATACTAGAAATGTACATCAAAACTTACACATTTTCATTGTATATACAAGAAATGTACATCAAAACATACACACTTTCATTGTACACTCAAGAAATGTACATCAAAACATACACATATTCATTATATATACAAGCAATGTACATCAAAACATACACATTTTCATTGTATATACTAGAAATGTACATCAAAACTTACACATTTTCATTGTATATACAAGAAATGTACATCGAAACTTACACATTTTCATTGTATATACAAGAAATGTGCATCAAAACATACACATTTTCATTGTATATACAAGAAATGTACATCAAAACATACACACCTTCATTGTACTCTCAAGAAATGTACATCAAAACATACACATTTCCATTGAATATACAAGAAATGTACCTCAAAACTTACACATTTTCATTGTATATACAAGAAATGTACATCAAAGCTGCACATTTTCATCGTAAATACAAGAAATCTGCATCAAAACTTACACATTTTAATTGTATATACAAGAAATGTACATCAAAACTTACACATTTTCCTTGTGTATACAAGAAATGTACATCAAAACTTACACATTTTCATTGTATATACAAGAAATGTACATCAGAAACTTACACATTTTCATTGTATATACAAGAAATGTACATCAAAGCTTACACATTTTCATTGTATATACAAGAAATGTGCATAGAATCTTACACATTTTCATTGTATATACAAGAAATGTACATCAAAACTTACACACTTCCATTGTCTATACAAGAAATGTACATCAAAACTTACACATTTTCATTGTATATACAAGAAATGTACATCAAAACTTACATATTTTCATTGTATATACAAGAAATGTACATCAAAGCTTACACATTTTCATTGTATATACAGAAATGTACATAGAAACTTACACATTTTCATTTTATATACAAGAAATGTACATGAAAACTTACACACTTTCATTGTCTATACAAGAAATGTACATCAAAACTTACACACTTTCATTGTATATACAAGAAATGTACATCAAAACTTACACATTTTCATTGTATATACAAGAAATGTACATCAAAACTTACACATTTTCATTGTATATAAAGAATTGTACTTCAAAGCTCACACATTTTCATTGTATATACAAGAAATGTACATCAAAACTACACATTTTCATTGTATATACAAGAAATGTACATCATAACATACACATTTTCATTGTATATACAAGAAGTGTACAACAAAACTTACACATTTTCATTGTACACTCAAGAAGTGTACATCAAAACTTACACATTTTCATTGTATATACAAGAAATGTACAACAAAACTTACACATTTTCATTGTACACTCAAGAAATGTGCATCAAAACATACACATTTTCATTGTATATACAAGAAATGTACAACAAAACTTACACATTTTCATTGTACACTCAAGAAATGTGCATCAAAACATACATATTTTCATTGTATATACAAGAAATGTACAACAAAGCTTACACATTTTCGTTGTTCACTAAAGAAATGTACATCAAAACTTACACATTTTCATTGTATATACAAGAAATGTACAACAAAACTTACACATTTTCATTGTACACTCAAGAAATGTACATCAAAACATACACATTTTCATTGTATATACAAGAAATGTACAACAAAACTTACACATTTTCATTGTACACTCAAGAAATGTACATCAAAACATACACATTTTCATTGTATATACAAGAAATGTACAACATAACTTACACATTTTCATTGTACACTGAAGAAATGTACATCAAAACATACACATTTTCATTGTATATACAAGAAATGTACAACAAAACTTACACATTTTCATTGTATACTCAAGAAATGTACATAAAAACATACACATTTTCATTGTATATACAAGAAATGTACAACAAAACTTACACATTTTCATTGTACACTCAAGAAATGTACATCACAACTTACACATTTTCATTGTGTATACAAGGAATGTACATCAAAACATGCACATTTTCATTGTATATACAAGAAATGTACATCAAAACTTACACATTTTCATTGTACACTCAAGAAATGTACATCAAAACTACACATTTTCGTTGTACACTAATGAAATGTACATCAAAACATACACATTTTCATTGTACAGACAAGAAATATACATCCAAACTTACACATTTTCGTTGTGTATACAAGAAATGTACATCAAAACATACACACTTTCATTGTACACTCAAGAAATGTACATCAAAACATACACATATTCATTATATATACAAGGAATGTACATCAAAACATACACATTTTCATTGTATATACTAGAAATGTACATCAAAACTTACACATTTTCATTGTATATACAAGAAATGTACATCAAAACTTACACATTTTCATTGTATATACAAGAAATGTGCATCAAAACATACACATTTTCATTGTATATACAAGAAATGTACATCAAAACATACACACCTTCATTGTTACTCAAGAAATGTACATCAAAACATACACATTTCCATTGAATATACAAGAAATGTACCTCAAAACTTACACATTTTCATTGTATATACAAGAAATGTACATCAAAGCTGCACATTTTCATCGTAAATACAAGAAATGTACATCAAAACTTACACATTTTCATTGTATATACAAGAAATGTACATCAAAACTTACACATTTTCCTTGTGTATACAAGAAATGTACATCAAAACTTACACATTTTCATTGTATATACAAGAAATGTACATCAGAAACTTACACATTTTCATTGTATATACAAGAAATGTACATCAAAGCTTTCACATTTTCATTGTATATACAAGAAATGTGCATAGAAGCTTACACATTTTCATTGTATATACAAGAAATGTACATCAAAACTTACACACTTCCATTGTCTATACAAGAAATGTACATCAAAACTTACACATTTTCATTGTATATACAAGAAATGTACATCAAAACTTACACATTTTCATTGTATATACAAGAAATGTACATCAAAGCTTACACATTATCATTGTATATACAGAAATGTACATAGAAACTTACACATTTTCATTGTATATACAAGAAATGTACATCAAAACTTACACACTTTCATTGTCTATACAAGAAATGTACATCAAAACTTACACACTTTCATTGTATATACAAGAAATGTACATCAAAACTTACACATTTTCATTGCATATACAAGAAATGTACATCAAAACTTACACATTTTCGTTGTATATACAAGAATTGTACTTCAAAGCTCACACATTTTCATTGTATATACAAGAAATGTACATCAAGACTACACATTTTCATTGTATATACAAGAAATGTACATCAAAACATACACATTTTCATTGTATATACAAGAAATGTACAACAAAACTTACACATTTTCATTGTACACTCAAGAAATGTACATCAAAACTTACACATTTTCATTATATATACCAGAAATGTACAACAAAACTTACACATTTTCATTGTACCCTCAAGAAATGTACATCAAAACATACACATTTTCATTGTATATACAAGAAATGTACAACAAAACTTACACATTTTCATTGTACACTCAAGAAATGTACATCAAAACATACATATTGTCATTGTATATACAAGAAATGTACAACAAAACTTACACATTTTCGTTGTACACTAAAGAAATGTACATCAAAACTTACACATTTTCATTGTATATACAAGAAATGTACAACAAAACTTACACATTTTCATTGTACACTCAAGAAATGTACATCAAAGCATACACATTTTCATTGTATATACAAGAAATGTACAACAAAACTTACACATTTTCATTGTACACTCAAGAAATGTACATCAAAACATACACATTTTCATTGTATATACAAGAAATGTACAACAAAACTTACACATTTTCATTGTACACTCAAGAAATGTACATCAAAACATACACATTTTCATTGTATATACAAGAAGTGTATATCAAATCTTACACACTTTCATTGTATATACAAGAAATGTACATCAAAACTTACACATTTTCATTGTATATACAAGAAATGTACATCTAAACATACACATTTTCATTGTACACTCAAGAAATGTACATAGAAACTTACACATTTTCATTGTATATACATGAAATGTACATCAAAACTTACACACTTTCATTGTCTATACAAGAAATGTACATCAAAACTTTCACATTTTCATTGTATATACAATTAATATACATCAAAACTTACATATTTTCATTGTATATACAAGAATTGTACATCAAAGCTCACACATTTTCATTGTATATACAAGAAATGTACATGAAAACATACACATTGTCATTATATATATACAAGAAATGTACATCAAAACTTACACGTTTTCATTGTACATAGAAGTAATGTACATCAAAACTTACACATTTTCCTTGTGTATACAAGAAATGTGCAACAAAACTTACACATTTTCATTGTACACTGAAGAAATGTACATCAAAACATACACATTTTCATTGTATATACAAGAAATGTACAACAAAACTTACACATTTTCATTGTACACTCAAGAAATGTACATCAAAACATACACATTTTCATTGTATATACAAGAAATGTACAACAAAACTTACACATTTTCATTGTACACTCAAGTAATGTACATCAAAACATACACATTTTCATTGTATATTCAAGAAATGTACAACAAAACTTACACATTTTCATTGTACACTCAAGAAATGTACATCAAAACTTACACATTTTCATTGTGTATACAAGGAATGTACGTCAAAACATGCACATTTTCATTGTATATACAAGAAATGTACATCAAAACTTACACATTTTCATTGTACACTCAAGAAATGTACATCAAAACTACACATTTTCGTTGTACACTAAAGAAATGTACATCAAAACATACACATTTTCATTGTACAGACAAGAAATATACATCCAAACTTACACATTTTCGTTGTGTATACAAGAAATGTACATCAAAACATACACACTTTCATTGTACACTCAACAAATGTACATCAAAACATACACATATTCATTATATATACAAGGAATGTACATCAAAACGTACACATTTTCATTGTATATACTAGAAATGTACATCAAAACTTACACATTTTCATTGTATATACAAGAAATGTACATCAAAACTTACACATTTTCATTGTATATACAAGAAATGTGCATCAAAACATACACATTTTCATTCTATATACAAGAAATGTACATCAAAACATACACACCTTCATTGTACACTCAAGAAATGTACATCAAAACATACACATTTCCATTGAATATACAAGAAATGTACCTCAAAACTTACACATTTTCATTGTATATACAAGAAATGTACATCAAAGCTGCACATTTTCATCGTAAATACAAGAAATGTACATCAAAACTTACACATTTTCATTGTTTATACAAGAAATGTACATCAAAACTTACACATTCTCCTTGTGTATACAAGAAATGTACATCAAAACTTACACATTTTCATTGTATATACAAGAAATGTACATCAGAAAATTACACGTTTTCATTGTATATACAAGAAATGTACATCAAAGCTTACACATTTTCATTGTATATACAAGAAATGTGCATAGAAGCTTACACATTTTCATTGTATATACAAGAAATGTACATCAAAACTTACACACTTCCATTGTCCATACAAGAAATGTACATCAAAACTTACACATTTTCATTGTATATACAAGAAATGTACATCAAAACTTACACATTTTCATTGTATATACAAGAAATGTACATCAAAGCTTACACATTTTCATTGTATATACAGAAATGTACATAGAAGCTTACACATTTTCATTGTATATACAAGAAATGTACATCAAAACTTACACACTTTCATTGTCTATACAAGAAATGTACATCAAAACTTACACACTTTCATTGTATATACAAGAAATGTACATCAAAACTTACACATTTTCATTGTATATACAAGAAATGTACATCAAAACTTACACATTTTCATTGTATATACAAGAATTGTACTTCAAAGCTCACACATTTTCATTGTATATACAAGAAATGTACATCAAAACTACACATTTTCATTGTATATACAAGAAATGTACATCAAAACATACACATTTTCATTGTATATACAAGAAATGTACAACAAAACTTACACATTTTCATTGTACACTCAAGAAATGTACATCAAAACTTACACATTTTCATTGTATATACAAGAAATGTACGACAAAACTTACACATTTTCATTGTACACTCAAGAAATGTACATCAAAACATACACATTTTCATTGTATATACAAGAAATGTACAACAAAACTTACACATTTTCATTGTACACTCAAGAAATGTACATCAAAACATACATATTTTCATTGTATATACAAGAAGTGTACAACAAAACTTACACATTTTCATTGTACACTAAAGAAATGTACATCAAAACTTACACATTTTCATTGTATATACAAGAAATGTACAACAAAACTTACACATTTTCATTGTACACTCCAGAAATGTGCATCAAAACATACACATTTTCATTGTATATACAAGAAATGTACAACAAAACTTACACATTTTCATTGCACACTCAAGAAATGTACATCAAAACATACACATTTTCATTGTATATACAAGAAATGTACAACAAAACTTACACATTTTCATTGTACACTCAAGAAATGTACATCAAAACATACACATTTTCATTGTATATACAAGAAATGTACAACACAACTTACACATTTTCATTGTACACTCAAGAAATTTACATCGAAACATACACATTTTCATTGTATATACAAGAAGTGTACATCAAATCTTACACACTTTCATTGTATATACAAGAAATGTACATCAAAACTTACACATTTTCATTGTATATACAAGAAATGTACATCTAAACATACACATTTTCATTGTACACTCAAGAAGTGTACTTAGAAACTCACACATTTTCTTTGTATATACATGAAATGTACATCAAAACTTACACACTTTCATAGTCTATACAAGAAATGTACATCAAAACTTTCACATTTTCATTGTATATACAAGAAATATACATCAAAACTTACATATTTTCATTGTACATACAAAAATTGTACATCAAAGCTCACACATTTTCATTGTATATACAAGAAATGTACATGAAAACATACACATTTTCATTGTATATACAAGAAATGTACATCAAAACTTACACGTTTTCATTGTACATAGAGGTAATGTACATCAAAACTTACACATTTTCCTTGTGTATACAAGAAATGTACAACAAAACTTACACATTTTCATTGTACACTGAATAAATGTACATCAAAACATACACATTTTCATTGTATATACAAGAAATGTACAACAAAACTTACACATTTTCATTGTACACTCAAGAAATGTACATCAAAACATACACATTTTCATTGTATATACAAGAAATGTACAACAAAACTTACACATTTTCATCTTACACTCAAGAAATGTACATCAAAACATACACATTTTCATTGTATATACAAGAAATGTACAACAAAACTTACACATTTTCATTGTACACTCAAGAAATGTACATCAAAACTTACACATTTTCATTGTGTATACAAGGAATGTACATCAAAACATGCACATTTTCATTGTATATACAAGAAATGTACATCAAAACTTACACATTTTCATTGTACACTCAAGAAATGTACATCAAAACTACACATTTTCGTTGTACACTAAAGAAATGTACATCAAAACGTACACATTTTCATTGTACAGACAAGAAATATACATCCAAACTTACACATTTTCATTGTGTATACAAGAAATGTACATCAAAACATACACACTTTCATTGTACACTCAAGAAATGTACATCAAAATATACACATATTCATTATATATACAAGGAATGTACATCAAAACATACACATTTTCATTGTATATACTAGAAATGTACATCAAAACTTACACATTTTCATTGTATATACAAGAAATGTACATCAAAACTTACACATTTTCATTGTATATACAAGAAATGTGCATCAAAACATACACATTTTCATTGTATATACAAGAAATGTACATCAAAACATACACACCTTCATTGTACACTCAAGAAATGTACATCAAAACATACACATTTCCATTGAATATACAAGAACTGTACCTCAAAACTTACACATTTTCATTGTATATACAAGAAATGTACATCAAAGCTGCACATTTTCATCGTAAATACAAGAAATGTACATCAAAACTTACACATTTTCATTGTATATACAAGAAATGTACATCAAAACTTACACATTTTCCTTGTGTATACAAGAAATGTACATCAAAACTTACACATTTTCATTGTATATACAAGAAATGTACATCAGAAACTTACACATTTTCATTGTATATACAAGAAATGTACATCAAAGCTTACACATTTTCATTGTATATACAAGAAATGTGCATAGAAACTTACACATTTTCATTGTATATACAAGAAATGTACATCAAAACTTACACACTTCCATTGTCTATACAAGAAATGTACATCAAAACTTACACATTTTCATTGTATATACAAGAAATGTACATCAAAACTTACACATTTTCATTGTATATACAAGAAATGTACATCAAAGCTTACACATTTTCATTGTATATACAGAAATGTACATAGAAACTTACACATTTTCATTGTATATACAAGAAATGTACATCAAAACTTACACACTTTCATTGTCTATACGAGAAATGTACATCAAAACTTACACACTTTCATTGTATATACAAGAAATGTACATCAAAACTTACACATTTTCATTGTATATACAAGAAATGTACATCAAAACTTACACATTTTCATTGTATATACAAGAATTGTACTTCAAAGCTCACACATTTTCATTGTATATACAAGAAATGTACATCAAAACTACACATTTTCATTGTATATACAAGAAATGTACATCAAAACATACACATTTTCATTGTATATACAAGAAATGTACAACAAAACTTACACATTTTCATTGTACACTCAAGAAATGTACATCAAAACTTACACATTTTCATTGTATATACAAGAAATGTACAACAAAACTTACACATTTTCATTGTACACTCAAGAAATGTACATCAAAACATACACATTTTCATTGTATATACAAGAAATGTACAACAAAACTTACACATTTTCATTGTACACTCAAGAAATGTACATCAAAACATACATATTTTCACTGTATATACAAGAAATGTGCATCTAAACTTACACATTTTCATTGTATATACAAGAAATATACATCCAAACTTACACATTTTCATTGTGTATACAAGAAATGTACATCAAAACATACACACTTTCATTGTACACTCAAGAAATGTACATCAAAATATACACATATTCATTATATATACAAGGAATGTACATCAAAACATACACATTTCCATTGAATATACAAGAAATGTACCTCAAAACTTACACATTTTCATTGTATATACAAGAAATGTACATCAAAGCTGCACATTTTCATTGTATATACAAGAAATGTACATCAAAGCCTACACACTTTCATTGTATATACAAGAAATATACATTAAAACTTACACATTTTCATTGTATATACCAGAAATGTACATGAAAACGTACACCTTTTCGTTGTACATTCAAAAAATGTACATCAAAACTTACACATTTTCATTGTATATACAAGAAATGTACATCAAAACTTACACATTTTCATTGTACATACAAGAAGTGTACATCAAAACATACACATTTTCATTGTATATACAAGAATGTACATCAAAACATACACACTTTCATTGTACACTCAAGAAATGTACATCAAAACATACACATTTTCATTGAATATACAAGAAATGTACCTCAAAACTTACACATTTTCATTGTATATACAAGAAATGTACATAGAAACTTACACATTTTCATTGTATATACAAGAAATGTACATCAAAACTTACACACTTTCATTGTCTATACAAGAAATGTACATCAAAACATACACATTTTCATTGTACACTCAAGAAATGTACATAGAAACTTACACATTTTCATTGTATATACATGAAATGTACATCAAAACATACACATATTCATTGTATATACAAGAAATGTACATCAAAACTTACACATTTTCATTGTACTCTCAAGAAATGTACATCAAAACTTACACATTTTCATTGTGTATACAAGGAATGTACATCAAAACATGCACATTTTCATTGTATATACAAGAAATGTACATCAAAACTACACATTTTCGTTGTACACTAAAGAAATGTACATCAAAACATACACATTTTCATTGTACAGACAAGAAATATACATCCAAACTTACACATTTTCATTGTGTATACAAGAAATGTACATCAAAACATACACACTTTCATTGTACACTCAAGAAATGTACATCAAAATATACACATATTCATTATATATACAAGGAATGTAAATCAAAACATACACATTTTCATTGTATATACTAGAAATGTACATCAAAACTTACACATTTTCATTGTATATACAAGAAATGTACATCAAAACTTACACATTTTCATTGTATATACAAGAAATGTGCATCAAAACATACACATTTTCATTGTATATACAAGAAATGTACATCAAAACATACACACCTTCATTGTACACTCAAGAAATGTACATCAAAACATACACATTTCCATTGAATATACAAGAAATGTACCTCAAAACTTACACATTTTCATTGTATATACAAGAAATGTACATCAAAGCTGCACATTTTCATCGTAAATACAAGAAATGTACATCAAAACTTACACATTTTCATTGTATATACAAGAAATGTACATCAAAACTTACACATTTTCCTTGTGTATAAAGAAATGTACATCAAAACTTACACATTTTCATTGTATATACAAGAAATGTACATCAGAAACTTACACATTTTCATTGTATATACAAGAAATGTACATCAAAGCTTACACATTTTCATTGTATATACAAGAAATGTGCATAGAAACTTACACATTTTCATTGTATATACAAGAAATGTACATCAAAACTTACACACTTCCATTGTCTATACAAGAAATGTACATCAAAACTTACACATTTTCATTGTATATACAACAAATGTACATCAAAACTTACACATTTTCATTGTATATACAAGAAATGTACATCAAAGCTTACACATTTTCATTGTATATACAGAAATGTACATAGAAACTTACACATTTTCATTGTATATACAAGAAATGTACATCAAAACTTACACACTTTCATTGTCTATACAAGAAATGTACATCAAAACTTACACACTTTCATTGTATATACAAGAAATGTACATCAAAACTTACACATTTTCATTGTATATACAAGAAATGTACATCAAAACTTACACATTTTCATTGTATATACAAGAATTGTACTTCAAAGCTCACACATTTTCATTGTATATACAAGAAATGTACATCAAAGCTACACATTTTCATTGTCTATACAAGAAATGTACATCAAAACATACACATTTTCATTGTATATACAAGAAATGTACAACAAAACTTACACATTTTCATTGTACACTCAAGAAATGTACATCAAAACTTACACATTTTCATTGTATATACAAGAAATGTACAACAAAACTTACACATTTTCATTGTACACTCAAGAAATGTACATCAAAACATACACATTTTCATTGTATATACAAGAAATGTACAACAAAACTTACACATCTTCATTGTATATACAAGAAGTGTACATCAAAACGTACACATTTTCATTGTATATACAAGAAATGTACATCAAAACATACACATTTTCATTGTATATACAAGAAATGTACATCAAAGCATACACACTTTCATTGTACACTCAAGAAATGTACATCAAAACATACACATTTTCATTGTATATACAAGGAATGTACATCAAAACATACACATTTTCATTTTATATACTAGAAATGAACATCAAAACTTACACATTTTCATTGTATATACAAGAAATGTACATCAAAACTTACACACTTTCATTGTATATACAAGAAATGTACATCAAAACATACACACTTTCATTGTACACTCAAGAAATGTACATCAAAACAAACACATTTTCATTGTATATACAAGGAATGTACATCAAAACATACACATTTTCATTGTATATACTAGAAATGTACATCAAAACTTACACATTTTCATTGTATATACAACAAATGTACATCAAAACTTACACATTTTCATTGTATATACAAGAAATGTGCATCAAAACACACACATTTTCACTGTATATACAAAAAATGTACATCAAAACATACACACTTTCATTGTACACTCAAGAAATGTACATCGAAACATACACATTTTCATTGAATATACAAGAAATGTACCTCAAAACTTACACATTTTCATTGTATATACAAGAAATGTACATCAAAGCTTACACATTTTCATTGTACATACAAGAAATCTACATCAAAACTTACACAGGTTCACTGTATATTCAAGAAATGTACATCAAAACTACACATTTTCATTGTATATACTAGAAATGTACATCAAAACTTACACATTTTCATTGTATATACAAGAAATGTACATCAAAACATACACATTTTCATTGTATATACAAAGAATGTACATCAATACTCACACATTTTCATTGCATATACAAGAAATGTACATCAAAACTTACACATTTTCATCTTATATACAAGAAATGTACATCTAAACATACACATTTTCATTGTACACTCAAGAAATGTAGATAGAAACTTACACATTTTCATTGTATATACAAGAAATGTACATCAAAACTTACACACTTTCATTGTCTATACAAGAAATGTACATCAAAACTTACACATTTTCATTGTATATACAAGAAATGTACATCAAAACTTACACATTTTCATTGTATATACAAGAAATGTACATCAAAACTTACACATTTTCATTGTACACTTAAGAAATGTACATAGAAACTTACACATTTTCATTGTATATACCAGAAATGTACATCAAAACTTACACATTTTCATTGTATATACAAGAAATGTACATCTAAACATACACATTTTCATTGTACACTAAAGAAATGTACATCTAAACATACACATTTTCATTGTACACTCAAGAAATGTACATAGAAACTTACACATTTTCATTGTATATACAAGAAATGTACATCAAAACTTACACACTTTCATTGTGTATACAAGAAAGGTACATCAAAACTTACACATCTTCATTGTATATACAAGAAATGTACATCAACACTTACACATTTTCATTGTATATACAAGAAATGTACATCAAAACATACACATTTTCATTGTATATACAAGAAATGTACATCAAAACTTACACACTTTCATTGTAGATACAAGAAATGTACATCAAAGCCTACACACTTTCATTGTATATACAAGAAATATACATTAAAACTTACACATTTTCATTGTATATACCAGAAATGTACATGAAAACGTACACCTTTTCGTTGTACATTCAAAAAATGTACATCAAAACTTACACATTTTCATTGTATATACAAGAAATGTACATCAAAACTTACACATTTTCATTGTACATACAAGAAGTGTACATCAAAACATACACATTTTCATTGTATATACAAGAATGTACATCAAAACATACACACTTTCATTGTACACTCAAGAAATGTACATCAAAACATACACATTTTCATTGAATATACAAGAAATGTACCTCAAAACTTACACATTTTCATTGTATATACAAGAAATGTACATAGAAACTTACACATTTTCATTGTATATACAAGAAATGTACATCAAAACTTACACACTTTCATTGTCTATACAAGAAATGTACATCAAAACATACACATTTTCATTGTACACTCAAGAAATGTACATAGAAACTTACACATTTTCATTGTATATACATGAAATGTACATCAAAACATACACATATTCATTGTATATACAAGAAATGTACATCAAAACTTACACATTTTCATTGTACTCTCAAGAAATGTACATCAAAACTTACACATTTTCATTGTGTATACAAGGAATGTACATCAAAACATGCACATTTTCATTGTATATACAAGAAATGTACATCAAAACTACACATTTTCGTTGTACACTAAAGAAATGTACATCAAAACATACACATTTTCATTGTACAGACAAGAAATATACATCCAAACTTACACATTTTCATTGTGTATACAAGAAATGTACATCAAAACATACACACTTTCATTGTACACTCAAGAAATGTACATCAAAATATACACATATTCATTATATATACAAGGAATGTAAATCAAAACATACACATTTTCATTGTATATACTAGAAATGTACATCAAAACTTACACATTTTCATTGTATATACAAGAAATGTACATCAAAACTTACACATTTTCATTGTATATACAAGAAATGTGCATCAAAACATACACATTTTCATTGTATATACAAGAAATGTACATCAAAACATACACACCTTCATTGTACACTCAAGAAATGTACATCAAAACATACACATTTCCATTGAATATACAAGAAATGTACCTCAAAACTTACACATTTTCATTGTATATACAAGAAATGTACATCAAAGCTGCACATTTTCATCGTAAATACAAGAAATGTACATCAAAACTTACACATTTTCATTGTATATACAAGAAATGTACATCAAAACTTACACATTTTCCTTGTGTATAAAGAAATGTACATCAAAACTTACACATTTTCATTGTATATACAAGAAATGTACATCAGAAACTTACACATTTTCATTGTATATACAAGAAATGTACATCAAAGCTTACACATTTTCATTGTATATACAAGAAATGTGCATAGAAACTTACACATTTTCATTGTATATACAAGAAATGTACATCAAAACTTACACACTTCCATTGTCTATACAAGAAATGTACATCAAAACTTACACATTTTCATTGTATATACAACAAATGTACATCAAAACTTACACATTTTCATTGTATATACAAGAAATGTACATCAAAGCTTACACATTTTCATTGTATATACAGAAATGTACATAGAAACTTACACATTTTCATTGTATATACAAGAAATGTACATCAAAACTTACACACTTTCATTGTCTATACAAGAAATGTACATCAAAACTTACACACTTTCATTGTATATACAAGAAATGTACATCAAAACTTACACATTTTCATTGTATATACAAGAAATGTACATCAAAACTTACACATTTTCATTGTATATACAAGAATTGTACTTCAAAGCTCACACATTTTCATTGTATATACAAGAAATGTACATCAAAGCTACACATTTTCATTGTCTATACAAGAAATGTACATCAAAACATACACATTTTCATTGTATATACAAGAAATGTACAACAAAACTTACACATTTTCATTGTACACTCAAGAAATGTACATCAAAACTTACACATTTTCATTGTATATACAAGAAATGTACAACAAAACTTACACATTTTCATTGTACACTCAAGAAATGTACATCAAAACATACACATTTTCATTGTATATACAAGAAATGTACAACAAAACTTACACATTTTCATTGTACACTCAAGAAATGTACATCAAAACATACATATTTTCATTGTATATACAAGAAATGTGCATCTAAACTTACACATTTTGATTGTATATACAAGAAATGTACAACAAAACTTACACATTTTCCTTGTACACTCAAGAAATGTACATCAAAACATACACATTTTCATTGTATATACAAGAAATGTACAACAAAACTTACACATGTTCATTGTACACTCAAGAAATGTACATCAAAACATACACATTTTCATTGTATATACAAGAAATGTACAACAAAACTTACACATTTTCATTGTACACTCAAGAAATGTACATCAAAACATACACATTTTCATTTTATATACAAGAAATGTACAACAAAACTTTCACATTTTCATTGTACACTCAAGAAATGTACATCAAATCTTACACACTTTCATTGTGTATACAAGGAATGTACATCAAAACATGCACATTTTCATTGTATATACAAGAAATGTACATCAAAACTTACACATTTTCATTGTACTCTCAAGAAATGTACATCAAAACTTACACATTTTCATTGTGTATACAAGGAATGTACATAAAAACATGCACATTTTCATTGTATATACAAGAAATGTACATCAAAACTACACATTTTCGTTGTACACTAAAGAAATGTACATCAAAACATACACATTTTCATTGTACATACAAGAAATGTACATCAAAAACTTATACATTTTCATTGTATATGCAAGAAATGTACATCAAAACTTACACATTTTCATTGTACATACAAGAAATGTACATCAAAACTTACACATGTTCATTGTATATTCAACAGATGTACATCAAAACATACACACTTTCATTGTACACTCAAGAAATGTACATCAAAACATACACATTTTCATTGCATATTCAAGAAATGTACATCAAAACTTACACATTTTCATTGTATATACAAGAAATGTACTTCAAAAACTTACACATTTTCATTGTACAGTCAAGAAATGTACATCAAAACATACACATTTTCATTGTATATACAAGGAATGTACATCATAACATACACATTTTCATTGTATATACAAGAAATGTACATCAAAACTTACCCATTTTCATTGTATATACTAGAAATGTACATCAAAACTTACACATCTTCATTGTATATACAAGAAGTGTACATCAAAACGTACACATTTTCATTGTATATACAAGAAATGTACATCAAAACATACACATTTTCATTGTATATACAAGAAATGTACATCAAAGCATACACACTTTCATTGTACACTCAAGAAATGTACATCAAAACATACACATTTTCATTGTATATACAAGGAATGTACATCAAAACATACACATTTTCATTTTATATACTAGAAATGAACATCAAAACTTACACATTTTCATTGTATATACAAGAAATGTACATCAAAACTTACACACTTTCATTGTATATACAAGAAATGTACATCAAAACATACACACTTTCATTGTACACTCAAGAAATGTACATCAAAACAAACACATTTTCATTGTATATACAAGGAATGTACATCAAAACATACACATTTTCATTGTATATACTAGAAATGTACATCAAAACTTACACATTTTCATTGTATATACAACAAATGTACATCAAAACTTACACATTTTCATTGTATATACAAGAAATGTGCATCAAAACACACACATTTTCACTGTATATACAAAAAATGTACATCAAAACATACACACTTTCATTGTACACTCAAGAAATGTACATCGAAACATACACATTTTCATTGAATATACAAGAAATGTACCTCAAAACTTACACATTTTCATTGTATATACAAGAAATGTACATCAAAGCTTACACATTTTCATTGTACATACAAGAAATCTACATCAAAACTTACACAGGTTCACTGTATATTCAAGAAATGTACATCAAAACTACACATTTTCATTGTATATACTAGAAATGTACATCAAAACTTACACATTTTCATTGTATATACAAGAAATGTACATCAAAACATACACATTTTCATTGTATATACAAAGAATGTACATCAATACTCACACATTTTCATTGCATATACAAGAAATGTACATCAAAACTTACACATTTTCATCTTATATACAAGAAATGTACATCTAAACATACACATTTTCATTGTACACTCAAGAAATGTAGATAGAAACTTACACATTTTCATTGTATATACAAGAAATGTACATCAAAACTTACACACTTTCATTGTCTATACAAGAAATGTACATCAAAACTTACACATTTTCATTGTATATACAAGAAATGTACATCAAAACTTACACATTTTCATTGTATATACAAGAAATGTACATCAAAACTTACACATTTTCATTGTACACTTAAGAAATGTACATAGAAACTTACACATTTTCATTGTATATACCAGAAATGTACATCAAAACTTACACATTTTCATTGTATATACAAGAAATGTACATCTAAACATACACATTTTCATTGTACACTAAAGAAATGTACATCTAAACATACACATTTTCATTGTACACTCAAGAAATGTACATAGAAACTTACACATTTTCATTGTATATACAAGAAATGTACATCAAAACTTACACACTTTCATTGTGTATACAAGAAAGGTACATCAAAACTTACACATCTTCATTGTATATACAAGAAATGTACATCAACACTTACACATTTTCATTGTATATACAAGAAATGTACATCAAAACATACACATTTTCATTGTATATACAAGAAATGTACATCAAAACTTACACACTTTCATTGTATATACAAGAAATGTACATCAAAGCCTACACACTTTCATTGTATATACAAGAAATATACATTAAAACTTACACATTTTCATTGTATATACCAGAAATGTACATGAAAACGTACACCTTTTCGTTGTACATTCAAAAAATGTACATCAAAACTTACACATTTTCATTGTATATACAAGAAATGTACATCAAAACTTACACATTTTCATTGTACATACAAGAAGTGTACATCAAAACATACACATTTTCATTGTATATACAAGAATGTACATCAAAACATACACACTTTCATTGTACACTCAAGAAATGTACATCAAAACATACACATTTTCATTGAATATACAAGAAATGTACCTCAAAACTTACACATTTTCATTGTATATACAAGAAATGTACATAGAAACTTACACATTTTCATTGTATATACAAGAAATGTACATCAAAACTTACACACTTTCATTGTCTATACAAGAAATGTACATCAAAACATACACATTTTCATTGTACACTCAAGAAATGTACATAGAAACTTACACATTTTCATTGTATATACATGAAATGTACATCAAAACATACACATATTCATTGTATATACAAGAAATGTACATCAAAACATACACATTTTCATTGTATATACAAGAATTGTACATCAAAGCTCACACATTTTCATTGTATATACAAGAAATGTACATGAAAACATACACATTTTCATTGTATATACAAGAAATGTACATCAAAACATACACATTTTCATTGTATATACAAGAAATGTACATCAAAACTTACACATTTTCATTGTATATACAAGAAATGTACATCTAAACATACACATTTTCATTGTACACTCAAGAAATGTACATAGAAACTTACACATTTTCATTGTATATACATGAAATGTACATCAAAACTTACACATTTTCATTGTACACTCAAGAAATGTACATCAAAACTTACACATTTTCATTGTATATACAAGGAATGTACATCAAAACATGCACATTTTCATTGTATATACAAGAAATGTACATCAAAGCTTATACATTTTCATTGTACACTCAAGAAATGTACATCAAAACTACACATTTTCGTTGTACACTAAAGAAATGTACATCAAAACATACACATTTTCATTGTACAGACAAGAAATATACATCCAAACTTACACATTTTCATTGTATATACAAGAAATGTACATCAAAACTTACACATTTTCATTGTGTATACAAGAAATGTACATCAAAACTTACACATTTTCATTGTACACTCAAGAAATGTACATAGAAACTTACACATTTTCATTGTATATACAAGAAATGTACATCAA
Source organism: Tenodera sinensis (assembly GCA_030765045.1). Lineage (NCBI taxonomy): Eukaryota > Metazoa > Arthropoda > Insecta > Mantodea > Mantidae > Tenodera > Tenodera sinensis. The sequence goes on along the minus strand of CM060966.1, from coordinate 63,106,101 downwards.
ATCTTACACACTTTAATTGTATATACAAGAAATGTACATCAAAACTTACACATTTTCATTCTATATACAAGAAATGTACATCTAAACTTACACATTTTCATTGTACACTCAAGTAATGTACATAGAAGCTTACACATTTTCATTGTATATACATGAAATGTACATCAAAACTTACACATTTTCATTGTATATACAAGAAATGTACATCAAAATTTACACATTTTCATTGTATATACAAGAAATGTACATCTAAACATACACATTTTCATTGTACACTCAATAAATGTACATAGAAACTTACACATTTTCATTGTATATACATGAAATGTACATCAAAACTTACACATTTTCATTGTACGCTCAAGAAGTGTACATCAAAACTTACACATTTTCATTGTATATACAAGGAATGTACATCAAAACATGCACATTTTCATTGTATATACAAGAAATGTACATAGAAACTTACACATTTTCATTGTATATACATGAAATGTACATCAAAACTTACACACTTTCATTGTCTATACAAGAAATGTACATCAAAACTTACACACTTTCATTGTACACTCAAGAAATGTACATCAAAACTACACATTTTCGTTGTACACTAAAGAAATGTACATCAAAACATACACATTTTCAGTGTATATACAAGAAATGTACATCAAAACTTACACATTTTCATTGTATATACAAGAAATGTACATCTAAACATACACATTTTCATTGTACACTCAAGAAATGTACATAGAAACTTACACATTTTCATTGTATATACATGAAATGTACATCAAAACTTACACACTTTCATTGTCTATAAAAGAAATGTACATCAAAACTTACACATTTTCATTGTATATACAAGAATTGTACATCAAAGCTCACACATTTTCGTTGTATATACAAGAAATGTACATGAAAACATACACATTTCCATTGTATATACAAGAAATGTACATCAAAACTTACACGTTTTCATTGTACATACAAGAAATGTACATCAAAACTTACACATTTTCATTGTACATAGAAGAAATGCACATCAAAACTTACACATTTTCATTGTATATACAAGAATTGTACATAAAGGCTTACATATTTTCATTGTATATACAAGAAATGTACATCAGAAACTTACACATTTTCATTGTATATACAAGAATTGTACATCAAAGCTCACACATTTTCATTGTATATACAAGAAATGTACATGAAAACATACACATCTTCATTGTATATACAAGAAATGTACATCAAAACTTACACGTTTTCATTGTACATACAAGAAATGTACATCAAAACTTACACATTTTCATTGTATATACAACAAATGTACATCAAAACTTACACACTTTCCTTGTGTATACAAGAAATGTACATTAAAACTTACATATTTTCGTTGTATATACAAGAAATGTACATCAGAAACTTACACATTTTCATTGCATATACAAGAAATGTACATCAAAGCTTACACATTTTCATTGTATATACAAGAAATGTGCATAGAAACTTACACATTTTCATTGTATATACAAGAAATGTACATCAAAACTTACACACTTCCATTGTCTATACAAGAAATGTACATCAAAACTTACACATTTTCATTGTATATACAAGAAATGTACATCAAAACTTACACACTTTCATTGTGTATACAAGAAAGGTACATCAAAACTTACACATCTTCATTGTATATACAAGAAATGTACATCAACACTTACACATTTTCATTGTATATACAAGAAATGTACATCAAAACATACACATTTTCATTGTATATACAAGAAATGTACATCAAAACTTACACATTTTCATTGTATATACAAGAAATGTACATCAAAGCCTACACACTTTCATTGTATATACAAGAAATATACATTAAAACTTACACATTTTCATTGTATATACCAGAAATGTACATGAAAACGTACACCTTTTCGTTGTACATTCAAAAAATGTACATCAAAACTTACACATTTTCATTGTATATACAAGAAATGTACATCAAAACTTACACATTTTCATTGTACATACAAGAAGTGTACATCAAAACATACACATTTTCATTGTATATACAAGAATGTACATCAAAACATACACACTTTCATTGTACACTCAAGAAATGTACATCAAAACATACACATTTTCATTGAATATACAAGAAATGTACCTCAAAACTTACACATTTTCATTGTATATACAAGAAATGTACATCAAAACTTACACACTTTCATTGTCTATACAAGAAATGTACATCAAAACTTACACATTTTCAATTTATATACAAGAAATGTACATCAAAACTTACACATTTTCATTGTATATACAAGAAATGTACATCAAAACTTACACACTTTCATTGTCTATACAAGAAATGTACATCAAAACTTACACATTTTCAATTTATATACAAGAAATGTACATCAAAACTTACACATTTTCATTGTATATACAAGAAATGTACATCAAAACTTACACACTTTCATTGTCTATACAAGAAATGTACATCAAAACTTACACATTTTCAATTTATATACAAGAAATGTACATCAAAACTTACACATTTTCATTGTATATACAAGAAATGTACATCAAAACTTACACATTTTCATTGTATATACAAGAATTGTACATCAAAGCTCACACATTTTCATTGTATATACAAGAAATGTACATGAAAACATACACATTTTCATTGTATATACAAGAAATGTACTTCAAAACATACACATTTTCATTGTATATACAAGAAATGTACATCAAAACTTACACATTTTCATTGTATATACAAGAAATGTACATCTAAACATACACATTTTCATTGTACACTCAAGAAATGTACATAGAAACTTACACATTTTCATTGTATATACATGAAATGTACATCAAAACTTACACATTTTCATTGTACACTCAAGAAATGTACATCAAAACTTACACATTTTCATTGTATATACAAGGAATGTACATCAAAACATGCACATTTTCATTGTATATACAAGAAATGTACATCAAAGCTTATACATTTTCATTGTACACTCAAGAAATGTACATCAAAACTACACATTTTCGTTGTACACTAAAGAAATGTACATCAAAACATACACATTTTCATTGTACAGACAAGAAATATACATCCAAACTTACACATTTTCATTGTATATACAAGAAATGTACATCAAAACTTACACATTTTCATTGTGTATACAAGAAATGTACATCAAAACTTACACATTTTCATTGTACACTCAAGAAATGTACATAGAAACTTACACATTTTCATTGTATATACAAGAAATGTACATCAAATCTTACACACTTTAATTGTATATACAAGAAATGTACATCAAAACTTACACATTTTCATTCTATATACAAGAAATGTACATCTAAACTTACACATTTTCATTGTACACTCAAGTAATGTACATAGAAGCTTACACATTTTCATTGGATATACATGAAATGTACATCAAAACTTACACATTTTCATTGTATATACAAGAAATGTACATCAAAACTTACACATTTTCATTGTATATACAAGAAATGTACATCTAAACATACACATTTTCATTGTACACTCAAGAAATGTACATAGAAACTTACACATTTTCATTGTATATACATGAAATGTACATCAAAACTTACACATTTTCATTGTACGCTCAAGAAATGTACATCAAAACTTACACATTTTCATTGTATATACAAGGAAATGACATCAAAACATGCACATTTTCATTGTATATACAAGAAATGTACATAGAAACTTACACATTTTCATTGTATATACATGAAATGTACATCAAAACTTACACACTTTCATTGTCTATACAAGAAATGTACATCAAAACTTACACACTTTCATTGTACACTCAAGAAATATACATCAAAACTACACATTTTCGTTGTACACTAAAGAAATGTACATCAAAACATACACATTTTCATTGTATATAAAAGAAATGTACATCAAAACTTACACATTTTCATTGTATATACAAGAAATGTACATCTAAACATACACATTTTCATTGTACACTCAAGAAATGTACATAGAAACTTACACATTTTCATTGTATATACATGAAATGTACATCAAAACTTACACACTTTCATTGTCTATAAAAGAAATGTACATCAAAACTTACACATTTTCATTGTATATACAAGAATTGTACATCAAAGCTCACACATTTTCGTTGTATATACAAGAAATGTACATGAAAACATACACATTTCCATTGTATATACAAGAAATGTACATCAAAACTTACACGTTTTCATTGTACATACAAGAAATGTACATCAAAACTTACACATTTTCATTGTACATAGAAGAAATGCACATCAAAACTTACACATTTTCATTGTATATACAAGAATTGTACATAAAGGCTTACATATTTTCATTGTATATACAAGAAATGTACATCAGAAACTTACACATTTTCATTGTATATACAAGAATTGTACATCAAAGCTCACACATTTTCATTGTATATACAAGAAATGTACATGAAAACATACACATCTTCATTGTATATACAAGAAATGTACATCAAAACTTACACGTTTTCATTGTACATACAAGAAATGTACATCAAAACTTACACATTTTCATTGTATATACAACAAATGTACATCAAAACTTACACACTTTCCTTGTGTATACAAGAAATGTACATTAAAACTTACATATTTTCGTTGTATATACAAGAAATGTACATCAGAAACTTACACATTTTCATTGCATATACAAGAAATGTACATCAAAGCTTACACATTTTCATTGTATATACAAGAAATGTGCATAGAAACTTACACATTTTCATTGTATATACAAGAAATGTACATCAAAACTTACACACTTCCATTGTCTATACAAGAAATGTACATCAAAACTTACACATTTTCATTGTATATACAAGAAATGTACATCAAAACTTACACACTTTCATTGTGTATACAAGAAAGGTACATCAAAACTTACACATCTTCATTGTATATACAAGAAATGTACATCTAAACTTACACATTTTCATTGTACACTCAAGTAATGTACATAGAAGCTTACACATTTTCATTGGATATACATGAAATGTACATCAAAACTTACACATTTTCATTGTATATACAAGAAATGTACATCAAAACTTACACATTTTCATTGTATATACAAGAAATGTACATCTAAACATACACATTTTCATTGTACACTCAAGAAATGTACATAGAAACTTACACATTTTCATTGTATATACATGAAATGTACATCAAAACTTACACATTTTCATTGTACGCTCAAGAAATGTACATCAAAACTTACACATTTTCATTGTATATACAAGGAAATGACATCAAAACATGCACATTTTCATTGTATATACAAGAAATGTACATAGAAACTTACACATTTTCATTGTATATACATGAAATGTACATCAAAACTTACACACTTTCATTGTCTATACAAGAAATGTACATCAAAACTTACACACTTTCATTGTACACTCAAGAAATGTACATCAAAACTACACATTTTCGTTGTACACTAAAGAAATGTACATCAAAACATACACATTTTCATTGTATATAAAAGAAATGTACATCAAAACTTACACATTTTCATTGTATATACAAGAAATGTACATCTAAACATACACATTTTCATTGTACACTCAAGAAATGTACATAGAAACTTACACATTTTCATTGTATATACATGAAATGTACATCAAAACTTACACACTTTCATTGTCTATAAAAGAAATGTACATCAAAACTTACACATTTTCATTGTATATACAAGAATTGTACATCAAAGCTCACACATTTTCGTTGTATATACAAGAAATGTACATGAAAACATACACATTTCCATTGTATATACAAGAAATGTACATCAAAACTTACACGTTTTCATTGTACATACAAGAAATGTACATCAAAACTTACACATTTTCATTGTACATAGAAGAAATGCACATCAAAACTTACACATTTTCATTGTATATACAAGAATTGTACATAAAGGCTTACATATTTTCATTGTATATACAAGAAATGTACATCAGAAACTTACACATTTTCATTGTATATACAAGAATTGTACATCAAAGCTCACACATTTTCATTGTATATACAAGAAATGTACATGAAAACATACACATCTTCATTGTATATACAAGAAATGTACATCAAAACTTACACGTTTTCATTGTACATACAAGAAATGTACATCAAAACTTACACATTTTCATTGTATATACAACAAATGTACATCAAAACTTACACACTTTCCTTGTGTATACAAGAAATGTACATTAAAACTTACATATTTTCGTTGTATATACAAGAAATGTACATCAGAAACTTACACATTTTCATTGCATATACAAGAAATGTACATCAAAGCTTACACATTTTCATTGTATATACAAGAAATGTGCATAGAAACTTACACATTTTCATTGTATATACAAGAAATGTACATCAAAACTTACACACTTCCATTGTCTATACAAGAAATGTACATCAAAACTTACACATTTTCATTGTATATACAAGAAATGTACATCAAAACTTACACACTTTCATTGTGTATACAAGAAAGGTACATCAAAACTTACACATCTTCATTGTATATACAAGAAATGTACATCAACACTTACACATTTTCATTGTATATACAAGAAATGTACATCAAAACATACACATTTTCATTCTATATACAAGAAATGTACATCAAAACTTACACATTTTCATTGTATATACAAGAAATGTACATCAAAGCCTACACACTTTCATTGTATATACAAGAAATATACATTAAAACTTACACATTTTCATTGTATATACCAGAAATGTACATGAAAACGTACACCTTTTCGTTGTACATTCAAAAAATGTACATCAAAACTTACACATTTTCATTGTATATACAAGAAATGTACATCAAAACTTACACATTTTCATTGTACATACAAGAAGTGTACATCAAAACATACACATTTTCATTGTATATACAAGAATGTACATCAAAACATACACACTTTCATTGTACACTCAAGAAATGTACATCAAAACATACACATTTTCATTGAATATACAAGAAATGTACCTCAAAACTTACACATTTTCATTGTATATACAAGAAATGTACATAGAAACTTACACATTTTCATTGTATATACAAGAAATGTACATCAAAACTTACACACTTTCATTGTCTATACAAGAAATGTACATCAAAACTTACACATTTTAAATTTATATACAAGGAATGTACATCAAAACTTACACATTTTCATTGTATATACAAGAAATGTACATCAAAACTTACACATTTTCATTGTATATACAAGAATTGTACATCAAAGCTCACACATTTTCATTGTATATACAAGAAATGTACATGAAAACATACACATTTTCATTGTATATACAAGAAATGTACATCAAAACATACACATTTTCATTGTATATACAAGAAATGTACATCAAAACTTACACATTTTCATTGTATATACAAGAAATGTACATCTAAACATACACATTTTCATTGTACACTCAAGAAATGTACATAGAAACTTACACATTTTCATTGTATATACATGAAATGTACATCAAAACTTACACATTTTCATTGTACACTCAAGAAATGTACATCAAAACTTACACATTTTCATTGTATATACAAGGAATGTACATCAAAACATGCACATTTTCATTGTATATACAAGAAATGTACATCAAAGCTTATACATTTTCATTGTACACTCAAGAAATGTACATTAAAACTACACATTTTCGTTGTACAGACAAGAAATATACATCCAAACTTACACATTTTCATTGTATATACAAGAAATGTACATCAAAACTTACACATTTTCATTGTGTATACAAGAAATGTACATCAAAACTTACACATTTTCATTGTACACTCAAGAAATGTACATAGAAACTTACACATTTTCATTGTATATACAAGAAATGTACATCAAATCTTACACACTTTAATTGTATATACAAGAAATGTACATCAAAACTTACACATTTTCATTCTATATACAAGAAATGTACATCTAAACTTACACATTTTCATTGTACACTCAAGTAATGTACATAGAAGCTTACACATTTTCATTGGATATACATGAAATGTACATCAAAACTTACACATTTTCATTGTATATACAAGAAATGTACATCAAAACTTACACATTTTCATTGTATATACAAGAAATGTACATCTAAACATACACATTTTCATTGTACACTCAAGAAATGTACATAGAAACTTACACATTTTCATTGTATATACATGAAATGTACATCAAAACTTACACATTTTCATTGTACGCTCAAGAAATGTACATCAAAACTTACACATTTTCATTGCATATACAAGGAATGTACATCAAAACATGCACATTTTCATTGTATATACAAGAAATGTACATAGAAACTTACACATTTTCATTGTATATACATGAAATGTACATCAAAACTTACACACTTTCATTGTCTATACAAGAAATGTACATCAAAACTTACACACTTTCATTGTACACTCAAGAAATGTACATCAAAACTACACATTTTCGTTGTACACTAAAGAAATGTACATCAAAACATACACATTTTCATTGTATATACAAGAAATGTACATCAAAACTTACACATTTTCATTGTATATACAAGAAATGTACATCTAAACATACACATTTTCATTGTACACTCAAGAAATGTACATAGAAACTTACACATTTTCATTGTATATACATGAAATGTACATCAAAACTTACACACTTTCATTGTCTATAAAAGAAATGTACATCAAAACTTACACATTTTCATTGTATATACAAGAATTGTACCTCAAAGCTCACACATTTTCGTTGTATATACAAGAAATGTACATGAAAACATACACATTTCCATTGTATATACAAGAAATGTACATCAAAACTTACACGTTTTCATTGTACATACAAGAAATGTACATCAAAACTTACACATTTTCATTGTACATAGAAGAAATGCACATCAAAACTTACACATTTTCATTGTATATACAAGAATTGTACATAACGGCTTACATATTTTCATTGTATATACAAGAAATGTACATCAGAATCTTACACATTTTCATTGTATATACAAGAATTGTACATCAAAGCTCACACATTTTCATTGTATATACAAGAAATGTACATGAAAACATACACATCTTCATTGTATATACAAGAAATGTACATCAAAACTTACACGTTTTCATTGTACATACAAGAAATGTACATCAAAACTTACACACTTTCCTTGTGTATACAAGAAATGTACATTAAAACTTACATATTTTCGTTGTATATACAAGAAATGTACATCAGAAACTTACACATTTTCATTGCATATACAAGAAATGTACATCAAAGCTTACACATTTTCATTGTATATACAAGAAATGTGCATAGAAACTTACACATTTTCATTGTATATACAAGAAAAGTACATCAAAACTTACACATTTTCATTGTACACTCAAGAAATGTACATCAAAACTTACACATTTTCATTGTATATACAAGGAATGTACATCAAAACATGCACATTTTCATTGTATATACAAGAAATGCACATCAAAGCTTATACATTTTCATTGTACACTCAAGAAATGTACATCAAAACTACACATTTTCGTTGTACACTAAAGAAATGTACATCAAAACATACACATTTTCATTGTACAGACAAGAAATATACATCCAAACTTACACATTTTCATTGTATATACAAGAAATGTACATCAAAACTTACACATTTTCATTGTGTATACAAGAAATGTACATCAAAACTTACACATTTTCATTGTACACTCAAGAAATGTACATAGAAACTTACACATTTTCATTGTATATACAAGAAATGTACATCAAATCTTACACACTTTAATTGTATATACAAGAAATGTACATCAAAACTTACACATTTTCATTCTATATACAAGAAATGTACATCTAAACTTACACATTTTCATTGTACACTCAAGTAATGTACATAGAAGCTTACACATTTTCATTGGATATACATGAAATGTACATCAAAACTTACACATTTTCATTGTATATACAAGAAATGTACATCAAAACTTACACATTTTCATTGTATATACAAGAAATGTACATCTAAACATACACATTTTCATTGTACACTCAAGAAATGTACATAGAAACTTACACATTTTCATTGTATATACATGAAATGTACATCAAAACTTACACATTTTCATTGTACGCTCAAGAAATGTACATCAAAACTTACACATTTTCATTGTATATACAAGGAATGTACATCAAAACATGCACATTTTCATTGTATATACAAGAAATGTACATAGAAACTTACACATTTTCATTGTATATACATGAAATGTACATCAAAACTTACACACTTTCATTGTCTATACAAGAAATGTACATCAAAACTTACACACTTTCATTGTACACTCAAGAAATGTACATCAAAACTACACATTTTCGTTGTACACTAAAGAAATGTACATCAAAACATACACATTTTCATTGTATATACAAGAAATGTACATCAAAACTTACACATTTTCATTGTATATACAAGAAATGTACATCTAAACATACACATTTTCATTGTACACTCAAGAAATGTACATAGAAACTTACACATTTTCATTGTATATACATGAAATGTACATCAAAACTTACACACTTTCATTGTCTATAAAAGAAATGTACATCAAAACTTACACATTTTCATTGTATATACAAGAATTGTACATCAAAGCTCACACATTTTCGTTGTATATACAAGAAATGTACATGAAAACATACACATTTCCATTGTATATACAAGAAATGTACATCAAAACTTACACGTTTTCATTGTACATACAAGAAATGTACATCAAAACTTACACATTTTCATTGTACATAGAAGAAATGCACATCAAAACTTACACATTTTCATTGTATATACAAGAATTGTACATAACGGCTTACATATTTTCATTGTATATACAAGAAATGTACATCAGAATCTTACACATTTTCATTGTATATACAAGAATTGTACATCAAAGCTCACACATTTTCATTGTATATACAAGAAATGTACATGAAAACATACACATCTTCATTGTATATACAAGAAATGTACATCAAAACTTACACGTTTTCATTGTACATACAAGAAATGTACATCAAAACTTACACATTTTCATTGTATATACAACAAATGTACATCAAAACTTACACACTTTCCTTGTGTATACAAGAAATGTACATTAAAACTTACATATTTTCGTTGTATATACAAGAAATGTACATCAGAAACTTACACATTTTCATTGCATATACAAGAAATGTACATCAAAGCTTACACATTTTCATTGTATATACAAGAAATGTGCATAGAAACTTACACATTTTCATTGTATATACAAGAAAAGTACATCAAAACTTACACATTTTCATTGTACACTCAAGAAATGTACATCAAAACTTACACATTTTCATTGTATATACAAGGAATGTACATCAAAACATGCACATTTTCATTGTATATACAAGAAATGCACATCAAAGCTTATACATTTTCATTGTACACTCAAGAAATGTACATCAAAACTACACACTTTCATTGTACACTCAAGAAATGTACATCAAAACTACACATTTTCGTTGTACACTAAAGAAATGTACATCAAAACATACACATTTTCATTGTATATACAAGAAATGTACATCAAAACTTACACATTTTCATTGTATATACAAGAAATGTACATCTAAACATACACATTTTCATTGTACACTCAAGAAATGTACATAGAAACTTACACATTTTCATTGTATATACATGAAATGTACATCAAAACTTACACATTTTCATTGTACACTCAAGAAATGTACATAGAAACTTACACATTTTCATTGTATATACAAGAAATGTACATCAAATCTTACACACTTTAATTGTATATACAAGAAATGTACATCAAAACTTACACATTTTCATTCTATATACAAGAAATGTACATCTAAACTTACACATTTTCATTGTACACTCAAGTAATGTACATAGAAGCTTACACATTTTCATTGGATATACATGAAATGTACATCAAAACTTACACATTTTCATTGTATATACAAGAAATGTACATCAAAACTTACACATTTTCATTGTATATACAAGAAATGTACATCTAAACATACACATTTTCATTGTACACTCAAGAAATGTACATAGAAACTTACACATTTTCATTGTATATACATGAAATGTACATCAAAACTTACACATTTTCATTGTACGCTCAAGAAATGTACATCAAAACTTACACATTTTCATTGTATATACAAGGAATGTACATCAAAACATGCACATTTTCATTGTATATACAAGAAATGTACATAGAAACTTACACATTTTCATTGTATATACATGAAATGTACATCAAAACTTACACACTTTCATTGTCTATACAAGAAATGTACATCAAAACTTACACACTTTCATTGTACACTCAAGAAATGTACATCAAAACTACACATTTTCGTTGTACACTAAAGAAATGTACATCAAAACATACACATTTTCATTGTATATACAAGAAATGTACATCAAAACTTACACATTTTCATTGTATATACAAGAAATGTACATCTAAACATACACATTTTCATTGTACACTCAAGAAATGTACATAGAAACTTACACATTTTCATTGTATATACATGAAATGTACATCAAAACTTACACACTTTCATTGTCTATAAAAGAAATGTACATCAAAACTTACACATTTTCATTGTATATACAAGAATTGTACATCAAAGCTCACACATTTTCGTTGTATATACAAGAAATGTACATGAAAACATACACATTTCCATTGTATATACAAGAAATGTACATCAAAACTTACACGTTTTCATTGTACATACAAGAAATGTACATCAAAACTTACACATTTTCATTGTACATAGAAGAAATGCACATCAAAACTTACACATTTTCATTGTATATACAAGAATTGTACATAACGGCTTACATATTTTCATTGTATATACAAGAAATGTACATCAGAATCTTACACATTTTCATTGTATATACAAGAATTGTACATCAAAGCTCACACATTTTCATTGTATATACAAGAAATGTACATGAAAACATACACATCTTCATTGTATATACAAGAAATGTACATCAAAACTTACACGTTTTCATTGTACATACAAGAAATGTACATCAAAACTTACACATTTTCATTGTATATACAACAAATGTACATCAAAACTTACACACTTTCCTTGTGTATACAAGAAATGTACATTAAAACTTACATATTTTCGTTGTATATACAAGAAATGTACATCAGAAACTTACACATTTTCATTGCATATACAAGAAATGTACATCAAAGCTTACACATTTTCATTGTATATACAAGAAATGTGCATAGAAACTTACACATTTTCATTGTATATACAAGAAAAGTACATCAAAACTTACACATTTTCATTGTACACTCAAGAAATGTACATCAAAACTTACACATTTTCATTGTATATACAAGGAATGTACATCAAAACATGCACATTTTCATTGTATATACAAGAAATGCACATCAAAGCTTATACATTTTCATTGTACACTCAAGAAATGTACATCAAAACTACACATTTTCGTTGTACACTAAAGAAATGTACATCAAAACATACACATTTTCATTGTACAGACAAGAAATATACATCCAAACTTACACATTTTCATTGTATATACAAGAAATGTACATCAAAACTTACACATTTTCATTGTGTATACAAGAAATGTACATCAAAACTTACACATTTTCATTGTACACTCAAGAAATGTACATAGAAACTTACACATTTTCATTGTATATACAAGAAATGTACATCAAATCTTACACACTTTAATTGTATATACAAGAAATGTACATCAAAACTTACACATTTTCATTCTATATACAAGAAATGTACATCTAAACTTACACATTTTCATTGTACACTCAAGTAATGTACATAGAAGCTTACACATTTTCATTGGATATACATGAAATGTACATCAAAACTTACACATTTTCATTGTATATACAAGAAATGTACATCAAAACTTACACATTTTCATTGTATATACAAGAAATGTACATCTAAACATACACATTTTCATTGTACACTCAAGAAATGTACATAGAAACTTACACATTTTCATTGTATATACATGAAATGTACATCAAAACTTACACATTTTCATTGTACGCTCAAGAAATGTACATCAAAACTTACACATTTTCATTGTATATACAAGGAATGTACATCAAAACATGCACATTTTCATTGTATATACAAGAAATGTACATAGAAACTTACACATTTTCATTGTATATACATGAAATGTACATCAAAACTTACACACTTTCATTGTCTATACAAGAAATGTACATCAAAACTTACACACTTTCATTGTACACTCAAGAAATGTACATCAAAACTACACATTTTCGTTGTACACTAAAGAAATGTACATCAAAACATACACATTTTCATTGTATATACAAGAAATGTACATCAAAACTTACACATTTTCATTGTATATACAAGAAATGTACATCTAAACATACACATTTTCATTGTACACTCAAGAAATGTACATAGAAACTTACACATTTTCATTGTATATACATGAAATGTACATCAAAACTTACACACTTTCATTGTCTATAAAAGAAATGTACATCAAAACTTACACATTTTCATTGTATATACAAGAATTGTACATCAAAGCTCACACATTTTCGTTGTATATACAAGAAATGTACATGAAAACATACACATTTCCATTGTATATACAAGAAATGTACATCAAAACTTACACGTTTTCATTGTACATACAAGAAATGTACATCAAAACTTACACATTTTCATTGTACATAGAAGAAATGCACATCAAAACTTACACATTTTCATTGTATATACAAGAATTGTACATAACGGCTTACATATTTTCATTGTATATACAAGAAATGTACATCAGAATCTTACACATTTTCATTGTATATACAAGAATTGTACATCAAAGCTCACACATTTTCATTGTATATACAAGAAATGTACATGAAAACATACACATCTTCATTGTATATACAAGAAATGTACATCAAAACTTACACGTTTTCATTGTACATACAAGAAATGTACATCAAAACTAACACATTTTCATTGTATATACAACAAATGTACATCAAAACTTACACACTTTCCTTGTGTATACAAGAAATGTACATTAAAACTTACATATTTTCGTTGTATATACAAGAAATGTACATCAGAAACTTACACATTTTCATTGCATATACAAGAAATGTACATCAAAGCTTACACATTTTCATTGTATATACAAGAAATGTGCATAGAAACTTACACATTTTCATTGTATATACAAGAAAAGTACATCAAAACTTACACACTTCCATTGTCTATACAAGAAATGTACATCAAAACTTACACATTTTCATTGTATATACAAGAAATGTACATCAAAACTTACACATTTTCATTGTATATACAAGAAATGTACATCAAAGCTTACACATTTTCATTGTATATACAGAAATGTACATAGAAACTTACACATTTTCATTGTATATACAAGAAATGTACATCAAAACTTACACACTTTCATTGTCTATACAAGAAATGTACATCAAAACTTACACACTTTCATTGTATATACAAGAAATGTACATCAAAACTTACACATTTTCATTGTACACTCAAGAAATGTACATCAAAACTACACATTTTCGTTGTACACTAAAGAAATGTACATCAAAACATACACATTTTCATTGTACAGACAAGAAATATACATCCAAACTTACACATTTTCATTGTGTATACAAGAAATGTACATCAAAACATACACACTTTCATTGTACACTCAAGAAATGTACATCAAAATATACACATATTCATTATATATACAAGGAATGTACATCAAAACATACACATTTTCATTGTATATACTAGAAATGTACATCAAAACTTACACATTTTCATTGTATATACAAGAAATGTACATCATAACATACACACCTTCATTGTACACTCAAGAAATGTACATCAAAACATACACATTTCCATTGAATATACAAGAAATGTACCTCAAAACTTACACATTTTCATTGTATATACAAGAAATGTACATCAAAGCTGCACATTTTCATCGTAAATACAAGAAATGTACATCAAAACTTACACATTTTCATTGTATATACAAGAAATGTACATCAAAACTTACACATTTTCCTTGTGTATACAAGAAATGTACATCAAAACTTACACATTTTCATTGTATATACAAGAAATGTACATCAGAAACTTACACATTCTCATTGTATATACAAGAAATGTACATCAAAGCTTACACATTTTCATTGTATATACAAGAAATGTGCATAGAAACTTACACATTTTCATTGTATATACAAGAAATGTACATCAAAACTTACACACTTCCATTGTCTATACAAGAAATGTACATCAAAACTTACACATTTTCATTGTATATACAAGAAATGTACATCAAAACTTACACATTTTCATTGTATATACAAGAAATGTACATCAAAGCTTACACATTTTCATTGTATATACAGAAATGTACATAGAAACTTACACATTTTCATTGTATATACAAGAAATGTACATCAAAACTTACACACTTTCATCGTCTATACAAGAAATGTACATCAAAACTTACACACTTTCATTGTATATACAAGAAATGTACATCAAAACTTACACATTTTCATTGTATATACAAGAAATGTACATCAAAACTTACACATTTTCATTGTATATACAAGAATTGTACAACAAAACTTACACATTTTCATTGTACACTCAAGAAATGTACATCAAAACTTACACATTTTCATTGTATATACAAGAAATGTACAACAAAACTTACACATTTTCATTGTACACTCAAGAAATGTACATCAAAGCTTACACATTTTCATTGTATATACAGAAATGTACATAGAAACTTACACACTTTCATTGTATATACAAGAAATGTACATCAAAACTTACACACTTTCATTGTCTATACAAGAAATGTACATCAAAACTTACACACTTTCATTGTATATACAAAAAATGTACATCAAAACTTACACATTTTCATTGTATATACAAGAAATGTACATCAAAACTTACACATTTTCATTGTATATACAAGAAATGTACATCAAAACTTACACATTTTCATTGTATATACAAGAAATGTACATCAAAACTTACACACTTTCATTGTATATACAAGAAATGTACATCAAAACTTACACATTTTCATTGTATATACAAGAAATGTACATCAGAAACTTACACATTTTCATTGCATATACAAGAAATGTACATCAAAGCTTACACATTTTCATTGTATATACAAGAAATGTGCATAGAAACTTACACATTTTCATTGTATATACAAGAAATGTACATCAAAACTTACACACTTCCATTGTCTATACAAGAAATGTACATCAAAACTTACACATTTTCATTGTATATACAAGAAATGTACATCAAAACTTACACATTTTCATTGTGTAGACAAGAAATGTACATCAAAACTTACACATTTTCATTGTACACTCAAGAAATGTACATAGAAACTTACACATTTTCATTGTATATACAAGAAATGTACATCAAATCTTACACACTTTAATTGTATATACAAGAAATGTACATCAAAACTTACACATTTTCATTCTATATACAAGAAATGTACATCTAAACTTACACATTTTCATTGTACACTCAAGTAATGTACATAGAAGCTTACACATTTTCATTGGATATACATGAAATGTACATCAAATCTTACACATTTTCATTGTATATACAAGAAATGTACATCAAAACTTACACATTTTCATTGTATATACAAGAAATGTACATCTAAACATACACATTTTCATTGTACACTCAAGAAATGTACATAGAAACTTACACATTTTCATTGTATATACATGAAATGTACATCAAAACTTACACATTTTCATTGTATATACAAGAAATGTACATCAAAGCCTACACACTTTCATTGTATATACAAGAAATATACATTAAAACTTACACATTTTCATTGTATATACCAGAAATGTACATGAAAACGTACACCTTTTCGTTGTACATTCAAAAAATGTACATCAAAACTTACACATTTTCATTGTATATACAAGAAATGTACATCAAAACTTACACATTTTCATTGTACATACAAGAAGTGTACATCAAAACATACACATTTTCATTGTATATACAAGAATGTACATCAAAACATACACACTTTCATTGTACACTCAAGAAATGTACATCAAAACATACACATTTTCATTGAATATACAAGAAATGTACCTCAAAACTTACACATTTTCATTGTATATACAAGAAATGTACATAGAAACTTACACATTTTCATTGTATATACAAGAAATGTACATCAAAACTTACACACTTTCATTGTCTATACAAGAAATGTACATCAAAACTTACACATTTTCAATTTATATACAAGAAATGTACATCAAAACTTACACATTTTCATTGTATATACAAGAAATGTACATCAAAACTTACACATTTTCATTGTATATACAAGAATTGTACATCAAAGCTCACACATTTTCATTGTATATACAAGAAATGTACATGAAAACATACACATTTTCATTGTATATACAAGAAATGTACATCAAAACATACACATTTTCATTGTATATACAAGAAATGTACATCAAAACTTACACATTTTCATTGTATATACAAGAAATGTACATCTAAACATACACATTTTCATTGTACACTCAAGAAATGTACATAGAAACTTACACATTTTCATTGTATATACATGAAATGTACATCAAAACTTACACATTTTCATTGTACACTCAAGAAATGTACATCAAAACTTACACATTTTCATTGTATATACAAGGAATGTACATCAAAACATGCACATTTTCATTGTATATACAAGAAATGTACATCAAAGCTTATACATTTTCATTGTACACTCAAGAAATGTACATCAAAACTACACATTTTCGTTGTACACTAAAGAAATGTACATCAAAACATACACATTTTCATTGTACAGACAAGAAATATACATCCAAACTTACACATTTTCATTGTATATACAAGAAATGTACATCAAAACTTACACATTTTCATTGTGTATACAAGAAATGTACATCAAAACTTACACATTTTCATTGTACACTCAAGAAATGTACATAGAAACTTACACATTTTCATTGTATATACAAGAAATGTACATCAAATCTTACACACTTTAATTGTATATACAAGAAATGTACATCAAAACTTACACATTTTCATTCTATATACAAGAAATGTACATCAAAACTTACACATTTTCATTGTATATACAAGAAATGTACAACAAAACTTACACATTTTCATTGTACACTCAAGAAATGTACATCAAAACTTACACATTTTCATTGTATATACAAGAAATGTACATCAAAACTTACACATTTTCATTGTATATACAAGAAATGTACATCTAAACATACACATTTTCATTGTACACTCAAGAAATGTACATAGAAACTTACACATTTTCATTGTATATACATGAAATGTACATCAAAACTTACACATTTTCATTGTACGCTCAAGAAATGTACATCAAAACTTACACATTTTCATTGTATATACAAGGAATGTACATCAAAACATGCACATTTTCATTGTATATACAAGAAATGTACATAGAAACTTACACATTTTCATTGTATATACATGAAATGTACATCAAAACTTACACACTTTCATTGTCTATACAAGAAATGTACATCAAAACTTACACACTTTCATTGTACACTCAAGAAATGTACATCAAAACTACACATTTTCGTTGTACACTAAAGAAATGTACATCAAAACATACACATTTTCATTGTATATACAAGAAATGTACATCAAAACTTACACATTTTCATTGTATATACAAGAAATGTACATCTAAACATACACATTTTCATTGTACACTCAAGAAATGTACATAGAAACTTACACATTTTCATTGTATATACATGAAATGTACATCAAAACTTACACACTTTCATTGTCTATAAAAGAAATGTACATCAAAACTTACACATTTTCATTGTATATACAAGAATTGTACATCAAAGCTCACACATTTTCGTTGTATATACAAGAAATGTACATGAAAACATACACATTTCCATTGTATATACAAGAAATGTACATCAAAACTTACACGTTTTCATTGTACATACAAGAAATGTACATCAAAACTTACACATTTTCATTGTACATAGAAGAAATGCACATCAAAACTTACACATTTTCATTGTATATACAAGAATTGTACATAACGGCTTACATATTTTCATTGTATATACAAGAAATGTATATCAGAATCTTACACATTTTCATTGTATATACAAGAATTGTACATCAAAGCTCACACATTTTCATTGTATATACAAGAAATGTACATGAAAACATACACATCTTCATTGTATATACAAGAAATGTACATCAAAACTTACACGTTTTCATTGTACATACAAGAAATGTACATCAAAACTTACACATTTTCATTGTATATACAACAAATGTACATCAAAACTTACACACTTTCCTTGTGTATACAAGAAATGTACATTAAAACTTACATATTTTCGTTGTATATACAAGAAATGTACATCAGAAACTTACACATTTTCATTGCATATACAAGAAATGTACATCAAAGCTTACACATTTTCATTGTATATACAAGAAATGTGCATAGAAACTTACACATTTTCATTGTATATACAAGAAAAGTACATCAAAACTTACACACTTCCATTGTCTATACAAGAAATGTACATCAAAACTTACACATTTTCATTGTATATACAAGAAATGTACATCAAAACTTACACATTTTCATTGTATATACAAGAAATGTACATCAAAGCTTACACATTTTCATTGTATATACAGAAATGTACATAGAAACTTACACAATTTCATTGTATATACAAGAAATGTACATCAAAACTTACACACTTTCATTGTCTATACAAGAAATGTACATCAAAACTTACACACTTTCATTGTATATACAAGAAATGTACATCAAAACTTACACATTTTCATTGTACACTCAAGAAATGTACATCAAAACTACACATTTTCGTTGTACACTAAAGAAATGTACATCAAAACATACACATTTTCATTGTACAGACAAGAAATATACATCCAAACTTACACATTTTCATTGTGTATACAAGAAATGTACATCAAAACATACACACTTTCATTGTACACTCAAGAAATGTACATCAAAATATACACATATTCATTAAATATACAAGGAATGTACATCAAAACATACACATTTTCATTGTATATACTAGAAATGTACATCAAAACTTACACATTTTCATTGTATATACAAGAAATGTACATCAAAACTTACACATTTTCATTGTATATACAAGAAATGTGCATCAAAACATACACATTTTTATTGTATATACAAGAAATGTACATCATAACATACACACCTTCATTGTACACTCAAGAAATGTACATCAAAACATACACATTTCCATTGAATATACAAGAAATGTACCTCAAAACTTACACATTTTCATTGTATATACAAGAAATGTACATCAAAGCTGCACATTTTCATCGTAAATACAAGAAATGTACATCAAAACTTACACATTTTCATTGTATATACAAGAAATGTACATCAAAACTTACACATTTTCCTTGTGTATACAAGAAATGTACATCAAAACTTACACATTTTCATTGTATATACAAGAAATGTACATCAGAAACTTACACATTCTCATTGTATATACAAGAAATGTACATCAAAGCTTACACATTTTCATTGTATATACAAGAAATGTGCATAGAAACTTACACATTTTCATTGTATATACAAGAAATGTACATCAAAACTTACACACTTCCATTGTCTATACAAGAAATGTACATCAAAACTTACACATTTTCATTGTATATACAAGAAATGTACATCAAAACTTACACATTTTCATTGTATATACAAGATATGTACATCAAAGCTTACACATTTTCATTGTATATACAGAAATGTACATAGAAACTTACACATTTTCATTGTATATACAAGAAATGTACATCAAAACTTACACACTTTCATTGTCTATACAAGAAATGTACATCAAAACTTACACACTTTCATTGTATATACAAGAAATGTACATCAAAACTTACACATTTTCATTGTATATACAAGAAATGTACATCAAAACTTACACATTTTCATTGTATATACAAGAATTGTACAACAAAACTTACACATTTTCATTGTACACTCAAGAAATGTACATCAAAACTTACACATTTTCATTGTATATACAAGAAATGTACAACAAAACTTACACATTTTCATTGTACACTCAAGAAATGTACATCAAAGCTTACACATTTTCATTGTATATACAGAAATGTACATAGAAACTTACACATTTTCATTGTATATACAAGAAATGTACATCAAAACTTACACACTTTCATTGTCTATACAAGAAATGTACATCAAAACTTACACACTTTCATTGTATATACAAAAAATGTACATCAAAACTTACACATTTTCATTGTATATACAAGAAATGTACATCAAAACTTACACATTTTCATTGTATATACAAGAAATGTACATCAAAACTTACACATTTTCATTGTATATACAAGAAATGTACATCAAAACTTACACACTTTCATTGTATATACAAGAAATGTACATCAAAACTTACACATTTTCATTGTATATACAAGAAATGTACATCAGAAACTTACACCTTTTCATTGCATATACAAGAAATGTACATCAAAGCTTACACATTTTCATTGTATATACAAGAAATGTGCATAGAAACTTACACATTTTCATTGTATATACAAGAAATGTACATCAAAACTTACACACTTCCATTGTCTATACAAGAAATGTACATCAAAACTTACACATTTTCATTGTATATACAAGAAATGTACATCATAACTTACACACTTTCATTGTGTATACAAGAAAGGTACATCAAAACTTACACATCTTCATTGTATATACAAGAAATGTACATCAACACTTACACATTTTCATTGTATATACAAGAAATGTACATCAAAACATACACATTTTCATTGTATATACAAGAAATGTACATCAAAACTTACACATTTTCATTGTATATACAAGAAATGTACATCAAAGCCTACACACTTTCATTGTATATACAAGAAATATACATTAAAACTTACACATTTTCATTGTATATACCAGAAATGTACATGAAAACGTACACCTTTTCGTTGTACATTCAAAAAATGTACATCAAAACTTACACATTTTCATTGTATATACAAGAAATGTACATCAAAACTTACACATTTTCATTGTACATACAAGAAGTGTACATCAAAACATACACATTTTCATTGTATATACAAGAATGTACATCAAAACATACACACTTTCATTGTACACTCAAGAAATGTACATCAAAACATACACATTTTCATTGAATATACAAGAAATGTACCTCAAAACTTACACATTTTCATTGTATATACAAGAAATGTACATAGAAACTTACACATTTTCATTGTATATACAAGAAATGTACATCAAAACTTACACACTTTCATTGTCTATACAAGAAATGTACATCAAAACTTACACATTTTCAATTTATATACAAGAAATGTACATCAAAACTTACACATTTTCATTGTATATACAAGAAATGTACATCAAAACTTACACATTTTCATTGTATATACAAGAATTGTACATCAAAGCTCACACATTTTCGTTGTATATACAAGAAATGTACATGAAAACATACACATTTTCATTGTATATACCAGAAATGTACATCAAAACATACACATTTTCATTGTATATACAAGAAATGTACATCAAAACTTACACATTTTCATTGTATATACAAGAAATGTACATCTAAACATACACATTTTCATTGTACACTCAAGAAATGTACATAGAAACTTACACATTTTCATTGTATATACATGAAATGTACATCAAAACTTACACATTTTCATTGTACACTCAAGAAATGTACATCAAAACATACACATTTTCATTGTATATACAAGAAATGTACAACAAAACTTACACATTTTCATTGTACACTCAAGAAATGTACATCAAAACATACACATTTTCATTGTATATACAAGAAATGTACAACAAAACTTACACATTTTCATTGTACACTCAAGAAATGTACATCAAAACATACACATTTTCATTGTATATACAAGAAATGTACAACAAAACTTACACATTTTCATTGTACACTCAAGAAATGTACATCAAAGCTTACACATTTTCATTGTGTATACAAGGAATGTACATCAAAACATGCACATTTTCATTGTATATACAAGAAATGTACATCAAAACTACACATTTTCGTTGTACACTAAAGAAATGTACATCAAAACATACACATTTTCTTTGTACATACAAGAAATGTACATCAAAAACTTATACATTTTCATTGTATATGCAAGAAATGTACATCAAAACTTACACATTTTCATTGTACATACAAGAAATGTACATCAAAACTTACACATGTTCATTGTATATTCAACAGATTTACATCAAAACATACACACTTTCATTGTACACTCAAGAAATGTACATCAAAACATACACATTTTCATTGCATATACAAGAAATGTACATAAAAACTTACACATTTTCATTGTATATACAAAAAATGTACTTCAAAAACTTACACATTTTCATTGTACACTCAAGAAATGTACATCAAAACATACACATTTTCATTGTATATACAAGGAATGTACATCAAAACATACACATTTTCATTGTGTATACAAGAAATGTACATCAAAACTTACCCATTTTCATTGTATATACTAGAAATGTACATCAAAACTTACACATCTTCATTGTATATACAAGAAGTGTACATCAAAACTTACTCATTTTCATTGTATATACAAGAAATGTACATCAAAACTTACACACTTTCATTGTCTATACAAGAAATGTACATCAAAACTTACACATTTTCAATTTATATACAAGAAATGTACATCAAAACTTACACATTTTCATTGTATATACAAGAAATGTACATCAAAACTTACACATTTTCATTGTATATACAAGAATTGTACATCAAAGCTCACACATTTTCGTTGTATATACAAGAAATGTACATGAAAACATACACATTTTCATTGTATATACCAGAAATGTACATCAAAACATACACATTTTCATTGTATATACAAGAAATGTACATCAAAACTTACACATTTTCATTGTATATACAAGAAATGTACATCTAAACATACACATTTTCATTGTACACTCAAGAAATGTACATAGAAACTTACACATTTTCATTGTATATACATGAAATGTACATCAAAACTTACACATTTTCATTGTACACTCAAGAAATGTACATCAAAACTTACACATTTTCATTGTATATACAAGGAATGTACATCAAAACATGCACATTTTCATTGTATATACAAGAAATGTACATCAAAGCTTATACATTTTCATTGTACACTCAAGAAATGTACATCAAAACTACACATTTTCGTTGTACACTAAAGAAATGTACATCAAAACATACACATTTTCATTGTACAGACAAGAAATATACATCCAAACTTACACATTTTCATTGTATATACAAGAAATGTACATCAAAACTTACACATTTTCATTGTGTATACAAGAAATGTACATCAAAACTTACACATTTTCATTGTACACTCAAGAAATGTACATAGAAAGTTACACATTTTCATTGTATATACAAGAAATGTACATCAAATCTTACACACTTTAATTGTATATACAAGAAATGTACAACAAAACTTACACATTTTCATTCTATATACAAGAAATGTACATCTAAACTTACACATTTTCATTGTACACTCAAGTAATGTACATAGAAGCTTACACATTTTCATTGGATATACATGAAATGTACATCAAAACTTACACATTTTCATTGTATATACAAGAAATGTACATCAAAACTACACATTTTCATTGTACACTCAAGAAATGTACATCAAAACATACACATTTTCATTGTATATACAAGAAATGTACAACAAAACTTACACATTTTCATTGTACACTCAAGAAATGTACATCAAAGCTTACACATTTTCGTTGTACACTAAAGAAATGTACATCAAAACATACACATTTTCATTGTACAGACAAGAAATATACATCCAAACTTACACATTTTCATTGGATATACATGAAATGTACATCAAAACTTACACATTTTCATTGTATATACAAGAAATGTACATCAAAACTACACATTTTCATTGTACACTCAAGAAATGTACATCAAAACATACACATTTTCATTGTATATACAAGAAATGTACATCAAAACATACACATTTTCATTTTATATACTAGAAATGTACATCAAAACTTACACATTTTCATTGTATATACATGAAATGTACATCAAAACTTACACACTTTCATTGTATATACAAGAAATGTACATCAAAACATACAAACTTTCATTGTACACTCAAGAAATGTACATCAAAACAAACACATTTTCATTGTATATACAAGGAATGTACATCAAAACATACACATTTTCATTGTATATACTAGAAATGTACATCAAAACTTACACATTTTCATTGTATATACAACAAATGTACATCAAAACTTACACATTTTCATTGTATATACAAGAAATGTACATCAAAACATACACATTTTCATTGTGTATACAAGAATGTACATCAAAACATACACACTTTCATTGTACACTCAAGAAATGTACATCAAAACATACACATTTTCATTGAATATACAAGAAATGTACAACAAAACTTACACATTTTCATTGTATATACAAGAAATGTACATCAAAGCTGCACATTTTCATCGTAAATACAAGAAATGTACATCAAAACTTACACATTTTCATTGTATATACAAGAAATCTACATCAGAAACTTACACATCTTCATTGTATATACAAGAAATGTACATCAATACTTACACATTTTCATTGTATATACAAGAAATGTACATAGAAACTTACACATTTTCATTGTATATACAAGAAATGTACATCAAAACTTACACACTTTCATTGTATATACAAGAAATGTACATCAAAACATACACACTTTCATTGTACACTCAAGAAATGTACATCAAAACAAACACATTTTCATTGTATATACAAGGAATGTACATCAAAACATACACATTTTCATTGCATATACTAGAAATGTACATCAAAACTTACACATTTTCATTGTATATACAACAAATGTACATCAAAACTTACACATTTTCATTGTATATACAAGAAATGTGCATCAAAACACACACATTTTCACTGTATATACAAAAAATGTACATCAAAACATACACACTTTCATTGTACACTCAAGAAATGTACATCGAAACATACACATTTTCATTGAATATACAAGAAATGTACCTCAAAACTTACACATTTTCATTGTATATACAAGAAATGTACATCAAAGCTTACACATTTTCATTGTACATACAAGAAATCTACATCAAAACTTACACAGGTTCACTGTATATTCAAGAAATGTACATCAAAACTACACATTTTCATTGTATATACTAGAAACGTACATCAAAACTTACACATTTTCAGTGTATATACAAGAAATGTACATCAAAACATACACATTTTCATTGTATATACAAGAAATGTATATCAAAACTTACACATTTTCATTGTATATACAAGGAATGTACATCAAAACATACACATTTTCATTGTATATACAAAGAATGTACATCAATACTCACACATTTTCATTGCATATACAAGAAATGTACATCAAAACTTACACATTTTCATCTTATATACAAGAAATGTACATCTAAATATACACATTTTCATTGTACACTCAAGAAATGTAGATAGAAACTTACACATTTTCATTGCATATACAAGAAATGTACATCAAAACTTACACACTTTCATTGTCTATACAAGACATGTACATCAAAACTTACACATTTTCATTGTATATACAAGAAATGTACATCAAAACTTACACATTTTCATTGTATATACAAGAAATGTACATCAAAACTTACACATTTTCATTAAACACTTAAAAAATGTACATAGAAACTTACACATTTTCATTGTATATACAAGAAATGTACATCAAAACTTACACATTTTCATTGTATATACAAGAAATGTACATCTAAACATACACATTTTCATTGTACACTAAAGAAATGTACATCTAAACATACACATTTTCATTGTACACTCAAGAAATGTACATAGAAACTTACACATTTTCATTGTATATACAAGAAATGTACATCAAAACTTACACATTTTCATTGTATATACAAGAAATGTACATCAAAACTTACACATTTTCATTGTACACTCAAGAAATGTACATCAAAACATACACATTTTCATTGTATATACAAGAAATGTACAACAAAACTTACACATTTTCATTGTACACTCAAGAAATGTACATCAAAACATACACATTTTCATTGTATATACAAGAAATGTACAACAAAACTTACACATTTTCATTGTACACTCAAGAAATGTACATCAAAACATACACATTTTCATTGTATATACAAGAAATGTACAACAAAACTTACACATTTTCATTGTACACTCAAGAAATGTACATCAAAACTTACACATTTTCATTGTGTATACAAGGAATGTACATCAAAACATGCACATTTTCATTGTATATACAAGAAATGTACATCAAAACTACACATTTTCGTTGTACACTAAAGAAATGTACATCAAAACATACACATTTTCTTTGTACATACAAGAAATGTACATCAAAAACTTATACATTTTCATTGTATATGCAAGAAATGTACATCAAAACTTACACATTTTCATTGCACATACAAGAAATGTACATCAAAACTTACACATGTTCATTGTATATTCAACAGATTTACATCAAAACATACACACTTTCATTGTACACTCAAGAAATGTACCTCAAAACATACACATTTTCATTGCATATACAAGAAATGTACATAAAAACTTACACATTTTCATTGTATATACAAAAAATGTACTTCAAAAACTTACACATTTTCATTGTACACTCAAGAAATGTACATCAAAACATACACATTTTCATTGTATATACAAGGAATGTACATCAAAACATACACATTTTCATTGTGTATACAAGAAATGTACATCAAAACTTACCCATTTTCATTGTATATACTAGAAATGTACATCAAAACTTACACATCTTCATTGTATATACAAGAAGTGTACATCAAAACTTACTCATTTTCATTGTATATACAAGAAATGTACATCAAAACATACACATTTTCATTGTATATACAAGAAATGTACATCAAAGCATACACACTTTCATTGTACACTCAAGAAATGTACATCAAAACAAACACATTTTCATTGTATATACAAAGAATGTACATCAAAACATACACATTTTCATTTTATATACTAGAAATGTACATCAAAACTTACACATTTTCATTGTATATACAAGAAATGTACATCAAAACTTACACATTTTCATTGTATATACAAGAAATGTACATCTAAACATACACATTTTCATTGTACACTCAAGAAATGTACATAGAAACTTACACATTTTCATTGTATATACATGAAATGTACATCAAAACTTACACACTTTCATTGTCTATAAAAGAAATGTACATCAAAACTTACACATTTTCATTGTATATACAAGAATTGTACATCAAAGCTCACACATTTTCGTTGTATATACAAGAAATGTACATGAAAACATACACATTTCCATTGTATATACAAGAAATGTACATCAAAACTTACACGTTTTCATTGTACATACAAGAAATGTACATCAAAACTTACACATTTTCATTGTACATAGAAGAAATGCACATCAAAACTTACACATTTTCATTGTATATACAAGAATTGTACATAACGGCTTACATATTTTCATTGTATATACAAGAAATGTACATCAGAATCTTACACATTTTCATTGTATATACAAGAATTGTACATCAAAGCTCACACATTTTCATTGTATATACAAGAAATGTACATGAAAACATACACATCTTCATTGTATATACAAGAAATGTACATCAAAACTTACACGTTTTCATTGTACATACAAGAAATGTACATCAAAACTTACACATTTTCATTGTATATACAACAAATGTA
The DNA here is from genome assembly GCA_030765045.1 of Tenodera sinensis. Taxonomy (NCBI): domain Eukaryota; kingdom Metazoa; phylum Arthropoda; class Insecta; order Mantodea; family Mantidae; genus Tenodera; species Tenodera sinensis. The sequence goes on along the minus strand of CM060966.1, from coordinate 63,075,584 downwards.
CATCAAAACTTACACACTTTCCTTGTGTATACAAGAAATGTACATTAAAACTTACATATTTTCGTTGTATATACAAGAAATGTACATCAGAAACTTACACATTTTCATTGCATATACAAGAAATGTACATCAAAGCTTACACATTTTCATTGTATATACAAGAAATGTGCATAGAAACTTACACATTTTCATTGTATATACAAGAAATGTACATCAAAACTTACACACTTCCATTGTCTATACAAGAAATGTACATCAAAACTTACACATTTTCATTGTATATACAAGAAATGTACATCAAAACTTACACATTTTCATTGTATATACAAGAAATGTACATCAAAGCTTACACATTTTCATTGTATATACAGAAATGTACATAGAAACTTACACATTTTCATTGTATATACAAGAAATGTACATCAAAACTTACACACTTTCATTGTCTATACAAGAAATGTACATCAAAACTTACACACTTTCATTGTATATACAAGAAATGTACATCAAAACTTACACATTTTCATTGTACACTCAAGAAATGTACATCAAAACTACACATTTTCGTTGTACACTAAAGAAATGTACATCAAAACATACACATTTTCATTGTACAGACAAGAAATATACATCCAAACTTACACATTTTCATTGTGTATACAAGAAATGTACATCAAAACATACACACTTTCATTGTACACTCAAGAAATGTACATCAAAATATACACATATTCATTATATATACAAGGAATGTACATCAAAACATACACATTTTCATTGTATATACTAGAAATGTACATCAAAACTTACACATTTTCATTGTATATACAAGAAATGTACATCAAAACTTACACATTTTCATTGTATATACAAGAAATGTGCATCAAAACATACACATTTTCATTGTATATACAAGAAATGTACATCATAACATACACACCTTCATTGTACACTCAAGAAATGTACATCAAAACATACACATTTCCATTGAATATACAAGAAATGTACCTCAAAACTTACACATTTTCATTGTATATACAAGAAATGTACATCAAAGCTGCACATTTTCATCGTAAATACAAGAAATGTACATCAAAACTTACACATTTTCATTGTATATACAAGAAATGTACATCAAAACTTACACATTTTCCTTGTGTATACAAGAAATGTACATCAAAACTTACACATTTTCATTGTATATACAAGAAATGTACATCAGAAACTTACACATTTTCATTGTATATACAAGAAATGTACATCAAAGCTTACACATTTTCATTGTATATACAAGAAATGTGCATAGAAACTTACACATTTTCATTGTATATACAAGAAATGTACATCAAAACTTACACACTTCCATTGTCTATACAAGAAATGTACATCAAAACTTACACATTTTCATTGTATATACAAGAAATGTACATCAAAACCTACACATTTTCATTGTATATACAAGAAATGTACATCAAAGCTTACACATTTTCATTGTATATACAGAAATGTACATAGAAACTTACACATTTTCATTGTATATACAAGAAACGTACATCAAAACTTACACACTTTCATTGTCTATACAAGAAATGTACATCAAAACTTACACACTTTCATTGTATATACAAGAAATGTACATCAAAACTTACACATTTTCATTGTATATACAAGAAATGTACATCAAAACTTACACATTTTCATTGTATATACAAGAATTGTACAACAAAACTTACACATTTTCATTGTACACTCAAGAAATGTACATCAAAACTTACACATTTTCATTGTATATACAAGAAATGTACAACAAAACTTACACATTTTCATTGTACACTCAAGAAATGTACATCAAAACATACACATTTTCATTGTATATACAAGAAATGTACAACAAAACTTACACATTTTCATAGTACACTCAAGAAATGTACATCAAAACATACATATTTTCATTGTATATACAAGAAATGTGCATCAAAACTTACACATTTTCATTGTATATACAAGAAATGTACAACAAAACTTACACATTTTCCTTGTACACTCAAGAAATGTACATCAAAACATACACATTTTCATTGTATATACAAGAAATGTACAACAAAACTTACACATTTTCATTGTACACTCAAGAAATGTACATCAAAACATACACATTTTCATTGTATATACAAGAAATGTACAACAAAACTTACACATTTTCATTGTACACTCAAGAAATGTACATCAAAACATACACATTTTCATTGTATATACAAGAAATGTACAACAAAACTTACACATTTTCATTGTACACTCAAGAAATGTACATCAAAACATACACATTTTCATTGTATATACAAGAAATGTACAACAAAACTTACACATTTTCATTGTACACTCAAGAAATGTACATCAAAACTTACACATTTTCATTGTGTATACAAGGAATGTACATCAAAACATGCACATTGTCATTGTATATACAAGAAATGTACATCAAAACCACACATTTTCGTTGTACACTAAAGAAATGTACATCAAAACATACACATTTTCTTTGTACATACAAGAAATGTACATCAAAAACTTATACATTTTCATTGTATATGCAAGAAATGTACATCAAAACTTACACATTTTCATTGTACATACAAGAAATGTACATCAAAACTTACACATGTTCATTGTATATTCAACAGATTTACATCAAAACATACACACTTTCATTGTACACTCAAGAAATGTACATCAAAACATACACATTTTCATTGCATATACAAGAAATGTACATAAAAACTTACACATTTTCATTGTATATACAAAAAATGTACTTCAAAAACTTACACATTTTCATTGTACACTCAAGAAATGTACATCAAAACATACACATTTTCATTGTATATACAAGGAATGTACATCAAAACATACACATTTTCATTGTGTATACAAGAAATGTACATCAAAACTTACCCATTTTCATTGTATATACTAGAAATGTACATCAAAACTTACACATCTTTATTGTATATACAAGAAGTGTACATCAAAACTTACTCATTTTCATTGTATATACAAGAAATGTACATCAAAACATACACATTTTCATTGTATATACAAGAAATGTACATCAAAGCATACACACTTTCATTGTACACTCAAGAAATGTACATCAAAACAAACACATTTTCATTGTATATACAAAGAATGTACATCAAAACATACACATTTTCATTTTATATACTAGAAATGTACATCAAAACTTACACATTTTCATTGTATATACATGAAATGTACATCAAAACTTACACACTTTCATTGTATATACAAGAAATGTACATCAAAACATACACACTTTCATTGTACACTCAAGAAATGTACATCAAAACAAACACATTTTCATTGTATATACAAGGAATGTACATCAAAACATACACATTTTCATTGTATATACTAGAAATGTACATCAAAACTTACACATTTTCATTGTATATACAACAAATGTACATCAAAACTTACACATTTTCATTGTATATACAAGAAATGTACATCAAAACATACACATTTTCATTGTGTATACAAGAATGTACATCAAAACATACACACTTTCATTGTACACTCAAGAAATGTACATCAAAACATACACATTTTCATTGAATATACAAGAAATGTACAACAAAACTTACACATTTTCATTGTATATACAAGAAATGTACATCAAAGCTGCACATTTTCATCGTAAATACAAGAAATGTACATCAAAACTTACACATTTTCATTGTATATACAAGAAATCTACATCAGAAACTTACACATCTTCATTGTATATACAAGAAATGTACATCAATACTTACACATTTTCATTGTATATACAAGAAATGTACATAGAAACTTACACATTTTCATTGTATATACAAGAAATGTACATCAAAACTTACACACTTTCATTGTATATACAAGAAATGTACATCAAAACATACACACTTTCATTGTACACTCAAGAAATGTACATCAAAACAAACACATTTTCATTGTATATACAAGGAATGTACATCAAAACATACACATTTTAATTGTAAATACTAGAAATGTACATCAAAACTTACACATTTTCATTGTATATACAACAAATGTACATCAAAACTTACACATTTTCATTGTATATACAAGAAATGTGCATCAAAACACACACATTTTCACTGTATATACAAAAAATGTACATCAAAACATACACACTTTCATTGTACACTCAAGAAATGTACATCGAAACATACACATTTTCATTGAATATACAAGAAATGTACCTCAAAACTTACACATTTTCATTGTATATACAAGAAATGTACATCAAAGCTTACACATTTTCATTGTACATACAAGAAATCTACATCAAAACTTACACAGGTTCACTGTATATTCAAGAAATGTACATCAAAACTACACATTTTCATTGTATATACTAGAAACGTACATCAAAACTTACACATTTTCCGTGTATATACAAGAAATGTACATCAAAACATACACATTTTCATTGTATATACAAGAAATGTATATCAAAACTTACACATTTTCATTGTATATACAAGGAATGTACATCAAAACATACACATTTTCATTGTATATACAAAGAATGTACATCAATACTCACACATTTTCATTGCATATACAAGAAATGTACATCAAAACTTACACATTTTCATCTTATATACAAGAAATGTACATCTAAATATACACATTTTCATTGTACACTCAAGAAATGTAGATAGAAACTTACACATTTTCATTGCATATACAAGAAATGTACATCAAAACTTACACACTTTCATTGTCTATACAAGACATGTACATCAAAACTTACACATTTTCATTGTATATACAAGAAATGTACATCAAAACTTACACATTTTCATTGTATATACAAGAAATGTACATCAAAACTTACACATTTTCATTGTACACTTAAGAAATGTACATAGAAACTTACACATTTTCATTGTATATACAAGAAATGTACATCAAAACTTACACATTTTCATTGTATATACAAGAAATGTACATCTAAACATACACATTTTCATTGTACACTAAAGAAATGTACATCTAAACATACACATTTTCATTGTACACTCAAGAAATGTACATAGAAACTTACACATTTTCATTGTATATACAAGAAATGTACATCAAAACTTACACATTTTCATTGTACACTCAAGAAATGTACATCAAAACATACACATTTTCATTGTATATACAAGAAATGTACAACAAAACTTACACATTTTCATTGTACACTCAAGAAATGTACATCAAAACATACACATTTTCATTGTATATACAAGAAATGTACAACAAAACTTACACATTTTCATTGTACACTCAAGAAATGTACATCAAAACATACACATTTTCATTGTATATACAAGAAATGTAAAACAAAACTTACACATTTTCATTGTACACTCAAGAAATGTACATCAAAACTTACACATTTTCATTGTGTATACAAGGAATGTACATCAAAACATGCACATTTTCATTGTATATACAAGAAATGTACATCAAAACTACACATTTTCGTTGTACACTAAAGAAATGTACATCAAAACATACACATTTTCTTTGTACATACAAGAAATGTACATCAAAAACTTATACATTTTCATTGTATATGCAAGAAATGTACATCAAAACTTACACATTTTCATTGTACATACAAGAAATGTACATCAAAACTTACACATGTTCATTGTATATTCAACAGATTTACATCAAAACATACACACTTTCAGTGTACACTCAAGAAATGTACATCAAAACATACACATTTTCATTGCATATACAAGAAATGTACATAAAAACTTACACATTTTCATTGTATATACAAAAAATGTACTTCAAAAACTTACACATTTTCATTGTACACTCAAGAAATGTACATCAAAACATACACATTTTCATTGTATATACAAGGAATGTACATCAAAACATACACATTTTCATTGTGTATACAAGAAATGTACATCAAAACTTCCCCATTTTCATTGTATATACTAGAAATGTACATCAAAACTTACACATCTTCATTGTATATACAAGAAGTGTACATCAAAACTTACTCATTTTCATTGTATATACAAGAAATGTACATCAAAACATACACATTTTCATTGTATATACAAGAAATGTACATCAAAGCATACACACTTTCATTGTACACTCAAGAAATGTACATCAAAACAAACACATTTTCATTGTATATACAAAGAATGTACATCAAAACATACACATTTTCATTTTATATACTAGAAATGTACATCAAAACTTACACATTTTCATTGTATATACATGAAATGTACATCAAAACTTACACACTTTCATTGTATATACAAGAAATGTACATCAAAACATACACACTTTCATTGTACACTCAAGAAATGTACATCAAAACAAACACATTTTCATTGTATATACAAGGAATGTACATCAAAACATACACATTTTCATTGTATATACTAGAAATGTACATCAAAACTTACACATTTTCATTGTATATACAACAAATGTACATCAAAACTTACACATTTTCATTGTATATACAAGAAATGTACATCAAAACATACACATTTTCATTGTGTATACAAGAATGTACATCAAAACATACACACTTTCATTGTACACTCAAGAAATGTACATCAAAACATACACATTTTCATTGAATATACAAGAAATGTACAACAAAACTTACACATTTTCATTGTATATACAAGAAATGTACATCAAAGCTGCACATTTTCATCGTAAATACAAGAAATGTACATCAAAACTTACACATTTTCATTGTATATACAAGAAATCTACATCAGAAACTTACACATCTTCATTGTATATACAAGAAATGTACATCAATACTTACACATTTTCATTGTATATACAAGAAATGTACATAGAAACTTACACATTTTCATTGTATATACAAGAAATGTACATCAGAACTTACACACTTTCATTGTATATACAAGAAATGTACATCAAAACATACACACTTTCCTTGTACACTCAAGAAATGTACATCAAAACAAACACATTTTCATTGTATATACAAGGAATGTACATCAAAACATACACATTTTCATTGTATATACTAGAAATGTACATCAAAACTTACACATTTTCATTGTATATACAACAAATGTACATCAAAACTTACACATTTTCATTGTATATACAAGAAATGTGCATCAAAACACACACATTTTCACTGTATATACAAAAAATGTACATCAAAACATACACACTTTCATTGTACACTCAAGAAATGTACATTGAAACATACACATTTTCATTGAATATACAAGAAATGTACCTCAAAACTTACACATTTTCATTGTATATACAAGAAATGTACATCAAAGCTTACACATTTTCATTGTACATACAAGAAATCTACATCAAAACTTACACAGGTTCACTGTATATTCAAGAAATGTACATCAAAACTACACATTTTCATTGTATATACTAGAAACGTACATCAAAACTTACACATTTTCAGTGTATATACAAGAAATGTACATCAAAACATACACATTTTCATTGTATATACAAGAAATGTATATCAAAACTTACACATTTTCATTGTATATACAAGGAATGTACATCAAAACATACACATTTTCATTGTATATACAAAGAATGTACATCAATACTCACACATTTTCATTGCATATACAAGAAATGTACATCAAAACTTACACATTTTCATCTTATATACAAGAAATGTACATCTAAATATACACATTTTCATTGTACACTCAAGAAATGTAGATAGAAACTTACACATTTTCATTGCATATACAAGAAATGTACATCAAAACTTACACACTTTCATTGTCTATACAAGACATGTACATCAAAACTTACACATTTTCATTGTATATACAAGAAATGTACATCAAAACTTACACATTTTCATTGTATATACAAGAAATGTACATCAAAACTTACACATTTTCATTGTACACTTAAGAAATGTACATAGAAACTTACACATTTTCATTGTATATACAAGAAATGTACATCAAAACTTACACATTTTCATTGTATATACAAGAAATGTACATCTAAACATACACATTTTCATTGTACACTAAAGAAATGTACATCTAAACATACACATTTTCATTGTACACTCAAGAAATGTACATAGAAACTTACACATTTTCATTGTATATACACGAAATGTAGATCAAAACTTACACACTTTCATTGTGTATACAAGAAAGGTACATCAAAACTTACACATCTTCATTGTATATACAAGAAATGTACATCAACACTTACACATTTTCATTGTATATACAAGAAATGTACATCAAAACATACACATTTTCATTGTGCACTCAAGAAATGTACATCAAAACTTACACATTTTCATTGTATATACAAGAAATGTACATCAAAGCATACACACTTTCATTGTATATACAAGAAATGTACATTAAAACTTACACATTTTCATTGTATATACAGAAATGTACATAGAAACTTACACATTTTCATTGTATATACAAGAAATGTACATCAAAACTTACACATTTTCATTGTATATACAAGAAATGTACATCAAAACTTACACATTTTCATTGTACATACAAGAAGTGTACATCAAAACATACACATTTTCATTGTGTATACAAGAATGTACATCAAAACATACACACTTTCATTGTACACTCAAGAAATGTACATCAAAACATACACATTTTCATTGAATATACAAGAAATGTACCTCAAAACTTACACATTTTCATTGTATATACAAGAAATGTACATCAAAGCTGCACATTTTCATCGTAAATACAAGAAATGTACATCAAAACTTACACATTTTCATTGTATATACAAGAAATCTACATCAGAAACTTACACATTTTCATTGTATATACAAGAAATGTTCATCAATACTTACACTTTTTCATTGTCTATACAAGAAATGTACATCAAAACTTACACATTTTCAATTTATATACAAGAAATGTACATCAAAACTTACACATTTTCATTGTATATACAAGAAATGTACATCAAAACTTACACATTTTCATTGTATATACAAGAATTGTACATCAAAGCTCACACATTTTCATTGTATATACAAGAAATGTATATGAAAACATACACATTTTCATTGTATATACAAGAAATGTACATCAAAACATACACATTTTCATTGTATATACAAGAAATGTACATCAAAACTTACACATTTTCATTGTATATACAAGAAATGTACATCTAAACATACACATTTTCATTGTGCACTCAAGAAATGTACATAGAAACTTATACATTTTCATTGTATATACATGAAATGTACATCAAAACTTACACATTTTCATTGTACACTCAAGAAATGTACATCAAAACTTACACATTTTCATTGTATATACAAGGAATGTACATCAAAACATGCACATTTTCATTGTATATACAAGAAATGTACATCAAAGCTTACACATTTTCATTGTACACTCAAGAAATGTACATCAAAACTACACATTTTCGTTGTACACTAAAGAAATGTACATCAAAACATACACATTTTCATTGTACAGACAAGAAATATACATCCAAACTTACACATTTTCATTGTATATACAAGAAATGTACATCAAAACTTACACATTTTCATTGTGTATACAAGAAATGTACACCAAAACTTACACATTTTCATTGTACACTCAAGAAATGTACATAGAAACTTACACACTTTAATTGTATATACAAGAAATGTACATCAAAACTTACACATTTTCATTCTATATACAAGAAATGTACATCTAAACTTACACATTTTCATTGTACACTCAAGAAATGTACATAGAAGCTTACACATTTTCATTGTATATACATGAAATGTACATCAAAACTTACACACTTTCATTGTCTATACAGGAAATGTACATCAAAACATACACATTTTCATTGCATATACAAGAAATGTACATCAAAACTTACACATTTTCATTGTATATACTAGAAATGTACATCTAAACATTCACATTTTCATTGTACACTCAAGAAATGTACATAGAAACTTACACATTTTCATTGTATATACATGAAATGTACATCAAAACTTACACATTTTCATTGTACGCTCAAGAAATGTACATCAAAACTTACACATTTTCATTGTATATACAAGGAATGTACATCAAAACATGCACATTTTCATTGTATATACAAGAAATGTACATAGAAACTTACACATTTTCATTGTATATACATGAAATGTACATCAAAACTTACACACTTTCATTGTCTATACAAGAAATGTACATCAAAACTTACACACTTTCATTGTATATACAAGAAATGCACATCAAAACTTACACATTTTCATTGTATATACAAGAAATGTACATCTAAACATACACATTTTCATTGTACACTCAAGAAATGTACATAGAAACTTACACATTTTCATTGTATATACATGAAATGTACATCAAAACTTACACACTTTCATTGTCTATAAAAGAAATGTACATCAAAACTTACACATTTCCATTGTATATACAAGAATTGTACATCAAAGCTCACACATTTTCATTGTATATACAAGAAATGTATATGAAAACATACACATTTCCATTGTATATACAAGAAATGTACATCAAAACTTACACGTTTTCATTGTACATACAAGAAATGTACATCAAAACTTACACATTTTCATTGTACATAGAAGAAATGTACATCAAAACTTACACATTTTCATTGTATATACAAGAATTGTACATAAAGGCTTACATATTTTCATTGTATATACAAGAACTGTACATCAGAAACTTACACATTTTCATTGTATATACAAGAATTGTACATCAAAGCTCACACATTTTCATTGTATATACAAGAAATGTACATGAAAACATACACATTTTCATTGTATATACAAGAAATGTACATCAAAACTTAGGCGTTTTCATTGTACATACAAGAAATTTACATCAAAACTTACACATTTTCATTGTATATACAACAAATGTACATCAAAACTTACACACTTTCCTTGTGTATACAATAAATGTACATCAAAACTTACATATTTTCATTGTATATACAAGAAATGTACATCAGAAACTTACACATTTTCATTGTATATACAAGAAATGTACATCAAAGCTTACACATTTTCATTGTATATACAAGAAATGTGCATAGAAACTTACACATTTTCATTGTATATACAAGAAATGTACATCAAAACTTACACACTTCCATTGTCTATACAAGAAATGTACATCAAAACTTACACATTTTCATTGTATATACAAGAAATGTACATCAAAACTTACACATTTTCATTGTATATACAAGAAATGTACATCAAAGCTTACACATTTTCATTGTATATACAGAAATGTACATAGAAACTTACACATTTTCATTGTATATACAAGAAATGTACATCAAAACTTACACATTTATTGTCTATACAAGAAATGTACATCAAAACTTACACACTTTCATTGTATATACAAGAAATGTACATCAAAACTTACACATTTTCATTGTATATATAAGAAATGTACATCAAAACTTACACATTTTCATTGTATATACAAGAATTGTACTTCAAAGCTCACACATTTTCATTGTATATACAAGAAATGTACATCAAAACTACACATTTTCATTGTATATACAAGAAATGTACATCAAAACATACACATTTTCATTCTATATAAAAGAAATGTACAACAAAACTTACACATTTTCATTGTATATACAAGAAATGTACATCAAAACTTACACAGTTTCATTGTATATACAAGAAATGTACATCAAAGCTTACACATTTTCATTGTATATACAGATATGTACATAGAAACTTACACATTTTCATTGTATATACAAGAAATGTACATCAAAACTTACACACTTTCATTGTCTATACAAGAAATGTACATCAAAACTTACACATTTTCATTGTATATACAAGAATTGTACTTCAAAGCTCACACATTTTCATTGTATATACAAGAAATGTACATCAAAACTACACATTTTCATTGTATATACAAGAAATGTACATCAAAACATACACATTTTCATTCTATATAAAAGAAATGTACAACAAAACTTACACATTTTCAATGTACACTCAAGAAATGTACATCAAAACTTACACATTTTCATTGTATATACAAGAAATGTACAACAAAACTTACATATTTTCATTGTACACTCAAGAAATGTACTTCAAAACATACACATTTTCATTGTATATACAAGAAATGTACAACAAAACTTACACATTTTCATTGTACACTCAAGAAATGTACATCAAAACATACATATTTTCATTGTATATACAAGAAATGTAGAACAAAACTTACACATTTTCGTTGTACACTAAAGAAATGTACATCAAAACTTACACATTTTCATTGTATATACAAGAAATGTACAACAAAACTTACACATTTTCATTGTACACTCAAGAAATGTACATCAAAACATACACATTTTCATTGTATATACAAGAAATGTACAACAAAACTTACACATTTTCATTGTACACTCAAGAAATGTACATCAAAACATACACATTTTCATTGTATATACAAGAAATGTACAACAAAACTTACACATTTTCATTGTACACTCAAGAAATGTACATCAAAACATACACATTTTCATTGTACACTCAAGAAATGTACATTAAAACATACACATTTTCATTGTATATACAAGAAATGTACAACAAAACTTACACATTTTCATTGTACACTCAAGAAATGTACATCAAAACTTACACATTTTCATTGTGTATACTAGGAATGTACATCAAAACTTACACATTTTCATTGTACACTCAAGAAATGTACATCAAAACTACACATTTTCGTTGTACACTAAAGAAATGTACATCAAAACATACACATTTTCATTGTACAGACAAGAAATATACATCCAAACTTACACATTTTCATTGTGTATACAAGAAATGTACATCAAAACCTACACATTTTCATTGTACACTCAAGAAATGTACATAGAAACTTACACATTTTCATTGTATATACAAGAAGTGTACATCAAATCTTACACACTTTCATTGTATATACAAGAAATGTACATCAAAACGTACACATTTTCATTGTATATACAAGAAATGTACATCTAAACATACACATTTTCATTGAACACTCAAGAAATGTACATAGAAACTTACACATTTTCATTGTATATACATGAAATGTACATCAAAACTTACACACTTTCATTGTCTATACAAGAAATGTACATCAAAACTTACACATTTTCATTGTATATACAAGAAATGTGCATCAAAACTTTCACATTTTCATTGTATATACAAGACATGTACATCAAAACTTACACATTTTCATTGTATATACAAGAATTGTACATCAAAGCTCACACATTTTCATTGTATATACAAGAAATGTACATGAAAACATACACATTTTCATTGTATATACAAGAAATGTACATCAAAACTTACACGTTTTCATTGTACATACAAGAAATGTACATCAAAACTTACACATTTTCATTGTATATACAAGAATTGTACATCAAAGCTTACATATTTTCATTGTACATTAAAGAAATGTACATCAAAACTACAAATTTTCATTGTATATACAAGAAAAGTACTTCAAAACATACACATTTTCATTGAATATACAAGAAATGTACATCAAAACTTACACACTTTCATTGTATATACAAGAAATGTACATCAAAACATACACACTTTCGTTGTACACTCAAGAAATTTACATCAAAACTTACACATTTTCATTGTATATACAAGAAATGTGCATCAAAACATACACATTTTCATTGTATATACAAGAAATGTACATCAAAACATACACACTTTCATTGTACACTCAAGAAATGTACATCAAAACATACGCATTTTCATTGAATATACGAGAAATGTACCTCAAAACTTACACATTTTCATTGTATATACAAGAAATGTACATCAAAACATACACATTTTCATTGTATATACAAGAAATGTACATCAAAACATACACACTTTCATTGTACACTCAAGAAATGTACATCAAAACATACGCATTTTCATTGAATATACGAGAAATGTACCTCAAAACTTACACATTTTCATTGTATATACAAGAAATGTACATCAAAGCTGCACATTTTCATCGTAAATACAAGAAATGTACATCAAAACTTACACATTTTCATTGTATATACAAGAAATGTACATCAAAACTTACACATTTTCCTTGTGTATACAAGAAATGTACATCAAAACTTACACATTTTCATTGTATATACAAGAAATGTACATCAGAAACTTACACAGTTTCATTGTATATACAAGAAATGTACATCAAAGCTTACACATTTTGATTGTATATACAAGAAATGTGCATAGAAACTTACAAATTTTCATTATATATACAAGAAATGTACATCAAAACTTACACACTTTCATTGTCTATACCAGAAATGTACATCAAAACTTACACATTTTCATTGTATATACAAGAAATGTACATCAAAACTTACACATTTTCATTGTATATACAAGAAATGTACATCAAAGCTTACACATTTTCATTGTATATACAAGAAATGTACATAGAAACTTACACATTTTCAATGTATATACAAGAAATGTACATCAAACCTTACACACTTTCATTGTCTATACAAGAAATGTACATCAAAACTTACACATTTTCATTGTATATACAAGAAATGTACATCAAAACTTACACATTTTCATTGTATATACAAGAAATGTACAACAAAACTTACACATTTTCATTGTATATACAAGAATTGTACTTCAAGGCTCACACATTTTCATTGTATATACAAGAAATGTACATCAAAACTACACATTTTCATTGTATATACAAGAAATGTACATCAAAACATACACATTTTCATTGTATATACAAGAAATGTACAACAAAACTTACACATTTTCATTGTACACTCAAGAAATGTACATCAAAACTTACACATTTTCATTGTATATACAAGAAATGTACAACAAAACTTACACATTTTCATTGTACACTCAAGAAATGTACATCAAAACATACACATTTTCAGTGTATATACAAGAAATGTACAACAAAACTTCCACATTTTCGTTGTACACTAAAGAAATGTACATCAAAACATACACATTTTCATTGTATATACAAGAAATATACATAAAAACATACACATTTTCATTGTATATACAACAAATGTACAGCAAAACATAAACCTTTTCATTGTATATACAAGAAATGTACATCAAAACTACACACTTTCGTTGTACACTAAAGAAATGTACATCAAAACATACACGTTTTCATTGTACAGACAAGAAATGTAAATCGAAACTTACACAATTTCATTGTATATACAAGAAATGTACATCAAAACTTACACATTTTCATTGTGCATTCAAGAAATGTACATCAAAACATACACATTTTCATTGTATACACAAGAAATGTACATCAAAACTTACACATTTTCATTGTACATACAAGAAATGTACATCAAAAACTTATACATTTTCATTGTATATGCAAGAAATGTACATCAAAACTTATACATTTTCATTGTACATACAAGAAATGTACATCAAAACTTACACATGTTCATTGTATATTCAACAGATGTACATCAAAACATACACACTTTCATTGTACACTCAAGAAATGTACATCAAAACATACACATTTTCATTGCATATACAAGAAATGTACATCAAAACTTACACATTTTCATTGTATATACAAGAAATGTACTTCAAAAACTTACACATTTTCATTGTACACTCAAGAAATGTACATCAAAACATACACATTTTCATTGTATATACAAGGAATGTACATCAAAACATACACATTTTCATTGTATATACAAGAAATGTACATCAAAACTTACCCATTTTCTATGTATATACTAGAAATGTACATCAAAACTTACACATTTTCATTGTATATACAAGAAATGTACATCAAAACATACACAATTTCATTGTATATACAAGAAATGTACATCAAAGCATACACACTTTCATTGTACACTCAAGAAATGTACATCAAAACATACACATTTACATTGTATATACAAGGAATTTACATCAAAACATACACATTTTCATTTTATATACTAGAAATGTACATCAAAACTTACACATTTTCATTGTATATACAAGAAATGTACATCAAAACTTACACACTTTCATTGTATATACAAGAAATGTACATCAAAACATACACACTTTCATTGTACACTCAAGAAATGTACATCAAAACAAACACATTTTCATTGTATATACAAGGAATGTACATCAAAACATACACATTTTCATTGTATATACTAGAAATGTACATCAAAACTTACACATTTTCATTGTATATACATGAAATGTACATCAAAACTTACACATTTTCATTGTATATACAAGAAATGTGCATCAAAACATACACATTTTCACAGTATATACAAGAAATGTACATCAAAACATACACACTTTCATTGTACACTCAAGAAATGTACATCGAAACATACACATTTTCATTGAATATACAAGAAATGTACCTCAAAACTTACACATTTTCATTGTATATACAAGAAATGTACAACAAAGCTTACACATTTTCATTGTAGATACAAGAAATCTACATCAAAACTTACACAGGTTCACTGTATATTGAAGAAATGTACATCAAAACTACACATTTTCATTGTATATACTAGAAACGTACATCAAAACTTACACATTTTCATTGTATATACAAGAAATGTACATCAAAGCTGCACATTTTCATCGTAAATACAAGAAATGTACATCAAAACTTACACATTTTCATTGTATATACAAGAAATGTACATCAAAACATACACATTTTCATTGTATATACAAGAAATGTATATCAAAACTTACACATTTTCATTGTATATACAAGGAATGTACATCAAAACATACACATTTTCATTGTATATACAAGAAATGTACATCAATACTCACACATTTTCATTGCATATACAAGAAATGTACATCAAAACTTACACATTGTCATCTTATATACAAGAAATGTACATCTAAACATACACATTTTCATTGTACACTCAAGAAATGTAGATAGAAACTTACACATTTTCATTGTATATACAAGAAATGTACATCAAAACTTACACACTTTCATTGTCTATACAGGAAATGTACATCAAAACTTACACATTTTCATTGTATATACAAGAAATGTATATCAAAACTTACACATTTTCATTGTATATACAAGGAATGTACATCAAAACATACACATTTTCATTGTATATACAAAGAATGTACATCAATACTCACACATTTTCATTGCATATACAAGAAATGTACATCAAAACTTACACATTTTCATCTTATATACAAGAAATGTACATCTAAACATACACATTTTCATTGTACACTAAAGAAATGTACATAGAAACTTACACATTTTCAATGTACACTCAAGAAATGCATATCAAAACTTACACATTTTCATTGTATATACAACCAATGTACATCAAAACATACACATTTTCATTGTATATACAGGAAATATACATCAAAACTTTCACATTTTAAGTGTATATCAAGAAATGTACATCTAAACATACACATTTTCATTGTACACTCAAGAAATGTACATAGAAACTTACACATTTTCATGGTATATACAAGAAATGTACATCAAAACTTACACATTTTCATTGTATATACAAGAAATGTACATCAAAGCATACACACTTTCATTGTATATACAAGAAGTATACATTAAAACTTACACATTTTCATTGTATATACCAGAAATGTACATGAAAACGTACACATTTTCGTTGTACATTCAAAAAATGTACATCAATACTTACACATTTTCATTGTATATACAAGAAATGTGCATCAAAACTTACACATTTTCATTGTACATACAAGAAATGTACATCAAAACATTCACATTTTCATTGTATATACAAGAATGTACATCAAAACATACACACTTTCATTGTACACTCAAGAAATGTACATCAAAACATACACATTTTCATTGAATATACAAGAAATGTACCTCAAAACTTACACATTTTCATTGTATATACAAGAAATGTACATTAAAGCTGCACATTTTCATCGTAAATACAAGAATCGTACATCAAAACTTACACATTTTCATTGTATATACAAGAAATGTACATCAGAAACTTACACACTTTCATTGTATATACAAGAAATGTACATCAATACTTACACATTTTCATTGTATATACAAGAAATGTACATAGAAACTTACACATTTTCATTGTATATACAAGAAATGTACATCAAAACTTACACACTTTCATTGTCTATACAAGAAATGTACATCAAAACTTACACATTTTCAATTTATATACAAGAAATGTACATCAAAACTTACACATTTTCATTGTATATACAAGAAATGTACATCAAAACTTACACATTTTCATTGTATATACAAGAATTGTACATCAAAGCTCACACATTTTCATTGTATATACAAGAGATGTACATGAAAACATACACATTTTCATTGTATATACAAGAAATGTACATCAAAACATACACATTTTCATTGTATATACAAGAAATGTACATCAAAGCTTACACATTTTCATTGTATATACAAGAAATGTACATCTAAACATACACATTTTCATTGTACACTCAAGAAATGTACATAGAAACTTACACATTTTCATTGTATATACATGAAATGTACATCAAAACTTACACATTTTCATTGTACACTCAAGAAATGTACATCAAAACTTACACATTTTCACTGTATATACAAGAAATGTACATCAAAACATACACACTTTCATTGTACACTCAAGAAATGTACATCGAAACATACACATTTTCATTGAATATACAAGAAATGTACCTCAAAACTTACACATTTTCATTGTATATACAAGAAATGTACATCAAAGCTTACACATTTTCATTGTAGATACAAGAAATCTACATCAAAACTTCCACAGGTTCACTGTATATTCAAGAAATGTACATCAAAACTACAAATTTTCATTGTATATACTAGAAACGTACATCAAAACTTACACATTTTCACTGTATATACAAGAAATGTACATCAAAACATACACATTTTCATTGTATATACAAGAAATGTATATCAAAACTTACACATTTTCATTGTATATACAAGGAATGTACATCAAAACATACACATTTTCATTGTATATACAAGAAATGTACATCAATACTCACACATTTTCATTGCATATACAAGAAATGTACATCAAAACTTACACATTTTCATTGTATATACAAGAAATGTACATCTAAACATACACATTTTCATTGTACACTAAAGAAATGTACATAGAAACTTACACATTTTCAATGTACACTCAAGAAATGTATATCAAAACTTACACATTTTCATTGCATATACAAGGAATGTACATCAAAAAATACACATTTTCATTGTATATACAGGAAATATACATCAAAACTTACACATTTTCATTGTATATCAAGAAATGTACATCTAAACATACACATTTTCATTGTACACTCAAGAAATGTACATAGAAACTTACACATTTTCATTGTATATACAAGAAATGTACATCAAAACTTACACACTTTCATTGTATATACATGAAATGTACATCAAAACTTACACATTTTCATTGTACACTCAAGAAATGTACATCAAAACTTACACATTTTCACTGTATATACAAGAAATGTACATCAAAACATACACACTTTCATTGTACACTCAAGAAATGTACATCGAAACATACACATTTTCATTGAATATACAAGAAATGTACCTCAAAACTTACACATTTTCATTGTATATACAAGAAATGTACATCAAAGCTTACACATTTTCATTGTACGTACAAGAAATCTACATCAAAACTTACACAGGTTCACTGTATATTCAAGAAATGTACATCAAAACTACACATTTTCATTGTATATACTAGAAACGTACATCAAAGCTTACACATTTTCATTGTATATACAAGAAATGTACATCAAAACATACACATTTTCATTGTATATACAAGAAATGTATATCAAAACTTACACATTTTCATTGTATATACAAGGAATGTACATCAAAACATACACATTTTCATTGTATATACAAGAAATGTACATCAATACTCACACATTTTCATTGCATATACAAGAAATATACATCAAAACTTACACATTTTCATTGTATATCAAGAAATGTACATCTAAACATACACATTTTCATTGTACACTCAAGAAATGTACATAGAAACTTACACATTTTCATGGTATATACAAGAAATGTACATCAAAACTTACACACTTTCATTGTATATACAAGAAATGTACATCAAAGCATACACACTTTCATTGTATATACAAGAAATATACATTAAAACTTACACATTTTCATTGTATATACCAGAAATGTACATGAAAACGTACACATTTTCGTTGTACATTCAAAAAATGTACATCAATACTTACACATTTTCATTGTATATACAAGAAATGTACATCAAAACTTACACATTTTCATTGTACATACAAGAAGTGTACATCAAAACATTCACATTTTCATTGTATATACAAGAATGTACATCAAAACATACACACTTTCATTGTACACTCAAGAAATGTACATCAAAACATACACATTTTCATTGAATATACAAGAAATGTACCTCAAAACTTACACATTTTCATTGTATATACAAGAAATGTACATTAAAGCTGCACATTTTCATCGTAAATACAAGAATCGTACATCAAAACTTACACATTTTCATTGTATATACAAGAAATGTACATCAGAAACTTACACATTTTCATTGTATATACAAGAAATGTACATCAATACTTACACATTTTCATTGTATATACAAGAAATGTACATAGAAACTTACACATTTTCATTGTAATTACAAGAAATGTACATCAAAACTTACACACTTTCATTGTCTATACAAGAAATGTACATCAAAACTTACACATTTTCAATTTATATACAAGAAATGTACATCAAAACTTACACATTTTCATTGTATATACAAGAAATGTACATCAAAACTTACACATTTTCATTGTATATACAAGAATTGTACATCAAAGCTCACACATTTTCATTGTATATACAAGAAATGTACATGAAAACATACACATTTTCATTGTATATACAAGAAATGTACATCAAAACATACACATTTTCATTGTATATACAAGAAATGTACATCAAAGCTTACACATTTTCATTGTATATACAAGAAATGTACATCTAAACATACACATTTTCATTGTACACTCAAGAAATGTACATAGAAACTTACACATTTTCATTGTATATACATGAAATGTACATCAAAACTTACACATTTTCATTGTACACTCAAGAAATGTACATCAAAACTTACACATTTTCACTGTATATACAAGAAATGTACATCAAAACATACACACTTTCATTGTACACTCAAGAAATGTACATCGAAACATACACATTTTCATTGAATATACAAGAAATGTACCTCAAAACTTACACATTTTCATTGTATATACAAGAAATGTACATCAAAGCTTACACATTTTCATTGTAGATACAAGAAATCTACATCAAAACTTCCACAGGTTCACTGTATATTCAAGAAATGTACATCAAAACTACAAATTTTCATTGTATATACTAGAAACGTACATCAAAACTTACACATTTTCACTGTATATACAAGAAATGTACATCAAAACATACACATTTTCATTGTATATACAAGAAATGTATATCAAAACTTACACATTTTCATTGTATATACAAGGAATGTACATCAAAACATACACATTTTCATTGTATATACAAGAAATGTACATCAATACTCACACATTTTCATTGCATATACAAGAAATGTACATCAAAACTTACACATTTTCATTGTATATACAAGAAATGTACATCTAAACATACACATTTTCGTTGTACACTAAAGAAATGTACATAGAAACTTACACATTTTCAATGTACACTCAAGAAATGTATATCAAAACTTACACATTTTCATTGCATATACAAGGAATGTACATCAAAAAATACACATTTTCATTGTATATACAGGAAATATACATCAAAACTTACACATTTTCATTGTATATCAAGAAATGTACATCTAAACATACACATTTTCATTGTACACTCAAGAAATGTACATAGAAACTTACACATTTTCATTGTATATACAAGAAATGTACATCAAAACTTACACACTTTCATTGTATATACAAGAAAGGTACATCAAAACTTACACATCTTCATTGTATATACAAGAAATGTAGATCAACACTTACACATTTTCATTGTATATACAAGAAATGTGCATCAAAACATACACATTTTCACTGTATATACAAAAAATGTACATCAAAACATACACACTTTCATTGTACACTCAAGAAATGTACATCGAAACATACACATTTTCATTGAATATACAAGAAATGTACCTCAAAACTTACACATTTTCATTGTATATACAAGAAATGTACATCAAAGCTTACACATTTTCATTCTACGTACAAGAAATCTACATCAAAACTTACACAGGTTCACTGTATATTCAAGAAATGTACATCAAAACTACACATTTTCATTGTATATACTAGAAACGTACATCAAAGCTTACACATTTTCATTGTATATACAAGAAATGTACATCAAAACATACACATTTTCATTGTATATACAAGAAATGTATATCAAAACTTACACATTTTCATTGTATATACAAGGAATGTACATCAAAACATACACATTTTCATTGTATATACAAGAAATGTACATCAATACTCACACATTTTCATTGCATATACAAGAAATGTACATCAAAACTGACACATTTTCATCTTATATACAAGAAATGTACATCTAAACATACACATTTTCATTGTACACTCAAGAAATGTAGATAGAAACTTACACATTTTCATTGTATATACAAGAAATGTACATCAAAACTTACACACTTTCATTGTCTATACAAGAAATGTACATCAAAACTTACACATTTTCATTGTATATACAAGAAATGTACATCAAAACTTACACATTTTCATTGTATATACAATAAATGTACATCAAAACTTACACATTTTCATTGTACACTTAAGAAATGTACATAGAAGCTTACACATTTTCATTGTATATACAAGAAATGTACATCAAAACTTACACATTTTCATTGTATATACAAGAAATGTACATCTAAACATACACATTTTCAGTGTACACTCAAGAAATGTACATCTAAACATACACATTTTCATTGTACACTCAAGAAATGTACATAGAAACTTACACATTTTCATTGTATATACAAGAAATGTACATCAAAACTTACACACTTTCATTGTGTATACAAGAAAGGTACATCAAAACTTACACATCTTCATTGTATATACAAGAAATGTACATCAACACTTACACATTTTCATTGTATATACAAGAAATGTACATCAAAACATACACATTTTCATTGTATATACATGAAATGTACATGAAAACTTACACATTTTCATTGTATATACAAGAAATGTACATCAAAGCATACACACTTTCATTGTGTATACAAGAAATATACATTAAAACTTACACATTTTCATTGTATATACCAGAAATGTACATGAAAACGTACACATTTTCGTTGTACATTCAAAAAATGTGCATCAAAACTTACACATTTTCATTCTATATACAAGAAATGTACATCAAAACTTACACATTTTCATTGTACATACAAGAAGTGTACATCAAATCATTCACATTTGCATTGTATATACAAGAATGTACATCAAAACATACACACTTTCATTGTACACTCAAGAAATGTACATCAAAACATACACATTTTCATTGAATATACAAGAAATGTACCTCAAAACTTACACATTTTCATTGTATATACAAGAAATGTACATCAAAGCTGCACATTTTCATCGTAAATACAAGAAATGTACATCAAAACTTACACATTTTCATTGTATATACAAGAAATGTACATCAGAAACTTACACATTTTAATTGTATATACAAGAAATGTACATCAATACTTACACATTTTCATTGTATATACAAGAAATGTACATAGAAACTGACACATTTTCATTGTACACTCAAGAAATGTACATAGAAGCTTACACATTTTCATTGTATATACATGAAATGTACATCAAAACTTACACACTTTCATTGTCTATACAGGAAATGTACATCAAAACTTACACATTTTCATTGTATATACAAGAAATGTACATCAAAACTTACACATTTTCATTGTATATACAAGAAATGTACATCAAAACTTACACATTTTCATTGTACACTCAAGAAATGTACATAGAAACTTACACATTTTCATTGTATATACAAGAAATGTACATCAAAACTTACACACTTTCATTGTATATACAAGAAAGGTACATCAAAACTTACACATCTTCATTGTATATACAAGAAATGTACATCAACACTTACACATTTTCATTGTATATACAAGAAATGTGCATCAAAACATACACATTTTCACTGTATATACAAAAAATGTACATCAAAACATACACACTTTCATTGTACACTCAAGAAATGTACATCGAAACATACACATTTTCATTGAATATACAAGAAATGTACCTCAAAACTTACACATTTTCATTGTATATACAAGAAATGTACATCAAAGCTTACACATTTTCATTGTACGTACAAGAAATCTACATCAAAACTTACACAGGTTCACTGTATATTCAAGAAATGTACATCAAAACTACACATTTTCATTGTATATACTAGAAACGTACATCAAAGCTTACACATTTTCATTGTATATACAAGAAATGTACATCAAAACATACACATTTTCATTGTATATACAAGAAATGTATATCAAAACTTACACATTTTCATTGTATATACAAGGAATGTACATCAAAACATACACATTTTCATTGTATATACAAGAAATGTACATCAATACTCACACATTTTCATTGCATATACAAGAAATGTACATCAAAACTGACACATTTTCATCTTATATACAAGAAATGTACATCTAAACATACACATTTTCATTGTACACTCAAGAAATGTAGATAGAAACTTACACATTTTCATTGTATATACAAGAAATGTACATCAAAACTTACACACTTTCATTGTCTATACAAGAAATGTACATCAAAACTTACACATTTTCATTGTATATACAAGAAATGTACATCAAAACTTACACATTTTCATTGTATATACAATAAATGTACATCAAAACTTACACATTTTCATTGTACACTTAAGAAATGTACATAGAAGCTTACACATTTTCATTGTATATACAAGAAATGTACATCAAAACTTACACATTTTCATTGTATATACAAGAAATGTACATCTAAACATACACATTTTCATTGTACACTCAAGAAATGTACATAGAAACTTACACATTTTCATTGTATATACAAGAAATGTACATCAAAACTTACACACTTTCATTGTGTATACAAGAAAGGTACATCAAAACTTACACATCTTCATTGTATATACAAGAAATGTACATCAACACTTACACATTTTCATTGTATATACAAGAAATGTACATCAAAACATACACATTTTCATTGTATATACATGAAATGTACATGAAAACTTACACATTTTCATTGTATATACAAGAAATGTACATCAAAGCATACACACTTTCATTGTGTATACAAGAAATATACATTAAAACTTACACATTTTCATTGTATATACCAGAAATGTACATGAAAACGTACACATTTTCGTTGTACATTCAAAAAATGTGCATCAAAACTTACACATTTTCATTCTATATACAAGAAATGTACATCAAAACTTACACATTTTCATTGTACATACAAGAAGTGTACATCAAATCATTCACATTTGCATTGTATATACAAGAATGTACATCAAAACATACACACTTTCATTGTACACTCAAGAAATGTACATCAAAACATACACATTTTCATTGAATATACAAGAAATGTACCTCAAAACTTACACATTTTCATTGTATATACAAGAAATGTACATCAAAGCTGCACATTTTCATTGTATATACAAGAAATGTACATCTAAACATACACATTTTCATTGTACACTAAAGAAATGTACATAGAAACTTACACATTTTCAATGTACACTCAAGAAATGTATATCAAAACTTACACATTTTCATTGCATATACAAGGAATGTACATCAAAAAATACACATTTTCATTGTATATACAGGAAATATACATCAAAACTTACACATTTTCATTGTATATCAAGAAATGTACATCTAAACATACACATTTTCATTGTACACTCAAGAAATGTACATAGAAACTTACACATTTTCATTGTATATACAAGAAATGTACATCAAAACTTACACACTTTCATTGTATATACAAGAAAGGTACATCAAAACTTACACATCTTCATTGTATATACAAGAAATGTACATCAACACTTACACATTTTCATTGTATATACAAGAAATGTGCATCAAAACATACACATTTTCACTGTATATACAAAAAATGTACATCAAAACATACACACTTTCATTGTACACTCAAGAAATGTACATCGAAACATACACATTTTCATTGAATATACAAGAAATGTACCTCAAAACTTACACATTTTCATTGTATATACAAGAAATGTACATCAAAGCTTACACATTTTCATTGTACGTACAAGAAATCTACATCAAAACTTACACAGGTTCACTGTATATTCAAGAAATGTACATCAAAACTACACATTTTCATTGTATATACTAGAAACGTACATCAAAGCTTACACATTTTCATTGTATATACAAGAAATGTACATCAAAACATACACATTTTCATTGTATATACAAGAAATGTATATCAAAACTTACACATTTTCATTGTATATACAAGGAATGTACATCAAAACATACACATTTTCATTGTATATACAAGAAATGTACATCAATACTCACACATTTTCATTGCATATACAAGAAATGTACATCAAAACTGACACATTTTCATCTTATATACAAGAAATGTACATCTAAACATACACATTTTCATTGTACACTCAAGAAATGTAGATAGAAACTTACACATTTTCATTGTATATACAAGAAATGTACATCAAAACTTACACACTTTCATTGTCTATACAAGAAATGTACATCAAAACTTACACATTTTCATTGTATATACAAGAAATGTACATCAAAACTTACACATTTTCATTGTATATACAATAAATGTACATCAAAACTTACACATTTTCATTGTACACTTAAGAAATGTACATAGAAGCTTACACATTTTCATTGTATATACAAGAAATGTACATCAAAACTTACACATTTTCATTGTATATACAAGAAATGTACATCTAAACATACACATTTTCATTGTACACTCAAGAAATGTACATAGAAACTTACACATTTTCATTGTATATACAAGAAATGTACATCAAAACTTACACACTTTCATTGTGTATACAAGAAAGGTACATCAAAACTTACACATCTTCATTGTATATACAAGAAATGTACATCAACACACATTTTCATTGTATATACAAGAAATGTACATCAAAACATACACATTTTCATTGTATATACATGAAATGTACATGAAAACTTACACATTTTCATTGTATATACAAGAAATGTACATCAAAGCATACACACTTTCATTGTGTATACAAGAAATATACATTAAAACTTACACATTTTCATTGTATATACCAGAAATGTACATGAAAACGTACACATTTTCGTTGTACATTCAAAAAATGTGCATCAAAACTTACACATTTTCATTCTATATACAAGAAATGTACATCAAAACTTACACATTTTCATTGTACATACAAGAAGTGTACATCAAATCATTCACATTTGCATTGTATATACAAGAATGTACATCAAAACATACACACTTTCATTGTACACTCAAGAAATGTACATCAAAACATACACATTTTCATTGAATATACAAGAAATGTACCTCAAAACTTACACATTTTCATTGTATATACAAGAAATGTACATCAAAGCTGCACATTTTCATCGTAAATACAAGAAATGTACATCAAAACTTACACATTTTCATTGTATATACAAGAAATGTACATCAGAAACTTACACATTTTAATTGTATATACAAGAAATGTACATCAATACTTACACATTTTCATTGTATATACAAGAAATGTACATAGAAACTGACACATTTTCATTGTACACTCAAGAAATGTACATAGAAGCTTACACATTTTCATTGTATATACATGAAATGTACATCAAAACTTACACACTTTCATTGTCTATACAGGAAATGTACATCAAAACTTACACATTTTCATTGTATATACAAGAAATGTACATCAAAACTTACACATTTTCATTGTATATACAAGAAATGTACATCAAAACTTACACATTTTCATTGTATATACAAGAATTGTACATCAAAGCTCACACATTTTCATTGTATATACAAGAAATGTACATGAAAACATACACATTTTCATTGTATATACAAGAAATGTACATCAAAACATACACATTTTCATTGTATATACAAGAAATGTACATCAAAACTTACACATTTTCATTGTATATACAAGAAATGTACATCTAAACATACACATTTTCATTGTACACTCAGGAAATGTACATAGAAACTTACACATTTTCATTGTATATACATGAAATGTACATCAAAACTTACACATTTTCATTGTACACTCAAGAAATGTACATCAAAACTTACACATTTTCATTGTATATACAAGGAATGTACATCAAAACATGCACATTTTCATTGTATATACAAGAAATGTACATCAAAGCTTACACATTTTCATTGTACAGTCAAGAAATGTACATCAAAACTTACACATTTTCATTGTATATACAGGGAATGTACATCAAAACATGCACATTTTCATTGTATATACAAGAAATGTACATCAAAGCTTACACATTTTCATTGTACACTCAAGAAATGTACATCAAAACTACACATTTTCGTTGTACACTAAAGAAACGTACATCAAAACATACACATTTTCATTGTACAGACAAGAAATATACATCCAAACTTACACATTTTCATTGTATATACAAGAAACGTACATCAAAACTTACACATTTTCATTGTGTGTACAAGAAATGTACATCAAAACTTACACATTTTCATTGTACACTCAAGAAATGTACATAGAAACTTACACATTTGCATTGTATATACAAGAAATGTACATCAAATCTTACACACTTTAATTGTATATACAAGAAATGTACATCAAAACTTACACATTTTCATTCTATATACAAGAAATGTACATCTAAACTTACACATTTTCATTGTACACTCAAGAAATGTACATAGAAGCTTACACATTTTCATTGTCTATACATGAAATGTACATCAAAACTTACACACTTTCATTGTCTATACAGGAAATGTACATCAAAACTTACAGATTTTCATTGTATATACAAGAAATGTACATCAAAACTTACACATTTTCATTGTATATACAAGAAATGTACATCTTAACATACACATTTTCATTGTACACTCAAGAAATGTACATAGAAACTTACACATTTTCATTGTATATACATGAAATGTACATCAAAACTTACACATTTTCATTGTACGCTCAAGAAATGTACATCAAAACTTACACATTTTCATTGTATATACAAGGAATGTACATCAAAACATGCACATTTTCATTGTATATACAAGAAATGTACATCAAAGCTTACACATTTTCATTGTACACTCAAGAAATGTACATCAAAACTTACACATTTTCATTGTACACTCAAGAAATGTACATAGAAACTTACACATTTTCATTGTATATACAAGAAATGTACATCAAATCTTACACATTTCATTGTATATACAAGAAATGTACATCAAAACTTACACATTTTCATTGTATATACAAGAAATGTACATCTAAACTTACACATTTTCATTGTACACTCAAGAAATGTACATAGAAACTTACACATTTTCATTGTATATACATGAAATGTACATCAAAACTTACACACTTTCATTGTATATACAAGAAATGTACATCAAAACTTACACATTTTCATTGTATATACAAGAAATGTACATCTAAACATACACATTTTCATTGTACACTCAAGAAATGTACATTGAAACTTACACATTTTCATTGTATATACATGAAATGTACATCAAAACTTACACACTTTCATTGTCTATAAAAGAAATGTACATCAAAACTTACATATTTTCATTGTATATACAAGAAATGTACATCAAAAACTTACACATTTTCATTGTATATACAAGAAATGTACATCAAAGCTTACACATTTTCATTGTATATACAAGAAATGTGCATAGAAACTTACACATTTTCATTGTATATACAAGAAATGTACATGAAAACGTACACATTTTCGTTGTACATTCAAAAAATGTACATCAATACTTACACATTTTCATTGTATATACAAGAAATGTACATCAAAACTTACACATTTTCATTGTACATACAAGAAGTGTACATCAAAACATTCACATTTTCATTGTATATACAAGAATGTACATCAAAACATACACACTTTCATTGTACACTCAAGAAATGTACATCAAAACATACACATTTTCATTGAATATACAAGAAATGTACCTCAAAACTTACACATTTTCATTGTATATACAAGAAATGTACATTAAAGCTGCACATTTTCATCGTAAATACAAGAATCGTACATCAAAACTTACACATTTTCATTGTATATACAAGAAATGTACATCAGAAACTTACACATTTTCATTGTATATACAAGAAATGTACATCAATACTTACACATTTTCATTGTATATACAAGAAATGTACATAGAAACTTACACATTTTCATTGTATATACAAGAAATGTACATCAAAACTTACACACTTTCATTGTCTATACAAGAAATGTACATCAAAACTTACACATTTTCAATTTATATACAAGAAATGTACATCAAAACTTACACATTTTCATTGTATATACAAGAAATGTACATCAAAACTTACACATTTTCATTGTACATACAAGAATTGTACATCAAAGCTCACACATTTTCATTGTATATACAAGAAATGTACATGAAAACATACACATTTTCATTGTGTATACAAGAAATGTACATCAAAACATACACATTTTCATTGTATATACAAGAAATGTACATCAAAGCTTACACATTTTCATTGTATATACAAGAAATGTACATCTAAACATACACATTTTCATTGTACACTCAAGAAATGTACATAGAAACTTACACATTTTCATTGTATATACATGAAATGTACATCAAAACTTACACATTTTCATTGTACACTCAAGAAATGTACATCAAAACTTACACATTTTCACTGTATATACAAGAAATGTACATCAAAACATACACACTTTCATTGTACACTCAAGAAATGTACATCGAAACATACACATTTTCATTGAATATACAAGAAATGTACCTCAAAACTTACACATTTTCATTGTATATACAAGAAATGTACATCAAAGCTTACACATTTTCATTGTAGATACAAGAAATCTACATCAAAACTTCCACAGGTTCACTGTATATTCAAGAAATGTACATCAAAACTACAAATTTTCATTGTATATACTAGAAACGTACATCAAAACTTACACATTTTCACTGTATATACAAGAAATGTACATCAAAACATACACATTTTCATTGTATATACAAGAAATGTATATCAAAACTTACACATTTTCATTGTATATACAAGGAATGTACATCAAAACATACACATTTTCATTGTATATACAAGAAATGTACATCAATACTCACACATTTTCATTGCATATACAAGAAATGTACATCAAAACTTACACATTTTCATTGTATATACAAGAAATGTACATCTAAACATACACATTTTCATTGTACACTAAAGAAATGTACATAGAAACTTACACATTTTCAATGTACACTCAAGAAATGTATATCAAAACTTACACATTTTCATTGCATATACAAGGAATGTACATCAAAAAATACACATTTTCATTGTATATACAGGAAATATACATCAAAACTTACACATTTTCATTGTATATCAAGAAATGTACATCTAAACATACACATTTTCATTGTACACTCAAGAAATGTACATAGAAACTTACACATTTTCATTGTATATACAAGAAATGTACATCAAAACTTACACACTTTCATTGTATATACAAGAAAGGTACATCAAAACTTACACATCTTCATTGTATATACAAGAAATGTACATCAACACTTACACATTTTCATTGTATATACAAGAAATGTGCATCAAAACATACACATTTTCACTGTATATACAAAAAATGTACATCAAAACATACACACTTTCATTGTACACTCAAGAAATGTACATCGAAACATACACATTTTCATTGAATATACAAGAAATGTACCTCAAAACTTACACATTTTCATTGTATATACAAGAAATGTACATCAAAGCTTACACATTTTCATTGTACGTACAAGAAATCTACATCAAAACCTACACAGGTTCACTGTATATTCAAGAAATGTACATCAAAACTACACATTTTCATTGTATATACTAGAAACGTACATCAAAGCTTACACATTTTCATTGTATATACAAGAAATGTACATCAAAACATACACATTTTCATTGTATATACAAGAAATGTATATCAAAACTTACACATTTTCATTGTATATACAAGGAATGTACATCAAAACATACACATTTTCATTGTATATACAAGAAATGTACATCAATACTCACACATTTTCATTGCATATACAAGAAATGTACATCAAAACTGACACATTTTCATCTTATATACAAGAAATGTACATCTAAACATACACATTTTCATTGTACACTCAAGAAAAGTAGATAGAAACTTACACATTTTCATTGTATATACAAGAAATGTACATCAAAACTTACACACTTTCATTGTCTATACAAGAAATGTACATCAAAACTTACACATTTTCATTGTATATGCAAGAAATGTACATCAAAACTTACACATTTTCATTGTATATACAATAAATGTACATCAAAACTTACACATTTTCATTGTACACTTAAGAAATGTACATAGAAGCTTACACATTTTCATTGTATATACAAGAAATGTACATCAAAACTTACACATTTTCATTGTATATACAAGAAATGTACATCTAAACATACACATTTTCAGTGTACACTCAAGAAATGTACATCTAAACATACACATTTTCATTGTACACTCAAGAAATGTACATAGAAACTTACACATTTTCATTGTATATACAAGAAATGTACATCAAAACTTACACACTTTCATTGTGTATACAAGAAAGGTACATCAAAACTTACACATCTTCATTGTATATACAAGAAATGTACATCAACACTTACACATTTTCATTGTATATACAAGAAATGTACATCAAAACATACACATTTTCATTGTATATACATGAAATGTACATGAAAACTTACACATTTTCATTGTATATACAAGAAATGTACATCAAAGCATACACACTTTCATTGTGTATACAAGAAATATACATTAAAACTTACACATTTTCATTGTATATACCAGAAATGTACATGAAAACGTACACATTTTCGTTGTACATTCAAAAAATGTGCATCAAAACTTACACATTTTCATTCTATATACAAGAAATGTACATCAAAACTTACACATTTTCATTGTACATACAAGAAGTGTACATCAAATCATTCACATTTGCATTGTATATACAAGAATGTACATCAAAACATACACACTTTCATTGTACACTCAAGAAATGTACATCAAAACATACACATTTTCATTGAATATACAAGAAATGTACCTCAAAACTTACACATTTTCATTGTATATACA
The DNA here is from genome assembly GCA_030765045.1 of Tenodera sinensis. Classification (NCBI taxonomy): domain Eukaryota; kingdom Metazoa; phylum Arthropoda; class Insecta; order Mantodea; family Mantidae; genus Tenodera; species Tenodera sinensis. The sequence continues at coordinate 63,041,489 of CM060966.1, read as the reverse complement.
AGAAATGTACATCAAAGCTGCACATTTTCATCGTAAATACAAGAAATGTACATCAAAACTTACACATTTTCATTGTATATACAAGAAATGTACATCAGAAACTTACACATTTTAATTGTATATACAAGAAATGTACATCAATACTTACACATTTTCATTGTATATACAAGAAATGTACATAGAAACTGACACATTTTCATTGTACACTCAAGAAATGTACATAGAAGCTTACACATTTTCATTGTATATACATGAAATGTACATCAAAACTTACACACTTTCATTGTCTATACAGGAAATGTACATCAAAACTTACACATTTTCATTGTATATACAAGAAATGTACATCAAAACTTACACATTTTCATTGTATATACAAGAAATGTACATCAAAACTTACACATTTTCATTGTATATACAAGAATTGTACATCAAAGCTCACACATTTTCATTGTATATACAAGAAATGTACATGAAAACATACACATTTTCATTGTATATACAAGAAATGTACATCAAAACATACACATTTTCATTGTATATACAAGAAATGTACATCAAAACTTACACATTTTCATTGTATATACAAGAAATGTACATCTAAACATACACATTTTCATTGTACACTCAAGAAATGTACATAGAAACTTACACATTTTCATTGTATATACATGAAATGTACATCAAAACTTACACATTTTCATTGTACACTCAAGAAATGTACATCAAAACTTACACATTTTCATTGTATATACAAGGAATGTACATCAAAACATGCACATTTTCATTGTATATACAAGAAATGTACATCAAAGCTTACACATTCTCATTGTACACTCAAGAAATGTACATCAAAACTTACACATTTTCATTGTATATACAGGGAATGTACATCAAAACATGCACATTTTCATTGTATATACAAGAAATGTACATCAAAGCTTACACATTTTCATTGTACACTCAAGAAATGTACATCAAAACTACACATTTTCGTTGTACACTAAAGAAACGTACATCAAAACATACACATTTTCATTGTACAGACAAGAAATATACATCCAAACTTACACATTTTCATTGTATATACAAGAAACGTACATCAAAACTTACACATTTTCATTGTGTGTACAAGAAATGTACATCAAAACTTACACATTTTCATTGTACACTCAAGAAATGTACATAGAAACTTACACATTTTCATTGTATATACAAGAAATGTACATCAAATCTTACACACTTTAATTGTATATACAAGAAATGTACATCAAAACTTACACATTTTCATTCTATATACAAGAAATGTACATCTAAACTTACACATTTTCATTGTACACTCAAGAAATGTACATAGAAGCTTACACATTTTCATTGTCTATACATGAAATGTACATCAAAACTTACACACTTTCATTGTCTATACAGGAAATGTACATCAAAACTTACACATTTTCATTGTATATACAAGAAATGTACATCAAAACTTACACATTTTCATTGTATATACAAGAAATGTACATCTTAACATACACATTTTCATTGTACACTCAAGAAATGTACATAGAAACTTACACATTTTCATTGTATATACATGAAATGTACATCAAAACTTACACATTTTCATTGTACGCTCAAGAAATGTACATCAAAACTTACACATTTTCATTGTATATACAAGGAATGTACATCAAAACATGCACATTTTCATTGTATATACAAGAAATGTACATCAAAGCTTACACATTTTCATTGTACACTCAAGAAATGTACATCAAAACTTACACATTTTCATTGTACACTCAAGAAATGTACATAGAAACTTACACATTTTCATTGTATATACAAGAAATGTACATCAAATCTTACACATTTCATTGTATATACAAGAAATGTACATCAAAACTTACACATTTTCATTGTATATACAAGAAATGTACATCTAAACTTACACATTTTCATTGTACACTCAAGAAATGTACATAGAAACTTACACATTTTCATTGTATATACATGAAATGTACATCAAAACTTACACACTTTCATTGTATATACAAGAAATGTACATCAAAACTTACACATTTTCATTGTATATACAAGAAATGTACATCTAAACATACACATTTTCATTGTACACTCAAGAAATGTACATTGAAACTTACACATTTTCATTGTATATACATGAAATGTACATCCAAACTTACACATTTTCATTGTGTATACAAGAAATGTACATCAAAACTTACACATTTTCATTGTACACTCAAGAAATGTACATAGAAACTTACACATTTTCATTGTATATACAAGAAGTGTACATCATACCTTACACACCTTCATTGTATATACAAGAAATGTACATCAAAACTTACACATTTTCATTGTATATACAAGAAATGTACATCTAAACATACACATTTTCATTGTACACTCAAGAAATGTACATAGAAACTTACACATTTTCATTGTATATACATGAAATGTACATCAAAACTTACACACTTTCATTGTCTATACAAGAAATGTACATCAAAACTTACACATTTTCATTGTATATACAAGAAATGTGCATCAAAACTTTCACATTTTCATTGTATATACAAGAAATGTACATCAAAACTTACACATTTTCATTGTATATGCAAGAATTGTACATCAAAGCTCACACATTTTCATTGTATATACAAGAAATGTACATGAAAACATACACATTTTCATTGTATATACAAGAAATGTACATCAAAACTTACACGTTTTCATTGTACATACAAGAAATGTACATCAAAACTTACACATTTGCATTGTATATACAAGAATTGTACATCAAAGCTTACATATTTTCATTGTACATTAAAGAAATGTACATCAAAACTACACATTTTCATTGTATATACAAGAAATGTACTTCAAAACATACACATTTTCATTGTATATACAAGAAATGTACATGAAAACTTACACACTTTCATTGTATATACAAGAAATGTACATCAAAACATACACACTTTCTTTGTACACTCAAGAAATGTACATCAAAACATACACATATTCATTAAATATACAAGGAATGTACATCAAAACATACACATTTTCATTGTATATACAAGAAATGTACTTCAAAAACTTACACATTTTCATTGTACACTCAAGAAATGTACATCAAAACTTACACATTTTCATTGTATATACAAGAAATGTGCATCAAAACTTACACATTTTCATTGTATATACAAGAAATGTACATCAAAACATACACACTTTCATTGTACACTCAAGAAATGTACATCAAAACATACCCATTTTCATTGAATATACGAGAAATGTACCTCAAAACTTACACATTTTCATTGTACATACAAGAAGTGTACATCAAAACATTCACATTTGCATTGTATATACAAGAATGTACATCAAAACATACACACTTTCATTGTACACTCAAGAAATGTACATCAAAACATACACATTTTCATTGAATATACAAGAAGTGTACCTCAAAACTTACACATTTTCATTGTATATACAAGAAATGTACATCAAAGCTGCACATTTTCATCGTAAATACAAGAAATGTACATCAAAACTTACACATTTTCATTGTATATACAAGAAATGTACATCAGAAACTTACACATTTTAATTGTATATACAAGAAATGTACATCAATACTTACACATTTTCATTGTATATACAAGAAATGTACATAGAAACTGACACATTTTCATTGTACACTCAAGAAATGTACATAGAAGCTTACACATTTTCATTGTATATACATGAAATGTACATCAAAACTTACACACTTTCATTGTCTATACAGGAAATGTACATCAAAACTTACACATTTTCATTGTATATACAAGAAATGTACATCAAAACTTACACATTTTCAATTTATATACAAGAAATGTACATCAAAACTTACACATTTTCATTGTATATACAAGAAATGTACATTAAAAATTACACATTTTCATTGTATATACAAGAATTGTACATCAAAGCTCACACATTTTCATTGTATATACAAGAAATGTACATGAAAACATACACATTTTCATTGTATATACAAGAAATGTACATCAAAACATACACATTTTCATTGTATATACAAGAAATGTACATCAAAACTTACACATTTTCATTGTATATACAAGAAATGTACATCTAAACATACACATTTTCTTTGTACACTCAAGAAATGTACATAGAAACTTACACATTTTCATTGTATATACATGAAATGTACATCAAAACTTACACATTTTCATTGTACACTCAAGAAATGTACATCAAAACTTACACATTTTCATTGTATATACAAGGAATGTACATCAAAACATGCACATTTTCATTGTATATACAAGAAATGTACATCAAAGCTTACACACTTTCATTGTACACTCAAGAAATGTACATCAAAACTTACACATTTTCATTGTATATACAGGGAATGTACATCAAAACATGCACATTTTCATTGTATATACAAGAAATGTACATCAAAGCTTACACATTTTCATTGTACACTCAAGAAATGTACATCAAAACTACACATTTTCGTTGTACACTAAAGAAACGTACATCAAAACATACACATTTTCATTGTACAGACAAGAAATATACATCCAAACTTACACATTTTCATTGTATATACAAGAAACGTACATCAAAACTTACACATTTTCATTGTGTGTACAAGAAATGTACATCAAAACTTACACATTTTCATTGTACACTCAAGAAATGTACATAGAAACTTACACATTTTCATTGTATATACAAGAAATGTACATCAAATCTTACACACTTTAATTGTATATACAAGAAATGTACATCAAAACTTACACATTTTCATTCTATATACAAGAAATGTACATCTAAACTTACACATTTTCAGTGTACACTCAAGAAATGTACATAGAAGCTTACACATTTTCATTGTCTATACATGAAATGTACATCAAAACTTGCACACTTTCATTGTCTATACAGGAAATGTACATCAAAACTTACACATTTTCATTGTATATACAAGAAATGTACATCAAAACTTACACATTTTCATTGTATATACAAGAAATGTACATCTTAGCATACACATTTTCATTGTACACTCAAGAAATGTACATAGAAACTTACACATTTTCATTGTATATACATGAAATGTACATCAAAACTTGCACATTTTCATTGTACGCTCAAGAAATGTACATCAAAACTTACACATTTTCATTGTATATACAAGGAATGTACATCAAAACATGCACATTTTCATTGTATATACAAGAAATGTACATCAAAGCTTACACATTTTCATTGTACACTCAAGAAATGTACATCAAAACTTACACATTTTCATTGTACACTCAAGAAATGTACATAGAAACTTACACATTTTCATTGTATATACAAGAAATGTACATCAAATCTTACACATTTCATTGTATATACAAGAAATGTACATCAAAACTTACACATTTTCATTGTATATACAAGAAATGTACATCTAAACTTACACATTTTCATTGTACACTCAAGAAATGTACATAGAAACTTACACATTTTCATTGTATATACATGAAATGTACATCAAAACTTACACACTTTCATTGTCTATACAAGAAATGTACATCAAAACTTACACACTTTCATTGTATATACAAGAAATGTACATCAAAGCTTACACATTTTCATTGTATATACAAGAAATGTACATCTAAACATACACATTTTCATTGTACACTCAAGAAATGTACATTGAAACTTACACATTTTCATTGTATATACATGAAATGTACATCAAAACTTACACACTTTCATTGTCTATAAAAGAAATGTACATCAAAACTTACACATTTTCATTGTATATACAAGAATTGTACATCAAAGCTCACACATTTTCATTGTATATACAAGAAATGTACATGAAAACATACACATTTTCATTGTATATACAAGAAATGTACATCAAAACTTACACGTTTTCATTGTACATACAAGAAATGTACATCAAAACTTACACATTTTCATTGTACATAGAAGAAATGTACATCAAAACTTACACACTTTCCTTGTGTATACAAGAAATGTACATCAACACTTACATATTTTCATAGTATATACAAGAAATGTACATCAGAAACTTACACATTTTCATTGTATATACAAGAAATGTACATCAAAGCTTACACATTTTCATTGTATATACAAGAAATGTGCATAGAAACTTACACATTTTCATTGTATATACAAGAAATGTACATCAAAACTTACACACTTCCATTGTCTATACAAGAAATGTACATCAAAGCTTCCACATTTTCATTGTATATACAAGAAATGTACATCAAAACTTACACATTTTCATTGTATATACAAGAAATGTACATCAAAGCTTACACATTTTCATTGTATATACAGAAATGTACATAGAAACTTACACATTTTCATTGTATATACAAGAAATGTACATCAAAACTTACACACTTTCATTGTCTATACAAGAAATGTACATCAAAACTTACACACTTTCATTGTATATACAAGAAATGTACATCAAAACTTACACATTTTCATTGTATATACAAGAAATGTACATCAAAACTTACACATTTTCATTGTATATACAAGAATTGTACTTCAAAGCTCACACATTTTCATTGTATATACAAGAAATGTACATCAAAACTACACATTTTCATTGTATATACAAGAAATGTACATCAAAACATACACATTTTCATTGTATATAAAAGAAATGTACAACAAAACTTACACATTTTCATTGTACACTCAAGAAATGTACATCAAAACTTACACATTTTCATTGTATATACAAGAAATGTACAACAAAACTTACACATTTTCATTGTACACTCAAGAAATGTACATCAAAACATACACATTTTCATTGTATATACAAGAAATGTACAAAAAAACTTACACATTTTCATTGTACGCTCAAGAAATGTACATCAAAACATACATATTTTCATTGTATATACAAGTAATGTACAACAAAACTTACACATTTTCGTTGTACACTAAAGAAATGTACATCAAAACTTACACATTTTCATTGTATATACAAGAAATGTACAACAAAACTTACACATTTTCATTGTACACTCAAGAAATGTACATCAAAACATACACATTTTCATTGTATATACAAGAAATGTACAACAAAACTTACACATTTTCATTGTACACTCAAGAAATGTACATCAAAACATACACATTTTCATTGTATATACAAGAAATGTACAACAAAACTTACACGATTTCATTGTACACTCAAGAAATGTACATCAAAACATACACATTTTCATTGTATATACAAGAAATGTACAACAAAACTTACACATTTTCATTGTACACTCAAGAAATGCACATCAAAACTTACACATTTTCATTGTGTATACAAGGTATGTACATCAAAACATGCACATTTTCATTGTATATACAAGAAATGTACATCAAAACTTACACATTTTCATTGTACACTCAAGAAATGTACATCAAAACTACACATTTTCGTTGCACACTAAAGAAATGTACATCAAAACATACACATTTTCATTGGACAGACAAGAAATATACATCCAAACTTACACATTTTCATTGTGTATACAAGAAATGTACATCAAAACTTACACATTTTCATTGTACACTCAAGAAATGTACATAGAAACTTACACATTTTCATTGTATATACAAGAAATGTACATCAAAACTTACACATTTTCATTGTATATACAAGAAATGTACATCTAAGCATAAACATTTTCATTGTACACTAAAGAAATGTACATAGAGGCTTACACATTTTTAATGTACACTCAAGAAATGTATATCAAAACTTACACATTTTCATTGTATATACAAGGAATGTACATCAAAACATACACATTTTCATTGTATATACAGGAAATATACATCAAAACTTACACATTTTCATTGTATATCAAGAAATGTACATCTAAACATACACATTTTCATTGTACACTCAAGAAATGTACATAGAAACTTACACATTTTCATTGTATATACAAGAAATGTACATCAAAACTTACACACTTTCATTGTATATACAAGAAAGGTACATCAAAACTTACACATCTTCATTGTATATACAAGAAATGTACATCAACACTTACACATTTTCATTGTATATACAAGAAATGTACATCAAAACATACACATTTTCATTGTATATACAAGAAATGTACAACAAAACTTACACGATTTCATTGTACACTCAAGAAATGTACATCAAAACATACACATTTTCATTGTATATACAAGAAATGTACAACAAAACTTACACATTTTCATTGTACACTCAAGAAATGTACATCAAAACTTACACATTTTCATTGTGTATACAAGGTATGTACATCAAAACATGCACATTTTCATTGTATATACAAGAAATGTACATCAAAACTTACACATTTTCATTGTACACTCAAGAAATGTACATCAAAACTACACATTTTCGTTGTACACTAAAGAAATGTACATCAAAACATACACATTTTCATTGTACAGACAAGAAATATACATCCAAACTTACACATGTTCATTGTATATACAAGAAATGTACATCAAAACTTTCACATTTTCATTGTATATACAAGAAATGTACATCAAAACTTACACATTTTCATTGTATATGCAAGAATTGTACATCAAAGCTCACACATTTTCATTGTATATACAAGAAATGTACATGAAAACATACACATTTTCATTGTATATACAAGAAATGTACATCAAAACTTACACGTTTTCATTGTACATACAAGAAATGTACATCAAAACTTACACATTTTCATTGTATATACAAGAATTGTACATCAAAGCTTACATATTTTCATTGTACATTAAAGAAATGTACATCAAAACTACACATTTTCATTGTATATACAAGAAATGTACTTCAAAACATACACATTTTCATTGTATATACAAGAAATGTACATGAAAACTTACACACTTTCATTGTATATACAAGAAATGTACATCAAAACATACACACTTTCTTTGTACACTCAAGAAATGTACATCAAAACATACACATATTCATTAAATATACAAGGAATGTACATCAAAACATACACATTTTCATTGTATATACTAGAAATGTACATCAAAACTTACACATTTTCATTGTATATACAAGAAATGTACATCAAAACTTACACATTTTCATTGTATATACAAGAAATGTGCATCAAAACATACACATTTTCATTGTATATACAAGAAATGTACATCAAAACATACACACTTTCATTGTACACTCAAGAAATGTACATCAAAACATACCCATTTTCATTGAATATACGAGTAATGTACCTCAAAACTTACACATTTTCATTGTATATACAAGAAATGTACATCAAAGCTGCACATTTTCATCGTAAATACAAGAAATGTACATCAAAACTTACACATTTTCATTGTATATACAAGAAATGTCACATCAAAACTTACACATTTTCCTTGTGTATACAAGAAATGTACATCAAAACTTACACATTTTCATTGTATATACAAGAAATGTACATCAGAAACTTACACATTTTCATTGTATATACAAGAAATGTACATCAAAGCTTACACATTTTGATTGTATATACAAGAAATGTGCATAGAAACTTACAAATTTTCATTGTATATACAAGAAATGTACATCAAAACTTACACACTTTCATTGCCTATACAAGAAATGTACATCAAAACTTACACATTTTCATTGTATATACAAGAAATGTACATCAAAACTTACACATTTTCATTGTATATACAAGAAATGTACATCAAAGCTTACACATTTTCATTGTATATACAAGAAATGTACATAGAATCTTACACATTTTCATTGTATATACAAGAAATGTACATCAAACCTTACACACTTTCATTGTCTATACAAGAAATGTACATCAAAACTTACACATTTTCATTGTATATACAAGAAATGTACATCAAAACTTACACATTTTCATTGTATATACAAGAAATGTACATCAAAACTTACACATTTTCATTGTATATACAAGAATTGTACTTCAAAGCTCACACATTTTCATTTTATATACAAGAAATGTACATCAAAACTACACATTTTCATTGTATATACAAGAAATGTACATCAAAACATACACATTTTCATTGTATATACAAGAAATGTACAACAAAACTTACACATTTTCATTGTTCACTCAAGAAATGTACATCAAAACTTACACATTTACATTGTATATACAAGAAATGTACATCAAAGCTTACACATTTTCATTGTATATACAAGAAATGTACATAGAATCTTACACATTTTCATTGTATATACAAGAAATGTACTTCAAACCTTACACACTTTCATTGTCTATACAAGAAATGTACATCAAAACTTACACATTTTCATTGTATATACAAGAAATGTACATCAAAACTTACACATTTTCATTGTATATACAAGAAATGTACATCAAAACTTACACATTTTCATTGTAGATACAAGAAATATACATAAAAACATACACATTTTCATTGTATATACAACAAATGTACAGCGAAACATAAACCTTTTCATTGTATATACAAGAAATGTACATCAAAACTACACATTTTCGTTGTACACTAAAGAAATGTACATCAAAACATACACGTTTTCATTGTACAGACAAGAAATGTAAATCAAAACTTACACATTTTCATTGTGCATTCAAGAAATGTACATCAAAACATACACATTTTAATTGTATACACAAGATGGGTACATCAAAACTTATACAATTTCATTGTACATACAAGAAATGTACATCAAAAACTTATACATTTTCATTGTATATGCAAGAAATGTACATCAACACTTATACATTTTCATTGTACATACAAGAAATGTACATCAAAACTTACACATGTTCATTGTATATTCAACAGATGTACATCAAAACATACAAACTTTCATTGTACACTCAAAAATGTACATCAAAACATACACATTTTCATTGCATATACAAGAAATGTACATCAAAACTTACACATTTTCATTGTATATACAAGAAATGTACTTCAAAAACTTACACATTTTCATTGTACACTCAAGAAATGTACATCAAAACATACACATTTTCATTGTATATACAAGGAATGTACATCAAAACATACACATTTTCATTGTATATACAAGAAATGTACATCAAAACTTACCCATTTTCATTGTATATACTAGAAATGTACATCAAAACTTACACATTTTCATTGTATATACAAGAAGTGCACATCAAAACTTACACATTTTCATTGTATATACAAGAAATGTACATCAAAACATACACATTTTCATTGTATATACAAGAAATGTACATCAAAGCATACACACTTTCATTGTACACTCAAGAAATGTACATCAAAACAAACACATTTTCATTGTATATACAAGGAATGTACATCAAAACATACACATTTTCATTGTATATACTAGAAATGTACATCAAAACTTACACATTTTCATTGTATATACAACAAATGTACATCAAAACTTACACATTTTCATTGTATATACAAGTAATGTGCATCAAAACATACACATTTTCACTGTATATACAAGAAATGTACATCAAAACATACACACTTTCATTGTACACTCAAGAAATGTACATCGAAACATACACATTTTCATTGAATATACAAGAAATGTACCTCAAAACTTACACATTTTCATTGTATATACAAGAAATGTACATCAAAGCTTACACATTTTCATTGTAGATACAAGAAATCTACATCAAAACTTACACAGGTTCACTGTATATTCAAGAAATGTACATCAAAACTACACATTTTCATTGTATATACTAGAAACGTACATCAAAACTTACACATTTTCATTGTATATACAAGAAATGTACATCAAAACATACACATTTTCATTGTATATACAAGAAATGTATATCAAAACTTACACATTTTCATTGTATATACAAGGAATGTACATCTAAACATACACATTTTCATTGTATATACAAGAAATGTACATCAATACTCACACATTTTCATTGCATATACAAGAAATGTACATCAAAACAAACACATTTTCATTGTATATACAAGGAATGTACATCAAAACATACACATTTTCATTGTATATACTAGAAATGTACATCAAAACTTACACATTTTCATTGTATATACAACAAATGTACATCAAAACTTACACATTTTCATTGTATATACAAGTAATGTGCATCAAAACATACACATTTTCACTGTATATACAAGAAATGTACATCAAAACATACACACTTTCATTGTACACTCAAGAAATGTACATCGAAACATACACATTTTCATTGAATATACAAGAAATGTACCTCAAAACTTACACATTTTCATTGTATATACAAGAAATGTACATCAAAGCTTACACATTTTCATTGTAGATACAAGAAATCTACATCAAAACTTACACAGGTTCACTGTATATTCAAGAAATGTACATCAAAACTACACATTTTCATTGTATATACTAGAAACGTACATCAAAACTTACACATTTTCATTGTATATACAAGAAATGTACATCAAAACATACACATTTTCATTGTATATACAAGAAATGTATATCAAAACTTACACATTTTCATTGTATATACAAGGAATGTACATCTAAACATACACATTTTCATTGTATATACAAGAAATGTACATCAATACTCACACATTTTCATTGCATATACAAGAAATGTACATCAAAACTTACACATTTTCATCTTATATACAAGAAATGTACATCAAAACATACACATTTTCATTGGACAGACAAGAAATATACATCCAAACTTACACATTTTCATTGTATATACAACAAATGTACATCAAAACTTACACATTTTCATTGTATATACAAGTAATGTGCATCAAAACATACACATTTTCACTGTATATACAAGAAATGTACATCAAAACATACACACTTTCATTGTACACTCAAGAAATGTACATCGAAACATACACATTTTCATTGAATATACAAGAAATGTACCTCAAAACTTACACATTTTCATTGTATATACAAGAAATGTACATCAAAGCTTACACATTTTCATTGTAGATACAAGAAATCTACATCAAAACTTACACAGGTTCACTGTATATTCAAGAAATGTACATCAAAACTACACATTTTCATTGTATATACTAGAAACGTACATCAAAACTTACACATTTTCATTGTATATACAAGAAATGTACATCAAAACATACACATTTTCATTGTATATACAAGAAATGTATATCAAAACTTACACATTTTCATTGTATATACAAGGAATGTACATCTAAACATACACATTTTCATTGTATATACAAGAAATGTACATCAATACTCACACATTTTCATTGCATATACAAGAAATGTACATCAAAACTTACACATTTTCATCTTATATACAATAAATGTACATCTAAACATACACATTTTCATTGTACACTCAAGAAATGTAGATAGAAACTTACACATTTTCATTGTATATACAAGAAACGTACATCAAAACTTACACACTTTCATTGTCTATACAAGAAATGTACATCAAAACATACATATTTTCATTGTATATACAAGAAATGTACAACAAAACATACACATTTTCGTTGTACACTAAAGAAATGTACATCAAAACTTACACATTTTCATTGTATATACAAGAAATGTACAACAAAACTTACACATTTTCATTGTACACTCAAGAAATGTACATCAAAACATACACATTTTCATTGTATATACAAGAAATGTACAACAAAACTTACACATTTTCATTGTACACTCAAGAAATGTACATCAAAACATACACATTTTCATTGTATATACAAGAAATGTACAACAAAACTTACACATTTTCATTGTACACTCAAGAAATGTACATCAAAACATACACATTTTCATTGTATATACAAGAAATGTACAACAAAACTTACACGATTTCATTGTACACTCAAGAAATGTACATCAAAACATACACATTTTCATTGTATATACAAGAAATGTACAACAAAACTTACACATTTTCATTGTACACTCAAGAAATGTACATCAAAACAAACACATTTTCATTGTATATACAAGGAATGTACATCAAAACATACACATTTTCATTGTATATACTAGAAATGTACATCAAAACTTACACATTTTCATTGTATATACAACAAATGTACATCAAAACTTACACATTTTCATTACATATACAAGAAATGTACATCAAAACTTACACATTTTTATCTTATATACAATAAATGTACATCTAAACATACACATTTTCATTGTACACTCAAGAAATGTAGATAAAAACTTACACATTTTCGTTGTATATACAAGAAATGTACATCAAAACTTACACACTTTCATTGTACACTCAAGAAATGTACATCAAAACAAACACATTTTCATTGTATATACAAGGAATGTACATCAAAACATACACATTTTCATTGTATATACTAGAAATGTACATCAAAACTTACACATTTTCATTGTATATACAACAAATGTACATCAAAACTTACACATTTTCATTACATATACAAGAAATGTGCATCAAAACATACACATTTTCACTGTATATACAAGAAATGTACATCAAAACATACACACTTTCATTGTACCCTCAAGAAATGTACATCGAAACATACACATTTTCATTGAATATACAAGAAATGTACCTCAAAACTTACACATTTTCATTGTATATACAAGAAATGTACATCAAAGCTTACACATTTTCATTGTAGATACAAGAAATCTACATCAAAACTTACACAGGTTCACTGTATATTCAAGAAATGTACATCAAAACTACACATTTTCATTGTATATACTAGAAACGTACATCAAAACTTACACATTTTCATTGTATATACAAGAAATGTACATCAAAACATACACATTTTCATTGTATATACAAGAAATGTATATCAAAACTTAAACATTTTCATTGTATATACAAGGAATGTACATCAAAACATACACATTTTCATTGTATATACAAGAAATGTACATCAATACTCACACATTTTCATTGCATATACAAGAAATGTACATCAAAACTTACACATTTTTATCTTATATACAATAAATGTACATCTAAACATACACATTTTCATTGTACACTCAAGAAATGTAGATAAAAACTTACACATTTTCGTTGTATATACAAGAAATGTAGATCAAAACTTACACACTTTCATTGTCTATACAAGAAATGTACATCAAAACTTACACATTTTCATTGTATATACAAGAAATGTACATCAAAACTTACACATTTTCATTGTATATACAAGAAATGTACATCAAAACTTACACATTTTCATTGTACACTTAAGAAATGTACATAGAAACTTACACATTTTCATTGTATATACAAGAAATGTACATCAATACTTACACATTTTCATTGTATATACAAGAAATGTACATCTAAACATACACATTTTCATTGTATATACAAGAATTGTACATCAAAGCTTACATACTTTCATTGTACATTAAAGAAATGTACATCAAAGCTACACATTTTCATTGTATATACAAGAAATGTACTTCAAAACATACACATTTTCATTTTATATACAAGAATGTACATCAAAACTTACACATTTTCATTGTATATACAAGAAATGTACATCAAAACATACACATTTTCATTGTACACTCAAGAAATGTACATAGAAACTTACACATTTTCACTGTATATACAAGAAATGTACATCAAAACTTACACATTTTCATTGTATATACAAGAATTGTACATCAAAGCTCACACATTTTCATTGTATATACAAGAAATGTACATGAAAACATACACATTTTCATTGTATATACAAGAAATGTACATCAAAACTTACACGTTTTCATTGTACATACAAGAAATGTACATCAAAACTTACACATTTTCATTGTATATACAAGAATTGTACATCAAAGCTTACATATTTTCATTGTACATTAAAGAAATGTACATCAAAACTACACATTTTCATTGTATATACAAGAAATGTACTTCAAAACATACACATTTTCATTGTATATACAAGAAATGTACATGAAAACTTACACACTTTCATTGTATATACAAGAAATGTACATCAAAACATACACACTTTCTTTGTACACTCAAGAAATGTACATCAAAACATACACATATTCATTAAATATACAAGGAATGTACATCAAAACATACACATTTTCATTGTATATACTAGAAATGTACATCAAAACTTACACATTTTCATTGTATATACAAGAAATGTACATCAAAACTTACACATTTTCATTGTATATACAAGAAATGTGCATCAAAACATACACATTTTCATTGTATATACAAGAAATGTACATCAAAACATACACACTTTCATTGTACACTCAAGAAATGTACATCAAAACGTACCCATTTTCATTGAATATACGAGTAATGTACCTCAAAACTTACACATTTTCATTGTATATACAAGAAATGTACATCAAAGCTGCACATTTTCATCGTAAATACAAGAAATGTACATCAAAACTTACACATTTTCATTGTATATACAAGAAATGTCACATCAAAACTTACACATTTTCCTTGTGTATACAAGAAATGTACATCAAAACTTACACATTTTCATTGTATATACAAGAAATGTACATCAAAGCTTACACATTTTGATTGTATATACAAGAAATGTGCATAGAAACTTACAAATTTTCATTGTATATACAAGAAATGTACATCAAAACTTACACACTTTCATTGCCTATACAAGAAATGTACATCAAAACTTACACATTTTCATTGTATATACAAGAAATGTACATCAAAACTTACACATTTTCATTGTATATACAAGAAATGTACATCAAAGCTTACACATTTTCATTGTATATACAAGAAATGTACATCAAACCTTACACACTTTCATTGTCTATACAAGAAATGTACATCAAAACTTACACATTTTCATTGTATATACAAGAAATGTACATCAAAACTTACACATTTTCATTGTATATACAAGAAATGTACATCAAAACTTACACATTTTCATTGTATATACAAGAATTGTACTTCAAAGCTCACACATTTTCATTGTATATACAAGAAATGTACATCAAAACTACACATTTTCATTGTATATACAAGAAATGTACATCAAAACATACACATTTTCAATGTATATACAAGAAATGTACAACAAAACTTACACATTTTCATTGTTCACTCAAGAAATGTACATCAAAACTTACACATTTACATTGTATATACAAGAAATGTACATCAAAGCTTACACATTTTCATTGTATATACAAGAAATGTACATAGAATCTTACACATTTTCATTGTATATACAAGAAATGTACATCAAACCTTACACACTTTCATTGTCTATACAAGAAATGTACATCAAAACTTACACATTTTCATTGTATATACAAGAAATGTACATCAAAACTTACACATTTTCATTGTATATACAAGAAATGTACATCAAAACTTACACATTTTCATTGTATATACAAGAAATATACATAAAAACATACACATTTTCATTGTATATACAACAAATGTACAGCGAAACATAAACCTTTTCATTGTATATACAAGAAATGTACATCAAAACTACACATTTTCGTTGTACACTAAAGAAATGTACATCAAAACATACACGTTTTCATTGTACAGACAAGAAATGTAAATCAAAACTTACACATTTTCATTGTGCATTCAAGAAATGTGCATCAAAACATACACATTTTAATTGTATACACAAGATGGGTACATCAAAACTTATACAATTTCATTGTACATACAAGAAATGTACATCAAAAACTTATACATTTTCATTGTATATGCAAGAAATGTACATCAACACTTATACATTTTCATTGTACATACAAGAAATGTACATCAAAACTTACACATGTTCATTGTATATTCAACAGATGTACATCAAAACATACACACTTTCATTGTACACTCAAGAAATGTACATCGAAACATACACATTTTCATTGAATATACAAGAAATGTACCTCAAAACTTACACATTTTCATTGTATATACAAGAAATGTACTTCAAAAACTTACACATTTTCATTGTACACTCAAGAAATGTACATCAAAACATACACATTTTCATTGTATATACAAGGAATGTACATCAAAACATACACATTTTCATTGTATATACAAGAAATGTACATCAAAACTTACCCATTTTCATTGTATATACTAGAAATGTACATCAAAACTTACACATTTTCATTGTATATACAAGAAGTGCACATCAAAACTTACACATTTTCATTGTATATACAAGAAATGTACATCAAAACATACACATTTTCATTGTATATACAAGAAATGTACATCAAAGCATACACACTCATTGTACACTCAAGAAATGTACATCAAAACAAACACATTTTCATTGTATATACAAGGAATGTACATCAAAACATACACATTTTCATTGTATATACTAGAAATGTACAACAAAACTTACACATTTTCATTGTATATACAACAAATGTACATCAAAACTTACACATTTTCATTGTATATACAAGTAATGTGCATCAAAACATACACATTTTCACTGTATATACAAGAAATGTACATCAAAACATACACACTTTCATTGTACACTCAAGAAATGTACATCGAAACATACACATTTTCATTGAATATACAAGAAATGTACCTCAAAACTTACACATTTTCATTGTATATACAAGAAATGTACATCAAAGCTTACACATTTTCATTGTAGATACAAGAAATCTACATCAAAACTTACACAGGTTCACTGTATATTCAAGAAATGTACATCAAAACTACACATTTTCATTGTATATACTAGAAACGTACATCAAAACTTACACATTTTCATTGTATATACAAGAAATGTACATCAAAACATACACATTTTCATTGTATATACAAGAAATGTATATCAAAACTTACACATTTTCATTGTATATACAAGGAATGTACATCTAAACATACACATTTTCATTGTATATACAAGAAATGTACATCAATACTCACACATTTTCATTGCATATACAAGAAATGTACATCAAAACTTACACATTTTCATCTTATATACAATAAATGTACATCTAAACATACACATTTTCATTGTACACTCAAGAAATGTAGATAGAAACTTACACATTTTCATTGTATATACAAGAAACGTACATCAAAACTTACACACTTTCATTGTCTATACAAGAAATGTACATCAAAACTTACACATTTTCATTGTATATACAAGAAATGTACATCAAAACTTACACATTTTCATTGTATATACAAGAAATGTACATCAAAACTTACGCATTTTCATTGTACACTTAAGAAATGTACATAGAAACTTACACATTTTCATTGTATATACAAGAAATGTACATCAAAACTTACACATTTTCATTGTATATACAAGAAATGTACATCTAAGCATAAACATTTTCATTGTACACTAAAGAAATGTACATAGAGGCTTACACATTTTTAATGTACACTCAAGAAATGTATATCAAAACTTACACATTTTCATTGTATATACAAGGAATGTACATCAAAACATACACATTTTCATTGTATATACAGGAAATATACATCAAAACTTACACATTTTCATTGTATATCAAGAAATGTACATCTAAACATACACATTTTCATTGTACACTCAAGAAATGTACATAGAAACTTACACATTTTCATTGTATATACAAGAAATGTACATCAAAACTTACACACTTTCATTGTATATACAAGAAAGGTACATCAAAACTTACACATCTTCATTGTATATACAAGAAATGTACATCAACACTTACACATTTTCATTGTATATACAAGAAATGTACATCAAAACATACACATTTTCATTGTATATACAAGAAATGTACATCAAAACTTACACATTTTCATTGTATATACAAGAAATGTACATCAAAGCATACACACTTTCATTGTATATACAAGATATATACATTAAAACTTACACATTTTCATTGTATATACCAGAAATGTACATGAAAACGTACACATTTTCGTTGTACATTCAAAAAATGTACATCAAAACTTACACATTTTCATTGTATATACAAGAAATGTACATCAAAACTTACACATTTTCATTGTATATACAAGAAATGAACATCAAAGCATACACACTTTCATTGTATATACAAGATATATACATTAAAACTTACACATTTTCATTGTATATACCAGAAATGTACATGAAAACGTACACATTTTCGTTGTACATTCAAAAAATGTACATCAAAACTTACACATTTTCATTGTATATACAAGAATGTACATCAAAACATACACACTTTCATTGTACACTCAAGAAATGTACATCAAAACATACACATTTTCATTGTATATACAAGAAATGTACATCAAAGCATACACACTTTCATTGTACACTCAAGAAATGTACATCAAAACATACACATTTTCATTGTATATACAAGGAATTTACATCAAAACATACACATTTTCATTTTATATACTAGAAATGTACATCAAAACTTACACATTTTCAATGTATATACAAGAAATGTACATCAAAACTTACACACTTTCATTGTATATACAAGAAATGTACATCAAAACATACACACTTTCATTGTACACTCAAGAAATGTACATCAAAACAAACACATTTTCATTGTATATACAAGGAATGTACATCAAAACATACACATTTTCATTGTATATACTAGAAATGTACATCAAAACTTACACATTTTCATTGTATATACAACAAATGTACATCAAAACTTACACATTTTCATTACATATACAAGAAATGTGCATCAAAACATACACATTTTCACTGTATATACAAGAAATGTACATCAAAACATACACACTTTCATTGTACCCTCAAGAAATGTACATCGAAACATACACATTTTCATTGAATATACAAGAAATGTACCTCAAAACTTACACATTTTCATTGTATATACAAGAAATGTACATCAAAGCTTACACATTTTCATTGTAGATACAAGAAATCTACATCAAAACTTACACAGGTTCACTGTATATTCAAGAAATGTACATCAAAACTACACATTTTCATTGTATATACTAGAAACGTACATCAAAACTTACACATTTTCATTGTATATACAAGAAATGTACATCAAAACATACACATTTTCATTGTATATACAAGAAATGTATATCAAAACTTAAACATTTTCATTGTATATACAAGGAATGTACATCAAAACATACACATTTTCATTGTATATACAAGAAATGTACATCAATACTCACACATTTTCATTGCATATACAAGAAATGTACATCAAAACTTACACATTTTTATCTTATATACAATAAATGTACATCTAAACATACACATTTTCATTGTACACTCAAGAAATGTAGATAAAAACTTACACATTTTCGTTGTATATACAAGAAATGTACAACAAAACTTACACACTTTCATTGTCTATACAAGAAATGTACATCAAAACTTACACATTTTCATTGTATATACAAGAAATGTACATCAAAACTTACACATTTTCATTGTATATACAAGAAATGTACATCAAAACTTACACATTTTCATTGAACACTTAAGAAATGTACATAGAAACTTACACATTTTCATTGTATATACAAGAAATGTACATCAATACTTACACATTTTCATTGTATATACAAGAAATGTACATCTAAACATACACATTTTCATTGTACACTAAAGAAATGTACATAGAAACTTACACATTTTCAATGTACACTCAAGAAATGTATATCAAAACTTACACATTTTCATTGTATATACAAGGAATGTACATCAAAACATACACATTTTCATTGTATATACAGGAAATATACATCAAAACTTACACATTTTCATTGTATATCAAGAAATGTACATCTAAACATACACATTTTCATTGCACACTCAAGAAATGTACATAGAAACTTACACATTTTCATTGTATATACAAGAAATGTACATCAAAACTTACACACTTTCATTGTATATACAAGAAAGGTACATCAAAACTGACACATTTTCATTGTATATACAAGAAATGTACATCAACACTTACACATTTTCATTGTATATACAAGAAATGTACATCAAAACATACACATTTTCATTGTATATACAAGAAATGTACATCAAAACTTACACATTTTCATTGTATATACAAGAAATGTACATCAAAGTATACACATTTTCATTGTATATACAAGAAATATACATTAAAACTTACACATTTTCATTGTATATACCAGAAATGTACATGAAAACGTACACATCTTCGTTGTACATTCAAAAAATGTACATCAAAACTTACACATTTTCATTGTATATACAAGAAATGTACATCAAAACTTACACATTTTCATTGTACATACAAGAAGTGTACATCAAAACATACACATTTTCATTGTATATACAAGAATGTACATCAAAACATACACACTTTCATTGTACACTCAAGAAATGTACATCAAAACAGACACATTTTCATTGAATATACAAGAAATGTACCTCAAAACTTACACATTTTCATTGTATATACAAGAAATGTACATCAAAACTTACACATTTTCCTTGTGTATACAAGAAATGTACATCAGAAACTTACACATTTTCATTGTATATACAAGAAATGTACATAGAAACTTACACATTTTCATTGTATATACAAGAAATGTACATCAAAACTTACACATTTTCGTTGTATATACAAGAATTGTACATCAAAGCTCACACATTTTCATTGTATATACAAGAAATGTACATGAAAACATACACATTTTCATTGTATATACAAGAAATGTACATCAAAACATACACATTTTCATTGTATGTACAAGAAATGTACATCAAAACTTACACATTTTCATTGAATATACAAGAAATGTACCTCAAAACTTACACATTTTCATTGAATATACAAGAAATGTACATCAAAACTTACACATTTTCATTGTACATACAAGAAGTGTACATCAAAACATACACATTTTCATTGTATATACAAGAAATGTACATCAATACTTACACATTTTCATTGTACATACAAGAAATGTACATAGAAACTTACACATTTTCATTGTATATACAAGAAATGTACATCAAAACTTACACACTTTCATTGTCTATACAAGAAATGTACATCAAAACTTACACATTTTCAATTTATATACAAGAAATGTACATCAAAACTTACACATTTTCATTGTATATACAAGAAATGTACATCAAAACTTACACATTTTCGTTGTATATACAAGAATTGTACATCAAAGCTCACACATTTTCATTGTATATACAAGAAATGTACATGAAAACATACACATTTTCATTGTATATACAAGAAATGTACATCAAAACATACACATTTTCATTGTATGTACAAGAAATGTACAACAAAACTTACACACTTTCATTGTACACTCAAGAAATGTACATCAAAGCAAACACATTTTCATTGTATATACAAGGAATGTACATCAAAACATGCACATTTTCATTGTATATACAAGAAATGTACATCAAAGCTTACACATTTTCATTGTACACTCAAGAAATGTACATCAAAACTACACATTTTCGTTGTACACTAAAGAAATGTACATCAAAACATACACATTTTCATTGTACAGACAAGAAATATACATCCAAACTTACACATTTTCAATGTATATACAAGAAATGTACATCAAAACTTACACATTTTCATTGTGTATACTAGAAATGTACATCAAAACTTACACATTTTCATTGTACACTCAAGAAATGTACATAGAAACTTACACATTTTCATTGTATATACAAGAAATGTACATCAAATCTTACACACTTTCATTGTATATACAAGAAATGTACATCAAAACTTACACATTTTCATTGTATATACAAGAAATGTACATCTAAACTTACACATTTTCATTGTACACTCAAGAAATGTACATAGAAACTTACACATTTTCATTGTATATACATGAAATGTACATCAATACTTACACATTTTCATTGTATATACAAGAAATGTACATAGAAACTTACACATTTTCATTGTATATACAAGAAATGTACATCAAAACTTACGCACTTTCATTGTCTATACAAGAAATGTACATCAAAACTTACACATTTTCAATTTATATACAAGAAATGTACATCAAAACTTACACATTTTCATTGTATATACAAGAAATGTACATCAAAACTTACACATTTTCATTGTATATACAAGAAATGTACATCTAAACATACACATTTTCATTGTACACTCAAGAAATGTACATAGAAACTTACACATTTTCATTGTATATACATGAAATGTACATCAAAACTTACACATTTTCATTGTACACTCAAGAAATGTACATCAAAACTTACACATTTTCATTGTATATACAAGGAATGTACATCAAAACATGCACATTTTCATTGTATATACAAGAAATGTACATCAAAGCTTACACATTTTCATTGTACACTCAAGAAATGTACATCAAAACTTACACATTTTCATTGTATATACAGGGAATGTACATCAAAACATGCACATTTTCATTGTATATACAAGAAATGTACATCAAAGCTTACACATTGTCATTGTACACTCAAGAGATGTACATCAAAACTACACATTTTCGTTGTACACTAAAGAAATGTACATCAAAACATACACATTTTCATTGTACAGACAAGAAATATACATCCAAACTTACACATTTTCATTGTATATACAAGAAATGTACATCACAACTTACACATTTTCATTGTGTATACAAGAAATGTACATCAAAACTTACACATTTTCATTTTACACTCAAGAAATGTATATAGAAACTTACACATTTTCATTGTATATACAAGAAATGTACATCAAATCTTACACACTTTAATTGTATATACAATAAATGTGCATCAAAACTTACACATTTTCATTCTATATACAAGAAATGTACATCTAAACTTACACATTTTCATTGTACACTCAAGAAATGTACATAGAAACTTACACATTTTCATTGTATATAGATGAAATGTACATCAAAACTTACACACTTTCATTGTCTATACAGGAAATGTACATCAAAACTTACACATTTTCATTGTATATACAAGAATTGTACATCAAAACTTACACATTTTCATTGTATATACAGGAAATGTACATCTAAACATACACATTTTCGTTGTACACTCAAGAAATGTACATAGAAACTTACACATTTTCATTGTATATACATGAAATGTACATCAAAACTTACACATTTTCATTGTACGCTCAAGAAATATACATCAAAACTTACACATTTTCATTGCATATACAAGGAATGTACATCAAAACATGCACATTTTCATTGTATATACAAGAAATGTACATCAAAGCTTACACATTTTCATTGTACACTCAAGAAATGTACATCAAAGCTTACACATTTTCATTGTACACTCAAGAAATGTACATAGAAACTTACACATTTTCATTGTATATACAAGAAATGTACATCAAATCTTACACACTTTCATTGTATATACAAGAAATGTACTTCAAAACTTACACATTTTCATTGTATATACAAGAAATGTACATCTAAACTTACACATTTTCATTGTACACTCAAGAAATGTACATAGAAACTTACACATTTTCATTGTATATACATGAAATGTACATCAAAACTTACACACTTTCATTGTCTATACAAGAAATGTACATCAAAACTTACACACTTTCATTGTATATACAAGAAATGTACATCAAAACTTACACATTTTCATTGTCTATACAAGAAATGTACATCTAAACATACACATTTTCATTGTACACTCAAGAAATGTACATAGAAACTTACACATTTTCATTGTATATACATGAAATGTACATCAAAACTTACACACTTTCATTGTCTATAAAAGAAATGTACATCAAAACTTACACATTTTCATTGTATATACAAGAATTGTACATCAAAGCTCACACATTTTCATTGTATATACAAGAAATGTTAATGAAAACATACACATTTTCATTGTATATACAAGAAATGTACATCAAAACTTACACGTTTTCATTGTACATACAAGAAATGTACATCAAAACTTACACATTTTCATTGTACATAGAAGAAATGTACATCAAAACTTACACATTTTCATTGTATATACAAGAATTGTACATAAAGGCTTACATATTTTCATTGTACATTAAAGAAATGTACATCAAAACTTACACGTTTTCATTGTACATACAAGAAATGTACATCAAAACTTACACATTTTCATTGTACATAGAAGAAATGTACATCAAAACTTACACATTTTCATTGTATATACAAGAATTGTACATAAAGGCTTACATATTTTCATTGTATATACAAGAAATGTACATCAAAACATACACATTTTGATTGTATATACAAGAAATATACATAAAAACATACACATTTTCATTGTATATACAACAAATGTACAGCAAAACATAAACCTTTTCATTGTATATACAAGAAATGTACATCAAAACTACACATTTTCGTTGTACACTAAAGAAATGTACATCAAAACTTACACATTTTCATTGTGCATTCAAGAAATGTACATCAAAACATACACATTTTCATTGTATACACAAGAAATGTACATCAAAACTTACACATTTTCATTGTACATACAAGAAATGCACATCAAAAACTTACACATTTTCATTGTATATGCAAGAAATGTACATCAAAACTTACACATTTTCATTGTACATACAAGAAATGTACATCAAAACTTACACATGTTCATTGTATATTCAACAGATGTTCATCAAAACATACACACTTTCATTGTACACCCAAGAAATGTACATCAAAACATACACATTTTCATTGCATATACAAGAAATGTACATCAAAACTTACACATTTCAATTGTATATACAAGAAATGTACTTCAAAAACTTACACATTTTCATTGTACACTCAAGAAATCTACATCAAAACATACACATTTTCATTGTATATACAAGGAATGTACATCAAAACATACACATTTTCATTGTATATACAAGAAATGTACATCAAAACTTACACATTTTCATTGCATATACAAGAAATGTACATCAAAACTTACACATTTTCATCTTATGTACAAGAAATGTACATCTAAACATACACATTTTCATTGTACACTCAAGAAATGTAGATAGAAACTTACACATTTTCATTGTATATACAAGAAATGTACATAAAAGCTTACACACTTTCATTGTCTATACAAGAAATGTACATCAAAACTTACACATTTTCATTGTATATACAAGAAATGTACATCAAAACTTACACATTTTCATTGTATATACAAGAAATGTACATCAAAACTTACACATTTTCATTGTACACTTAAGAAATGTACATAGAAACTTACACATTTTCATTGTATATACAAGAAATGTACATCAAATTTTACACATTTTCATTGTATATACAAGAAATGTACATCTAAACATACACATTTTCATTGTACACTCAAGAAATGTACATAGAAACTTACACATTTTCAATGTACACTCAAGAAATGTGTATCAAAACTTACACATTTTCATTGTATATCAAGAAATGTACATCTAAACATACACATTTTCATTGCACACTCAAGAAATGTACATAGAAACTTACACATTTTCATTGTATATACAAGAAATGTACATCAAAACTTACACACTTTCATTGTATATACAAGAAAGGTACATCAAAACTGACACATTTTCATTGTATATAAAAGAAATGTACATCAACACTTACACATTTTCATTGTATATACAAGAAATGTACATCAAAACATACACATTTTCATTGTATATACAAGAAATGTACATCAAAACTTACACATTTTCATTGTATATACAAGAAATGTACATCAAAGCATACACATTTTCATTGTATATACAAGAAATATACATTAAAACTTACACATTTTCATTGTATATACCAGAAATGTACATGAAAACGTACACATTTTCGTTGTACATTCAAAAAATGTACATCAATACTTACACATTTTCATTGTATATACAAGAAATGTACATCAAAACTTACACATTTTCATTGTACATACAAGAAATGTACATCAAAACATACACATTTTCATTGTATATACAAGAATGTACATCAAAACATACACACGTTCATTGTACACTCAAGAAATTTACATCAAAACATACACATTTTCATTGAATATACAAGAAATGTACCTCAAAGCTTACACATTTTCATTGTATATACAAGAAATGTACATCAAAGCTGCACATTTTCATCGTAAATACAAGAAATGTACATCAAAACTTACACATTTTCATTGTATATACAAGAAATGTACATCAAAACTTACACATTTTCCTTGTATATACAAGAAATGTACATCAGAAACTTACACATTTTCACTGTATATACAAGAAATGTACATCAATACTTACACATTTTCATTGTATATACAAGAAATGTACATCAAAACTTACACACTTTCATTGTCTATACAAGAAATGTACATCAAAACTTACACATTTTCAATTTATATACAAGAAATGTACATCAAAACTTACACATTTTCATTGTATATACAAGAAATGTACATCAAAACTTACACATTTTCATTGTATATACAAGAATTGTACATCAAAGCTCACACATTTTCATTGTACATACAAGAAATGTACATAGAAACTTACACATTTTCATTGTATATACAAGAAATGTACATCAAAACTTACACACTTTCATTGTCTATACAAGAAATGTACATCAAAACTTACACATTTTCAATTTATATACAAGAAATGTACATCAAAACTTACACATTTTCATTGTATATACAAGAAATGTACATCAAAACTTACACATTTTCGTTGTATATACAAGAATTGTACATCAAAGCTCACACATTTTCATTGTATATACAAGAAATGTACATGAAAACATACACATTTTCATTGTATATACAAGAAATGTACATCAAAACATACACATTTTCATTGTATGTACAAGAAATGTACAACAAAACTTACACACTTTCATTGTACACTCAAGAAATGTACATCAAAGCAAACACATTTTCATTGTATATACAAGGAATGTACATCAAAACATGCACATTTTCATTGTATATACAAGAAATGTACATCAAAGCTTACACATTTTCATTGTACACTCAAGAAATGTACATCAAAACTACACATTTTCGTTGTACACTAAAGAAATGTACATCAAAACATACACATTTTCATTGTACAGACAAGAAATATACATCCAAACTTACACATTTTCAATGTATATACAAGAAATGTACATCAAAACTTACACATTTTCAATGTGTATACTAGAAATGTACATCAAAACTTACACATTTTCATTGTACACTCAAGAAATGTACATAGAAACTTACACATTTTCATTGTATATACAAGAAATGTACATCAAATCTTACACACTTTCATTGTATATACAAGAAATGTACATCAAAACTTACACATTTTCATTGTATATACAAGAAATGTACATCTAAACTTACACATTTTCATTGTACACTCAAGAAATGTACATAGAAACTTACACATTTTCATTGTATATACATGAAATGTACATCAATACTTACACATTTTCATTGTATATACAAGAAATGTACATAGAAACTTACACATTTTCATTGTATATACAAGAAATGTACATCAAAACTTACGCACTTTCATTGTCTATACAAGAAATGTACATCAAAACTTACACATTTTCAATTTATATACAAGAAATGTACATCAAAACTTACACATTTTCACTGTATATACAAGAAATGTACATCAAAACTTACACATTTTCATTGTATATACAAGAAATGTACCTCTAAACATACACATTTTCATTGTACACTCAAGAAATGTACATAGAAGCTTACACATTTTCATTGTATATACATGAAATGTACATCAAAACTTACACATTTTCATTGTACACTCAAGAAATGTACATCAAAACTTACACATTTTCATTGTATATACAAGGAATGTACATCAAAACATGCACATTTTCATTGTATATACAAGAAATGTACATCAAAGCTTACACATTTTCATTGTACACTCAAGAAATGTACATCAAAACTTACACATTTTCATTGTATATACAGGGAATGTACATCAAAACATGCACATTTTCATTGTATATACAAGAAATGTACATCAAAGCTTACACATTTTCATTGTACACTCAAGAAATGTACATCAAAACTACACATTTTCGTTGTACACTAAAGAAATGTACATCAAAACATACACATTTTCATTGTACAGACAAGAAATATACATCCAAACTTACACATTTTCATTGTATATACAAGAAATGTACATCACAACTTACACATTTTCATTGTGTATACAAGAAATGTACATCAAAACTTACACATTTTCATTTTACACTCAAGAAATGTATATAGAAACTTACACATTTTCATTGTATATACAAGAAATGTACATCAAATCTTACACACTTTAATTGTATATACAAGAAATGTGCATCAAAACTTACACATTTTCATTCTATATACAAGAAATGTACATCTAAACTTACACATTTTCATTGTACACTCAAGAAATGTACATAGAAACTTACACATTTTCATTGTATATAGATGAAATGTACATCAAAACTTACACACTTTCATTGTCTATACAGGAAATGTACATCAAAACTTACACATTTTCATTGTATATACAAGAATTGTACATCAAAACTTACACATTTTCATTGTATATACAGGAAATGTACATCTAAACATACACATTTTCGTTGTACACTCAAGAAATGTACATAGAAACTTACACATTTTCATTGTATATACATGAAATGTACATCAAAACTTACACATTTTCATTGTACGCTCAAGAAATATACATCAAAACTTACACATTTTCATTGTATATACAAGGAATGTACATCAAAACATGCACATTTTCATTGTATATACAAGAAATGTACATCAAAGCTTACACATTTTCATTGTACACTCAAGAAATGTACATCAAAGCTTACACATTTTCATTGTACACTCAAGAAATGTACATAGAAACTTACACATTTTCATTGTATATACAAGAAATGTACATCAAATCTTACACACTTTCATTGTATATACAAGAAATGTACTTCAAAACTTACACATTTTCATTGTATATACAAGAAATGTACATCTAAACTTACACATTTTCATTGTACACTCAAGAAATGTACATAGAAACTTACACATTTTCATTGTATATACATGAAATGTACATCAAAACTTACACACTTTCATTGTCTATACAAGAAATGTACATCAAAACTTACACACTTTCATTGTATATACAAGAAATGTACATCAAAACTTACACATTTTCATTGTCTATACAAGAAATGTTAATGAAAACATACACATTTTCATTGTATATACATGAAATGTACATCAAAACTTACACATTTTCATTGTATATACAAGAAATGTACATCAAATCTTACACACTTTCATTGTATATACAAGAAATGTACTTCAAAACTTACACATTTTCATTGTATATACAAGAAATGTACATCTAAACTTACACATTTTCATTGTACACTCAAGAAATGTACATAGAAACTTACACATTTTCATTGTATATACATGAAATGTACATCAAAACTTACACACTTTCATTGTCTATACAAGAAATGTACATCAAAACTTACACACTTTCATTGTATATACAAGAAATGTACATCTAAACTTACACATTTTCATTGTACACTCAAGAAATGTACATAGAAACTTACACATTTTCATTGTATATACATGAAATGTACATCAAAACTTACACACTTTCATTGTCTATAAAAGAAATGTACATCAAAACTTACACACTTTCATTGTATATACAAGAATTGTACATCAAAGCTCACACATTTTCATTGTATATACAAGAAATGTTAATGAAAACATACACATTTTCATTGTATATACAAGAAATGTACATCAAAACTTACACGTTTTCATTGTACATACAAGAAATGTACATCAAAACTTACACATTTTCATTGTATATACAAGAATTGTACATAAAGGCTTACATATTTTCATTGTACATTAAAGAAATGTACATCAAAACTTACACGTTTTCATTGTACATACAAGAAATGTACATCAAAACTTACACAGTTTCATTGTACATAGAAGAAATGTACATCAAAACTTACACATTTTCATTGTATATACAAGAATTGTACATAAAGGCTTACATATTTTCATTGTATATACAAGAAATGTACATCAAAACATACACATTTTGATTGTATATACAAGAAATATACATAAAAACATACACATTTTCATTGTATATACAACAAATGTACAGCAAAACATAAACCTTTTCATTGTATATACAAGAAATGTACATCAAAACTACACATTTTCGTTGTACACTAAAGAAATGTACATCAAAACATACACGTTTTCATTGTACAGACAAGAAATGTAAATCAAAACTTACACATTTTCAGTGTATATACAAGAAATGTACATCAAAACTTACACATTTTCATTTTGCATTCAAGAAATGTACATCAAAACATACACATTTTCATTGTATACACAAGAAATGTACATCAAAACTTACACATTTTCATTGTACATACAAGAAATGCACATCAAAAACTTACACATTTTCATTGTATATGCAAGAAATGTACATCAAAACTTACACATTTTCATTGTACATACAAGAAATGTACATCAAAACTTACACATGTTCATTGTATATTCAACAGATGTTCATCAAAACATACACACTTTCATTGTACACCCAAGAAATGTACATCAAAACATACACATTTTCATTGCATATACAAGAAATGTACATCAAAACTTACACATTTCAATTGTATATACAAGAAATGTACTTCAAAAACTTACACATTTTCATTGTACACTCAAGAAATCTACATCAAAACATACACATTTTCATTGTATATACAAGGAATGTACATCAAAACATACACATTTTCATTGTATATACAAGAAATGTACATCAAAACTTACACATTTTCATTGCATATACAAGAAATGTACATCAAAACTTACACATTTTCATCTTATGTACAAGAAATGTACATCTAAACATACACATTTTCATTGTACACTCAAGAAATGTAGATAGAAACTTACACATTTTCATTGTATATACAAGAAATGTACATAAAAGCTTACACACTTTCATTGTCTATACAAGAAATGTACATCAAAACTTACACATTTTCATTGTATATAGAAGAAATGTACATCAAAACTTACACATTTTCATTGTATATACAAGAAATGTACATCAAAACTTACACATTTTCATTGTACACTTAAGAAATGTACATAGAAACTTACACATTTTCATTGTATATACAAGAAATGTACATCAAATTTTACACATTTTCATTGTATATACAAGAAATGTACATCTAAACATACACATTTTCATTGTACACTCAAGAAATATACATAGAAACTTACACATTTTCAATGTACACTCAAGAAATGTGTATCAAAACTTACACATTTTCATTGTATATACAAGGAATGTACATCAAAACATACACATTTTCATTGTATATACAGGAAATATACATCAAAACTTACACATTTTCATTGTATATCAAGAAATGTACATCTAAACATACACATTTTCATTGTACACTCAAGAAATGTACATAGAAACTTACACATTTTCATTGTATATACAAGAAATGTACATCAAAACTTACACACCTTCATTGTATATACAAGAAAAGTACATCAAAACTCACATTTTCGTTGTATATAAAAGAAATGTACATCAACACTTACACATTTTCATTGTATATACAAGAAATGTACATCAAAACATACACATTTTCATTGTATATACAAGAAATGTACATCAAAACTTACACATTTTCATTGTATATACAAGAAATGTACATCAAAGCATACACATTTTCATTGTATATACAAGAAATATACATTAAAACTTACACATTTTCATTGTATATACCAGAAATGTACATGAAAACGTACACATTTTCGTTGTACATTCAAAAAATGTACATCAATACTTACACATTTTCATTGTATATACAAGAAATGTACATCAAAACTTACACATTTTCATTGTACATACAAGAAATGTACATCAAAACATACACATTTTCATTGTATATACAAGAATGTACATCAAAACATACACACGTTCATTGTATACTCAAGAAATGTACATCAAAACATACACATTTTCATTGAATATACAAGAAATGTACCTCAAAACTTACACATTTTCATTGTATATACAAGAAATGTACATCAAAGCTGCACATTTTCATCGTAAATACAAGAAATGTACATCAAAACTTACACATTTTCATTGTATATACAAGAAATGTACATCAAAACTTACACATTTTCCTTGTATATACAAGAAATGTACATCAGAAACTTACACATTTTCATTGTATATACAAGAAATGTACATCAATACTTACACATTTTCATTGTATATACAAGAAATGTACATCAAAACTTACATACTTTCATTCTCTATACAAGAAATGTACATCAAAACTTACACATTTTCAATTTATATACAAGAAATGTACATCAAAACTTACACATTTTCATTGTATATACAAGAATTGTACATCATAGCTCACACATTTTCATTGTATATACAAGAAATGTACATGAAAACATACACATTTTCATTGTATATACAAGAAATGTACATCAAAACATACACATTTTCATTGTATATACAAGAAATGTACAACAAAACTTACACACTTTCATTGTACACTCAAGAAATGTACATCAAAACAAACACATTTGCATTGTATATACAAGGAATGTACATCAAAACATGCACATTTTCATTGTATATACAAGAAATGTACATCAAAGCTTACACATTTTCATTGTACACTCAAGAAATGTACATCAAAACTACACATTTTCGTTGTACACTAAAGAAATGTACATCAAAACATACACATTTTCATTGTACAGACAAGAAATATACATCCAAACTTACACATTTTCATTGTATATACAAGAAATGTACATCAAAACTTACACATTTTCATTGTGTATACAAGAAATGTACATCAAAACTTACACACTTTCATTGTACACTCAAGAAATGTACATAGAAACTTACACATTTTCATTGTATATACAAGAAATGTACATCAAATCTTACACACTTTCATTGTATATACAAGAAATGTACATCAAAACTTACACATTTTCATTGTATATACAAGAAATGTACATCTAAACTTACAGATTTTCATTGTACACTCAAGAAATGTACATAGAAACTTACACATTTTCATTGTATATACATGAAATGTACATC
This sequence comes from Tenodera sinensis, assembly GCA_030765045.1. Classification (NCBI taxonomy): domain Eukaryota; kingdom Metazoa; phylum Arthropoda; class Insecta; order Mantodea; family Mantidae; genus Tenodera; species Tenodera sinensis. The sequence continues at coordinate 63,005,977 of CM060966.1, read as the reverse complement.
AATACTTACACATTTTCATTGTATATACAAGAAATGTACATAGAAACTTACACATTTTCATTGTATATACAAGAAATGTACATCAAAACTTACACACTTTCATTGTCTATACAAGAAATGTACATCAAAACTTACACATTTTCAATTTATATACAAGAAATGTACATCAAAACTTACACATTTTCATTGTATATACAAGAAATGTACATCAAAACTTACACATTTTCATTGTATATACAAGAATTGTACATCAAAGCTCACACATTTTCATTGTATATACAAGAAATGTACATGAAAACATACACATTTTCATTGTATATACAAGAAATGTACATCAAAACATACACATTTTCATTGTACACTCAAGAAATGTACATAGAAACTTACACATTTTCATTGTATATACATGACATGTACATCAAAACTTACACATTTTCATTGTATATACAAGGAATGTACATCAAAACATACACATTTTCATTGCACACTCAAGAAATGTACATCAAAACTTACACATTTTCATTGTATATACAAGGAATGTACATCAAAACATGCACATTTTTATTGTATATACAAGAAATGTACATCAAAGCTTACACATTTTCATTGTATATACAAGAAATGTACATCTAAACATACACATTTTCATTGTACACTCAAGAAATGTACATAGAAACTTACACATTTTCATTGTATATGCATGAAATGTACATCAAAACTTACACATTTTCATTGTACACTCAAGAAATGTACATCAAAACTTACACATTTTCAATGTATATACAAGGAATGTACATCAAAACATGCACATTTTCATTGTATATACAAGAAATGTACATCAAAGCTTACACATTTTCATTGTACACTCAAGAAATGTACATCAAAACTTACACATTTTCATTGTATATACAGGGAATGTACATCAAAACAAGCACATTTTCATTGTATATACAAGAAATGTACATCAAAGCTTACACATTTTCATTGTACACTCAAGAAATGTACATCAAAACTACACATTTTGGTTGTACACTAAAGAAATGTACATCAAAACATACACATTTTCATTGTACAGACAAGAAATATACATCCAAACTTACACATTTTCATTGTATATAAAAGAAATGTACATCAAAACTTACACATTTTCATTGTGTATACAAGAAATGTACATCAAAACTTACACATTTTCATTGTACACTCAAGAAATGTACATAGAAACTTACACATTTTCATTGTGTATACAAGAAATGTACATCAAATCTTACACACTTTAATTGTATATACAAGAAATGTACATCAAAACTTACACATTTTCATTCTATATACAAGAAATGTACATCTAAACTTACACATTTTCATTGTACACTCAAGAAATGTACATCAAAACAAACACATTTTCATTGTACAGACAAGAAATATACATCCAAACTTACACATTTTCATTGTATATACAAGAAATGTACATCAAAACTTACACATTTTCATTGTACACGCAAGAAATGTACATAGAAACTTACACATTTTCATTGTGTATACAAGAAATGTACATCAAATCTTACACACTTTAATTGTATATACAAGAAATGTACATCAAAACTTACACATTTTCATTCTATATACAAGAAATGTACATCTAAACTTACACATTTTCATTGTACACTCAAGAAATGTACATCAAAACAAACACATTTTCATTGTATATACAAGGAATGTACATCAAAACATGCACATTTTCATTGTATATACAAGAAATGTACATCAAAGCTTACACATTTTCATTGTACACTCAAGAAATGTACATCAAAACTACACATTTTCGTTGTACACTAAAGAAATGTACATCAAAACATACACATTTTCATTGTACAGACAAGAAATATACATCCAAACTTACACATTTTCATTGTATATACATGAAGTGTACATCAAAACTTACACATTTTCATTGTACGCTCAAGAAATGTACATCAAAACTTACACATTTTCATTGTATATACAAGGAATGTACATCAAAACATGCACATTTTCATTGTATATACAAGAAATGTACATCAAAGCTTACACATTTTCATTGTACACTCAAGAAATGTACATCAAAACTTACACATTTTCATTGTACACTCAAGAAATGTACATAGAAACTTACACATTTTCATTGTATATACAAGAAATGTACATCAAATCTAACACACTTTCATTGTATATACAAGAAATGTACATCAAAACTTACACATTTTCATTGTATATACAAGAAATGTACATCTAAACTTACACATTTTCATTGTACACTCAAGAAATGTACATAGAAACTTACACATTTTCATTGTATATACATGAAATGTACATCAAAACTTACACACTTTCATTGTCTATACAAGAAATGTACATCAAAACTTACACACTTTCATTGTATATACAAGAAATGTACATCAAAACCTACACATTTTCATTGTATATACAAGAAATGTACATCTAAACATACACATTTTCATTGTACACTCAAGAAATGTACATAGAAACTTACACATTTTCATTGTATATACATGAAATGTACATCAAAACTTACACACTTTCATTGTCTATAAAAGAAATGTACATCAAAACTTACACATTTTCATTGTATATACAAGAATTGTACATCAAAGCTCACACATTTTCATTGTATATACAAGAAATGTACATGAAAACATACACATTTTCATTGTATATACAAGAAATGTACATCAAAACTTACACGTTTTCATTGTACATAAAAGAAATGTACATCAAAACTTACACATTTTCATTGTACATAGAAGAAATGTACATCAAAACTTACACATTTTCATTGCATATACAAGAATTGTACATAAAGGCTTACATATTTTCATTGTACATTAAAGAAATGTACATAAAAACTTACACGTTTTCATTGTACATACAAGAAATGTACATCAAAACTTACACATTTTCATTGTACATAGAAGAAATGTACATCAAGACTTACACATTTTCATTGTATATACAAGAATTGTACATAAAGGCTTACATATTTTCATTGTATATACAAGAAATGTACATCAAAACATACACATTTTCATTGTATATACAAGAAATATACACAAAAACATACACATTTTCATTGTATATACAACAAATGTACAGCAAAACATAAACCTTTTCATTGTATATACAAGAAATGTACATCAAAACTACACATTTTCGTTGTACACTAAAGAAATGTACATCAAAACATACACGTTTTCATTGTACAGACAAGAAATGTAAATCAAAACTTACACATTTTCATTGTACATACAAGAAATGTACATCAAAACTTACACATGTTCATTGTATATTCAACAGATGTACATCAAAACATACACACTTTCATTGTACACTCAAGAAATGTACATCAAAACATACACATTTTCATTCCATATACAAGAAATGTACATCAAAACTTACACATTTCAATTGTATATACAAGAAATGTACTTCAAAAACTTACACACTTTCATTGTACACTCAAGAAATGTACATCAAAACATACACATTTTCATTGTATATACAAGGAATGTACATCAAAACATACACATTTTCCTTGTATATACAAGAAATGTACATCAAAACTTACACATTTTCATTGCATATACAAGAAATGTACATCAAAACTTACACATTTTCATCTTATATACAAGAAATATACATCTAAAAATACACATTTTCATTGTACACTCAAGAAATGTACATAGAAGCTTACACATTTTCATTGTATATACAAGAAATGTACATAAAAGCTTACACACTTTCATTGTCTATACAAGAAATGTACATCAAAACTTACACATTTTCATTGTATATACAAGAAATGTACATCAAAACTTACACATTTTCATTCTATATACAAGAAATGTACATCAAAACTTACACATTTTCATTGTACACTTAAGAAATGTACATAGAAACTTACACATTTTCATTGTATATACATGACATGTACATCAAAACTTACACATTTTCATTGTATATACAAGAATTTTACATCAAAGCTCACACATTTTCATTGTATATACAAGAAATGTACATGAAAACATACACATTTTCATTGTATATACAAGAAATGTACATCAAAACATACACATTTTCATTGTACACTCAAGAAATGTACATAGAAACTTACACATTTTCATTGTATATACATGACATGTACATCAAAACTTACACATTTTCATTGTACACTCAAGAAATGTACATCAAAACTTACACATTTTCATTGTATATACAAGGAATGTACATCTAGACATACACATTTTCATTGTACACTCAAGAAATGTACATAGAAACTTACACATTTTCAATGTACACTCAGGAAATGTGTATCAAAACATACACATTTTCATTGTATATACAGGAAATATACATCAAAACTTACACATTTTCATTGTATATCAAGAAATGTACATCTAAACATACACATTTTCATTGTACACTCAAGAAATGTACATAGAAACTTACACATTTTCATTGTATATACAAGAAATGTACATCAAAACTTACACATTTTCATTGTATATACAAGAATTGTACATCAAAGCTCACACATTTTCATTGTATATACAAGAAATGTACATGAAAACATACACATTTTCATTGTATATACAAGAAATGTACATCAAAACTTACACGTTTTCATTGTACATAAAAGAAAAGTACATCAAAACTTACACATTTTCATTGCACATAGAAGAAATGTACATCAAAACTTACACATTTTCATTGTATATACAAGAATTGTACATAAAGGCTTACATATTTTCATTGTACAATAAAGAAATGTACAACAAAACTTACACGTTTTCATTGTACATACAAGAAATGTACATCAAAACTTACACATTTTCATTGTACATAGAAGAAATGTACATCAAAACTTACACATTTTCATTGTATATACAAGAATTGTACATAAAGGCTTACATATTTTCATTGTATATACAAGAAATGTACATCAAAACATACACATTTTCATTGTATATACAAGAAATATACACAAAAACATACACATTTTCATTGTATATACAACAAATGTACAGCAAAACATAAACCTTTTCATTGTATATACAAGAAATGTACTTCAAAACTACACATTTTCGTTGTACACTAAAGAAATGTACATCAAAACATACACGTTTTCATTGTACAGACAAGAAATGTAAATCAAAACTTACACATTTTCATTGTACATACAAGAAATGTACATCAAAACTTACACATGTTCATTGTATATTCAACAGATGTACATCAAAACATACACACTTTCATTGTACACTCAAGAAATGTACATCAAAACATACACATTTTCATTGCATATACAAGAAATGTACATCAAAACCTACACATTTCAATTGTATATACAAGAAATGTACTTCAAAAACTTACACATTTTCATTGTACACTCAAGAAATGTACATCAAAACATACACATTTTCATTGTATATACAAGGAATGTACATCAAAACATACACATTTTCATTGTATATAGAAGAAATGTACATCAAAACTTACAGATTTTCATTGCATATACAAGAAATGTACATCAAAACTTACACATTTTCATCTTATGTACAAGAAATGTACATCTAAACATACACATTTTCATTGTACACTCAAGAAATGTAGATAGAAACTTACACATTTTCATTGTATATACAAGAAATGTACATAAAAGCTTACACACTTTCATTGTCTATACAAGAAATGTACATCAAAACTTACACATTTTCATTGTATATACAAGAAATGTACATCAAAACTTACACATTTTCATTGTATATACAAGAAATGTACATCAAAACTTACACATTTTCATTGTACACTTAAGGAATGTACATAGAAACTTACACATTTTCATTGTATATACAAGAGATGTACATCAAAACTTACACATTTTCATTGTATATACAAGAAATGTACATCTAAACATACACATTTTCATTGTACACTCAAGAAATGTACATAGAAACTTACACATTTTCAATGTACACTCAAGAAATGTGTATCAAAACTTACACATTTTCATTGTATATACAAGGAATGTACATCAAAACATACACATTTTCATTGTATATACAGGAAATATACATCAAAACTTACACATTTTCATTGTATATCAAGAAATGTACATCTAAACATACACTTTTTCATTGTACACTCAAGAAATGTACATAGAAACTTACACATTTTCATTGTATATACAAGAAATGTACATCAAAACTTACACACCTTCATTGTATATACAAGAAAAGTACATCAAAACTTACACATTTTCGTTGTATATAAAAGAAATGTACATCAACACTTACACATTTTCATTGTATATACAAGAAATGTACATCAAAACTTACACATTTTCATGGTATATACAAGAAATGTACATCAAAGCATACACATTTTCATTGTATATACAAGAAATATACATTAAAACTTACACATTTTCATTGTATATACCAGAAATGTACATGAAAACGTACACATTTTCGTTGTACATTCAAAAAATGTACATCAATACTTACACATCTTCATTGTATATACAAGAAATGTACATCAAAACTTACACATTTTCATTGTACATACAAGAAATGTACATCAAAACATACACATTTTCATTGTATATACAAGAATGTACATCAAAACATACACACTTTCATTGTACACTCAAGAAATGTACATCAAAACATACACATTTTCATTGAATATACAAGAAATGTACCTCAAAACTTACACATTTTCATTGTATATACAAGAAATGTACATCAAAGCTGCACATTTTCATCGTAAATACAAGAAATGTACATCAAAACTTACACATTTTCATTGTATATACAAGAAATGTACATCAAAACTTACACATTTTCCTTGTGTATACAAGAAATGTACATCAAAACTTACACATTTTCATTGTATATACAAGAAATGTACATCAGAAACTTACACATTTTCATTGTATATACAAGAAATGTACATCAATACTTACACATTTTCATTGTATATACAAGAAATGTACATCAAAACTTACACACTTTCATTGTCTATACAAGAAATGTACATCAAAACTTACACATTTTCAATTTATATACAAGAAATGTACATCAAAACTTACACATTTTCATTGTATATACAAGAAATGTACATCAAAACTTACACATTTTCATTGTATATACAAGAATTGTACATCAAAGCTCACACATTTTCATTGTATATACAAGAAATGTACATGAAAACATACACATTTTCATTGTATATACAAGAAATGTACATCAAAACATACACATTTTCATTGTATATACAAGAAATGTACAACAAAACTTACACACTTTCATTGTACACTCAAGAAATGTACATCAAAACAAACACATTTGCATTGTATATACAAGAAATGTACATCAAAACATACACATTTTCATTGTATATACAAGAAATGTACATCAAAACATACACATTTTCATTGTATATACAAGAAATGTACAACAAAACTTACACACTTTCATTGTACACTCAAGAAATGTACATCAAAACATGCACATTTTCATTGTATATACAAGAAATGTACATCAAAGCTTACACATTTTCATTGTACACTCAAGAAATGTACATCAAAACTACACATTTTCGTTGTACACTAAAGAAATGTACATCAAAACATACACATTTTCATTGTACAGACAAGAAATATACATCCAAACTTACACATTTTCATTGTATACACAAGAAATGTACATCAAAACTTACACATTTTAATTGTGTATACAAGAAATGTACATCAAAACTTACACATTTTCATTGTACACTCAAGAAATGTACATAGAAACTTACACATTTTCATTGTATATACAAGAAATGTACATCAAATCTTACACACTTTCATTGTATATACAAGAAATGTACATCAAAACTTACACATTTTCATTGTATATACAAGAAATGTACATCTAAACTTACACATTTTCATTGTACACTCAAGAAATGTACATAGAAACTTACACATTTTCATTGTATATACATGAAATGTACATCAATACTTACACATTTTCATTGTATATACAAGAAATGTACATAGAAACTTACACATTTTCATTGTATATACAAGAAATGTACATCAAAACATACACATTTTCATTGTACACTCAAGAAATGTACATAGAAACTTACACATTTTCATTGTATATACATGACATGTACATCAAAACTTACACATTTTCATTGTACACTCCAGAAATGTACATCAAAACTTACACATTTTCATTGTAAATACAAGGAATGTACATCAAAACATGCACATTTTCATTGTATATACAAGAAATGTACATCAAAGCTTACACATTTTCATTGTATATACAAGAAATGTACATCTAAACATACACATTTTCATTGTACACTCAAGAAATGTACATAGAAACTTACACATTTTCATTGTATATACATGAAATGTACATCAAAACTTACACATTTTCATTGTACACTCAAGAAATGTACATCAAAACTTACACATTTTCATTGTATATACAAGGAATGTACATCAAAACATGCACATTTTCATTGTATATACAAGAAATGTACATCAAAGCTTACACATTTTCATTGTACACTCAAGAAATGTACATCAAAACTTACACATTTTCATTGTATATACACTGAATGTACATCAAAACAAGCACATTTTCATTGTATATACAAGAAATGTACATCAAAGCTTACACATTTTCATTGTACACTCAAGAAATGTACATCAAAACTACACATTTTGGTTGTACACTAAAGAAATGTACTACAAAACATACACATTTTCATTGTACAGACAAGAAATATACATCCAAACTTACACATTTTCATTGTATATACAAGAAATGTACATCGAAACTTACACATTTTCATTGTGTATACAAGAAATGTACATCAAAACTTACACATTTTCATTGTACACTCAAGAAATGTACTTAGAAACTTACACATTTTCATTGTGTATACAAGAAATGTACATCAAATCTTACACACTTTAATTGTATATACAAGAAATGTACATCAAAACTTACACATTTTCATTCTATATACAAGAAATGTACATCTAAACTTACACATTTTCATTGTACACTCAAGAAATGTACATAGAAACTTACACATTTTCATTGTATATACATGAAATGTACATCAAAACTTACACACTTTCATTGTCTATACAGGAAATGTACATCAAAACTTACACATTTTCATTGTATATACAAGAAATGTACATCAAAACTTACACATTTTCATTGTATATACAGGAAATGTACATCTAAACATACACATTTTCATTGTACACTCAAGAAATGTACATAGAAACTTACACATTTTCATTGTATATACATGAAATGTACATCAAAACTTACACATTTTCATTGTACGCTCAAGAAATGTACATCAAAACTTACACATTTTCATTGTATATACAAGGAATGTACATCAAAACATGCACATTTTCATTGTATATACAAGAAATGTACATCAAAGCTTACACATTTTCATTGTACACTCAAGAAATGTACATCAAAACTTACACATTTTCATTGTACACTCAAGAAATGTACATAGAAACTTACACATATACAAGAAATGTACATCAAATCTTACACACTTTCATTGTATATACAAGAAATGTACATCAAAACTTACACATTTTCATTGTATATACAAGAAATGTACATCTAAACTTACACATTTTCATTGTACACTCAAGAAATGTACATAGAAACTTACACATTTTCATTGTATATACATGAAATGTACATCAAAACTTACACACTTTCATTGTCTATACAAGAAATGTACATCAAAACTTACACACTTTCATTGTATATACAAGAAATGTACATCAAAACTTACACATTTTCATTGTATATACAAGAAATGTACATCTAAACATACACATTTTCATTGTACACTCAAGAAATGTACATAGAAACTTACACATTTTCATTGTATATACATGAAATGTACATCAAAACTTACACACTTTCATTGTCTATAAAAGAAATGTACATCAAAACTTACACATTTTCATTGTATATACAAGAATTGTACATCAAAGCTCACACATTTTCATTGTATATACAAGAAATGTACATGAAAACATACACATTTTCATTGTATATACAAGAAATGTACATCAAAACTTACACGTTTTCATTGTACATAAAAGAAATGTACATCAAAACTTACACATTTTCATTGTACATAGAAGAAATGTACATCAAAACTTACACATTTTCATTGTATATACAAGAATTGTACATAAAGGCTTACATATTTGCATTGTACATTAAGGAAATGTACATCAAAACTTACACGTTTTCATTGTACATACAAGAAATGTACATCAAAACTTACACATTTTCATTGTACATAGAAGAAATGTACATCAAAACTTACACATTTTCATTGTATATACAAGAATTGTACATAAAGGCTTACATATTTTCATTGTATATACAAGAAATGTACATCAAAACATACACATTTTCATTGTATATACAAGAAATATACACAAAAACATACACATTTTCATTGTAAATACAACAAATGTACAGCAAAACATAAACCTTTTCATTGTATATACAAGAAATGTACATCAAAACATACACGTTTTCATTGTACAGACAAGAAATGTAAATCAAAACTTACACATTTTCATTGTACATACAAGAAATGTACATCGAAACTTACACATGTTCATTGTATATTCAACAGATGTACATCAAAACATACACACTTTCATTGTACACTCAAGAAATGTACATCAAAACATACACATTTTCATTGCATATACAAGAAATGTACATCAAAACTTACACATTTCAATTGTATATACAAGAAATGTACTTCAAAAACTTACACATTTTCATTGTACACTCAAGAAATAAACATCAAAACATACACATTTCCATTGTATATACAAGGAATGTACATCAAAGCATACACATTTTCATTGTATATACAAGAAATGTACATCAAAACTTACACATTTTCATTGCATATACAAGAAATGTACATCAAAACTTACACATTTTCATCTTATATACAAGAAATATACATCTAAAAATACACATTTTCATTGTACACTCAAGAAATGTACATAGAAGCTTACACATTTTCATTGTATATACAAGAAATGTACATAAAAGCTTACACACTTTCATTGTCTATACAAGAAATGTACATCAAAACTTACACATTTTCATTGTATATACAAGAAATGTACATCAAAACTTACACATTTTCATTGTATATACAAGAAATGTACATCAAAACTTACACATTTTCATTGTACACTTAAGAAATGTACATAGAAACTTACACATTTTCATTGTATATACAAGAAATGTACATCAAAACTTACACATTTTCATTGTATATACAAGAAATGTACATCTAGACATACACATTTTCATTGTACACTCAAGAAATGTACATAGAAACTTACACATTTTCAATGTATACTCAGGAAATGTGTATCAAAACTTACACATTTTCATTGTATATACAAGGAATGTACATCAAAACATACACATTTTCATTGTATATACAGGAAATATACATCAAAACTTACACATTTTCATTGTATATCAAAAAATGTACCTCTAAACATACACATTTTCATTGTACACTCAAGAAATGTACATAGAAGCTTACACATTTTCATTGTATATACAAGAAATGTACATCAAAACTTACACATTTTCATTGTATATACAAGAATTGTACATCAAAGCTCACACATTTTCATTGTATATACAAGAAATGTACATGAAAACATACACATTTTCATTGTATATACAAGAAATGTACATCAAAACTTACACGTTTTCATTGTACATAAAAGAAATGTACATCAAAACTTACACATTTTCATTGTACATAGAAGAAATGTACATCAAAACTTACACATTTTCATTGTATATACAAGAATTGTACATAAAGGCTTACATATTTTCATTGTACAATAAAGAAATGTACAACAAAACTTACACGTTTTCATTGTACATACAAGAAATGTACATCAAAACTTACACATTTTCATTCTACATAGAAGAAATGTACATCAAAACTTACACATTTTCATTGTATATACAAGAATTGTACATAAAGGCTTACATATTTTCATTGTATATACAAGAAATGTACATCAAACATACACATTTTCATTGTATATACAAGAAATATACACAAAAACATACACATTTTCATTGTATATACAACAAATGTACAGCAAAACATAAACCTTTTCATTGTCTATACAAGAAATGTACATCAAAACTACACATTTTCGTTGTACACTAAAGAAATGTACATCAAAACATACACGTTTTCATTGTACAGACAAGAAATGTAAATCAAAACTTACACATTTTCATTGTACATACAAGAAATGTACATCAAAACTTACACATGTTCATTGTATATTCAACAGATGTACATCAAAGCATACACACTTTCATTGTACACTCAAGAAATGTACATCAAAACATACACATTTTCATTGCATATACAAGAAATGTACATCAAAACTTACACATTTCAATTGTATATACAAGAAATGTACTTCAAAAACTTACACATTTTCATTGTACACTCAAGAAATGTACATCAAAACATACACATTTTCATTGTATATACAAGTAATGTACATCAAAACATACACATTTTCATTGTACACTCAAGAAATGTACATAGAAACTTACACATTTTCATTGTATATACAAGAAATGTACATAAAAGCTTACACACTTTCATTGTCTATACAAGAAATGTACATCAAAACTTACACATTTTCATTGTATATACAAGAAATGTACATCAAAACTTACACATTTTCATTGTATATACAAGAAATGTACATCAAAACTTACACATTTTCATTGTACACTTAAGAAATGTACATAGAAACTTACACATTTTCATTGTATATACAAGAAATGTACATCAAAGCTTACACATTTTCATTGTATATACAAGAAATGTACATCTAAACATACACATTTTCATTGTACACTCAAGAAATGTACATAGAAACTTACACATTTTCAATGTACACTCAAGAAATGTGTATCAAAACTTACACATTTTCATTGTATATACAAGGAATGCACATCAAAACATACACATTTTCATTGTATATACAGGAAATATACATCAAAACTTACACATTTTCATTGTATATCAAGAAATGTACATCTAAACATACACATTTTCATTGTACACTCAAGAAATGTACATAGAAACTTACACATTTTCATTGTATATACAAGAAATGTACATCAAAACTTACACACTTTCATTGTATATACAAGAAAGGTACATCAAAACTTACACATTTTCATTGTATATACAAGAAATGTACATCAACACTTACACATTTTCATTGTATATACAAGAAATGTACATCAAAACATACACATTTTCATTGTATATACAAGAAATGTACATCAAAACTTACACATTTTCATTGTATATACAAGAAATGTACATCAAAGCATACACATTTTCATTGTATATACAAGAAATGTACATGAAAACATACACATTTTCATTGTATATACAAGAAATGTACATCAAAAAATACACATTTTCATTGTATATACAAGAAATGTACAACAAAACTTACACACTTTCATTGTACACTCAAGAAATGTACATCAAAACAAACACATTTTCATTGTATATACAAGGAATGTACATCAAAACATGCACATTTTCATTGTATATACAAGAAATGTACATCAAAGCTTACACATTTTCATTGTACACTCAAGAAATGTACATCAAAACTACACATTTTCGTTGTACACTAAAGAAATGTACATCAAAACATACACATTTTCATTGTAAAGACAAGAAATATACATCCAAACTTACACATTTTCATTGTATATACAAGAAATGTACATCAAAACTTACACATTTTCATTGTGTATACAACAAATGTACATCAAAACTTACATATTTTCATTGTACACTCAAGAAATGTACATAGAAACTTACACATTTTCATTGTATATACAAGAAATGTACATCAAAACTTACACATCTTCATTGTACACTCAAGAAAAGTACATCAAAACTACACATTTTCGTTGTACACTAAAGAAATGTACATCAAAACATACACATTTTCATTGTAAAGACAAGAAATATACATCCAAACTTACACATTTTCATTGTATATACAAGAAATGTACATCAAAACTTACACATTTTCATTGTGTATACAAGAAATGTACATCAAAACTTACACATTTTCATTGCAAACTCAAGAAATGTACATAGAAAATTACACATTTTCATTGTATATACAAGAAATGTACATCAAAACTTACACATTTTCATTGTATATACAAGAAATGTACATCAAAACATACACATTTTCATTGTATATACAAGAAATGTACATCAAAACATACACATTTTCATTGTATATACAAGAAATGTACATCAAAACATACACATTTTCATTGTATATACAAGAAATGTACATCAAAACTTACACATTTTCAATTTATATACAAGAAATGTACATCAAAACTTACACATTTTCATTGTATATACAAGAAATGTACATCAAAACTTACACATTTTCATTGCAAACTCAAGAAATGTACATAGAAAATTACACATTTTCATTGTATATACAAGAAATGTACATCAAAACTTACACATTTTCATTGTATATACAAGAAATGTACATCAAAACATACACATTTTCATTGTATATACAAGAAATGTACATCAAAACATACACATTTTCATTGTATATACAAGAAATGTACATCAAAACATACACATTTTCATTGTATATACAAGAAATGTACATCAAAACTTACACATTTTCATTGTATATACAAGAAATGTACATCAAAACATACACATTTTCATTGTATATACAAGAAATGTACATCAAAACTTACACATTTTCAATTTATATACAAGAAATGTACATCAAAACTTACACATTTTCATTGTATATACAAGAAATGTACATCAAAACTTACACATTTTCATTGCAAACTCAAGAAATGTACATAGAAAATTACACATTTTCATTGTATATACAAGAAATGTACATCAAAACTTACACATTTTCATTGTATATACAAGAAATGTACATCAAAACATACACATTTTCATTGTATATACAAGAAATGTACATCAAAACATACACATTTTCATTGTATATACAAGAAATGTACATCAAAACATACACATTTTCATTGTATATACAAGAAATGTACATCAAAACTTACACATTTTCACTGTAAATACAAGAAATGTACATCAAAACTTACACATTTTCATTGTATATACAAGAATTGTACATCAAAGCTCACAACATTTTCATTGTATATACAAGAAATGTACATGAAAACATACACATTTTCATTGTATATACAAGAAATGTACATCAAAACATACACATTTTCATTGTATATACAAGAAATGTACATCAAAACTTACACATTTTCATTGTATATACATGAAATGTACATCAAAACTTGCACATTTTCATTGTATATACAAGAAATGTACATCTAAACATACACATTTTCATTGTACACTCAAGAAATGTACATAGAAACTTACACATTTTCATTGTATATACATGAAATGTACATCAAAACTTACACATTTTCATTGTACACTCAAGAAATGTACATCAAAACTTACACATTTTCATTGTATATACAAGGAATGTACATCAAAACATGCACATTTTCATTGTATATACAACAAATGTACATCAAAGCTTACACATTTTCATTGTAAACTCAAGAAATGTACATCAAAACTTACACATTTTCATTGTATATACAGGGAATGTACATCAAAACATGCACATTTTCATTGTATATACAAGAAATGTACATCAAAGCTTACACATTTTCATTGTACACTCAAGAAATGTACATCAAAACTACACATTTTCGTTGTACACTAAAGAAATGTACATCAAAACATACACATTTTCATTGTACAGACAAGAAATATACATCCAAACTTACACATTTTCATTGTATATACAAGAAATGTACATCAAAACTTACACATTTTCATTGTGTATACAAGAAATGTACATCAAAACTTACACATTTTCATTGTACACTCAAGAAATGTACATAGAAACTTACACATTTTCATTGTATATACAAGAAATGTACATCAAATCTTACACACTTTAATTGTATATACAAGAAATGTACATCAAAACTTACACATTTTCATTCTATATACAAGAAATGTACATCTAAACTTACACATTTTCATTGTACACTCAAGAAATGTACATAGAAACTTACACCTTTTCATTGTATATACATGAAATGTACATCAAAACTTACACACTTTCATTGTCTATACAGGAAATGTACATCAAAACTTACACATTTTCATTGTATATACAAGAAATGTACATCAAAACTTACACATTTTCATTGTATATTCAGGAAAAGTACATCTAAACATACACATTTTCATTGTACACTCAAGAAATGTACATAGAAACTTACACATTTTCATTGTATATACCAGAAATGTACATCAAAACTTACACATTTTCATTGTACGCTCAAGAAATGTACATCAAAACTTACACATTTTCATTGTATGTACAAGGAATGTACATCAAAACATGCACATTTTCATTGTATATACAAGAAATGTACATCAAAGCTTACACATTTTCATTGTACACTCAAGAAATGTACATCAAAACTTACACACTTTCATTGTCCATACAGGAAATGTATATCAAAACTTACACATTTTCATTGTATATACAAGAAATGTACATCAAAACTTACACATTTTCATTGTATATACAGGAAATGTACATCTAAACATACACATTTTCATTGTACACTCAAGAAATGTACATAGAAACTTACACATTTTCATTGTATATACCAGAAATGTACATCAAAACTTACACATTTTCATTGTACGCTCAAGAAATGTACATCAAAACTTACACATTTTCATTGTATATACAAGGAATGTACATCAAAACATGCACATTTTCATTGTATATACAAGAAATGTACATCAAAGCTTACACATTTTCATTGTACACTCAAGAAATGTACATCAAAACTTACACATTTTCATTGTACACTCAAGAAATGTACATAGAAACTTACACATTTTCATTGTATATACAAGAAATGTACATCAAATCTTACACACTTTCATTGTATATACAAGAAATGTACATCAAAACTTACACATTTTTATTGTATATACAAGAAATGTACATCTAAACTTAAACATTTTCATTGTACACTCAAGAAATGTACATAGAAACTTACACATTTTCATTGTATATACATGAAATGTACATCAAAACTTACACACTTTCATTGTCTATACAAGAAATGTACATCAAAACTTTCACACTTTCATTGTATATACAAGAAATGTACATCAAAACTTACACATTTTCATTGTATATAAAAGAAATGTACATCTAAACATACACATTTTCATTGTACACTCAAGAAATGTACATAGAAACTTACACATTTTCATTGTATATACATGAAATGTACATCAAAACTTACACACTTTCATTGTCTATAAAGGAAATGTACATCAAAACTTACACATTTTCATTGTATATACAAGAATTGTACATCAAAGCTCACACATTTTCATTGTATATACAAGAAATGTACATGAAAACATACACACTTTCATTGTATATACAAGAAATGTACATCAAAACTTACACGTTTTCATTGTACATACAAGAAATGTACATCAAAACTTACACATTTTCATTGTACATAGAAGAAATGTACATCAAAACTTACACATTTTCATTGTATATACAAGAATTGTACATAAAGGCTTACATATTTTCATTGTGCATTAAAGAAATGTACATCAAAACTTACACGTTTTCATTCTACATACAAGAAATGTACATCAAAACTTACACATTTTCATTGTGTATACAAGAATTGTACATAAAGGCTTACATATTTTCATTGTATATACAAGAAATGTACATCAAAACACACACATTTTCATTGTATATTCAAGAAATATACATAAAAACATACACATTTTCATTGTATATACAACAAATGTACAGCAAAACATAAACCTTTTCATTGTATATACAAGAAATGTACATCAAAACTACACATTTTCGTTGTACACTAAAGAAATGTACATCAAAACATACACGTTTTCATTGTACAGACAAGAAATGTAAATCAAAACTTACACATTTTCATTGTATATACAAGAAATGTACATCAAAACTTACACATTTTCATTGTGCATTCAAGAAATGTACATCAAAACATACACACTTTCATTGTCTATACAGGAAATGTACATCAAAACTTACACATTTTCATTGTATATACAAGGAATGTACATCTAAACATACACATTTTCATTGTACACTCAAGAAATGTACATAGAAACTTACACATTTTCATTGTATATACAAGAAATGTACATCAAAACTTACACATTTTCATTGTGCATTCAAGAAATGTACATCAAAACATACACATTTTCATTGTATACACAAGAAATGTACATCAAAACTTACACATTTTCATTGTACATACAAGAAATGTACATCAAAGACTTACACATTTTCATTGTATATGCAAGAAATGTACATCAAAACTTACACATTTTCATTGTACATACAAGAAATGTACATCAAAACTTCCACATGTTCATTGTATATTCAACAGATGTACATCAAAACATACACACTTTCATTGTACACTCAAGAAATGTACATCAAAACATACACATTTTCATTGCATATACAAGAAATGTACATCAAAACTTACACATTTTCATTGTACATACAAGAAATGTACATCAAAACTTACACATGTTCATTGTATATTCAACAGATGTACATCAAAACATACACACTTTCATTGTACACTCAAGAAATGTACATCAAAACATACACATTTTCATTGCATATACAAGAAATGTACATCAAAACTTACACATTTCAATTGTATATACAAGAAATGTACTTCAAAAACTTACACATTTTCACTGTACACTCAAGAAATGTACATCAAAACATACACATTTTCATTTAATATACAAGGAATGTACATCAAAACATACACATTTTCATTGTATATACAAGAAATGTACATCAAAAATACACACTTTCATTGTACACTCAAGAAATGTACATCAAAACAAACACATTTTCATTGTATATACAAGGAATGTACATCAAAACATACACATTTTCATTGTATATACTAGAAATGTGCATCAAAACTTACACATTTTCATTGTATATACAAGAAATGTACATCAAAACATACACATTTTCATTGTATATACAAGAAATGTACATCAAAAATACACACTTTCATTGTACACTCAAGAAATGTACATCAAAACAAACACATTTTCATTGTATATACAAGGAATGTACATCAAAACATACACATTTTCATTGTATATACTAGAAATGTGCATCAAAACTTACACATTTTCATTGTATCTACAACAAATGTACATCAAAACTTACACATGTTGATTGTATATTCAACAGATGTACATCAAAACATACACACTTTCATTGTACACTCAAGAAATGTACATCAAAACATACACATTTTCATTGTATATACAAGAAATGTACATCAAAATATACACACTTTCATTGTACACTCAAGAAATGTACATCAAAACTTACACATTTTCATTGTATATACAAGAAATGTACATCAAAACTACACATTTTCGTTGTACACTAAAGAAATGTACATCAAAACATACACGTTTTCATTGTACAGACAAGAAATGTAAATCAAAACTTACACATTTTCATTGTATATACAAGAAATGTACTTCAAAACTTACACATTCTCATTGTGCATTCAAGAAATGTACATCAAAACATACACATTTTCATTGTATACACAAGAAATGTACATCAAAACTTACACATTTTCATTGTACATACAAGAAATTTACATCAAAAACTTACACATTTTCATTGTATATGCAAGAAATGTACATCAAAACTTACACATTTTCAATGTACATACAAGAAATGTACATCAAAACTTACACATGTTCATTGTATATTCAACAGATGTACATCAAAACATACACACTTTCATTGTACACTCAAGAAATGTACATCAAAACATACACATTTTCATTGCATATACAAGAAATGTACATCAAAACTTACACATTTCAATTGTATATACAAGAAATGTACTTCAAAAACTTACACATTTTCATTGTACACTCAAGAAATGTACATCAAAACATACACATTTTCATTGTATATACAAGCAATGTACATCAAAACATACACACTTTCATTGTACACTCAAGAAATGTACATCAAAACATACACATTTTCATTGTATATACAAGGAATGTACATCAAAACATACACATTTTCATTTTATATACTAGAAATGTACATCAAAACTTACACATTTTCATTGTATATACAAGAAATGTATATCAAAACTTACACACTTTCATTGTATATACAAGAAATGTACATCAAAACATACACACTTTCATTGTATATACAAGAAATGTACATCAAAGCATACACACTTTCATTGTACACTCAAGAAATGTACATCAAAACATACTCATTTTCATTGTATATACAAGGAATGTACATCAAAACATACACATTTTCATTTTATATACTAGAAATGTACATCAAAACTTACACATTTTCATTGTATATACAAGAAATGTATTACAAAACTTACACACTTTCATTGTATATACAAGAAATGTACATCAAAACATACACACTTTCATTGTACACTCAAGAAATGTACATCAAAACAGACACATTTTCATTGTATATACAAGGAATGTACATCAAAACATACACATTTTCATTGTATATACTAGAAATGTACATCAAAACTTACACATTTTCATTGTATATACAACAAATGTACATCAAAACTTACACATTTTCATTGTAAATACAAGAAATGTGCATCAAAACATACACATTTTCACTGTATATACAAGAAATGTACATCAAAACATACACACTTTCATTGTACACTCAAGAAATGTACATCAAAACATACACATTTTCATTGAATATACAAGAAATGTACCTCAAAACTTACACATTTTCATTGTATATACAAGAAATGTACATCAAAGCTGCACATTTTCATCGTAAATACAAGAAATGTACATCAAAACTTACACATTTTCATTGTATAAACAAGAAATGTACATCAAAACTTACACATTTTCATTGTACATACAAGAAATGTACATCAAAACTTACACATGTTCACTGTATATTCAAGAAATGTACATCAAAACTACACATTTTCATTGTATATGCTAGAAACGTACATCAAAACTTACACATTTTCATTGTATATACAAGGAATGTACATCAAAACATACACATTTTCATTGTATATACAAGAAATGTACATCAATACTCACACATTTTCATTGCATATACAAGAAATGTACATCAAAACTTACACATTCTCATCTTAGATACAAGAAATGTACATCTAAACATACACATTTTCATTGTACACTCAAGAAATGTAGATAGAAACTTACACATTTTCATTGTATATACAAGAAATGTACATAAAAACTTACACACTTTCATTGTCTATACAAGAAATGTACATCAAAACTTACACATTTTCATCTTATATACAAGAAATGTACATCAAAACTTACACATTTTCATTGTATATACAAGAAATGTACATCAAAACTTACACATTTTCATTGTACACTTAAGAAATGTACATAGAAACTTACACATTTTCATTGTATATACAGGAAATGTACTACAAAACTTACACACTTTCATTGTCTATACAAGAAATGTACATCAAAACTTACACATTTTCATTGTATATACAAGAAATGTACATAAAAACTTACACACTTTCATTGTCTATACAAGAAATGTACATCAAAACTTACACATTTTCATTGTATATACAAGAAATGTACATCAAAACTTACACATTTTCATTGTATATACAAGAAATGTACATCAAAACTTACACATTTTCATTGTACACTTAAGAAATGTACATAGAAACTTACACATTTTCATTGTATATACAGGAAATGTACATCAAAACTTACACACTTTCATTGTATATACAAGAAATGTACATCTAAACATACACATTTTCATTGTACACTCAAGAAATGTACATAGAAACTTACACATTTTCAATGTACACTCAAGAAATGTGTATCAAAACTTACACATTTTCATTGTATATACAGGAAGTATACATCAAAACTTACACACTTTCATTGTATATCAAGAAATGTACATCTAAACATACACATTTTCATTGTACACTCAAGAAATGTACATAGAAACTTACACATTTTCATTGTATATACAAGAAATGTACATCAAAACTTACACACTTTCATTGTACATACAAGAAAGGTACATCAAAACTTACACATTTTCATTGTATATACAAGAAATGTACATCAACACTTACACATTTTCATTGTATATACAATAAATGTACATCAAAACATACACATTTTCATTGTATATACAAGAAATGTACATCACAACTTACACATTTTCATTGTATATACAAGAAATGTACATCAAAGCATACACATTTTCATTGTATATACAAGAAATATACATTAAAACTTACACATTTTCATTGTATATACCAGAAATGTACATGAAAACGTACACATTTTCGTTGTACATTCAAAAAATGTACATCAAAACTTACACATTTTCATTGTATATACAAGAAATGTACATCAAAACTTACACATTTTTATTGTACATACAAGAAGTGTACATCAAAACATACACATTTTCATTGTATATACAAGAATGTACATCAAAACATACACACTTTCATTGTACACTCAAGAAATGTACATCAAAACATACACATTTTCATTGAATATACAAGAAATGTACCTCAAAACTTACACATTTTCATTGTATATACAAGAAATGTACATCAAAACTTACACATTTTCATTGTATATACAAGAAATGTACATCAGAAACTTACACATTTTCATTGTATATACAAGAAATGTACATCAAAACTTACACATTTTCATTGTATATACAAGAAATGTACATCAAAACTTACACATTTTCCTTGTGTATACAAGAAATGTACATCAAAACTTACACATTTTCATTGTATATACAAGAAATGTACATCAGAAACTTACACATTTTCATTGTATATACAAGAAATGTACATCAATACTTAAACATTTTCATTGTATATACAAGAAATGTACAATGAAACTTACACATTTTCATTGTACACTCAAGAAATGTACATAGAAACTTACACATTTTCATTGTATATACAAGAAATGTACATCAAAACTTACACACTTTCATTGTACACTCAAGAAATGTACATCAAAACATACACATTTTCATTGAATATACAAGAAATGTACCTCAAAACTTACACATTTTCATTGTATATACAAGAAATGTACATGAAAGCTGCACATTTTCATCGTAAATACAAGAAATGTACATCAAAACTTACACATTTTCATTGTACATACAAGAAATGTACATCAAAACTTACACATTTTCCTTGTGTATACAAGAAATGTACATCAATACTTACACATTTTCATTGTATATACAAGAAATGTACATAGAAACTTACACATTTTCATTGTATATACAAGAAATGTACATCAAAACTTACACATTTTCATTGTATATACAAGAATTGTACATCAAAGCTCACACATTTTCATTGTATATACAAGAAATGTACATGAAAACATACACATTTTCATTGTATATACAAGAAATGTACATCAAAACATACACATTTTCATTGTATATCCAAGAAATGTACATCAATACACACACATTTTCATTGCATATACAACAAATGTACATCAAAACTTACACATTTTCATCTTATATACAAGAAATGTACATCTAAACATACACATTTTCATTGTACACTCAAGAAATGTAGATAGAAACTTACACATTTTCATTGTATATACAAGAAATGTGTATCAAAACTTACACATTTTCATTGTATATACAAGGAATGTACATCAAGACATACACATTTTCATTGTATATACAGGAAATATACATCAAAACTTACACACTTTCATTGTATATCAAGAAATGTACATCTAAACATACACATTTTCATTGTACACTCAAGAAATGTACATAGAAACTTACACATTTTCATTGTATATAAAAGAAATGTACATCAAAACTTACACACTTTCATTGTATATACAAGAAAGGTAACTCAAAACTTACACATTTTCATTGTATATACAAGAAATGTACATCAACACTTACTCATTTTCATTGTATATACAAGAAATGTACATCAAAACATACACACTTTCATTGTCTATACAAGAAATGTACATCAAAACTTACACATTTTCAATTTATATACAAGAAATGTACATCAAAACTTACACATTTTCATTGTATATACAAGAAATGTACATCAAAACTTACACATTTTCATTTTATATACTAGAAATGTACATCAAAACTTACACATTTTCATTGTATATACAAGAAATGTATATCAAAACTTACACACTTTCATTGTATATACAAGAAATGTACATCAAAACATACACACTTTCATTGTACACTCAAGAAATGTACATCAAAACAAACACATTTTCATTGTATATACAAGGAATGTACATCAAAACATACACATTTTCATTGTATATACTAGAAATGTACATCAAAACTTACACATTTTCATTGTATATACAAGAAATGTACATCAAAACTTACACATTTTCATTGTATATACAAGAAATGTGCATCAAAACATACACATTTTCACTGTATATACAAGAAATGTACATCAAAACATACACACTTTCATTGTACACTCAAGAAATGTACATCAAAACATACACATTTTCATTGAATATACAAGAAATGTACCTCAAAACTTACACATTTTCATTGTATATACAAGAAATGTACATCAAAGCTGCACATTTTCATCGTAAATACAAGAAATGTACATCAAAACTTACACATTTTCATTGTATAAACAAGAAATGTACATCAAAACTTACACATTTTCATTGTACATACAAGAAATGTACATCAAAACTTACACATGTTCACTGTATATTCAAGAAATGTACATCAAAACTACACATTTTCCTTGTATATGCTAGAAACGTACATCAAAACTTACACATTTTCATTGTATATACAAGGAATGTACATCAAAACATACACATTTTCATTGTATATACAAGAAATGTACATCAATACTCACACATTTTCATTGCATATACAAGAAATGTACATCAAAACTTACACATTCTCATCTTAGATACAAGAAATGTACATCTAAACATACACATTTTCATTGTACACTCAAGAAATGTAGATAGAAACTTACACATTTTCATTGTATATACAAGAAATGTACATAAAAACTTACACACTTTCATTGTCTATACAAGAAATGTACATCAAAACTTACACATTTTCATCTTATATACAAGAAATGTACATCAAAACTTACACATTTTCATTGTATATACAAGAAATGTACATCAAAACTTACACATTTTCATTGTACACTTAAGAAATGTACATAGAAACTTACACATTTTCATTGTATATACAGGAAATGTACTACAAAACTTACACACTTTCATTGTCTATACAAGAAATGTACATCAAAACTTACACATTTTCATTGTATATACAAGAAATGTACATAAAAACTTACACACTTTCATTGTCTATACAAGAAATGTACATCAAAACTTACACATTTTCATTGTATATACAAGAAATGTACATCAAAACTTACACATTTTCATTGTATATACAAGAAATGTACATCAAAACTTACACATTTTCATTGTACACTTAAGAAATGTACATAGAAACTTACACATTTTCATTGTATATACAGGAAATGTACATCAAAACTTACACACTTTCATTGTATATACAAGAAATGTACATCTAAACATACACATTTTCATTGTACACTCAAGAAATGTACATAGAAACTTACACATTTTCAATGTACACTCAAGAAATGTGTATCAAAACTTACACATTTTCATTGTATATACAAGGAATGTACATCAAAACATACACATTTTCATTGTATATACAGGAAGTATACATCAAAACTTACACACTTTCATTGTATATCAAGAAATGTACATCTAAACATACACATTTTCATTGTACACTCAAGAAATGTACATAGAAACTTACACATTTTCATTGTATATACAAGAAATGTACATCAAAACTTACACACTTTCATTGTACATACAAGAAAAGTACATCAAAACTTACACATTTTCATTGTATATACAAGAAATGTACATCAACACTTACACATTTTCATTGTATATACAATAAATGTACATCAAAACATACACATTTTCATTGTATATACAAGAAATGTACATCACAACTTACACATTTTCATTGTATATACAAGAAATGTACATCAAAGCATACACATTTTCAATGTATATACAAGAAATATACATTAAAACTTACACATTTTCATTGTATATACCAGAAATGTACATGAAAACGTACACATTTTCGTTGTACATTCAAAAAATGTACATCAAAACTTACACATTTTCATTGTATATACAAGAAATGTACATCAAAACTTACACATTTTTATTGTACATACAAGAAGTGTACATCAAAACATACACATTTTCATTGTATATACAAGAATGTACATCAAAACATACACACTTTCATTGTACACTCAAGAAATGTACATCAAAACATACACATTTTCATTGAATATACAAGAAATGTACCTCAAAACTTACACATTTTCATTGTATATACAAGAAATGTACATCAAAACTTACACATTTTCATTGTATATACAAGAAATGTACATCAGAAACTTACACATTTTCATTGTATATACAAGAAATGTACATCAAAACTTACACATTTTCATTGTATATACAAGAAATGTACATCAAAACTTACACATTTTCCTTGTGTATACAAGAAATGTACATCAAAACTTACACATTTTCATTGTATATACAAGAAATGTACATCAGAAACTTACACATTTTCATTGTATATACAAGAAATGTACATCAATACTTACACATTTTCATTGTATATACAAGAAATGTACATAGAAACTTACACATTTTCATTGTACACTCAAGAAATGTACATAGAAACTTACACATTTTCATTGTATATACAAGAAATGTACATCAAAACTTACACACTTTCATTGTACACTCAAGAAATGTACATCAAAACATACACATTTTCATTGAATATACAAGAAATGTACCTCAAAACTTACACATTTTCATTGTATATACAAGAAATGTACATGAAAGCTGCACATTTTCATCGTAAATACAAGAAATGTACATCAAAACTTACACATTTTCATTGTACATACAAGAAATGTACATCAAAACTTACACATTTTCCTTGTGTATACAAGAAATGTACATCAATACTTACACATTTTCATTGTATATACAAGAAATGTACATAGAAACTTACACATTTTCATTGTATATACAAGAAATGTACATCAAAACTTACACATTTTCATTGTATATACAAGAATTGTACATCAAAGCTCACACATTTTCATTGTATATACAAGAAATGTACATGAAAACATACACATTTTCATTGTATATACAAGAAATGTACATCAAAACATACACATTTTCATTGTATATCCAAGAAATGTACATCAATACACACACATTTTCATTGCATATACAACAAATGTACATCAAAACTTACACATTTTCATCTTATATACAAGAAATGTACATCTAAACATACACATTTTCATTGTACACTCAAGAAATGTAGATAGAAACTTACACATTTTCATTGTATATACAAGAAATGTACATAAAAGCTTACACACTTTCATTGTCTATACAAGAAATGTACATCAAAACTTACACATTTTCATTGTATATACAAGAAATGTACATCAAAACTTACACATTTTCATTGTATATACAAGAAATGTACATCAAAACTTACACATTTTCATTGTACACTTAAGAAATGTACATTGAAACTTACACATTTTCATTGTATATACAGGAAATGTACATCAAAACTTACACATTTTCATTGTATATACAAGAGATGTACATCTAAACATACACATTTTCATTGTACACTCAAGAAATGTACATAGAAACTTACACATTTTCAATGTACATTCAAGAAATGTGTATCAAAACTTACACATTTTCATTGTATATACAAGGAATGTACATCAAGACATACACATTTTCATTGTATATACAGGAAATATACATCAAAACTTACACACTTTCATTGTATATCAAGAAATGTACATCTAAACATACACATTTTCATTGTACACTCAAGAAATGTACATAGAAACTTACACATTTTCATTGTATATAAAAGAAATGTACATCAAAACTTACACACTTTCATTGTATATACAAGAAAGGTAACTCAAAACTTACACATTTTCATTGTATATACAAGAAATGTACATCAACACTTACACATTTTCATTGTATATACAATAAATGTACATCAAAACATACACATTTTCATTGTATATACAAGAAATGTACATCACAACTTACACATTTTCATTGTATATACAAGAAATGTACATCAAAGCATACACATTTTCATTGTATATACAAGAAATATACATTAAAACTTACACATTTTCATTGTATATACCAGAAATGTACATGAAAACGTACACATTTTCGTTGTACATTCAAAAAATGTACATCAAAACTTACACATTTTCATTGTATATACAAGAAATGTACATCAAAACTTACACATTTTTATTGTACATACAAGAAGTGTACATCAAAACATACACATTTTCATTGTATATACAAGAATGTACATCAAAACATACACACTTTCATTGTACACTCAAGAAATGTACATCAAAACATACACATTTTCATTGAATATACAAGAAATGTACCTCAAAACTTACACATTTTCATTGTATATACAAGAAATGTACATCAAAACTTACACATTTTCATTGTATATACAAGAAATGTACATCAGAAACTTACACATTTTCATTGTATATACAAGAAATGTACATCAAAACTTACACATTTTCATTGTATATACAAGAAATGTACATCAAAACTTACACATTTTCCTTGTGTATACAAGAAATGTACATCAAAACTTACACATTTTCATTGTATATACAAGAAATGTACATCAGAAACTTACACATTTTCATTGTATATACAAGAAATGTACATCAATACTTACACATTTTCATTGTATATACAAGAAATGTACATAGAAACTTACACATTTTCATTGTACACTCAAGAAATGTACATAGAAACTTACACATTTTCATTGTATATACAAGAAATGTACATCAAAACTTACACACTTTCATTGTACACTCAAGAAACGTACATCAAAACATACACATTTTCATTGAATATACAAGAAATGTACCTCAAAACTTACACATTTTCATTGTATATACAAGAAATGTACATGAAAGCTGCACATTTTCATCGTAAATACAAGAAATGTACATCAAAACTTACACATTTTCATTGTACATACAAGAAATGTACATCAAAACTTACACATTTTCCTTGTGTATACAAGAAATGTACATCAATACTTACACATTTTCATTGTATATACAAGAAATGTACATAGAAACTTACACATTTTCATTGTATATACAAGAAATGTACATCAAAACTTACACATTTTCATTGTATATACAAGAATTGTACATCAAAGCTCACACATTTTCATTGTATATACAAGAAATGTACATGAAAACATACACATTTTCATTGTATATACAAGAAATGTACATCAAAACATACAAATTTTCATTGTATATCCAAGAAATGTACATCAATACACACACATTTTCATTGCATATACAACAAATGTACATCAAAACTTACACATTTTCATCTTATATACAAGAAATGTACATCTAAACATACACATTTTCATTGTACACTCAAGAAATGTAGATAGAAACTTACACATTTTCATTGTATATACAAGAAATGTGTATCAAAACTTACACATTTTCATTGTATATACAAGGAATGTACATCAAGACATACACATTTTCATTGTATATACAGGAAATATACATCAAAACTTACACACTTTCATTGTATATCAAGAAATGTACATCTAAACATACACATTTTCATTGTACACTCAAGAAATGTACATAGAAACTTACACATTTTCATTGTATATAAAAGAAATGTACATCAAAACTTACACACTTTCATTGTATATACAAGAAAGGTAACTCAAAACTTACACATTTTCATTGTATATACAAGAAATGTACATCAACACTTACTCATTTTCATTGTATATACAAGAAATGTACATCAAAACATACACACTTTCATTGTCTATACAAGAAATGTACATCAAAACTTACACATTTTCAATTTATATACAAGAAATGTACATCAAAACTTACACATTTTCATTGTATATACAAGAAATGTACATCAAAACTTACACATTTTCATTTTATATACTAGAAATGTACATCAAAACTTACACATTTTCATTGTATATACAAGAAATGTATATCAAAACTTACACACTTTCATTGTATATACAAGAAATGTACATCAAAACATACACACTTTCATTGTACACTCAAGAAATGTACATCAAAACAAACACATTTTCATTGTATATACAAGGAATGTACATCAAAACATACACATTTTCATTGTATATACTAGAAATGTACATCAAAACTTACACATTTTCATTGTATATACAAGAAATGTACATCAAAACTTACACATTTTCATTGTATATACAAGAAATGTGCATCAAAACATACACATTTTCACTGTATATACAAGAAATGTACATCAAAACATACACACTTTCATTGTACACTCAAGAAATGTACATCAAAACATACACATTTTCATTGAATATACAAGAAATGTACCTCAAAACTTACACATTTTCATTGTATATACAAGAAATGTACATCAAAGCTGCACATTTTCATCGTAAATACAAGAAATGTACATCAAAACTTACACATTTTCATTGTATAAACAAGAAATGTACATCAAAACTTACACATTTTCATTGTACATACAAGAAATGTACATCAAAACTTACACATGTTCACTGTATATTCAAGAAATGTACATCAAAACTACACATTTTCCTTGTATATGCTAGAAACGTACATCAAAACTTACACATTTTCATTGTATATACAAGGAATGTACATCAAAACATACACATTTTCATTGTATATACAAGAAATGTACATCAATACTCACACTTTTTCATTGCATATACAAGAAATGTACATCAAAACTTACACATTCTCATCTTAGATACAAGAAATGTACATCTAAACATACACATTTTCATTGTACACTCAAGAAATGTAGATAGAAACTTACACATTTTCATTGTATATACAAGAAATGTACATAAAAACTTACACACTTTCATTGTCTATACAAGAAATGTACATCAAAACTTACACATTTTCATCTTATATACAAGAAATGTACATCAAAACTTACACATTTTCATTGTATATACAAGAAATGTACATCAAAACTTACACATTTTCATTGTACACTTAAGAAATGTACATAGAAACTTACACATTTTCATTGTATATACAGGAAATGAACTACAAAACTTACACACTTTCATTGTCTATACAAGAAATGTACATCAAAACTTACACATTTTCATTGTATATACAAGAAATGTACATAAAAACTTACACACTTTCATTGTCTATACAAGAAATCTACATCAAAACTTACACATTTTCATTGTATATACAAGAAATGTACATCAAAACTTACACATTTTCATTGTATATACAAGAAATGTACATCAAAACTTACACATTTTCATTGTACACTTAAGAAATGTACATAGAAACTTACACATTTTCATTGTATATACAGGAAATGTACATCAAAACTTACACACTTTCATTGTATATACAAGAAATGTACATCTAAACATACACATTTTCATTGTACACTCAAGAAATGTACATAGAAACTTACACATTTTCAATGTACACTCAAGAAATGTGTATCAAAACTTACACATTTTCATTGTATATACAAGGAATGTACATCAAAACATACACATTTTCATTGTATATACAGGAAGTATACATCAAAACTTACACACTTTCATTGTATATCAAGAAATGTACATCTAAACATACACATTTTCATTGTACACTCAAGAAATGTACATAGAAACTTACACATTTTCATTGTATATACAAGAAATGTACATCAAAACTTACACACTTTCATTGTACATACAAGAAAAGTACATCAAAACTTACTCATTTTCATTGTATATACAAGAAATGTACATCAAAACATACACACTTTCATTGTCTATACAAGAAATGTACATCAAAACTTACACATTTTCAATTTATATACAAGAAATGTACATCAAAACTTACACATTTTCATTGTATATACAAGAAATGTACATCAAAACTTACACATTTTCATTGTATATACAAGAATTGTACATCAAAGCTCACACATTTTCATTGTATATACAAGAAATGTACATGAAAACATACACATTTTCATTGTATATACAAGAAATGTACATCAAAACATACACATTTTCTTTGTATATACAAGAAATGTACAACAAAACTTACACATTTTCATTGTACACTCAAGAAATGTACATCAAAACTTACACATTTTCATTGTATATACAAGGAATGTACATCAAAACATGCACATCTTCATTGTATATACAAGAAATGTACATCAAAGCTTACACATTTTCATTGTACACTCAAGAAATGTACATCAAAACTACACATTTTCGTTGTACACTAAAGAAATGTACATCAAAACATACACATTTTCATTGTACAGACAAGAAATATACATCCAAACTTACACATTTTCATTGTATATACAAGAAATGTACATCAAAAATTACACATTTTCATTGTGTATACAAGAAATGTACATCAAAACTTACACATTTTCATTGTACACTCAAGAAATGTACATAGAAACTTACACATTTTCATTGTATATACAAGAAATGTACATCAAATCTTACACACCTTCATTGTATATACAAGAAATGTACATCAAAACTTACACATTTTCATTGTATATACAAGAAATGTACATCTAAACTTACACATTTTCATTGTACACTCAAGAAATGTACATAGAAACTTACACATTTTCATTGTATATACATGAAATGTACATCAAAACTTACACACTTTCACTGTCTATACAAGAAATGTACATCAAAACTTACACACTTTCATTGTATATACAAGAAATGTACATCAAAACTTACACATTTTCATTGTATATACAAGAAATGTACATCTAAAGATACACATTTTCATTGTACACTCAAGAAATGTACATAGAAACTTACACATTTTCATTGTATATACATGAAATGTACATCAAAACTTACACACTTTCATTGTCTATAAAAGAAATGTACATCAAAGCTTACACATTTTCATTGTATATACAAGAAATGTACATCAAAACTTACACATTTTCATTGTATATACAAGAAATGTACATCTAAACATACACATTTTCATTGTACACTCAAGAAATGTACATAGAAACTTACACATTTTCATTGTATATACATGAAATGTACATCAAAACTTACACATTTTCATTGTACACTCAAGAAATGTACATCAAAACTTACACATTTTCATTGTATATACAAGGAATGTACATCAAAACATGCACATTTTCATTGTATATACAAGAAATGTACATCAAAGCTTACACATTTTCATTGTACACTCAAGAAATGTACATCAAAACTTACACATTTTCATTGTACACTCAAGAAATGTACATAGAAACCTACACATTTTCATTGTATATACAAGAAATGTACATCAAATCTTACACACTTTCATTGTATATACAAGAAATGTACATCAAAACTTACACATTTTCATTGTATATACAAGAAATGTACATCTAAACTTACACATTTTCATTGTACACTCAAGAAATGTACATAGAAACTTACACATTTTCATTGTATATACATGAAATGTACATCAAAACTTACACACTTTCATTGTCTATACAAGAAATGTACATCAAAACTTACACACTTTCATTGTATATACAAGAAATGTACATGTAAACATACACATTTTCATTGTACACTCAAGAAATGTACATAGAAACTTACACATTTTCATTGTATATACAAGAAATGTACATAAAAGCTTACACACTTTCATTGTCTATACAAGAAATGTACATCAAAACTTACACATTTTCATTGTATATACAAGAAATGTACATCAAAACTTACACATTTTCATTGTATATACAAGAAATGTACATCAAAACTTACACATTTTCATTGTACACTTAAGAAATGTACATAGAAACTTACACATTTTCATTGTATTAACAGGAAATGTACATCAAAACTTACACATTTTCATTGTATATACAAGAGATGTACATCTAAACATACACATTTTCATTGTACACTCAAGAAATGTACATAGAAACTTACACATGTTCAATGTACACTCAAGAAATGTGTATCAAAACTTACACATTTTCATTGTATATACAAGGAATGTACATCAAAACATACACATTTTCATTGTATATACTAGAAATGTACATCAAAACTTACACATTTTCATTGTATATACAACAAATGTACATCAAAACTTACACATTTTCATTGTATATACAGGAAATGTGCATCAAAACATACACATTTTCACTGTATATACAAGAAATGTACATCAAAACATACACACTTTCATTGTACACTCAAGAAATGTACATCAAAACATACACATTTTCATTGAATATACAAGAAATGTACCTCAAAACTTACACATTTTCATGGTATATACAAGAAATGTACTTCAAAGCTTACACATTTTCATTGTACATACAAGAAATGTACATCAAAACTTACACATGTTCATTGTATATTCAAGAAATGTACATCAAAACTACACATTTTCATTGTATATACTAGAAACGTACATCAAAACTTACACATTTTCATTGTATATACAAGAAATGTACATCAAAACATACACATTTTCATTGTATATACAAGAAATGTACATCAAAACTTACACATTTTCATTGTATATACAAGGAATGTACATCAAAACATACACATTTTCATTGTATATACAAGAAATGTACATCAATACTCACACATTTTCATTCTATATACAAGAAATGTACATCAAAACTTACACATTTCCATTGTATTTACAAGAAATGTACATGTAAACATACACATTTTCATTGTACACTCAAGAAATGTAGATAGAAACTTACACATTTTCATTGTATATACTAGAAACGTACATCAAAACTTACACATTTTCATTGTATATACAAGAAATGTACATCAAAACATACACATTTTCATTGTATATACAAGAAATGTACATCAAAACTTACACATTTTCATTGTATATACAAGGAATGTACATCAAAACATACACATTTTCATTGTATATACAAGAAATGTACATCAATACTCACACATTTTCATTGTATATACAAGAAATGTACATCAAAACTTACACATTTCCATTGTATTTACAAGAAATGTACATGTAAACATACACATTTTCATTGTACACTCAAGAAATGTACATAGAAACTTACACATTTTTATTGTATATACATGAAATGTACATCAAAACTTACACACTTTCATTGTCTATAAAAGAAGTGTACATCAAAACTTACACATTTTCATTGTATATACAAGAAATGTGCATCAAAACTTACACATTTTCATTGTATATACAAGAAATGTACATCAAAACTTACACATTTTCATTGTATATACAAGAATTGTACATCAAAGCTCACACATTTTCATTGTATATACAAGAAATGTACATGAAAACATACACATTTTCATTGTATATACAAGAAATGTACATCAAAACTTACACGTTTTCATTGTACATACAAGAAATGTACATCAAAACTTACACATTTTCATTGTACATAGAAGAAATGTACATCAAAACTTACACATTTTCATTGTATATACAAGAATTGTACATCAAAGCTTACATACTTTCATTGTACATTAAAGAAATGTACATCAAAGCTACACATTTTCATTGTATATACAAGAAATGTACTTCAAAACATACACATTTTCATTTTATATACAAGAATGTACATCAAAACTTACACATTTTCATTGTATATACAAGAAATGTACATCAAAACATACACATTTTCATTGTATATACAAGAAATATACATAAAAACATACACATTTTCATTGTATATACAAGAAATGTACATCAAAACTACACATTTTCGTTGTACACTAAAGAAATGTACATCAAAACATACACGTTTTCATTGTACAGACAAGAAATGTAAATCAAAACATACACATTTTCATTGTATACACAAGAAATGTACATCAAAGCTTACACATTTTCATTGTACATACAAGAAATGTACATAAAAAACTTACACATTTTCATTGTATATGCAAGAAATGTACATCAAAACTTACACATTTTCATTGTACATACAAGAAATGTACATCAAAACTTACACATGTTCATTGTATATTCAACAGATGTACATCAAAGCATACACACTTTCATTGTACACTCAAGAAATGTACATCAAAACATACACATTTTCATTGCATATACAAGAAATGTACATCAAAACTTACACATTTTCATTGTATATACAAGAAATTTACTTCAAAAACTCACACATTTTCACTGTACACTCAAGAAATGTACATCAAAACATACACATTTTCATTGTATATACGAGGAATGTACATCAAAACATACACATTTTCATTGTATATACAAGAAATGTACATCAAATCTTACACATTTTCATTGTATATACTAGAAATGTACATCAAAACTTACACATTTTCATTGTATATACAAGAAATGTACATCAAAACTTACACATTTTCATTGTATATACATGAAATGTACATCAAAACATACACATTTTCATTGTATATACAAGAAATGTACATCAAAGCATACACACTTTCATTGTACACTCAAGAAATGTACATCAAAACATACACATTTTTATTGTATATACAAGGAATGTACATCAAAACATACACATTTTCATTTTATATACAAGGAATGTACATCAAAACTTACACACTTTCATTGTATATACAAGAAATTTACATCAAAACATACACACTTTCATTGTCCACTCAAGAAATGTACATCAAAACATACACATTTTCATTGTATATACAAGGAATGTACATCAAAACATACACATTTTCATTGTATATACTAGAAATGTACATCAAAACTTACACATTTTCATTGTATATACAACAAATGTACATCAAAACTTACACATTTTCATTGTATATACAGGAAATGTGCATCAAAACATACACATTTTCACTGTATATACAAGAAATGTACATCAAAACATACACACTTTCATTGTACACTCAAGAAATGTACATCAAAACATACACATTTTCATTGAATATACAAGAAATGTACCTCAAAACTTACACATTTTCATGGTATATACAAGAAATGTACATCAAAGCTTACACATTTTCATTGTACATACAAGAAATGTACATCAAAACTTACACATGTTCATTGTATATTCAAGAAAGGTACATCAAAACTACACATTTTCATTGTATATACTAGAAACGTACATCAAAACTTACACATTTTCATTGTATATACAAGAAATGTACATCAAAACATACACATTTTCATTGTATATACAAGAAATGTACATCAAAACTTACACATTTTCATTGTATATACAAGGAATGGACATCAAAACATACACATTTTCATTGTATATACAAGGAATGTACATCAATACTCACACATTTTCATTGTATATACAAGAAATGTACATCAAAACTTACACATTTCCATTGTATTTACAAGAAATGTACATGTAAACATACACATTTTCATTGTTCACTCAAGAAATGTAGATAGAAACTTACACATTTTCATTGTATATACAAGAAATGTACATCAAAACTTACACACTTTCATTTTCTATACAAGAAATGTACATCAAAACTTACACATTTTCATTATATATACAAGAAATGTACATCAAAACTAACACATTTTCATTGTATATACAAGAAATGTACATCAAAACTTACACATTTTCATTGTACACTCAAGAAATGTACATAGAAACTTACACATTTTCATTGTATATACAAGAAATGTACATCAAAACTTACACATTTTCACTGTATATTAAAGAAATGTACATCTAAACATACACATTTTCATTGTACACTCAAGAAATGTACATAGAAACTTACACATTTTCATTGTACACTCAAGAAATGTGTAACAAAACTTACACATTTTCATTGTATATACAAGGAATGTACATCAAAGCATACACATTTTCATTGTATATCAAGAAATGTACATCAAAACTTACACATTTTCATTGTATATACAAGAAATGTACATCAAAACTTACACATTTCCATTGTATTTACAAGAAATGTACATGTAAACATACACATTTTCATTGTTCACTCAAGAAATGTAGATAGAAACTTACACATTTTCATTGTATATACAAGAAATGTACATCAAAACTTACACACTTTCATTTTCTATACAAGAAATGTACATCAAAACTTACACATTTTCATTATATATACAAGAAATGTACATCAAAACTAACACATTTTCATTGTATATACAAGAAATGTACATCAAAACTTACACATTTTCATTGTACACTCAAGAAATGTACATAGAAACTTACACATTTTCATTGTATATACAAGAAATGTACATCAAAACTTACACATTTTCACTGTGTATTAAAGAAATGTACATCTAAACATACACATTTTCATTGTACACTCAAGAAATGTACATAGAAACTTACACATTTTCATTGTATATACAAGAAATGTACATCAAAACTTACACATTTTCACTGTATATTAAAGAAATGTACATCTAAACATACACATTTTCATTGTACACTCAAGAAATGTGTAACAAAACTTACACATTTTCATTGTATATACAAGGAATGGACATCAAAACATACACATTTTCATTGTATATACAAGGAATGTACATCAATACTCACACATTTTCATTGTATATACAAGAAATGTACATCAAAACTTACACATTTCCATTGTATTTACAAGAAATGTACATGTAAACATACACATTTTCATTGTTCACTCAAGAAATGTAGATAGAAACTTACACATTTTCATTGTATATACAAGAAATGTACATCAAAACTTACACACTTTCATTTTCTATACAAGAAATGTACATCAAAACTTACACATTTTCATTATATATACAAGAAATGTACATCAAAACTAACACATTTTCATTGTATATACAAGAAATGTACATCAAAACTTACACATTTTCATTGTACACTCAAGAAATGTACATAGAAACTTACACATTTTCATTGTATATACAAGAAATGTACATCAAAACTTACACATTTTCACTGTATATTAAAGAAATGTACATCTAAACATACACATTTTCATTGTACACTCAAGAAATGTACATAGAAACTTACACATTTTCATTGTACACTCAAGAAATGTGTAACAAAACTTACACATTTTCATTGTATATACATGAAATATACATCAAAACTTACACATTTTCATTGTATATCAAGAAATGTACATCTAAACATACACATTTTCATTGTACACTCAAGAAATGTACATAGAAACTTACACATTTTCATTGTATATACAAGAAATGTACATCAAAGCTTACACACTTTCATTGTATATACAAGAAATGTACATCAAAACTTACACATTTTCATTGTATATACAAGAAATGTACATCAAAACTTACACATTTTCATTGTATATACAAGAAATGTACATCAAAACATACACATTTTCATTGTATATACAAGAAATGTACATCAAAGCTTACACATTTTCATTGTATATACAAGAAATGTACATCAAAGCATACACATTTTCATTGTATATACAAGAAGTATACATTTAAACTTACACATTTTCATTGTATATACCAGAAATGTACATGAAAAGGTACACATTTTCGTTGTACATTCAAGAAATGTACATCAAAACTTACACATTTTCATTGTATATACAAGAAATGTACATCAAAACTTACACATTTTCATTGTACATACAAAAAGTGTAAATCAAAACATACACATTTTCATTTTATATACAAGAATGTACATCAAAACTTACACATTTTCATTGTACATACAAGAAATGTACTTCAAAAGATACACATTTTCATTGTACACTCAAGAAAGGTACATAGAAACTTACACATTTTCATTGTATATACAAGAAATGTACATCAAGACTTACACATTTTCATTGTATATACAAAAAACGTACATCAAAACTTACACACTTTCATTGTGTATACAAGAATTTTACATCAAAGCTCACACATTTTCATTGTACATACAGAAATGTACATGAAAACATACACATTTTCATTGTACACTCAAGAAATGTACATCAAAACTTACACATTTTCATTGTATATACAAGGAATGTACATCAAAACATGCACATTTTCATTGTATATACAAGAAATGTACATCAAAATTTACACATTTTCATTGTACACTCAAGAAATGTACATCAAAACTACACATTTTCGTTGTACACTAAAGAAATGTACATCAAAACATACACATTTTCATTGTACAGACAAGAAATGTACATCCAATCTTACACATTTTCATTGTATATACAAGAAATGTACATCAAAACTTACACATTTTCATTGTATATACAAGAAATGTACATCAAAACTTACACACTTTCATTGTGTATACAAGAATTGTACATCAAAGCTCACACATTTTCATTGTATATACAAGAAATGTACATGAAAACATACACATCTTCATTGTACACTCATTGTTGTTTGTTGTGTTTAACGCCCGCTTTTACTACTACGGCACCGCAGGCGGTGACACTGATGATACATGGAATGAAGATGGAGCACCGGTGGAATGAGATGGCGGGGGAAACCGGAGTACCCGGAGAAAACCCGCCCTGACGCCGCTTCGTCCACCACGAATACCACATGCGGGTCCCTGGGATCGAACCCGGGCCGCCTAGGTGGTAGGCTAGCGCGCTAACCGCTCGGCCACGGCGCCGCCATTGTACACTCAAGAAATGTACATCAAAACTTACATATTTTCATTGTATATACAAGGAATGTACATCAAAACATGCACATTTTCATTGTATATACAAGAAATGTACATCAAAATTTACACATCTTCATTGTACACTCAAGAAATGTACATCAAAACTACACATTTTCGTTATACACTAAAGAAATGTACATCAAAACATACACATTTTCATTGTATATACAGGAAATGTACATCAAAAACTTACACATTTTCATTGTGTATTCAAGAAATGTACATCAAAACTTACACATTTTCATTGTACACTCAAGAAATGTACATAGAAACTTACACACTTTCATTGTATATACAAGAAATGTACATCAAAACTTAAACACTTTCATTGTATATACAGGAAATGTACATCAAAACTTACACATTTTCATTGTATATACAAGAAATGTACATCTAAACATACACATTTTCATGGTACACTCAAGAAATGTACATAGAAACTTACACATTTTCATTGTATATACATGATATGTACATCAAAACTTACACACTTTCATTGTATATACAAGAAATGTACATCAAAACTTACACATTTTCATTGTATATACAAGAAATGTGCATCACAACTTACACATTTTCATTGTATATACAAGAAACGTACATCAAAACTTACACATTTTCATTGTATATACAAGAATTGTACATCAAAGCCCACACATTTTCATTGTATATACAAGAAATGTACATGAAAACATACACATTTTCATTGTATATACAAGAATTGTACATAAAGCTTACATATTTTCATTGTACATTAAAGAAATGTACATCAAAACAACACATTTTCATTGTATATACAAGAAATGTACTTCAAAACATACACATTTTCATTTTATATACAAGAATGTACATCAAAAC
This sequence comes from Tenodera sinensis, assembly GCA_030765045.1. Classification (NCBI taxonomy): domain Eukaryota; kingdom Metazoa; phylum Arthropoda; class Insecta; order Mantodea; family Mantidae; genus Tenodera; species Tenodera sinensis. The sequence continues at coordinate 62,963,635 of CM060966.1, read as the reverse complement.
TTACTCATTTTCACTGTACATACAAGAAATGTGCATCAAAACATACACATTTTCATTGTATATACAAGAAATGTACATCAAAACTTACACATTTTCATTGTATATACAAGAAATGAACATCAAAACATACACATTTTCATTGTATATACAAGAAATATACATAAAAACATACACATTTTCATTGTATTTACAAGAAATGTACAGCAAAACATAAACCTTTTCATTGTATATACAAGAAATGTACATCAAAACTACACATTTTCGTTGTACACTAAAGAAATGTACATCAAAACATACACATTTTCATTGTACAGACAAGAAATGTAAATCAAAACTTACCCGTTTTCATTGTATATTCAAGAAATGTACATCAAAACTTACACATTTTCATTGTGCACTCAAGAAATGTACATCAAAACATACACATTTTCATTGTATACACAAGAAATGTACATCAAAACTTGCACATTTTCATTGTACATACAAGAAATGTACATCAAAAACTTACACATTTTCATTGTATATGCAAGAAATGTACATCAAAACTCACACATTTTCATTGTACATACAAGAAATGTACATCAAAACTTACACATGTTCATTGTATATTCAACAGATGTACATCAAAACATACACACTTTCATTGTACACTCAAGAAATGTACATCAAAACATACACATTTTCATTGCATATACAAGAAATGTACATCAAAACTTACACATTTTCGTTGTATATACAAGAAATGTACTTCAAAAACTTACACCTTTTCATTGTACACTCAACAAATGTACATCAAAACATACACATTTTCATTGTATATACAAGGAATGTACATCAAAACATACACATTTTCATTGTATATACAAGAAATGTACATCAAAACTTACACATTTTCATTGTATATACTAGAAATGTACATCAAAACTTACACATTTTCATTGTATATACAAGAAATGTACATCAAAGCTTACACATTTTCATTGTATATACAAGAAATGTACATCAAAACACACATTTTCATTGTATATACTAGAAATGTACATCAAAACTTACACATTTTCATTGTATATACAAGAAATGTACATCAAAACTTACACACTTTCATTGTATATACAAGATATGTACATCAAAACATACACACTTTCATTGTACACTCAAGAAATGCACATCAAAACATACACATTTTCATTGTATATACAAGGAATGTACATCAAAACATACACATTTTCATTGTATATACTAGAAATGTACATCAAAACTTACACATTTTCATTGTATATACAAGAGATGTACATCAAAACTTACACATTTTCATTGTATATACAAGAAATGTGCATCAAAACATACACATTTTCATTGTGTCTACAATAAATGTACATCAAAACATACACGCTTTCATTGTACACTCAAGAAATGTACATCAAAACATACACATTTTCATTGAATATACAAGAAATGTACCTCAAAACTTACACATTTTCATTGTATATACAAGAAATGTACATCAAAGCTGCACATTTTCATCGTAAATACAAGCAATGTACATCAAAACTTACACATTTTCATTGTATATACAAGAAATGTACATCAAAACTTACACATTTTCATTGCGTATACAAGAAATGTACATCAAAACTTAGACATTTTCATTGTATATACAAGAAACGCACATCAGAAACTTACACATTTTCATTGTATATACAAGAAATGTACTTCAAAACATACACATTTTCATTTTATATACAAGAATGTTCATCAAAACTTACACATTTTCATTGTACATAAGAGAAATGTACATCAAAACATACACATTTTCACTGTATATACAAGAAATGTACATCAAAACTTACACATTTTCATTGTATATACAAGAAATGTACATCAAAACATACACATTTTCATTGTATATACAAGAAATATACATAAAAACATACACATTTTCATTCTATATACAAGTAATGTACAGCAAAACATAAACCTTTTCATTGTATATACAAGAAATGTGCATCAAAACATACGCATTTTCATTGTATATACAAGAAATGTACATCAAAATATACACACTTTCATTGTACACTCAAGAAATGTACATCAAAACATACACATTTTCATTGAATATACAAGAAATGTAGCTCAAAACTTACACATTTTCATTGTATATACAAGAAATGTACATCAAAGCTGCACCTTTTCATCGTAAACACAACAAATGTACATCAAAACTTACACATTTTCATTGTATATACAAGAAATGTACATCAAAACTTACACATTTTCCTTGTGTATACAAGAAATGTACATCAAAACTTACACATTTTCATTGTATATACAAGAAATGCACATCAGAAACTTACACATTTTCATTGTATATACAAGAAATGTACATCAAAGCTTAGTCATTTTCTTTGTATATACAAGAAATGTACATAGAAACTTACACTTTTTCATTGTATATACAAGAAATGTACATCAAAACCTACACACTTTCATTGTCTATACAAGAATTGTACATCAAAACTTACACATTTTCATTGTATATACAGGAAATGTACTTCAAAACTTACACATTTTCATTGTATATACAAGAAATGTACATCAAAACTTACACATTTTCATTGTATATACAAGAATTGTACATCAAAGCTCACACATTTTCATTGTATATACAAGAAATGTACATGAAAACATACACATTTTCATTGTATATACAGGAAATGTACATCAAAACATACACATTTTCATTGTATATACAAGAAATGTACTACAAAACTTACACATTTTCATTGTACACTCAAGAAATGTACATCAAAACTTACACATTTTCATTGTATATACAAGGAATGTACATCAAAACATGCACATTTTTATTGTATATACAAGAACTGTACATCAAAAATTACACATTTTCATTGTACACTCAAGAAATGTACATCAAAACTACACATTTTCGTAGTACACTAAAGAAATGTACATCAAAAGATACACATTTTTATTGTACAGACAAGAAATGTACATCCAAACTTACACATTTTCATTGTATATACAAGAAATGTACATCAAAACTTACACATTTTCATTGTGTATACAAGAAATGTACATCAAAACTTAGACATTTTCATTGTACACTCAAGAAATGTACATAGAAACTTACACATTTTCATTGTATATACAAGAAATGTACATCAAATCTTACACACTTTCATTGTACATACCAGAAATGTACATCAAAACATACACATTTTCATTGAATATACAAGAAATGTACGTCAAAATTTCCACATTTTCATTGTACACTCAAGAAATGTACATCAAAACTACACATTTTCGTTATACACTAAAGAAATGTACATCAAAACATACACATTTTCATTGTATATACAGGAAATGTACATCAAAAACTTACACATTTTCATTGTGTATACAAGAAATGTGCATCAAAACTTACACATTTTCATTGTACACTCAAGAAATGTACATAGAAACTTACACACTTTCATTGTATATATAAGAAATGTACATCAAAACTTAAACACTTTCATTGTATATACAGGAAGTGTACATCAAAACTTACACATTTTCATTGTATATACAAGAAATGTACATCTAAACATACACATTTTCATGGTACACTCAAGAAATGTACATAGAAACTTACACATTTTCATTGTATATACATGATATGTACATCAAAACTTACACACTTTCATTGTATATACAAGAAATGTACATCAAAACTTACACATTTTCATTGTATATACAAGAAATGTGCATCACAACTTACACATTTTCATTGTATATACAAGAAACGTACATCAAAACTTACACATTTTCATTGTATATACAAGAATTGTACATCAAAGCCCACACATTTTCATTGTATATACAAGAAATGTACATGAAAACATACACATTTTCATTGTATATACAAGAATTGTACATAAAGCTTACATATTTTCATTGTACATTAAAGAAATGTACATCAAAACAACACATTTTCATTGTATATACAAGAAATGTACCTCAAAACATACACATTTTCATTTTATATACAAGAATGTACATCAAAACTTACTCATTTTCACTGTACATACAAGAAATGTGCATCAAAACATACACATTTTCATTGTATATACAAGAAATGTACATCAAAACTTACACATTTTCATTGTATATACAAGAAATGTACATGAAAACATACACATTTTCATTGTATATACAAGAAATATACATAAAAACATACACATTTTCATTGTATTTACAAGAAATGTACAGCAAAACATAAACCTTTTCATTGTATATACAAGAAATATACATCAAAACTACACATTGTCGTTGTACACTAAAGAAATGTACATCAAAACATACACATTTTCATTGTACAGACAAGAAATGTAAATCAAAACTTACCCGTTTTCATTGTATATTCAAGAAATGTACATCAAAACTTACACATTTCCATTGTGCACTCAAGAAATGTACATCAAAACATACACATTTTCATTGTATACACAAGAAATGTACATCAAAACTTGCACATTTTCATTGTACATACAAGAAATGTACATCAAAAACTTACACATTTTCATTGTATATGCAAGAAATGTACATCAAAACTTACACATTTTCATTGTACATACAAGAAATGTACATCAAAACTTACACATGTTCATCGTATATTCAACAGATGTACATCAAAACATCCACACTTTCATTGTACACTCAAGAAATGTACATCAAAACATACACATTTTCATTGTATATACAAGGAATGTACATCAAAACATACACATTTTCATTGTATATACAAGAAATGTACATCAAAACTTACACATTTTCATTGTATATACTAGAAATGTACATCAAAACTTACACATTTTCATTGTATATACAAGAAATGTACATCAAAACTTACATATTTTCATTGTATATACAAGAAATGTACATCAAAACACACATTTTCATTGTATATACTAGAAATGTACATCAAAACTTACACATTTTCATTGTATATACAAGAAATGTACATCAAAACTTACACATTTTCATTGTATATACAAGAAATGTACATCAAAACATACACACTTTCATTGTACACTCAAGAAATGTAAATCAAAACATACAAATTTTCATTGTATATACAAGGAATGTACATCAAAACATACACATTTTCATTGTATATACTAGAAATGTACATCAAAACTTACACATTTTCATTGTATATACAAGAGATGTACATCAAAACTTACACATTTTCATTGTATATACAAGAAATGTGCATCAAAACATACACATTTTCATTGTATCTACAATAAATGTACATCAAAACATACACGCTTTCATTGTACACTCAAGAAATGTACATCAAAACATACACATTTTCATTGAATATACAAGAAATGTACCTCAAAACTTACACATTTTCATTGTATATACAAGAAATGTACATCAAAGCTGCACATTTTCATCGTAAATACAAGCAATGTACATCAAAACTTACACATTTTCATTGTATATACAAGAAATGTACATCAAAACTTACACATTTTCATTGCGTATACAAGAAATGTACATCAAAACTTAGACATTTTCATTGTATATACAAGAAACGCACATCAGAAACTTACACATTTTCATTGTATATACAAGAAATGTACATCAAAACTTACACATTTTCATTGTATATACAAGAAATGTGCATCAACACTTACACATTTTCATTGTATATACAAGAAATGTACATCAAAACTTACACTTTTTCATTGTACATACAAGAAATGTACATCAAAACTTACACATTTTCATTGTACATAGAAGAAATGTACATCAAAACTTACACATTTTCATTGTATATACAAGAATTGTACATAAAGCTTACATATTTTCATTGTACATTAAAGAAATGTACATCAAAACTACACATTTTCATTGTATATACAAGAAATGTACTTCAAAACATATACATTTTCATTTTATATACAAGAATGTACATCAAAACTTACACATTTTCATTGTACATAAGAGAAATGTACATCAAAACATACACATTTTCATTGTATATACAAGAAATGTACATCAAAACTTACACACTTTCATTGTATATACAAGAAATGTACATCAAAACATACACAGTTTCATTGTACACTCAAGAAATGTACATCAAAACATACACATTTTCATTGTATATACAAGGAATGTACATCAAAACATACACATTTTCATTGTATATGCTAGAAATGTACATCAAAACTTACACATTTTCATTGTATATACAAGAGATGTACATCAAAACTTACACATTTTCATTGTATATACAAGAAATGTGCATCAAAACATACACATTTTCATTGTATCTACAATAAATGTACATCAAAACATACACGCTTTCATTGTACACTCAAGAAATGTACATCAAAACATACACATTTTCATTGAATATACAAGAAATGTACCTCAAAACTTACACATTTTCATTGTATATACAAGAAATGTACATCAAAGCTGCACATTTTCATCGTAAATACAAGCAATGTACATCAAAACTTACACATTTTCATTGTATATACAAGAAATGTACATCAAAACTTACACATTTTCATTGCGTATAAAGGAAATGTACATCAAAACTTAGACATTTTCATTGTATATACAAGAAACGCACATCAGAAACTTACACATTTTCATTGTATATACAAGAAATGTACTTCAAAACATACACATTTTCATTTTATATACAACAATGTACATCAAAACTTACACATTTTCATTGTACATAAGAGAAATGTACATCAAAACATACACATTTTCATTGTATATACAAGAAATGTACATCAAAACTTACACATTTTCATTGTATATACAAGAAATGTACATCAAAACATACACATTTTCATTGTATATACAAGAAATATACATAAAAACATACACATTTTCATTCTATATACAAGTAATGTACAGCAAAACATAAACCTTTTCATTGTATATACAAGAAATGTGCATCAAAACATACACATTTTCATTGTATATACAAGAAATGTACATCAAAATATACACACTTTCATTGTACACTCAAGAAACGTACATCAAAACATACACATTTTCATTGAATATACAAGAAATGTAGCTCAAAACTTACACATTTTCATTGTATATACAAGAAATGTACATCAAAGCTGCACATTTTCATCGTAAATACAACAAATGTACATCAAAACTTACACATTTTCATTGTATATACAAGAAATGTACATCAGAAACTTACACATTTTCATTGTATATACAAGAAATGTACATCAAAGCTTACTCATTTTCTTTGTATATACAAGAAATGTACATAGAAACTTACACATTTTCATTGTATATACAAGAAATGTACATCAAAACTTACACACTTTCATTGTATATACAGGAAATGTACTTCAAAACTTACACATTTTCATTGTATATACAAGAAATGTACATCAAAACTTACACATTTTCATTGTATATACAAGAATTGTACATCAAAGCTCACACATTTTCATTGTATATACAAGAAATGTACATGAAAACATACACATTTTCATTGTATATACAAGAAATGTACATCAAAACATACACATTTTCATTGTATATACACGAAATGTACTACAAAACTTACACATTTTCATTGTACACTCAAGAAATGTACATCAAAACTTACACATTTTCATTGTATATACAAGGAATGTACATCAAAACATGCACATTTTTATTGTATATACAAGAACTGTACATCAAAACTTACACATTTTCATTGTACACTCAAGAAATGTACATCAAAACTACACATTTTCGTAGTACACTAAAGAAATGTACATCAAAAGATACACATTTTCATTGTACAGACAAGAAATGTACATCAAAACATACACATTTTCATTGAATATACCAGAAATGTACCTCAAAACTTACACATTTTCATTGTATATACAAGAAATGTACATCAAAGCTGCACATTTTCATCGTAAATACAAGCAATGTACATCAAAACTTACACATTTTCATTGTATATACAAGAAATGTACATCAAAACTTACACATTTTCATTGCGTATACAAGAAATGTACATCAAAACTTACACATTTTCATTGTACACTCAAGAAATGTACATAGAACCTTACACATTTTCATTGTATATACAAGAAATGTACATCAAATCTTACACACTTTCATTGTACATACCAGAAATGTACATCAAAACATACACATTTTCATTGAATATACAAGAAATGTACGTCAAAATTTACACATTTTCATTGTACACTCAAGAAATGTACATCAAAACTACACATTTTCGTTATACACTAAAGAAATGTACATCAAAACATACACATTTTCATTGTATATACAGGAAATGTACATCAAAAACTTACATATTTTCATTGTGTATACAAGAAATGTACATCAAAACTTACACATTTTCATTGTACACTTAAGAAATGTACATAGAAACTTACACACTTTCATTGCATATACAAGAAATGTACATCAAAACTTAAACACTTTCATTCTATATACAGGAAATGTACATCAAAACTTACACATTTTCATTGTATATACAAGAAATGTACATCTAAACATACACATTTTCATGGTACACTCAAGAAATGTACATAGAAACTTACACATTTTCATTGTATATACATGATATGTACATCAAAACTTACATACTTTCATTGTATATACAAGAAATGTACATCAAAACTTACACATTTTCATTGTATATACAAGAAATGTGCATCACAACTTACACATTTTCATTGTATATACAAGAAACGTACATCAAAACTTACACATTTTCATTGTATGTACAAGAATTGTACATCAAAGCGCACACATTTTCATTGTATATACAAGAAATGTACATGAAAACATACACATTTTCATTGTATATACAAGAATTGTACATAAAGCTTACATATTTTCATTGTACATTAAAGAAATGTACATCAAAACAACACATTTTCATTGTATATACAAGAAATGTACTTCAAAACATACACATTTTCATTTTATATACAAGAATGTACATCAAAACTTACTCATTTTCACTGTACATACAAGAAATGTGCATCAAAACATACACATTTTCATTGTATATACAAGAAATGTACATCAAAACTTACACATTTTCATTGTACACTCAAGAAATGTACATAGAAACTTACACATTTTCATTGTATATACAAGAAATGTACATCAAATCTTACACACTTTCATTGTACATACCAGAAATGTACATCAAAACATACACATTTTCATTGAATATACAAGAAATGTACGTCAAAATTTACACATTTTCATTGTACACTCAAGAAATGTACATCAAAACTACACATTTTCGTTATACACTAAAGAAATGTACATCAAAACATACACATTTTCATTGTATATTCAAGAAATGTACATCAAAACTTACACATTTCCATTGTGCACTCAAGAAATGTACATCAAAACATACACATTTTCATTGTATACACAAGAAATGTACATCAAAACTTGCACATTTTCATTGTACATACAAGAAATGTACATCAAAAACTTACACATTTTCATTGTATATGCAAGAAATGTACATCAAAACTTACACATTTTCATTGTACATACAAGAAATGTACATCAAAACTTACACATGTTCATTGTATATTCAACAGATGTACATCAAAACATACACACTTTCATTGTACACTCAAGAAATGTACATCAAAACATACACATTTTCATTGCATATACAAGAAATGTACATCAAAACTTACACGTTTTCGTTGTATATACAAGAAATGTACTTCAAAAACTTACACATTTTCATTGTACACTCAACAAATGTACATCAAAACATACACATTTTCATTGTATATACAAGGAATGTACATCAAAACATACACATTTTCATTGTATATACAAGAAATGTACATCAAAACTTACACATTTTCATTGTATATACTAGAAATGTACATCAAAACTTACACATTTTCATTGTATATACAAGAAATGTACATCAAAACTTACACATTTTCATTGTATATACAAGAAATGTACATCAAAACACACATTTTCATTGTATATACTAGAAATGTACATCAAAACTTACACATTTTCATTGTATATACGAGAAATGTACATCAAAACTTACACATTTTCATTGTATATACAAGAAATGTACATCAAAACATACACACTTTCATTGTACACTCAAGAAATGTAAATCAAAACATACACATTTTCATTGTATATACCAGGAATGTACATCAAAACATACACATTTTCATTGTATATACTAGAAATGTACATCAAAACTTAGACATTTTCATTGTATATACAAGAGATGTACATCAAAACTTACACATTTTCATTGTATATACAAGAAATGTGCATCAAAACATACACATTTTCATTGTATCTACAATAAATGTACATCAAAACATACACGCTTTCATTGTACACTCAAGAAATGTACATCAAAACATACACATTTTCATTGAATATACAAGAAATGTACCTCAAAACTTACACATTTTCATTGTATATACAAGAAATGTACATCAAAGCTGCACATTTTCATCGTAAATACAAGCAATGTACATCAAAACTTACACATTTTCATTGTATATGCAAGAAATGTACATCAAAACTTACACATTTTCATTGCGTATACAAGAAATGTACATCAAAACTTAGACATTTTCATTGTATATACAAGAAACGCACATCAGAAACTTACACATTTTCATTGTATATACAAGAAATGTACATCAAAACTTACACATTTTCATTGTATATACAAGAAATGTGCATCAAAACTTACACATTTTCATTGTATATACAAGAAATGTACATCAAAACTTACACTTTTTCATTGTACATACAAGAAATGTACATCAAAACTTACACATTTTCATTGTACATAGAAGAAATGTACATCAAAACTTACACATTTTCATTGTATATACAAGAATTGTACATAAAGCTTACATATTTTCATTGTACATTAAAGAAATGTACATCAAAACTACACATTTTCATTGTATATACAAGAAATGTACTTCAAAACATACACATTTTCATTTTATATACAAGAATGTACATCAAAACTTACACATTTTCATTGTACATAAGAGAAATGTACATCAAATAATACACATTTTCATTGTATATACAAGAAATGTACATCAAAACTTACACATTTTCATTGTATATACGAGAAATGTACATCAAAACATACACATTTTCATTGTATATACAAGAAATATACATAAAAACATACACATTTTCATTCTATTTACAAGTAATGTACAGCAAAACATAAACCTTTTCATTGTATATACAAGAAATGTGCATCAAAACATACACATTTTCATTGTATATACAAGAAATGTACATCAAAATATACACACTTTCATTGTACACTCAAGAAATGTACATCAAAACATAAACATTTTCATTGTATATACAGGAAATGTACATCAAAACTTACACATTTTCATTGTATATACAAGAAATGTACATCTAAACATACACATTTTCATGGTACACTCAAGAAATGTACATAGAAACTTACACATTTTCATTGTATATACATGATATGTACATCAAAACTTACACACTTTCATTGTATATACAAGAAATGTACATCAAAACTTACACATTTTCATTGTATATACAAGAAATGTGCATCACAACTTACACATTTTCATTGTATATATAAGAAACGTACATCAAAACTTACACATTTTCATTGTATATACAAGAATTGTACATCAAAGCCCACACATTTTCATTGTATATACAAGAAATGTACATGAAAACATACACATTTTCATTGTATATACAAGAATTGTACATAAAGCTTACATATTTTCATTGTACATTAAAGAAATGTACATCAAAACAACACATTTTCATTGTATATACAAGAAATGTACTTCAAAACATACACATTTTCATTTTATATACAAGAATGTACATCAAAACTTACTCATTTTCACTGTACATACAAGAAATGTGCATCAAAACATACACATTTTCATTGTATATACAAAAAATGTACATCAAAACTTACAAATTTCATTGTATATACAAGAAATGTACATCTAAACATACACATTTTCATGGTACACTCAAGAAATGTACATAGAAACTTACACATTTTCATTGTATATACATGATATGTACATCAAAACTTACATACTTTCATTGTATATACAAGAAATGTACATCAAAACTTACACATTTTCATTGTATATACAAGAAATGTGCATCACAACTTACACATTTTCATTGTATATACAAGAAACGTACATCAAAACTTACACATTTTCATTCTATGTACAAGAATTGTACATCAAAGCGCACACATTTTCATTGTATATACAAGAAATGTACATGAAAACATACACATTTTCATTGTATATACAAGAATTGTACATAAAGCTTACATATTTTCATTGTACATTAAAGAAATGTACATCAAAACAACACATTTTCATTGTATATACAAGAAATGTACTTCAAAACATACACATTTTCATTTTATATACAAGAATGTACATCAAAACTTACTCATTTTCACTGTACATACAAGAAATGTGCATCAAAACATACACATTTTCATTGTATATACAAGAAATGTACATCAAAACTTACACATTTTCATTGTATATACAAGAAATGTACATCAAAACATACACATTTTCATTGTATATACAAGAAATATACATAAAAACATACACATTTTCATTGTATTTACAAGAAATGTACAGCAAAACATAAACCTTTTCATTGTATATACAAGAAATGTACATCAAAACTACACATTTTCGTTGTACACTAAAGAAATGTACATCAAAACATACACATTTTCATTGTACAGACAAGAAATGTAAATCAAAACTTACCCGTTTTCATTGTATATTCAAGAAATGTACATCAAAACTTACACATTTCCATTGTGCACTCAAGAAATGTACATCAAAACATACACATTTTCATTGTATACACAAGAAATGTACATCAAAACTTGCACATTTTCATTGTACATACAAGAAATGTACATCAAAAACTTACACATTTTCATTGTATATGCAAGAAATGTACATCAAAACTTACACATTTTCATTGTACATACAAGAAATGTACATCAAAGCTTACACATGTTCATTGTATATTCAACAGATGTACATCAAAACTTACACATTTTCATTGTATATACAAGAAATGTGCATCAAAACATACACATTTTCATTGTATCTACAATAAATGTACATCAAAACATACACGCTTTCATTGTACACTCAAGAAATGTACATCAAAACATACACATTTTCATTGAATATACAAGAAATGTACCTCAAAACTTACACATTTTCATTGTATATACAAGGAATGTACATCAAAACATACACATTTTCATTGTATATACAAGAAATGTACATCAAAACTTACACATTTTCATTGTATATACTAGAAATGTACATCAAAACTTACACATTTTCATTGTATATACAAGAAATGTACATCAAAACTTACACATTTTCATTGTATATACAAGAAATGTACATCAAAACACACATTTTCATTGTATATACTAGAAATGTACATCAAAACTTACACATTTTCATTGTATATACAAGAAATGTACATCAAAACTTACACATTTTCATTGTATATACAAGAAATGTACATCAAAACATACACACTTTCATTGTACACTCAAGAAATGTAAATCAAAACATACACATTTTCATTGTATATACCAGGAATGTACATCAAAACATACACATTTTCATTGTATATACTAGAAATGTACATCAAAACTTAGACATTTTCATTGTATATACAAGAGATGTACATCAAAACTTACACATTTTCATTGTATATACAAGAAATGTGCATCAAAACATACACATTTTCATTGTATCTACAATAAATGTACATCAAAACATACACGCTTTCATTGTACACTCAAGAAATGTACATCAAAACATACACATTTTCATTGAATATACAAGAAATGTACCTCAAAACTTACACATTTTCATTGTATATACAAGAAATGTACATCAAAGCTGCACATTTTCATCGTAAATACAAGCAATGTACTTCAAAACTTACACATTTTCATTGTATATGCAAGAAATGTACATCAAAACTTACACATTTTCATTGCGTATACAAGAAATGTACATCAAAACTTAGACATTTTCATTGTATATACAAGAAACGCACATCAGAAACTTACACATTTTCATTGTATATACAAGAAATGTACATCAAAACTTACACATTTTCATTGTATATACAAGAAATGTGCATCAAAACTTACACATTTTCATTGTATATACAAGAAATGTACATCAAAACTTACACTTTTTCATTGTACATAGAAGAAATGTACATCAAAACTTACACATTTTCATTGTATATACAAGAATTGTACATAAAGCTTACATATTTTCATTGTACATTAAAGAAATGTACATCAAAACTACACATTTTCATTGTATATACAAGAAATGTACTTCAAAACATACACATTTTCATTTTATATACAAGAATGTTCATCAAAACTTACACATTTTCATTGTACATAAGAGAAATGTACATCAAAACATACACATTTTCATTGTATATACAAGAAATGTACATCAAAACTTACACATTTTCATTGTATATACGAGAAATGTACATCAAAACATACACATTTTCATTGTATATACAAGAAATATACATAAAAACATACACATTTTCATTCTATTTACAAGTAATGTACAGCAAAACATAAACCTTTTCATTGTATATACAAGAAATGTGCATCAAAACATACACATTTTCATTGTATATACAAGAAATGTACATCAAAATATACACACTTTCATTGTACACTCAAGAAATGTACATCAAAACATAAACATTTTCATTGTATATACAGGAAATGTACATCAAAACTTACACATTTTCATTGTATATACAAGAAATGTACATCTAAACATACACATTTTCATGGTACACTCAAGAAATGTACGTAGAAACTTACACATTTTCATTGTATATACATGATATGTACATCAAAACTTACACACTTTCATTGTATATACAAGAAATGTACATCAAAACTTACACATTTTCATTGTATATACAAGAAATGTGCATCACAACTTACACATTTTCATTGTATATACAAGAAATATACATAAAAACATACACATTTTCATTGTATTTACAAGAAATGTACAGCAAAACATAAACCTTTTCATTGTATATACAAGAAATGTACATCAAAACTACACATTTTCGTTGTACACTAAAGAAATGTACATCAAAACATACACATTTTCATTGTACAGACAAGAAATGTAAATCAAAACTTACCCGTTTTCATTGTATATTCAAAAAATGTACATCAAAACTTACACATTTCCATTGTGCACTCAAGAAATGTACATCAAAACATACACATTTTCATTGTATACACAAGAAATGTACATCAAAACTTGCACATTTTCATTGTACATACAAGAAATGTACATCAAAAACTTACACATTTTCATTGTATATGCAAGAAATGTACATCAAAACTTACACATTTTCATTGTACATACAAGAAATGTACATCAAAACTTACACATGTTCATTGTATATTCAACAGATGTACATCAAAACATACACACTTTCATTGTACACTCAAGAAATGTACATCAAAACATACACATTTTCATTGCATATACAAGAAATGTACATCAAAACTTACACATTTTCGTTGTATATACAAGAAATGTACTTCAAAAACTTACACATTTTCATTGTACACTCAACAAATGTACATCAAAACATACACATTTTCATTGTATATACAAGGAATGTACATCAAAACATACACATTTTCATTGTATATACAAGAAATGTACATCAAAACTTACACATTTTCATTGTATATACTAGAAATGTACATCAAAACTTACACATTTTCATTGTATATACAAGAAATGTACATCAAAACTTACACATTTTCATTGTATATACAAGAAATGTACATCAAAACACACATCTTCATTGTATATACTAGAAATGTACATCAAAACTTACACATTTTCATTGTATATACAAGAAATGTACATCAAAACTTACACATTTTCATTGTATATACAAGAAATGTACATCAAAACATACACACTTTCATTGTACACTCAAGAAATGTAAATCAAAACATACACATTTTCATTGTATATACCAGGAATGTACATCAAAACATACACATTTTCATTGTATATACTAGAAATGTACATCAAAACTTAGACATTTTCATTGTATATACAAGAGATGTACATCAAAACTTACACATTTTCATTGTATATACAAGAAATGTGCATCAAAACATACACATTTTCATTGTATCTACAATAAATGTACATCAAAACATACACGCTTTCATTGTACACTCAAGAAATGTACATCAAAACATACACATTTTCATTGAATATACAAGAAATGTACCTCAAAACTTACACATTTTCATTGTATATACAAGAAATGTACATCAAAGCTGCACATTTTCATCGTAAATACAAGCAATGTACATCAAAACTTACACATTTTCATTGTATATGCAAGAAATGTACATCAAAACTTACACATTTTCATTGCGTATACAAGAAATGTACATCAAAACTTAGACATTTTCATTGTATATACAAGAAACGCACATCAGAAACTTACACATTTTCATTGTATATACAAGAAATGTACATCAAAACTTACACATTTTCATTGTATATACAAGAAATGTACATCAAAACTTAGACATTTTCATTGTATATACAAGAAACGCACATCAGAAACTTACACATTTTCATTGTATATACAAGAAATGTACATCAAAACTTACACATTTTCATTGTATATACAAGAAATGTGCATCAAAACTTACACATTTTCATTGTATATACAAGAAATGTACATCAAAACTTACACTTTTTCATTGTACATACAAGAAATGTACATCAAAACTTACACATTTTCATTGTACATAGAAGAAATGTACATCAAAACTTACACATTTTCATTGTATATACAAGAATTGTACATAAAGCTTACATATTTTCATTGTACATTAAAGAAATGTACATCAAAACTTACACATTTTCATTGTACATAAGAGAAATGTACATCAAAACATACACATTTTCATTGTATATACAAGAAATGTACATCAAAACTTACACATTTTCATTGTATATACGAGAAATGTACATCAAAACATACACATTTTCATTGTATATACAAGAAATATACATAAAAACATACACATTTTCATTCTATTTACAAGTAATGTACAGCAAAACATAAACCTTTTCATTGTATATACAAGAAATGTGCATCAAAACATACACATTTTCATTGTATATACAAGAAATGTACATCAAAATATACACACTTTCATTGTACACTCAAGAAATGTACATCAAAACATACACATTTTCATTGAATATACAAGAAATGTACCTCAAAACTTACACATTTTCATTGTATATACAAGAAATGTACATCAAAGCTGCACATTTTCATCGTAAATACAACAAATGTACATCAAAACTTACACATTTTCATTGTATATACAAGAAATGTACATCAAAACTTACACATTTTCCTTGTGTATACAAGAAATGTACATCAAAACTTACACATTTTCATTGTATATACAAGAAATGTACATCAGAAACTTACACATTTTCATTGTATATACAAGAAATGTACATCAAAGCTTACTCATTTTCTTTGTATATACAAGAAATGTACATAGAAACTTACACATTTTCATTGTATATACAAGAAATGTACATCAAAACTTACACACTTTCATTGTATATACAGGAAATGTACTTCAAAACTTACACATTTTCATTGTATATACAAGAAATGTACATCAAAACTTACACATTTTCATTGTATATACAAGAATTGTACATCAAAGCTCACACATTTTCATTGTATATACAAGAAATGTACATGAAAACATACACATTTTCATTGTATATACAAGAAATGTACATCAAAACATCCACATTTTCATTGTATATACAAGAAATGTACTACAAAACTTACACATTTTCATTGTACACTCAAGAAATGTACATCAAAACTTACACATTTTCATTGTATATACAAGGAATGTACATCAAAACATGCACATTTTTATTGTATATACAAGAACTGTACATCAAAACTTACACATTTTCATTGTACACTCAAGAAATGTACATCAAAACTACACATTTTCGTTGTACACTAAAGAAATGTACATCAAAAGATACACATTTTCATTGTACAGACAAGAAATGTACATCAAAACATACACATTTTCATTGAATATACAAGAAATGTACCTCAAAACTTACACATTTTCATTGTATATACAAGAAATGTACATCAAAGCTGCACATTTTCATCGTAAATACAAGCAATGTACATCCAAACTAACACATTTTCATTGTATGTACAAGAAATGTACATCAAAACTTACACATTTTCATTGTGTATACAAGAAATGTACATCAAAGCTTACACATTTTCATTGTACACTCAAGAAATGTACATAGAAACTTACACATTTTCGTTGTATATACAAGAAATGTACATCAAAACTTACACATTTTCATTGTATATACAATAAATGTACATCTAAACATACACATTTTCATTGTACACTCAAGAAATGTACATAGAAACTTACACATTTTCATTGTATATACATGAAATGTACATCAAAACTTACACACTTTCATTGTCTATACAAGAAATGTACATCAAAACTTACACATTTTCATTGTATATACAAGAAACGCACATCAGAAACTTACACATTTTCATTGTATATACAAGAAATGTACATCAAAACTTACACATTTTCATTGTATATACAAGAAATGTGCATCAAAACTTACACATTTTCATTGTATATACAAGAAATGTACATCAAAACTTACACTTTTTCATTGTACATACAAGAAATGTACATCAAAACTTACACATTTTCATTGTACATAGAAGAAATGTACATCAAAACTTACACATTTTCATTGTATATACAAGAATTGTACATAAAGCTTACATATTTTCATTGTACATTAAAGAAATGTACATCAAAACTACACATTTTCATTGTATATACAAGAAATGTACTTCAAAACATATACATTTTCATTTTATATACAAGAATGTACATTAAAACTTACACATTTTCATTGTACATAAGAGAAATGTACATCAAAACATACACATCTTCATTGTATATACAAGAAATGTACATCAAAACTTACACACTTTCATTGTATATACAAGAAATGTACATCAAAACATACACAGTTTCATTGTACACTCAAGAAATGTACATCAAAACATACACATTTTCATTGTATATACAAGGAATGTACATCAAAACATACACATTTTCATTGTATATGCTAGAAATGTACATCAAAACTTACACATTTTCATTGTATATACAAGAGATGTACATCAAAACTTACACATTTTCATTGTATATACAAGAAATGTGCATCAAAACATACACATTTTCATTGTATCTACAATAAATGTACATCAAAACATACAGGCTTTCATTGTACACTCAAGAAATGTACATCAAAACATACACATTTTCATTGAATATACAAGAAATGTACCTCAAAACTTACACATTTTCATTGTATATACAAGAAATGTACATCAAAGCTGCACATTTTCATCGTAAATACAAGCAATGTACATCAAAACTTACACATTTTCATTGTATATACAAGAAATGTACATCAAAACTTAGACATTTTCATTGTATATACAAGAAACGCACATCAGAAACTTACACATTTTCATTGTATATACAAGAAATGTACTTCAAAACATACACATTTTCATTTTATATACAAGAATGTACATCAAAACTTACACATTTTCATTGTACATAAGAGAAATGTACATCAAAACATACACATTTTCATTGTATATACAAGAAATGTACATCAAAACTTACACATTTTCATTGTATATACAAGAAATGTACATCAAAACATACACATTTTCATTGTATATACAAGAAATATACATAAAAACATACACATTTTCATTCTATATACAAGTAATGTACAGCAAAACATAAACCTTTTCATTGTATATACAAGAAATGTGCATCAAAACATACACATTTTCATTGTATATACAAGAAATGTACATCAAAATATACACACTTTCATTGTACACTCAAGAAATGTACATCAAAACATACACATTTTCATTGAATATACAAGAAATGTAGCTCAAAACTTACACATTTTCATTGTATATACAAGAAATGTACATCAAAGCTGCACATTTTCATCGTAAATACAACAAATGTACATCAAAACTTACACATTTTCATTGTATATACAAGAAATGTACATCAAAACTTACACATTTTCCTTGTGTATACAAGAAATGTATATCAAAACTTACACATTTTCATTGTATATACAAGAAATGTACATCAGAAACTTACACATTTTCATTGTATATACAAGAAATGTACTTCAAAGCTTACTCATTTTCTTTGTATATACAAGAAATGTACATAGAAACTTACACATTTTCATTGTATATACAAGAAATGTACATCAAAACTTACACACTTTCATTGTATATACAGGAAATGTACTTCAAAACTTACACATTTTCATTGTATATACAAGAAATGTACATCAAAACTTACACATTTTCATTGTATATACAAGAATTGTACATCAAAGCTCACACATTTTCATTGTATATACAAGAAATGTACATGAAAACATACACATTTTCATTGTATATACAAGAAATGTACATCAAAACATACACATTTTCATTGTATATACAAGAAATGTACTACAAAACTTACACATTTTCATTGTACACTCAAGAAATGTACATCAAAACTTACACATTTTCATTGTATATACAAGGAATGTACATCAAAACATGCACATTTTTATTGTATATACAAGAACTGTACATCAAAACTTACACATTTTCATTGTACACTCAAGAAATGTACCTCAAAACTACACATTTTCGTAGTACACTAAAGAAATGTACATCAAAAGATACACATTTTCATTGTACAGACAAGAAATGTACATCCAAACTTACACATTTTCATTGTATATACAAGAAATGTACATCAAAACTTACACATTTTCATTGTGTATACAAGAAATGTACATCAAAACTTACACATTTTCATTGTACACTCAAGAAATGTACATAGAAACTTACACATTTTCATTGTATATACAAGAAATGTACATCAAATCTTACACACTTTCATTGTACATACCAGAAATGTACATCAAAACATACACATTTTCATTGAATATACAAGAAATGTACGTCAAAATTTACACATTTTCATTGTACACTCAAGAAATGTACATCAAAACTACACATTTTCGTTATACACTAAAGAAATGTACATCAAAACATACACATTTTCATTGTATATACAGGAAATGTACATCAAAAACTTACACATTTTCATTGTGTATACAAGAAATGTACATCAAAACTTACACATTTTCATTGTACACTCAAGAAATGTACATAGAAACTTACACACTTTCATTGCATATACAAGAAATGTACATCAAAACTTAAACACTTTCATTCTATATACAGGAAATGTACATCAAAACTTACACATTTTCATTGTATATACAAGAATTGTACATCTAAACATACACATTTTCATGGTACACTCAAGAAATGTACATAGAAACTTACACATTTTCATTGTATATACATGATATGTACATCAAAACTTACATACTTTCATTGTATATACAAGAAATGTACATCAAAACTTACACATTTTCATTGCGTATACAAGAAATGTACATCAAAACTTAGACATTTTCATTGTATATACAAGAAACGCACATCAGAAACTTACACATTTTCATTGTATATACAAGAAATGTACATCAAAACTTACACATTTTCATTGTATATACAAGAAATGTGCATCAAAACTTACACATTTTCATTGTATATACAAGAAATGTACATCAAAACTTACACTTTTTCATTGTACATACAAGAAATGTACATCAAAACTTACACATTTTCATTGTACATAGAAGAAATGTACATCAAAACTTACACATTTTCATTGTATATACAAGAATTGTACATAAAGCTTACATATTTTCATTGTACATTAAAGAAATGTACATCAAAACTACACATTTTCATTGTATATACAAGAAATGTACTTCAAAACATATACATTTTCATTTTATATACAAGAATGTACATCAAAACTTACACATTTTCATTGTACATAAGAGAAATGTACATCAAAACATACACATCTTCATTGTATATACAAGAAATGTACATCAAAACTTACACACTTTCATTGTATATACAAGAAATGTACATCAAAACATACACAGTTTCATTGTACACTCAAGAAATGTACATCAAAACATACACATTTTCATTGTATATACAAGGAATGTACATCAAAACATACACATTTTCATTGTATATGCTAGAAATGTACATCAAAACTTACACATTTTCATTGTATATACAAGAGATGTACATCAAAACTTACACATTTTCATTGTATATACAAGAAATGTGCATCAAAACATACACATTTTCATTGTATCTACAATAAATGTACATCAAAACATACACGCTTTCATTGTACACTCAAGAAATGTACATCAAAACATACACATTTTCATTGAATATACAAGAAATGTACCTCAAAACTTACACATTTTCATTGTATATACAAGAAATGTACATCAAAGCTGCACATTTTCATCGTAAATACAAGCAATGTACATCAAAACTTACACATTTTCATTGTATATACAAGAAATGTACATCAAAACTTAGACATTTTCATTGTATATACAAGAAACGCACATCAGAAACTTACACATTTTCATTGTATATACAAGAAATGTACTTCAAAACATACACATTTTCATTTTATATACAAGAATGTACATCAAAACTTACACATTTTCATTGTACATAAGAGAAATGTACATCAAAACATACACATTTTCATTGTATATACAAGAAATGTACATCAAAACTGACACATTTTCATTGTATATACAAGAAATGTACATCAAAACATACACATTTTCATTGTATATACAAGAAATATACATAAAAACATACACATTTTCATTCTATATACAAGTAATGTACAGCAAAACATAAACCTATTCATTGTATATACAAGAAATGTGCATCAAAACATACACATTTTCATTGTATATACAAGAAATGTACATCAAAACTTACACATTTTCATTGTATATACAAGAAATATACATAAAAACATACACATTTTCATTCTATATACAAGTAATGTACAGCAAAACATAAACCTATTCATTGTATATACAAGAAATGTGCATCAAAATATACACACTTTCATTGTACACTCAAGAAATGTACATCAAAACATACACATTTTCATTGAATATACAAGAAATGTAGCTCAAAACTTACACATTTTCATTGTATATACAAGAAATGTACATCAAAGCTGCACATTTTCATCGTAAATACAACAAATGTACATCAAAACTTACACATTTTCATTGTATATACAAGAAATGTACATCAAAAGATACACATTTTCATTGTACAGACAAGAAATGTACATCCAAACTTACACATTTTCATTGTATATACAAGAAATGTACATCAAAACTTACACATTTTCATTGTGTATACAAGAAATGTACATCAAAACTTACACATTTTCATTGTACACTCAAGAAATGTACATAGAAACTTACACATTTTCATTGTATATACAAGAAATGTACATCAAATCTTACACACTTTCATTGTACATACCAGAAATGTACATCAAAACATACACATTTTCATTGAATATACAAGAAATGTACGTCAAAATTTACACATTTTCATTGTACACTCAAGAAATGTACATCAAAACCACACATTTTCGTTATACACTAAAGAAATGTACATCAAAACATACACATTTTCATTGTATATACAGGAAATGTACATCAAAAACTTACACATTTTCATTGTGTATACAAGAAATGTACATCAAAACTTACACATTTTCATTCT
The DNA here is from genome assembly GCA_030765045.1 of Tenodera sinensis. NCBI lineage: Eukaryota > Metazoa > Arthropoda > Insecta > Mantodea > Mantidae > Tenodera > Tenodera sinensis. Next base: position 62,939,470 of record CM060966.1, on the reverse strand, counting down.
ATATACAGGAAATGTACATCAAAACTTACACATTTTCATTGTATATACAAGAATTGTACATCTAAACATACACATTTTCATGGTACACTCAAGAAATGTACATAGAAACTTACACACTTTCATTGCATATACAAGAAATGTACATCAAAACTTAAACACTTTCATTCTATATACAGGAAATGTACATCAAAACTTACACATTTTCATTGTATATACAAGAATTGTACATCTAAACATACACATTTTCATGGTACACTCAAGAAATGTACATAGAAACTTACACATTTTCATTGTATATACATGATATGTACATCAAAACTTACATACTTTCATTGTATATACAAGAAATGTACATCAAAACTTACACATTTTCATTGTATATACAAGAAATGTGCATCACAACTTACACATTTTCATTGTATATACAAGAAACGTACATCAAAACTTACACATTTTCATTGTATGTACAAGAATTGTACATCAAAGCGCACACATTTTCATTGTATATACAAGAAATGTACATGAAAACATACACATTTTCATTGTATATACAAGAATTGTACATAAAGCTTACATATTTTCATTGTACATTAAAGAAATGTACATCAAAACAACACATTTTCATTGTATATACAAGAAATGTACTTCAAAACATACACATTTTCATTTTATATACAAGAATGTACATCAAAACTTACTCATTTTCACTGTACATACAAGAAATGTGCATCAAAACATACACATTTTCATTGTATATACAAGAAATGTACATCAAAACTTACACATTTTCATTGTATATACAAGAAATGTACATCAAAACATACACATTTTCATTGTATATACAAGAAATATACATAAAAACATACACATTTTCATTGTATTTACAAGAAATGTACAGCAAAACATAAACCTTTTCATTGTATATACACGAAATGTACATCAAAACTACACATTTTCGTTGTACACTAAAGAAATGTACATCAAAACATACACATTTTCATTGTACAGACAAGAAATGTAAATCAAAACTTACCCGTTTTCATTGTATATTCAAGAAATGTACATCAAAACTTACACATTTCCATTGTGCACTCAAGAAATGTACATCAAAACATACACATTTTCATTGTATACACAAGAAATGTACATCAAAACTTGCACATTTTCATTGTACATACAAGAAATGTACATCAAAAACTTACACATTTTCATTGTATATGCAAGAAATGTACATCAAATCTTACACATTTTCATTGTACATACAAGAAATGTACATCAAAACTTACACATGTTCATTGTATATTCAACAGATGTACATCAAAACATACACACTTTCATTGTACACTCAAGAAATGTACATCAAAACATACACATTTTCATTGCATATACAAGAAATGTACATCAAAACTTACACATTTTCGTTGTATATACAAGAAATGTACATCAAAACTTACACATTTTCATTGTATATACTAGAAATATACATCAAAACTTACACATTTTCATTGTATATACAAGAAATGTACATCAAAACTTACACATTTTCATTGTATATACAAGAAATGTACATCAAAACACACATTTTCATTGTATATACTAGAAATGTACATCAAAACTTACACATTTTCATTGTATATACAAGAAATGTACATCAAAACTTACACATTTTCATTGTATATACAAGAAATGTACATCAAAACATACACACCTTCATTGTACACTCAAGAAATGTAAATCAAAACATACACATTTTCATTGTATATACCAGGAATGTACATCAAAACATACACATTTTCATTGTATATACTGGAAATGTACATCAAAACTTAGACATTTTCATTGTATATACAAGAGATGTACATCAAAACTTACACATTTTCATTGTATATACAAGAAATGTGCATCAAAACATACACATTTTCATTGTATCTACAATAAATGTACATCAAAACATACACGCTTTCATTGTACACTCAAGAAATGTACATCAAAACATACACATTTTCATTGAATATACAAGAAATGTACCTCAAAACTTACACATTTTCATTGTATATACAAGAAAAGTACATCAAAGCTGCACATTTTCATCGTAAATACAAGCAATGTACATCAAAACTTACACATTTTCATTGTATATGCAAGAAATGTACATCAAAACTTACACATTTTCATTGCGTATACAAGAAATGTACATCAAAACTTAGACATTTTCATTGTATATACAAGAAACGCACATCAGAGACTTACACATTTTCATTGTATATACAAGAAATGTACATCAAAACTTACACATTTTCATTGTATATACAAGAAATGTGCATCAAAACTTACACATTTTCATTGTATATACAAGAAATGTACATCAAAACTTACACTTTTTGATTGTACATACAAGAAATGTACATCAAAACCTACACATTTTCATTGTACATAGAAGAAATGTACATCAAAACTTACACATTTTCATTGTATATACAAGAATTCTACATAAAGCTTACATATTTTCATTGTACATTAAAGAAATGTACATCAAAACTACACATTTTCATTGTATATACAAGAAATGTACTTCAAAACATACACATTTTCATTTTATATACAAGAATGTACATCAAAACTTACACATTTTCATTGTACATAAGAGAAATGTACATCAAAACATACACATTTTCATTGTATATACAAGAAATGTACATCAAAACTTACACATTTTCATTGTATATACGAGAAATGTACATCAAAACATACACATTTTCATTGTATATACAAGAAATATACATAAAAACATACACATTTTCATTCTATTTACAAGTAATGTACAGCAAAACATAAACCTTTTCATTGTATATACAAGAAATGTGCATCAAAACATATACATTTTCATTGTATATACAAGAAACGTACATCAAAACTTACTCATTTTCATTGTATATACAAGAATTGTACATCAAAGCCCACACATTTTCATTGTATATACAAGAAATGTACATGAAAACATACACATTTTCATTGTATATACAAGAATTGTACATAAAGCTTACATATTTTCATTGTACATTAAAGAAATGTACATCAAAACAACACATTTTCATTGTATATACAAGAAATGTACTTCAAAACATACACATTTTCATTTTATATACAAGAATGTACATCAAAACTTACTCATTTTCACTGTACATACCAGAAATGTGCATCAAAACATACACATTTTCATTGTATATACAAGAAATGTACATCAAAACTTACACATTTTCATTGTATATACAAGAAATGTACATCAAAACATACACATTTTCATTGTATATACAAGAAATATACATAAAAACACACACATTTTCATTGAATTTACAAGAAATGTACAGCAAAACATAAACCTTTCCATTGTATATACAAGAAATGTACATCAAAACTACACATTTTCGTTGTACACTAAAGAAATGTACATCAAAACATACACATTTTCATTGTACAGACAAGAAATGTAAATCAAAACTTACCCGTTTTCATTGTATATTCAAGAAATGTACATCAAAACTTACACATTTTCATTGTGCACTCAAGAAATGTACAACAAAACATACACATTTTCATTGTATACACAAGAAATGTACATCAAAACTTGCACATTTTCATTGTACATACAAGAAATGTACATCAAAAACTTAAACATTTTCATTGTATATGCAAGAAATGTACATCAAAACTTACACATTTTCATTGTACATACAAGAAATGTACATCAAAACTTACACATGTTCATTGTATATTCAACAGATGTACATCAAAACATACACACTTTCATTGTACACTCAAGAAATGTACATCAAAACATACACATTTTCATTGCATATACAAGAAATGTACATCAAAACTTACACATTTTCGTTGTATATACAAGAAATGTACTTCAAAAACTTACACATTTTCATTGTACACTCAACAAATGTACATCAAAACATACACATTTTCATTGTATATACAACGAATGTACATCACAACATACACATTTTCATTGTATATACAAGAAATGTACATCAAAACTTACACATTTTCATTGTATATACTAGAAATGTACATCAAAACTTACACATTTTCATTGTATATACAAGAAATGTACATTAAAACACACATTTTCATTGTATATACTAGAAATGTACATCAAAACTTACACATTTTCATTGTATATACAAGAAATGTACATCAAAACTTACACACTTTCATTGTATATACAAGAAATGTACATCAAAACATACACACTTTCATTGTACACTCAAGAAATGTACATCAAAACATACACATTTTCATTGTATATACAAGGAATGTACATCAAAACATACACATTTTCATTGTATATACTAGAAATGTACATCAAAACTTACACATTTTCATTGTATATACAAGAGATGTACATCAAAACTTACACATTTTCATTGTATATACAAGAAATGTGCATCAAAACATACACATTTTCATTGTATCTACAATAAATGTACATCAAAACATACACGCTTTCATTGTACACTCAAGAAATGTACATCAAAACATACACATTTTCATTGAATATACAAGAAATGTACCTCAAAACTTACACATTTTCATTGTATATACAAGAAATGTACATCAAAACTGCACATTTTCATCGTAAATACAAGCAATGTACATCAAAACTTACACATTTGCATTGTATATACAATAAATGTACATCAAAACTTACACATTTTCATTGCGTATACAAGAAATGTACATCAAAACTTACACATTTTCATTGTATATACAAGAATTGTACATAAAGCTTACATATTTTCATTGTACATTAAAGAGATGTACATCAAAACTACACATTTTCATTGTATATACAAGAAATGTACTTCAAAACATACACATTTTCATTTTATATACAAGAATGTACATCACAACTTACACATTTTCATTGTACATAAGAGAAATGTACATCAAAACATACACATTTTCATTGTATATACAAGAAATGTACATCAAAACTTACACATTTTCCTTGTATATACGAGAAATGTACATCAAAACATACACATTTTCATTGTATATACAAGAAATATACATATAAACATACACATTTTCATTCTATTTACAAGTAATGTACAGCAAAACATAAACCTTTTCATTGTATATACACGAAATGTGCATCAAAACATACACATTTTCATTGTATATACAAGAAATGTACATCAAAATATACACACTTTCATTGTACACTCAAGAAATGTACATCAAAGCTGCACATTTTCATTGTATATACAAGAAATGTACATCAAAGCTTACACATTTTCCTTGTGTATACAAGAAATGTACATCAAAACTTACACATTTTCATTGTATATACAAGAAATGTACATCAGAAACTTACACATTTTCATTGTCTATACAAGAAATGTACATCAAAGCTTACTCATTTTCTTTGTATATACAAGAAATGTACATAGAAACTTACACATTTTCATTGTATATACAAGAAATGTACATCAAAACTTACACACTTTCATTGTCTATACAAGAATTGTACATCAAAACTTACACATTTTCATTGTATATACAGGAAATGTACTTCAAAACTTACACATTTTCATTGTATATACAAGAAATGTACATCAAAACTTACACATTTTCATTGTATATACAAGAAATGTACATGAAAACATACACATTTTCATTGTATATACAAGAAATGTACATCAAAACATACACATTTTCATTGTATATAGAAGAAATGTACTACAAAACTTACACATTTTCATTGTACACTCAAGAAATGTACATCAAAACTTACACATTTTCATTGTATATACAAGGAATGTACATCAAAACATGCACATTTTTATTGTATATACAAGAACTGTACATCAAAACTTACACATTTTCATTGTACACTCAAGAAAAGTACATCAAAACTACACATTTTCGTAGTACACTAAAGAAATGTACATCAAAAGATACACATTTTTATTGTACAGACAAGAAATGTACATCCAAACTTACACATTTTCATTGTATATACAAGAAATGTACATCAAAACTTACACATTTTCATTGTGTATACAAGAAATGTACATCAAAACTTACACATTTTCATTGTACACTCAAGAAATGTACATAGAAACTTACACATTTTCATTGTATATACCAGAAATGTACATCAAATCTTACACACTTTCATTGTACATACAAGATATGTACATCAAAACATACACATTTTCATTGAATATACAAGAAATGTACGTCAAAACTTACACATTTTCATTGTATATACAAGAAATGTACATCAAAGCTGCACATTTTCATCGTAAATACAAGAAATGTACATCAAAACTTACACATTTTCATTGTATATACAAGAAATGTACATCAAAACTTACACATTTTCCTTGTGTATACAAGAATTGTACATCAAAACTTGCACATTTTCATTGTATATACAGAAATGTACATGAAAACATACACATTTTCATTGTACACTCAAGAAATGTACATCAAAACTTACACATTTTCATTGTATATACAAGGAATGTACATCAAAACATGCACATTTTCATTGTATATACAAGAAATGTACATCAAAATTCACACATTTTCATTGTACACTCAAGAAATGTACATCAAAACTACACATTTTCGTTGTACACTAAAGAAATGTACATCAAAACATACACATTTTCATTGTACAGACAAGAAATGTACATCCAAACTTACACATTTTCATTGTATATACAAGAAATGTACATCAAAACTTACACATTTTCATTGTATATATTAGAAATGTACATCAAAACTTACACACTTTCATTGTGTATACAAGAATTGTACATCAAAGCTCACACATTTTCATTGTATATAAAAGAAATGTACATGAAAACATACACATCTTCATTGTACACTCAAGAAATGTACCTCAAAACTTACACATTTTCATTGTATATACAAGGAATATACATCAAAACATGGACATTTTCATTGTATATACAAGAAATGTACATCAAAATTTACACATTTTCATTGTACACTCAAGAAATGTACATCAAAACTACACATTTTCGTTATACACTAAAGAAATGTACATCAAAACATACACATTTTCATTGTATATACAGGAAATGTACATCAAAAACTTACACATTTTCATTGTGTATACAAGAAATGTACATCAAAACTTACACATTTTCATTGTACTCTCAAGAAATGTACATAGAAACTTACACACTTTCATTGTATATACAAGAAATGTACATCAAAACTTAAACACTTTCATTGTATATACAGGAAATGTACATCAAAACTTACACATTTTCATTGTATATACAAGAAATGTACATCTAAACATACACATTTTCATGGTACACTCAAGAAATGTACATAGAAACTTACACATATTCACTGTATATACATGATATGTACATCAAAACTTACACACTTTCATTGTATATACAAGAAATGTACATCAAAACTTACACATTTTCATTGTATATACAAGAAATGTGCATCACAACTTACACATTTTCATTGTATATACAAGAAACGTACATCAAAACTTACACATTTTCATTGTATATACAAGAATTGTACATCAAAGCCGACACATTTTCATTGTATATACAAGAAATGTACATGAAAACATACACATTTTCATTGTATATACAAGAATTGTACATAAAGCTTACATATTTTCATTGTATATTAAAGAAATGTACATCTAAACATACACATTTTCATGGTACACTCAAGAAATGTACATAGAAACTTACACATTTTCATTGTATATACATGATATGTACATCAAAACTTACACACTTTCATTGTATATACAAGAAATGTACATCAAAACTTACTCATTTTCACTGTACATACAAGAAATGTGCATCAAAACATACACATTTTCATTGTATATACAAGAAATGTACATCAAAACTTACACATTTTCATTGTATATACAAGAAATGTACATCAAAACATACACATTTTCATTGTATATACAAGAAATATACATAAAAACATACACATTTTCATTGTATTTACAAGAAATGTACAGCAAAACATAAACCTTTTCATTGTATATACAAGAAATGTACATCAAAACTACACATTTCCGTTGTACACTAAAGAAATGTACATCAAAAAATACACATTTTCATTGTACAGACAAGAAATGTAAATCAAAACTTACCCGTTTTCATTGTATATTCAAGAAAAGTACATCAAAACTTACACATTTTCATTGTGCACTCAAGAAATGTACATCAAAACATACACATTTTCATTGTATACACAAGAAATGTACATCAAAACTTGCACATTTTTATTGTACATATAAGAAATGTACATCAAAAACTTACACATTTTCATTGCATATGCAAGAAATGTACATCAAAACTTACACATTTTCATTGTACATACAAGAAATGTACATCAAAACTTACACATGTTCATTGTATATTCAACAGATGTACATCAAAACATACACACTTTCATTGTACACTCAAGAAATGTACATCAAAACATACACATTTTCATTGCATATACAAGAAATGTACATCAAAACTTACACATTTTCGTTGTATATACAAGAAATGTACTTCAAAAACTTACACATTTTCATTGTACACTCAACAAATGTACATCAAAACATACACATTTTCATTGTATATACAAGGAATGTACATCAAAACATACACATTTTCATTGAATATACAAGAAATGTACATCAAAACTTACACATTTTCATTGTATATACTAGAAATGTACATCAAAACTTACACATTTTCATTGTATATACAAGATATGTACATCAAAACTTACACACTTTCATTGTATATACAAGAAATGTACATCAAAACATACACACTTTCATTGTACACTCAAGAAATGTACATCAAAACATACACATTTTCATTGTATATACAAGGAATGTACATCAAAACATACACATTTTCATTGTATATACTAGAAATGTACATCTAAACTTACACATTTTCATTGTATATACAAGAGATGTACATCAAAACTTACACATTTTCATTGTATATACAAGAAATGTGCATCAAAACATACACATTTTCATTGTATCTACAATAAATGTACATCAAAACATACACGCTTTCATTGTACACTCAAGAAATGTACATCAAAACATACAGATGTTCATTGAATATACAAGAAATGTACCTCAAAACTTACACATTTTCATTGTATATACAAGAAATGTACATCAAAGCTGCACATTTTCATCGTAAATACAAGCAATGTACATCAAAACTTACACATTTTCATTGTATATACAAGAAATGTACATCAAAACTTACACATTTTCATTGCGTATACAAGAAATGTACATCAAAACTTAGACATTTTCATTGTATATACAAGAAACGCACATCAGAAACTTACACATTTTCATTGTATATACAAGAAATGTACATCAAAACTTACACATTTTCATTGTATATACAAGAAATGTGCATCAAAACTTACACATTTTCATTGTATATACAAGAAATGTACATCAAAACTTACACTTTTTCATTGTACATACCAGAAATGTACATCAAAACTTACACATTTTCATTGTACATAGAAGAAATGTACATCAAAACTTACACATTTTCATTGTATATACAAGAATTGTACATAAAGCTTACATATTTTCATTGTACATTAAAGAAATGTACATCAAAACTACACATTTTCATTGTATATACAAGAAATGTACTTCAAAACATACACATTTTCATTTTATATACAAGAATGTACATCAAAACTTACACATTTTCATTGTACATAAGAGAAATGTACATCAAAACATACACATTTTCATTGTATATACAAGAAATGTACATCAAAACATACACATTTTCATTGTATATACAAGAAATATACATAAAAACATACACATTTTCATTCTATATACAAGAAATGTACAGCAAAACATAAACCTTTTCATTGTATATACAAGAAATGTGCATCAAAACATACACATTTTCATTGTATATACAAGAAATGTACATCAAAATATACACACTTTCATTGTACACTCAAGAAATGTACATCAAAACATACACATTTTCATTGAATATACAAGAAATGTACCTCAAAACTTACACATTTTCATTGCATATACAAGAAATGTACATCAAAGCTGCACATTTTCATCGTAAATACAACAAATGTACATCAAAACTTACACATTTTCATTGTATATACAAGGAATGTACATCAAAACATGCACATTTTCATTGTATATACAAGAAATGTACATCAAAATTCACACATTTTCATTGTACACTCAAGAAATGTACATCAAAACTACACATTTTCGTTGTACACTAAAGAAATGTACATCAAAACATACACATTTTCATTGTACAGACAAGAAATGTACATCCAAACTTACACATTTTCATTGTATATACAAGAAATGTACATCAAAACTTACACATTTTCATTGTATATATTAGAAATGTACATCAAAACTTACACACTTTCATTGTGTATACAAGAATTGTACATCAAAGCTCACACATTTTCATTGTATATAAAAGAAATGTACATGAAAACATACACATCTTCATTGTACACTCAAGAAATGTACATCAAAACTTACACATTTTCATTGTATATACAAGGAATATACATCAAAACATGCACATTTTCATTGTATATACAAGAAATGTACATCAAAATTTACACATTTTCATTGTACACTCAAGAAATGTACATCAAAACTACACATTTTCGTTATACACTAAAGAAATGTACATCAAAACATACACATTTTCATTGTATATACAGGAAATGTACATCAAAAACTTACACATTTTCATTGTGTATACAAGAAATGTACATCAAAACTTACACATTTTCATTGTACTCTCAAGAAATGTACATAGAAACTTACACACTTTCATTGTATATACAAGAAATGTACATCAAAACTTAAACACTTTCATTGTATATACAGGAAATGTACATCAAAACTTACACATTTTCATTGTATATACAAGAAATGTACATCTAAACATACACATTTTCATGGTACACTCAAGAAATGTACATAGAAACTTACACATATTCACTGTATATACATGATATGTACATCAAAACTTACACACTTTCATTGTATATACAAGAAATGTACATCAAAACTTACACATTTTCATTGTATATACAAGAAATGTGCATCACAACTTACACATTTTCATTGTATATACAAGAAACGTACATCAAAACTTACACATTTTCATTGTATATACAAGAATTGTACATCAAAGCCGACACATTTTCATTGTATATACAAGAAATGTACATGAAAACATACACATTTTCATTGTATATACAAGAATTGTACATAAAGCTTACATATTTTCATTGTATATTAAAGAAATGTACATCTAAACATACACATTTTCATGGTACACTCAAGAAATGTACATAGAAACTTACACATTTTCATTGTATATACATGATATGTACATCAAAACTTACACACTTTCATTGTATATACAAGAAATGTACATCAAAACTTACTCATTTTCACTGTACATACAAGAAATGTGCATCAAAACATACACATTTTCATTATATATACAAGAAATGTACATCAAAACTTACACATTTTCATTGTATATACAAGAAATGTACATCAAAACATACACATTTTCATTGTATATACAAGAAATATACATAAAAACATACACATTTTCATTGTATTTACAAGAAATGTACAGCAAAACATAAACCTTTTCATTGTATATACAAGAAATGTACATCAAAACTACACATTTTCGTTGTACACTAAAGAAATGTACATCAAAACATACACATTTTCATTGTACAGACAAGAAATGTAAATCAAAACTTACCCGTTTTCATTGTATATTCAAGAAAAGTACATCAAAACTTACACATTTTCATTGTGCACTCAAGAAATGTACATCAAAACATACACATTTTCATTGTATACACAAGAAATGTACATCAAAACTTGCACATTTTTATTGTACATACAAGAAATGTACATCAAAAACTTACACATTTTCATTGCATATGCAAGAAATGTACATCAAAACTTACACATTTTCATTGTACATACAAGAAATGTACATCAAAACTTACACATGTTCATTGTATATTCAACAGATGTACATCAAAACATACACACTTTCATTGTACACTCAAGAAATGTACATCAAAACATACACATTTTCATTGCATATACAAGAAATGTACATCAAAACTTACACATTTTCGTTGTATATACAAGAAATGTACTTCAAAAACTTACACATTTTCATTGTACACTCAACAAATGTACATCAAAACATACACATTTTCATTGTATATACAAGGAATGTACATCAAAACATACACATTTTCATTGAATATACAAGAAATGTACATCAAAACTTACACATTTTCATTGTATATACTAGAAATGTACATCAAAACTTACACATTTTCATTGTATATACAAGATATGTACATCAAAACTTACACACTTTCATTGTATATACAAGAAATGTACATCAAAACATACACACTTTCATTGTACACTCAAGAAATGTACATCAAAACATACACATTTTCATTGTATATACAAGGAATGTACATCAAAACATACACATTTTCATTGTATATACTAGAAATGTACATCTAAACTTACACATTTTCATTGTATATACAAGAGATGTACATCAAAACTTACACATTTTCATTGTATATACAAGAAATGTGCATCAAAACATACACATTTTCATTGTATCTACAATAAATGTACATCAAAACATACACGCTTTCATTGTACACTCAAGAAATGTACATCAAAACATACAGATGTTCATTGAATATACAAGAAATGTACCTCAAAACTTACACATTTTCATTGTATATACAAGAAATGTACATCAAAGCTGCACATTTTCATCGTAAATACAAGCAATGTACATCAAAACTTACACATTTTCATTGTATATACAAGAAATGTACATCAAAACTTACACATTTTCATTGCGTATACAAGAAATGTACATCAAAACTTAGACATTTTCATTGTATATACAAGAAACGCACATCAGAAACTTACACATTTTCATTGTATATACAAGAAATGTACATCAAAACTTACACATTTTCATTGTATATACAAGAAATGTGCATCAAAACTTACACATTTTCATTGTATATACAAGAAATGTACATCAAAACTTACACTTTTTCATTGTACATACCAGAAATGTACATCAAAACTTACACATTTTCATTGTACATAGAAGAAATGTACATCAAAACTTACACATTTTCATTGTATATACAAGAATTGTACATAAAGCTTACATATTTTCATTGTACATTAAAGAAATGTACATCAAAACTACACATTTTCATTGTATATACAAGAAATGTACTTCAAAACATACACATTTTCATTTTATATACAAGAATGTACATCAAAACTTACACATTTTCATTGTACATAAGAGAAATGTACATCAAAACATACACATTTTCATTGTATATACAAGAAATGTACATCAAAACATACACATTTTCATTGTATATACAAGAAATATACATAAAAACATACACATTTTCATTCTATATACAAGAAATGTACAGCAAAACATAAACCTTTTCATTGTATATACAAGAAATGTGCATCAAAACATACACATTTTCATTGTATATACAAGAAATGTACATCAAAATATACACACTTTCATTGTACACTCAAGAAATGTACATCAAAACATACACATTTTCATTGAATATACAAGAAATGTACCTCAAAACTTACACATTTTCATTGTATATACAAGAAATGTACATCAAAGCTGCACATTTTCATCGTAAATACAACAAATGTACATCAAAACTTACACATTTTCATTGTATATACAAGAAATGTACATCAAAACTTACACATTTTCCTTGTGTATACAAGAAATGTACATCAAAACTTACACATTTTCATTGTATATACAAGAAATGTACATCAGAAACTTACACATTTTCATTGTATATACAAGAAATGTACATCAAAGCTTACTCATTTTCTTTGTACATACAAGAAATGTACATAGAAACTTACACATTTTCATTGTATATACAAGAAATCTACATCAAAACTTACACACTTTCATTGTCTATACAAGAATTGTACATCAAAACTTACACATTTTCATTGTATATACAGGAAATGTACTTCAAAACTTACACATTTTCATTGTATATACAAGAAATGTACATCAAAACTTACACATTTTCATTGTATATACAAGAATTGTACTACAAAACTTACACATTTTCATTGTACACTCAAGAAATGTACATCAAAACTTACACATTTTCATTGTATATACAAGGAATGTACATCAAAACATGCACATTTTTATTGTATATACAAGAACTGTACATCAAAACTTACACATTTTCATTGTACACTCAAGAAATGTACATCAAAACTACACATTTTCGTAGTACACTAAAGAAATGTACATTAAAAGATACACATTTTCATTGTACAGACAAGAAATGTACATCCAAACTTACACATTTTCATTGTATATACAAGAAATGTACATCAAAACTTACACATTTTCATTGTGTATACAAGAAATGTACATCAAAACTTATACATTTTCATTGTACACTCAAGAAATGTACATAGAAACTTACACATTTTCATTGTATATACAAGAAATGTACATCAAATCTTACACACTTTCATTGTACATACAAGAAATGTACATCAAAACATACACATTTTCATTGCATATACAAGAAATGTACGTCAAAACTTACACATTTTCATTGTATATGCAAGAAATGTACATCATAGCTGCACATTTTCATCGTAAATACAAGAAATGTACATCAAAACTTACACATTTTCATTGTATATACAAGAAATGTACATCAAAACTTACACATTTTCCTTGTGTATACAAGAAATGTACATCAAAACTTACACATTTTCATTGTATATACAAGAAATGCACATCAGAAACTTTCACATTTTCATTGTATATACAAGAAATGTACATCAAAGCTTACACATTTTCATTGTATATACAAGAAATGTACATAGAAACTTACACATTTTCATTGTATATACAAGAAATGTACATCAAAACTTACTCATTTTCATTGTATATACAGGAAATGTACATGAAAACTTACACATTTTCATTGTATATACAAGAAATGTACATCAAAACTTACACATTTTCATTGTATATACAAGAAACGTACATCAAAACTTACACATTTTCCTTGTGTATACAAGAAATGTACATCAAAACTTACACATTTTCATTGTATATACAAGAAATGCACATCAGAAAATTACACATTTTCATTGTATATACAAGAAATGTACATCAACGCTTACACATTTTCATTGTATATACAAGAAATGTACATCAAAACTTACACATTTTCATTGTATATACAAGAATTGTACATCAAAGCTCACACATTTTCATTGTATATACAAGAAATGTACATGAAAACATACACATTTTCATTGTATATACAAGAAATGTACATCAAAACTTACACATTTTCATTGTATATACAAGAAATGTACATCAAAACTTACACACTTTCATTGTGTATACAAGAAATGTACATCAAAGCTTACACATTTTCATTGTACACTCAAGAAATGTACACAGAAACTTACACATTTTCATTGTATATACAAGAAATGTACATCAAAACTTACACATTTTCATTGTACACTCAAGAAATGTACATAGAAACTTACACATTTTCATTGTGTATACAAGAAATGTACATCAAAGCTTACACATTTTCATTGCACACTCAAGAAATGTACATAGAAACTTACACATCTTCATTGTATATACAAGAAATGTACATCAAAACTTACACATTTTCATTGTACACTCAAGAAATGTACATAGAAACTTACACATTTTCATTGTATATACAAGAAATGTACATCAAATCTTACACACTTTCATTGTATATACAAGAAATGTACATCTAAACATACACATTTTCATTGTACACTCAAGAAATGTACATAGAAACTTACACATTTTCATTGTATATACATGAAATGTACATCAAAACTTACACACTTTCATTGTCTATACAAGAAATGTACATCAAAACTTACACATTTTCATTGTATATACAAGAAATGTGCATCAAAGCTTACACATTTTCATTGTATATACAAGAAATGTACATCTAAACATACACATTTTCATTGTATATACAAGAAATGTACATCAAAACTTACACATTTTCATTGTACACTCAGGAAATGTACATATAAACTTACACATTTTCATTGTATATACAGGAAATGTACATCAAAACTTACACATTTTCATTGTATATACAAGAAATGTACATCAAAACTTACACACTTTCATTGTATATACAAGAAATGTACATCAAAACATACACACTTTCATTGTACACTCAAGAAATGTACATCAAAACATACACATTTTCATTGTATATACAAGGAATGTACATCAAAACATACACATTTTCATTGTATATACTAGAAATGTACATCAAAACTTACACATTTTCATTGTATATACAAGAGATGTACATCAAAACTTACACATTTTCATTGTATATACAAGAAATGTGCATCAAAACATACACATTTTCATTGTATCTACAATAAATGTACATCAAAACATACACACTTTCATTGTACACTCAAGAAATGTACATCAAAACATACACATTTTCATTGAATATACAAGAAATGTACCTCAAAACTTACACATTTTCATTGTATATACAAGAAATGTGCATCAAAACATACACATTTTCATTGTATCTACAATAAATGTACATCAAAACATACACGCTTTCATTGTACACTCAAGAAATGTACATCAAAACATACAGATGTTCATTGAATATACAAGAAATGTACCTCAAAACTTACACATTTTCATTGTATATACAAGAAATATACATCAAAGCTGCACATTTTCATCGTAAATACAAGCAATGTACATCAAAACTTACACATTTTCATTGTATATACAAGAAATGTACATCAAAACTTACACATTTTCATTGCGTATACAAGATATGTACATCAAAACTTAGACATTTTCATTGTATATACAAGAAACGCACATCAGAAACTTACAAATTTTCATTGTATATACAAGAAATGTACATCAAAACTTACACATTTTCATTATATATACAAGAAATGTGCATCAAAACTTACACATTTTCATTGTATATACAAGAAATGTACATCAAAACTTACACTTTTTCATTGTACATATCAGAAATGTACATCAAAAGTTACACATTTTCATTGTACATAGAAGAAATGTACATCAAAACTTACACATTTTCATTGTATATACAAGAATTGTACATAAAGCTTACATATTTTCATTGTACATTAAAGAAATGTACATCAAAACTACACATTTTCATTGTATATACAAGAAATGTACTTCAAAACATACACATTTTCATTTTATATACAAGAATGTACATCAAAACTTACACATTTTCATTGTACATAAGAGAAATGTACATCAAAACATACACATTTTCATTGTATATACAAGAAATGTACATCAAAACATACACATTTTCATTGTATATACAAGAAATATACATAAAAACATACACATTTTCATTCTATATACAAGAAATGTACAGCAAAACATAAACCTTTTCATTGTATATACAAGAAATGTGCATCAAAACATACACATTTTCATTGTATATACAAGAAATGTACATCAAAATATACACACTTTCATTGTACACTCAAGAAATGTACATCAAAACATACACATTTTCATTGAATATACAAGAAATGTACCTCAAAACTTACACATTTTCATTGTATATACAAGAAATGTACATCAAAGCTGCACATTTTCATCGTAAATACAACAAATGTACATCAAAACTTACACATTTTCATTGTATATACAAGAAATGTACATCAAAACTTACACATTTTCCTTGTGTATACAAGAAATGTACATCAAAACTTACACATTTTCATTGTATATACAAGAAATGTACATCAGAAACTTACACATTTTCATTGTATATACAAGAAATGTACATCAAAGCTTACTCATTTTCTTTGTACATACAAGAAATGTACATAGAAACTTACACATTTTCATTGTATATACAAGAAAACTACATCAAAACTTACACACTTTCATTGTCTATACAAGAATTGTACATCAAAACTTACACATTTTCATTGTATATACAGGAAATGTACTTCAAAACTTACACATTTTCATTGTATATACAAGAAATGTACATCAAAACTTACACATTTTCATTGTATATACAAGAATTGTACATCAAAACTCACACATTTTCATTGTATATACAAGAAATGTACATGAAAACATACACATTTTCATTGTATATACAAGAAATGTACATCAAAACATACACATTTTCATTGTATATACAAGAAATGTACTACAAAACTTACACATTTTCATTGTACACTCAAGAAATGTACGTCAAAACTTACACATTTTCATTGTATATACAAGGAATGTACATCAAAACATGCACATTTTTATTGTATATACAAGAACTGTACATCAAAACTTACACATTTTCATTGTACACTCAAGAAATGTACATCAAAACTACACATTTTCGTAGTACACTAAAGAAATGTACATTAAAAGATACACATTTTCATTGTAAAGACAAGAAATGTACATCCAAACTTACACATTTTCATTGTATATACAAGAAATGTACATCAAACCTTACACATTTTCATTGTGTATACAAGAAATGTACATCAAAACTTACACATTTTCATTGTACACTCAAGAAATGTACATAGAAACTTACACATTTTCATTGTATATACAAGAAATGTACATCAAATCTTACACACTTTCATTGTACATACAAGAAATGTACATCAAAACATACACATTTTCATTGCATATACAAGAAATGTACGTCAAAACTTACACATTTTCATTGTATATACAAGAAATGTACATCAAAGCTGCACATTTTCATCGTAAATACAAGAAATGTACATCAAAACTTACACATTTTCATTGTATATACAAGAAATGTACATCAAAACTTACACATTTTCCTTGTGTATACAAGAAATGTACATCGAAACTTACACATTTTCATTGTATATACAAGAAATGTACATCAAAACTTACACATTTTCCTTGTGTATACAAGAAGTGTACATCAAAACTTACACATTTTCATTGTATATACAAGAAATGCACATCAGAAACTTTCACATTTTCATTGTATATACAAGAAATGTACATCAAAGCTTACACATTTTCATTGTATATACAAGAAATGTACATAGAAACTTACACATTTTCATTGTATATACAAGAAATGTACATCAAAACTTACTCATTTTCATTGTATATACAGGAAATGTACATGAAAACTTACACATTTTCATTGTATATACAAGAAATGTACATCAAAACTTACACATTTTCATTGTATATACAAGAAACGTACATCAAAACTTACACATTTTCCTTGTGTATACAAGAAATGTACATCAAAACTTACACATTTTCATTGTATATACAAGAAATGCACATCAGAAAATTACACATTTTCATTGTATATACAAGAAATGTACATCAACACTTACACATTTTCATTGTATATACAAGAAATGTACATCAAAACTTACACATTTTCATTGTATATACAAGAATTGTACATCAAAGCTCACACATTTTCATTGTATATACAAGAAATGTACATGAAAACATACACATTTTCATTGTATATACAAGAAATGTACATCAAAACTTACACATTTTCATTGTATATACAAGAAATGTACATCAAAACTTACACACTTTCATTGTGTATACAAGAAATGTACATCAAAGCTTACATATTTTCATTGTACACTCAAGAAATGTACATAGAAACTTACACATTTTCATTGCATATACAAGAAATGTACATCAAAACTTACACATTTTCATTGTACACTCAAGAAATGTACATAGAAACTTACACATTTTCATTGTGTATACAAGAAATGTACATCAAAGCTTACACATTTTCATTGCACACTCAAGAAATGTACATAGAAACTTACACATCTTCATTGTATATACAAGAAATGTACATCAAAACTTACACATTTTCATTGTACACTCAACAAATGTACATAGAAACTTACACATTTTCATTGTATATACAAGAAATGTACATCAAATCTTACACACTTTCATTGTATATACAAGAAATGTACATCTAAACATACACATTTTCATTGTACACTCAAGAAATGTACATAGAAACTTACACATTTTCATTGTATATACATGAAATGTACATCAAAACTTACACACTTTCATTGTCTATACAAGAAATGTACATCAAAACTTACACATTTTCATTGTATATACAAGAAATGTACATCAAAGCTTACACATTTTCATTGTATATACAAGAAATTTACATCTAAACATACACATTTTCATTGTATATACAAGAAATGTACATCAAAACTTACACATTTTCATTGTACACTCAGGAAATGTACATATAAACTTACACATTTTCATTGTATATACAGGAAATGTACATCAAAACTTACACATTTTCATTGTATATACAGGAAATGTACATCAAAACATACACATTTTCATTTTATATACAAGAATGTACATCAAAACTTACACATTTTCATTGTACATAAGAGAAATGTACATCAAAACATACACATTTTCATTGTATATACAAGAAATGTACATCAAAACATACACATTTTCACTGTATATACAAGAAATATACATAAAAACATACACATTTTCATTCTATATACAAGAAATGTACAGCAAAACATAAACCTTTTCATTGTATATACAAGAAATGTGCATCAAAACATACACATTTTCATTGTATATACAAGAAATGTACATCAAAATATACACACTTTCATTGTACACTCAAGAAATGTACATCAAAACATACACATTTTCATTGAATATACAAGAAATGTACCTCAAAACTTACACATTTTCATTGTATATACAAGAAATGTACATCAAAGCTGCACATTTTCATCGTAAATACAACAAATGTACATCAAAACTTACACATTTTCATTGTATATACAAGAAATGTACATCAAAACTTACACATTTTCCTTGTGTATACAAGAAATGTACATCAAAACTTACACATTTTCATTGTATATACAAGAAATGTACATCAGAAGCTTACACATTTTCATTGTATATACAAGAAATGTACATCAAAGCTTACTCATTTTCTTTGTACATACAAGAAATGTACATAGAAACTTACACATTTTCATTGTATATACAAGAAATCTACATCAAAACTTACACACTTTCATTGTCTATACAAGAATTGTACATCAAAACTTACACATTTTCATTGTATATACAGGAAATGTACTTCAAAACTTACACATTTTCATTGTATATACAAGAAATGTACATCAAAACTTACACATTTTCATTGTATATACAAGAATTGTACATCAAAACTCACACATTTTCATTGTATATACAAGAAATGTACATGAAAACATACACATTTTCATTGTATATACAAGAAATGTACATCAAAACATACACATTTTCATTGTATATACAAGAAATGTACTACAAAACTTACACATTTTCATTGTACACTCAAGAAATGTACATCAAATCTCACACATTTTCATTGTATATACAAGGAATGTACATCAAAACATGCACATTTTTATTGTATTTACAAGAAATGTACAGCAAAACATAAACCTTTTCATTGTATATACAAGAAATGTACATCAAAACTACACATTTTCGTTGTACACTAAAGAAATGTACATCAAAACATACACATTTTCATTGTACAGACAAGAAATGTAAATCAAAACTTACCCGTTTTCATTGTATATTCAAGAAAAGTACATCAAAACTTACACATTTTCATTGTGCACTCAAGAAATGTACATCAAAACATACACATTTTCATTGTATACACAAGAAATGTACATCAAAACTTGCACATTTTTATTGTACATACAAGAAATGTACATCAAAAACTTACACATTTTCATTGCATATGCAAGAAATGTACATCAAAACTTACACATTTTCATTGTACATACAAGAAATGTACATCAAAACTTACACATGTTCATTGTATATTCAACAGATGTACATCAAAACATACACACTTTCATTGTACACTCAAGAAATGTACATCAAAACATACACATTTTCATTGCATATACAAGAAATGTACATCAAAACTTACACATTTTCGTTGTATATACAAGAAATGTACTTCAAAAACTTACACATTTTCA
The DNA here is from genome assembly GCA_030765045.1 of Tenodera sinensis. Classification (NCBI taxonomy): domain Eukaryota; kingdom Metazoa; phylum Arthropoda; class Insecta; order Mantodea; family Mantidae; genus Tenodera; species Tenodera sinensis. The sequence goes on along the minus strand of CM060966.1, from coordinate 62,917,077 downwards.
TTGTACACTCAACAAATGTACATCAAAACATACACATTTTCATTGTATATACAAGGAATGTACATCAAAACATACACATTTTCATTGAATATACAAGAAATGTACATCAAAACTTACACATTTTCATTGTATATACTAGAAATGTACATCAAAACTTACACATTTTCATTGTATATACAAGATATGTACATCAAAACTTACACACTTTCATTGTATATACAAGAAATGTACATCAAAACATACACACTTTCATTGTACACTCAAGAAATGTACATCAAAACATACACATTTTCATTGTATATACAAGGAATGTACATCAAAACATACACATTTTCATTGTATATACTAGAAATGTACATCTAAACTTACACATTTTCATTGTATATACAAGAGATGTACATCAAAACTTACACATTTTCATTGTATATACAAGAAATGTGCATCAAAACATACACATTTTCATTGTATCTACAATAAATGTACATCAAAACATACACGCTTTCATTGTACACTCAAGAAATGTACATCAAAACATACAGATGTTCATTGAATATACAAGAAATGTACCTCAAAACTTACACATTTTCATTGTATATACAAGAAATGTACATCAAAGCTGCACATTTTCATCGTAAATACAAGCAATGTACATCAAAACTTACACATTTTCATTGTATATACAAGAAATGTACATCAAAACTTACACATTTTCATTGCGTATACAAGAAATGTACATCAAAACTTAGACATTTTCATTGTATATACAAGAAACGCACATCAGAAACTTACACATTTTCATTGTATATACAAGAAATGTACATCAAAACTTACACATTTTCATTGTATATACAAGAAATGTGCATCAAAACTTACACATTTTCATTGTATATACAAGAAATGTACATCAAAACTTACACTTTTTCATTGTACATACCAGAAATGTACATCAAAACTTACACATTTTCATTGTACATAGAAGAAATGTACATCAAAACTTACACATTTTCATTGTATATACAAGAATTGTACATAAAGCTTACATATTTTCATTGTACATTAAAGAAATGTACATCAAAACTACACATTTTCATTGTATATACAAGAAATGTACTTCAAAACATACACATTTTCATTTTATATACAAGAATGTACATCAAAACTTACACATTTTCATTGTACATAAGAGAAATGTACATCAAAACATACACATTTTCATTGTATATACAAGAAATGTACATCAAAACATACACATTTTCATTGTATATACAAGAAATATACATAAAAACATACACATTTTCATTCTATATACAAGAAATGTACAGCAAAACATAAACCTTTTCATTGTATATACAAGAAATGTGCATCAAAACATACACATTTTCATTGTATATACAAGAAATGTACATCAAAATATACACACTTTCATTGTACACTCAAGAAATGTACATCAAAACATACACATTTTCATTGAATATACAAGAAATGTACCTCAAAACTTACACATTTTCATTGTATATACAAGAAATGTACATCAAAGCTGCACATTTTCATCGTAAATACAACAAATGTACATCAAAACTTACACATTTTCATTGTATATACAAGAAATGTACATCAAAACTTACACATTTTCCTTGTGTATACAAGAAATGTACATCAAAACTTACACATTTTCATTGTATATACAAGAAATGTACATCAGAAACTTACACATTTTCATTGTATATACAAGAAATGTACATCAAAGCTTACTCATTTTCTTTGTACATACAAGAAATGTACATAGAAACTTACACATTTTCATTGTATATACAAGAAATCTACATCAAAACTTACACACTTTCATTGTCTATACAAGAATTGTACATCAAAACTTACACATTTTCATTGTATATACAGGAAATGTACTTCAAAACTTACACATTTTCATTGTATATACAAGAAATGTACATCAAAACTTACACATTTTCATTGTATATACAAGAATTGTACTACAAAACTTACACATTTTCATTGTACACTCAAGAAATGTACATCAAAACTTACACATTTTCATTGTATATACAAGGAATGTACATCAAAACATGCACATTTTTATTGTATATACAAGAACTGTACATCAAAACTTACACATTTTCATTGTACACTCAAGAAATGTACATCAAAACTACACATTTTCGTAGTACACTAAAGAAATGTACATTAAAAGATACACATTTTCATTGTACAGACAAGAAATGTACATCCAAACTTACACATTTTCATTGTATATACAAGAAATGTACATCAAAACTTACACATTTTCATTGTGTATACAAGAAATGTACATCAAAACTTATACATTTTCATTGTACACTCAAGAAATGTACATAGAAACTTACACATTTTCATTGTATATACAAGAAATGTACATCAAATCTTACACACTTTCATTGTACATACAAGAAATGTACATCAAAACATACACATTTTCATTGCATATACAAGAAATGTACGTCAAAACTTACACATTTTCATTGTATATGCAAGAAATGTACATCATAGCTGCACATTTTCATCGTAAATACAAGAAATGTACATCAAAACTTACACATTTTCATTGTATATACAAGAAATGTACATCAAAACTTACACATTTTCCTTGTGTATACAAGAAATGTACATCAAAACTTACACATTTTCATTGTATATACAAGAAATGCACATCAGAAACTTTCACATTTTCATTGTATATACAAGAAATGTACATCAAAGCTTACACATTTTCATTGTATATACAAGAAATGTACATAGAAACTTACACATTTTCATTGTATATACAAGAAATGTACATCAAAACTTACTCATTTTCATTGTATATACAGGAAATGTACATGAAAACTTACACATTTTCATTGTATATACAAGAAATGTACATCAAAACTTACACATTTTCATTGTATATACAAGAAACGTACATCAAAACTTACACATTTTCCTTGTGTATACAAGAAATGTACATCAAAACTTACACATTTTCATTGTATATACAAGAAATGCACATCAGAAAATTACACATTTTCATTGTATATACAAGAAATGTACATCAACGCTTACACATTTTCATTGTATATACAAGAAATGTACATCAAAACTTACACATTTTCATTGTATATACAAGAATTGTACATCAAAGCTCACACATTTTCATTGTATATACAAGAAATGTACATGAAAACATACACATTTTCATTGTATATACAAGAAATGTACATCAAAACTTACACATTTTCATTGTATATACAAGAAATGTACATCAAAACTTACACACTTTCATTGTGTATACAAGAAATGTACATCAAAGCTTACACATTTTCATTGTACACTCAAGAAATGTACACAGAAACTTACACATTTTCATTGTATATACAAGAAATGTACATCAAAACTTACACATTTTCATTGTACACTCAAGAAATGTACATAGAAACTTACACATTTTCATTGTGTATACAAGAAATGTACATCAAAGCTTACACATTTTCATTGCACACTCAAGAAATGTACATAGAAACTTACACATCTTCATTGTATATACAAGAAATGTACATCAAAACTTACACATTTTCATTGTACACTCAAGAAATGTACATAGAAACTTACACATTTTCATTGTATATACAAGAAATGTACATCAAATCTTACACACTTTCATTGTATATACAAGAAATGTACATCTAAACATACACATTTTCATTGTACACTCAAGAAATGTACATAGAAACTTACACATTTTCATTGTATATACATGAAATGTACATCAAAACTTACACACTTTCATTGTCTATACAAGAAATGTACATCAAAACTTACACATTTTCATTGTATATACAAGAAATGTGCATCAAAGCTTACACATTTTCATTGTATATACAAGAAATGTACATCTAAACATACACATTTTCATTGTATATACAAGAAATGTACATCAAAACTTACACATTTTCATTGTACACTCAGGAAATGTACATATAAACTTACACATTTTCATTGTATATACAGGAAATGTACATCAAAACTTACACATTTTCATTGTATATACAAGAAATGTACATCAAAACTTACACACTTTCATTGTATATACAAGAAATGTACATCAAAACATACACACTTTCATTGTACACTCAAGAAATGTACATCAAAACATACACATTTTCATTGTATATACAAGGAATGTACATCAAAACATACACATTTTCATTGTATATACTAGAAATGTACATCAAAACTTACACATTTTCATTGTATATACAAGAGATGTACATCAAAACTTACACATTTTCATTGTATATACAAGAAATGTGCATCAAAACATACACATTTTCATTGTATCTACAATAAATGTACATCAAAACATACACACTTTCATTGTACACTCAAGAAATGTACATCAAAACATACACATTTTCATTGAATATACAAGAAATGTACCTCAAAACTTACACATTTTCATTGTATATACAAGAAATGTGCATCAAAACATACACATTTTCATTGTATCTACAATAAATGTACATCAAAACATACACGCTTTCATTGTACACTCAAGAAATGTACATCAAAACATACAGATGTTCATTGAATATACAAGAAATGTACCTCAAAACTTACACATTTTCATTGTATATACAAGAAATATACATCAAAGCTGCACATTTTCATCGTAAATACAAGCAATGTACATCAAAACTTACACATTTTCATTGTATATACAAGAAATGTACATCAAAACTTACACATTTTCATTGCGTATACAAGATATGTACATCAAAACTTAGACATTTTCATTGTATATACAAGAAACGCACATCAGAAACTTACAAATTTTCATTGTATATACAAGAAATGTACATCAAAACTTACACATTTTCATTATATATACAAGAAATGTGCATCAAAACTTACACATTTTCATTGTATATACAAGAAATGTACATCAAAACTTACACTTTTTCATTGTACATATCAGAAATGTACATCAAAAGTTACACATTTTCATTGTACATAGAAGAAATGTACATCAAAACTTACACATTTTCATTGTATATACAAGAATTGTACATAAAGCTTACATATTTTCATTGTACATTAAAGAAATGTACATCAAAACTACACATTTTCATTGTATATACAAGAAATGTACTTCAAAACATACACATTTTCATTTTATATACAAGAATGTACATCAAAACTTACACATTTTCATTGTACATAAGAGAAATGTACATCAAAACATACACATTTTCATTGTATATACAAGAAATGTACATCAAAACATACACATTTTCATTGTATATACAAGAAATATACATAAAAACATACACATTTTCATTCTATATACAAGAAATGTACAGCAAAACATAAACCTTTTCATTGTATATACAAGAAATGTGCATCAAAACATACACATTTTCATTGTATATACAAGAAATGTACATCAAAATATACACACTTTCATTGTACACTCAAGAAATGTACATCAAAACATACACATTTTCATTGAATATACAAGAAATGTACCTCAAAACTTACACATTTTCATTGTATATACAAGAAATGTACATCAAAGCTGCACATTTTCATCGTAAATACAACAAATGTACATCAAAACTTACACATTTTCATTGTATATACAAGAAATGTACATCAAAACTTACACATTTTCCTTGTGTATACAAGAAATGTACATCAAAACTTACACATTTTCATTGTATATACAAGAAATGTACATCAGAAACTTACACATTTTCATTGTATATACAAGAAATGTACATCAAAGCTTACTCATTTTCTTTGTACATACAAGAAATGCACATCAGAAACTTTCACATTTTCATTGTATATACAAGAAATGTACATCAAAGCTTACACATTTTCATTGTATATACAAGAAATGTACATAGAAACTTACACATTTTCATTGTATATACAAGAAATGTACATCAAAACTTACTCATTTTCATTGTATATACAGGAAATGTACATGAAAACTTACACATTTTCATTGTATATACAAGAAATGTACATCAAAACTTACACATTTTCATTGTATATACAAGAAACGTACATCAAAACTTACACATTTTCCTTGTGTATACAAGAAATGTACATCAAAACTTACACATTTTCATTGTATATACAAGAAATGCACATCAGAAAATTACACATTTTCATTGTATATACAAGAAATGTACATCAACGCTTACACATTTTCATTGTATATACAAGAAATGTACATCAAAACTTACACATTTTCATTGTATATACAAGAATTGTACATCAAAGCTCACACATTTTCATTGTATATACAAGAAATGTACATGAAAACATACACATTTTCATTGTATATACAAGAAATGTACATCAAAACTTACACATTTTCATTGTATATACAAGAAATGTACATCAAAACTTACACACTTTCATTGTGTATACAAGAAATGTACATCAAAGCTTACACATTTTCATTGTACACTCAAGAAATGTACACAGAAACTTACACATTTTCATTGTATATACAAGAAATGTACATCAAAACTTACACATTTTCATTGTACACTCAAGAAATGTACATAGAAACTTACACATTTTCATTGTGTATACAAGAAATGTACATCAAAGCTTACACATTTTCATTGCACACTCAAGAAATGTACATAGAAACTTACACATCTTCATTGTATATACAAGAAATGTACATCAAAACTTACACATTTTCATTGTACACTCAAGAAATGTACATAGAAACTTACACATTTTCATTGTATATACAAGAAATGTACATCAAATCTTACACACTTTCATTGTATATACAAGAAATGTACATCTAAACATACACATTTTCATTGTACACTCAAGAAATGTACATAGAAACTTACACATTTTCATTGTATATACATGAAATGTACATCAAAACTTACACACTTTCATTGTCTATACAAGAAATGTACATCAAAACTTACACATTTTCATTGTATATACAAGAAATGTGCATCAAAGCTTACACATTTTCATTGTATATACAAGAAATGTACATCTAAACATACACATTTTCATTGTATATACAAGAAATGTACATCAAAACTTACACATTTTCATTGTACACTCAGGAAATGTACATATAAACTTACACATTTTCATTGTATATACAGGAAATGTACATCAAAACTTACACATTTTCATTGTATATACAAGAAATGTACATCAAAACTTACACACTTTCATTGTATATACAAGAAATGTACATCAAAACATACACACTTTCATTGTACACTCAAGAAATGTACATCAAAACATACACATTTTCATTGTATATACAAGGAATGTACATCAAAACATACACATTTTCATTGTATATACTAGAAATGTACATCAAAACTTACACATTTTCATTGTATATACAAGAGATGTACATCAAAACTTACACATTTTCATTGTATATACAAGAAATGTGCATCAAAACATACACATTTTCATTGTATCTACAATAAATGTACATCAAAACATACACACTTTCATTGTACACTCAAGAAATGTACATCAAAACATACACATTTTCATTGAATATACAAGAAATGTACCTCAAAACTTACACATTTTCATTGTATATACAAGAAATGTGCATCAAAACATACACATTTTCATTGTATCTACAATAAATGTACATCAAAACATACACGCTTTCATTGTACACTCAAGAAATGTACATCAAAACATACAGATGTTCATTGAATATACAAGAAATGTACCTCAAAACTTACACATTTTCATTGTATATACAAGAAATATACATCAAAGCTGCACATTTTCATCGTAAATACAAGCAATGTACATCAAAACTTACACATTTTCATTGTATATACAAGAAATGTACATCAAAACTTACACATTTTCATTGCGTATACAAGATATGTACATCAAAACTTAGACATTTTCATTGTATATACAAGAAACGCACATCAGAAACTTACAAATTTTCATTGTATATACAAGAAATGTACATCAAAACTTACACATTTTCATTATATATACAAGAAATGTGCATCAAAACTTACACATTTTCATTGTATATACAAGAAATGTACATCAAAACTTACACTTTTTCATTGTACATATCAGAAATGTACATCAAAAGTTACACATTTTCATTGTACATAGAAGAAATGTACATCAAAACTTACACATTTTCATTGTATATACAAGAATTGTACATAAAGCTTACATATTTTCATTGTACATTAAAGAAATGTACATCAAAACTACACATTTTCATTGTATATACAAGAAATGTACTTCAAAACATACACATTTTCATTTTATATACAAGAATGTACATCAAAACTTACACATTTTCATTGTACATAAGAGAAATGTACATCAAAACATACACATTTTCATTGTATATACAAGAAATGTACATCAAAACATACACATTTTCATTGTATATACAAGAAATATACATAAAAACATACACATTTTCATTCTATATACAAGAAATGTACAGCAAAACATAAACCTTTTCATTGTATATACAAGAAATGTGCATCAAAACATACACATTTTCATTGTATATACAAGAAATGTACATCAAAATATACACACTTTCATTGTACACTCAAGAAATGTACATCAAAACATACACATTTTCATTGAATATACAAGAAATGTACCTCAAAACTTACACATTTTCATTGTATATACAAGAAATGTACATCAAAGCTGCACATTTTCATCGTAAATACAACAAATGTACATCAAAACTTACACATTTTCATTGTATATACAAGAAATGTACATCAAAACTTACACATTTTCCTTGTGTATACAAGAAATGTACATCAAAACTTACACATTTTCATTGTATATACAAGAAATGTACATCAGAAACTTACACATTTTCATTGTATATACAAGAAATGTACATCAAAGCTTACTCATTTTCTTTGTACATACAAGAAATGTACATAGAAACTTACACATTTTCATTGTATATACAAGAAAACTACATCAAAACTTACACACTTTCATTGTCTATACAAGAATTGTACATCAAAACTTACACATTTTCATTGTATATACAGGAAATGTACTTCAAAACTTACACATTTTCATTGTATATACAAGAAATGTACATCAAAACTTACACATTTTCATTGTATATACAAGAATTGTACATCAAAACTCACACATTTTCATTGTATATACAAGAAATGTACATGAAAACATACACATTTTCATTGTATATACAAGAAATGTACATCAAAACATACACATTTTCATTGTATATACAAGAAATGTACTACAAAACTTACACATTTTCATTGTACACTCAAGAAATGTACGTCAAAACTTACACATTTTCATTGTATATACAAGGAATGTACATCAAAACATGCACATTTTTATTGTATATACAAGAACTGTACATCAAAACTTACACATTTTCATTGTACACTCAAGAAATGTACATCAAAACTACACATTTTCGTAGTACACTAAAGAAATGTACATTAAAAGATACACATTTTCATTGTAAAGACAAGAAATGTACATCCAAACTTACACATTTTCATTGTATATACAAGAAATGTACATCAAACCTTACACATTTTCATTGTGTATACAAGAAATGTACATCAAAACTTACACATTTTCATTGTACACTCAAGAAATGTACATAGAAACTTACACATTTTCATTGTATATACAAGAAATGTACATCAAATCTTACACACTTTCATTGTACATACAAGAAATGTACATCAAAACATACACATTTTCATTGCATATACAAGAAATGTACGTCAAAACTTACACATTTTCATTGTATATACAAGAAATGTACATCAAAGCTGCACATTTTCATCGTAAATACAAGAAATGTACATCAAAACTTACACATTTTCATTGTATATACAAGAAATGTACATCAAAACTTACACATTTTCCTTGTGTATACAAGAAATGTACATCGAAACTTACACATTTTCATTGTATATACAAGAAATGTACATCAAAACTTACACATTTTCCTTGTGTATACAAGAAGTGTACATCAAAACTTACACATTTTCATTGTATATACAAGAAATGCACATCAGAAACTTTCACATTTTCATTGTATATACAAGAAATGTACATCAAAGCTTACACATTTTCATTGTATATACAAGAAATGTACATAGAAACTTACACATTTTCATTGTATATACAAGAAATGTACATCAAAACTTACTCATTTTCATTGTATATACAGGAAATGTACATGAAAACTTACACATTTTCATTGTATATACAAGAAATGTACATCAAAACTTACACATTTTCATTGTATATACAAGAAACGTACATCAAAACTTACACATTTTCCTTGTGTATACAAGAAATGTACATCAAAACTTACACATTTTCATTGTATATACAAGAAATGCACATCAGAAAATTACACATTTTCATTGTATATACAAGAAATGTACATCAACACTTACACATTTTCATTGTATATACAAGAAATGTACATCAAAACTTACACATTTTCATTGTATATACAAGAATTGTACATCAAAGCTCACACATTTTCATTGTATATACAAGAAATGTACATGAAAACATACACATTTTCATTGTATATACAAGAAATGTACATCAAAACTTACACATTTTCATTGTATATACAAGAAATGTACATCAAAACTTACACACTTTCATTGTGTATACAAGAAATGTACATCAAAGCTTACATATTTTCATTGTACACTCAAGAAATGTACATAGAAACTTACACATTTTCATTGCATATACAAGAAATGTACATCAAAACTTACACATTTTCATTGTACACTCAAGAAATGTACATAGAAACTTACACATTTTCATTGTGTATACAAGAAATGTACATCAAAGCTTACACATTTTCATTGCACACTCAAGAAATGTACATAGAAACTTACACATCTTCATTGTATATACAAGAAATGTACATCAAAACTTACACATTTTCATTGTACACTCAACAAATGTACATAGAAACTTACACATTTTCATTGTATATACAAGAAATGTACATCAAATCTTACACACTTTCATTGTATATACAAGAAATGTACATCTAAACATACACATTTTCATTGTACACTCAAGAAATGTACATAGAAACTTACACATTTTCATTGTATATACATGAAATGTACATCAAAACTTACACACTTTCATTGTCTATACAAGAAATGTACATCAAAACTTACACATTTTCATTGTATATACAAGAAATGTACATCAAAGCTTACACATTTTCATTGTATATACAAGAAATTTACATCTAAACATACACATTTTCATTGTATATACAAGAAATGTACATCAAAACTTACACATTTTCATTGTACACTCAGGAAATGTACATATAAACTTACACATTTTCATTGTATATACAGGAAATGTACATCAAAACTTACACATTTTCATTGTATATACAGGAAATGTACATCAAAACATACACATTTTCATTTTATATACAAGAATGTACATCAAAACTTACACATTTTCATTGTACATAAGAGAAATGTACATCAAAACATACACATTTTCATTGTATATACAAGAAATGTACATCAAAACATACACATTTTCACTGTATATACAAGAAATATACATAAAAACATACACATTTTCATTCTATATACAAGAAATGTACAGCAAAACATAAACCTTTTCATTGTATATACAAGAAATGTGCATCAAAACATACACATTTTCATTGTATATACAAGAAATGTACATCAAAATATACACACTTTCATTGTACACTCAAGAAATGTACATCAAAACATACACATTTTCATTGAATATACAAGAAATGTACCTCAAAACTTACACATTTTCATTGTATATACAAGAAATGTACATCAAAGCTGCACATTTTCATCGTAAATACAACAAATGTACATCAAAACTTACACATTTTCATTGTATATACAAGAAATGTACATCAAAACTTACACATTTTCCTTGTGTATACAAGAAATGTACATCAAAACTTACACATTTTCATTGTATATACAAGAAATGTACATCAGAAGCTTACACATTTTCATTGTATATACAAGAAATGTACATCAAAGCTTACTCATTTTCTTTGTACATACAAGAAATGTACATAGAAACTTACACATTTTCATTGTATATACAAGAAATCTACATCAAAACTTACACACTTTCATTGTCTATACAAGAATTGTACATCAAAACTTACACATTTTCATTGTATATACAGGAAATGTACTTCAAAACTTACACATTTTCATTGTATATACAAGAAATGTACATCAAAACTTACACATTTTCATTGTATATACAAGAATTGTACATCAAAACTCACACATTTTCATTGTATATACAAGAAATGTACATGAAAACATACACATTTTCATTGTATATACAAGAAATGTACATCAAAACATACACATTTTCATTGTATATACAAGAAATGTACTACAAAACTTACACATTTTCATTGTACACTCAAGAAATGTACATCAAATCTCACACATTTTCATTGTATATACAAGGAATGTACATCAAAACATGCACATTTTTATTGTATATACAAGAACTGTACATCAAAACTTACACATTTTCATTGTACACTCAAGAAATGTACATCAAAACTACACATTTTCGTAGTACACTAAAGAAATGTACATTAAAAGATACACATTTTCATTGTAAAGACAAGAAATGTACATCCAAACTTACACATTTTCATTGTATATACAAGAAATGTACATCAAACCTTACACATTTTCATTGTGTATACAAGAAATGTACATCAAAACTTACACATTTTCATTGTACACTCAAGAAATGTACATAGAAACTTACACATTTTCATTGTATATACAAGAAATGTACATCAAGTCTTACACACTTTCATTGTACATACAAGAAATGTACATCAAAACCTACACATTTTCATTGCATATACAAGAAATGTACGTCAAAACTTACACATTTTCATTGTATATACAAGAAATGTACATCAAAGCTGCACATTTTCATCGTAAATACAAGAAATGTACATCAAAACTTACACATTTTCATTGTATATACAAGAAATGTACATCAAAACTTACACATTTTCCTTGTGTATACAAGAAATGTACATCAAAACTTACACATTTTCATTGTATATACAAGAAATGCACATCAGAAACTTTCACATTTTCATTGTATATACAAGAAATGTACATCAAAGCTTACACATTTTCATTGTATATACAAGAAATGTACATAGAAACTTACACATTTTCATTGTATATACAAGAAATGTACATCAAAACTTACTCATTTTCATTTTATATACAGGAAATGTACATGAAAACTTATACATTTTCATTGTATATACAAGAAATGTACATCAAAACTTACACATTTTCATTGTATATACAAGAAACGTACATCAAAACTTACACATTTTCCTTGTGTATACAAGAAATGTACATCAAAACTTACACATTTTCATTGTATATACAAGAAATGCACATCAGAAAATTACACATTTTCATTGTATATACAAGAAATGTACATCAACACTTACACATTTTCATTCTATATACAAGAAATGTACATCAAAACTTACACATTTTCATTGTATATACAAGAATTGTACATCAAAGCTCACACATTTTCATTGTATATACAAGAAATGTACATGAAAACATACACATTTTCATTGTATATACAAGAAATGTACATCAAAACTTACACATTTTCATTGTATATACAAGAAATGTACATCAAAACTTACACACTTTCATTGTGTATACAAGAAATGTACATCAAAGCTTACACATTTTCATTGTACACTCAAGAAATGTACATAGAAACTTACACATTTTCATTGTATATACAAGAAATGTACATCAAAACTTACACATTTTCATTGTACACTCAAGAAATGTACATAGAAACTTACACATCTTCATTGTATGTACAAGAAATGTACATCAAAACTTACACATTTTCATTGTACACTCAAGAAATGTACATCAAAACATACACATTTTCATTGTATATACAAGAAATGTACATCAAATCTTACACACTTTCATTGTATATACAAGAAATGTACATCTAAACATACACATTTTCATTGTAAACTCATGAAATGTACATAGAAACTTACACATTTTCAATGTATATACATGAAATGTACATCAAAACTTACACACTTTCATTGTCTATACAAGAAATGTACATCAAAACTTACACATTTTCATTGTATATACAAGAAATGTGCATCAAAGCTTACACATTTTCATTGTATATACAAGAAATGTACATCTAAACATACACATTTTCATTGTATATACAAGAAATGTACATCAAAACTTACACATTTTCATTGTACACTCAGGAAATGTACATATAAACTTACACATTTTCATTGTATATACAGGAAATGTACATCAAAACTTACACATTTTCATTGTATATACAAGAAATGTACATCAAAACTTACACACTTTCATTGTATATACAAGAAATGTACATCAAAACTTACACACTTTCATTGTACACTCAAGAAATGTACATCAAAACATACACATTTTCATTGTATATACAAGGAATGTACATCAAAACATACACATTTTCATTGTATATACTAGAAATGTACATCAAAACTTACACATTTTCATTGTATATACAAGAGATGTACATCAAAACTTACACATTTTCATTGTATATACAAGAAATGTGCATCAAAACATACACATTTTCATTGTATCTACAATAAATGTACATCAAAACATACACACTTTCATTGTACACTCAAGAAATGTACATCAAAACATACACATTTTCATTGAATATACAAGAAATGTACCTCAAAACTTACACATTTTCATTGTATATACAAGAAATGTACATCAAAGCTGCACATTTTCATCGTAAATAAGAGCAATGTACATCAAAACTTACACATTTTCATTGTATATACAAGAAATGTACCTCAAAACTTACACATTTTCATTACTTATACAAGAAATGTACATCAAAACTTAGACATTTTCATTGTATATACAAGAAACGCACATCAGAAACTTACACATTTTCATTGTATATACAAGAAATGTACATCAAATCTTACACATTTTCATTGTATATACAAGAAATGTGCATCAAAACTTACACATTTTCATTGTATGTACAAGAAATGTACATCAAAACTTACACTTTTTCATTGTACATACAAGAAATGTACATCAAAACTTACACATTTTCATTGTACATAGAAGAAATGTACATCAAAACTTACACATTTTCATTGTATATACAAGAATTGTACACAAAGCTTACATACTTTCGTTGTACATTAAAGAAATGTACATCAAAACTACACATTTTCATTGTATATACAAGAAATGTACTTCAAAACATACACATTTTCATTTTATATACAAGAATGTACATGAAAACTTACACATTTTCATTGTACATAAGAGAAATGTACATCAAAACATACACATTTTCATTGTATATACAAGAAATGTACATCAAAACTTACACATTTTCATTGTATATACAAGGAATGTACATCAAAACATGCACATTTTTATTGCATATACAAGAACTGTACATCAAAACTTACACATTTTCATTGTACACTCAAGAAATGTACATCAAAACTACACATTTTCGTAGTACACTAAAGAAATGTACATTAAAAGATACACATTTTCATTGTAAAGGCAAGAAATGTACATCCAAACTTACACATTTTCATTGTATATACAAGAAATGTACATCAAACCTTACACATTTTCATTGTGTATACAAGAAATGTACATCAAAACTTACACATTTTCATTGTACACTCAAGAAATGTACATAGAAACTTACACATTTTCATTGTATATACAAGAAATGTACATCAAATCTTACACACTTTCATTGTACATACAAGAAATGTACATCAAAACATACACATTTTCATTGCATATACAAGAAATGTACGTCAAAACTTACACATTTTCATTGTATATACAAGAAATGTACATCAAAGCTGCACATTTTCATCGTAAATACAAGAAATGTACATCAAAACTTACACATTTTCATTGTATATACAAGAAATGTACATCAAAACTTACACATTTTCCTTGTGTATACAAGAAATGTACATCAAAACTTACACATTTTCATTGTATATACAAGAAATGCACATCAGAAACTTTCACATTTTCATTGTATATACAAGAAATGTACATCAAAGCTTACACATTTTCATTGTATATACAAGAAATGTACATAGAAACTTACACATTTTCATTGTATATACAAGAAATGTACATCAAAACTTACTCATTTTCATTTTATATACAGGAAATGTACATGAAAACTTATACATTTTCATTGTATATACAAGAAATGTACATCAAAACTTACACATTTTCATTGTATATACAAGAAACGTACATCAAAACTTACACATTTTCCTTGTGTATACAAGAAATGTACATCAAAACTTACACATCTTCATTGTATATACAAGAAATGCACATCAGAAAATTACACATTTTCATTGTATATACAAGAAATGTACATCAACACTTACACATTTTCATTGTACATACAAGAAATGTACATCAAAACTTACACATTTTCATTGTATATACAAGAATTGTACATCAAAGCTCACACATTTTCATTGTATATACAAGAAATGTACATGAAAACATACACATTTTCATTGTATATACAAGAAATATACATCAAAACTTACACATTTTCATTGTATATACAAGAAATGTACATCAAAACTTACACACTTTCATTGTGTATACAAGAAATGTACATCAAAGCTTACACATTTTCATTGTACACTCAAGAAATGTACATAGAAACTTACACATTTTCATTGTATATACAAGAAATGTACATCAAAACTTACACATTTTCATTGTACACTCAAGAAATGTACATAGAAACTTACACATTTTCATTGTGTATACAAGAAATGTACATCAAAGCGTACACATTTTCATTGCACACTCAAGAAATGTACATAGAAACTTACACATCTTCATTGTATGTACAAGAAATGTACATCAAAACTTACACATTTTCATTGTACACTCAAGAAATGTACATCAAAACATACACATTTTCATTGTATATACAAGAAATGTACATCAAATCTTACACACTTTCATTGTATATACAAGAAATGTACATCTAAACATACACATTTTCATTGTAAACTCAAGAAATGTACATAGAAACTTACACATTTTCATTGTATATACATGAAATGTACATCAAAACTTACACACTTTCATTGTCTATACAAGAAATTTACATCAAAACTTACACATTTTCATTGTATATACAAGAAATGTGCATCAAAGCTTACACATTTTCATTGTATATACAAGAAATGTACATCTAAACATACACATTTTCATTGTATATACAAGAAATGTACATCAAAACTTACACATTTTCATTGTACACTCAGGAAATGTACATATAAACTTACACATTTTCATTGTATATACAGGAAATGTACATCAAAACTTACACATTTTCATTGTATATACAAGAAATGTACATCAAAACTTACACACTTTCATTGTATATACAAGAAATGTACATCAAAACATACACACTTTCATTGTACACTCAAGAAATGTACATCAAAACATACACATTTTCATTGTATATACAAGGAATGTACATCAAAACATACACATTTTCATTGTATATACTAGAAATGTACATCAAAACTTACACATTTTCATTGTATATACAAGAGATGTACATCAAAACTTACACATTTTCATTGTATATACAAGAAATGTGCATCAAAACATACACATTTTCATTGTATCTACAATAAATGTACATCAAAACATACACACTTTCATTGTACACTCAAGAAATGTACATCAAAACATACACATTTTCATTGAATATACAAGAAATGTACCTCAAAACTTACACATTTTCATTGTATATACAAGAAATGTACATCAAAGCTGCACATTTTCATCGTAAATAAGAGCAATGTACATCAAAACTTACACATTTTCATTGTATATACAAGAAATGTACCTCAAAACTTACACATTTTCATTACGTATACAAGAAATGTACATCAAAACTTAGACATTTTCATTGTATATACAAGAAACGCACATCAGAAACTTACACATTTTCATTGTATATACAAGAAATGTACATCAAATCTTACACATTTTCATTGTATATACAAGAAATGTGCATCAAAACTTACACATTTTCATTGTATGTACAAGAAATGTACATCAAAACTTACACTTTTTCATTGTACATACAAGAAATGTACATCAAAACTTACACATTTTCATTGTACATAGAAGAAATGTACATCAAAACTTACACATTTTCATTGTATATACAAGAATTGTACACAAAGCTTACATACTTTCGTTGTACATTAAAGAAATGTACATCAAAACTACACATTTTCATTGTATATACAAGAAATGTACTTCAAAACATACACATTTTCATTTTATATACAAGAATGTACATGAAAACTTACACATTTTCATTGTACATAAGAGAAATGTACATCAAAACATACACATTTTCATTGTATATACAAGAAATGTACATCAAAACTTACACATTTTCATTGTATATACAAGAAATGTACATCAAAACATACACATTTTCATTGTATATACAAGAAATATACATAAAAACATACACATTTTCATTCTATATACAAGAAATGTACAGCAAAACATAAACCTTTTCATTGTATATACAAGAAATGTGCATCAAAACATACACATTTTCATTGTATATACAAGAAATGTACATCAAAACATACACACTTTCATTGAACACTCAAGAAATGTACATCAAAACATACACATTTTCATTGAATATACAAGAAATGTACCTCAAAACTTACACATTTTCATTGTATATACAAGAAATGTACATCAAAGCTGCACATTTTCATCGTAAATACAAGAAATGTACATCAAAACTTACACATTTTCATTGTATATACAAGAAATGTACATCAAAACTTACACATTTTCCTTGTGTATACAAGAAATGTACATCAAAACTTACACATTTTCATTGTATATACTAGAAATGTACATCAGAAACTTACACATTTTCATTGTATATACAAGAAATGTACATCAAAGCTTACTCATTTTCTTTGTATATACAAGAAATGTACATCAAAGCTGCACATTTTCATCGTAAATACAAGAAATGTACATCAAAACTTACACATTTTCATTGTATATACAAGAAATGTACATTAAAACTTACACATCTTCCTTGTGTATACAAGAATTGTACATCAAAACTTGCACATTTTCATTGTATATACAGAAATGTACATGAAAACATACACATTTTCATTGTACACTCAAGAAATGTACATCAAAACTTACACATTTTCATTGTATATACAAGGAATGTACATCAAAACATGCACATTTTCATTGTATATACAAGAAATGTACATCAAAATTCACACATTTTCATTGTACACTCAAGAAATGTACATCAAAACTACACATTTTCGTTGTACACTAAAGAAATGTACATCAAAACATACACATTTTCATTGTACAGACAAGAAATGTACATCCAAACTTACACATTTTCATTGTATATACAAGAAATGTACATCAAAACTTACACATTTTCATTGTATATACAAGAAATGTACATCAAAACTTACACACTTTCATTGTGTATACAAGAATTGTACATCAAAGCTCACACATTTTCATTGTATATAAAAGAAATGTACATGAAAACATACACATCTTCATTGTACACTCAAGAAATGTACATCAAAACTTACACATTTTCATTGTATATACAAGGAGTCTACATCAAAACATGCACATTTTCATTGTATATACAGGAAATGTACATCAAAATTTACACATTTTCATTGTACACTCAAGAGATGTACATCAAAACTACACATTTTCGTTATACACTAAAGAAATGTACATCAAAACATACACATTTTCATTGTATATACAGGAAATGTACATCAAAAACTTACACATTTTCATTGTGTATACAAGAAATGTACATCAAAACTTACACATTTTCATTGTACTCTCAAGAAATGTACATAGAAACTTACACACTTTCATTGTATATACAAGAAATGTACATCAAAACTTAAACACTTTCATTGTATATACAGGAAATGTACATCAAAACTTACACATTTTCATTGTATATACAAGAAATGTATATCTAAACGTACACATTTTCATGGTACACTCAAGAAATGTACATAGAAACTTACACATTTTCATTGTATATACATGATATGTACATCAAAACTTACACACTTTCATTGTATATACAAGAAATGTACATCAAAACTTACACATTTTCATTGTATATACAAGAAATGTGCATCACAACTTACACATTTTCATTGTATATACAAGAAACGTACATCAAAACTTACACATTTTCATTGTATATACAAGAATTGTACATCAAAGCCCACACATTTTCATTGTATATACAAGAAATGTACATGAAAACATACACATTTTCATTGTATATACAAGAATTGTACATAAAGCTTACATATTTTCATTGTACATTAAAGAAATGTACATCAAAAAAACACATTTTCATTGTATATACAAGAAATGTACTTCAAAACATACACATTTTCATTTTATATACAAGAATGTACATCAAAACTTACTCATTTTCACTGTACATACAAGAAATGTGCATCAAAACATACACATTTTCATTGTATATACAAGAAATGTACATCAAAACTTACACATTTTCATTGTATATACAAGAAATGTACATCAAAACATACACATTTTCATTGTATATACAAGAAATATACATAAAAATATACACATTTTCATTGTATTTACAAGAAATGTACAGCAAAACATAAACCTTTTCATTGTATATACAAGAAATGTACATCAAAACTACACATTTTCGTTGTACACTAAAGAAATGTACATCAAAACATACACATTTTCATTGTACAGACAAGAAATGTAAATCAAAACTTACCCGTTTTCATTGTATATTCAAGAAATGTACATCAAAACTTACACATTTTCATTGTGCACTCAAGAAATGTACATCAAAACATACACATTTTCATTGTATACACAAGAAATGTACATCAAAACTTGCACATTTTTATTGTACATACAAGAAATGTACATCAAAAACTTACACATTTTCATTGTATATGCAAGAAATGTACATCAAAACTTACACATTTTCATTGTACATACAAGAAATGTACATCAAAACTTACACATGTTCATTGTATATTCAACAGATGTACATCAAAACATACACACTTTCATTGTACACTCAAGAAATGTACATCAAAACATACACATTTTCATTGCATATACAAGAAATGTACATCAAAACTTACACATTTTCGTTGTATATACAAGAAATGTACTTCAAAAACTTACACATTTTCATTGTACACTCAACAAATGTACATCAAAACATACACATTTTCATTGTATATACAAGGAATGTGCATCAAAACATACACATTTTCATTGTATATACAAGAAATATACATCAAAACTTACACATTTTCATTGTATATACTAGAAACGTACATCAAAACTTACACATTTTCATTGTATATACAAGATATGTACATCAAAACTTACACACTTTCATTGTATATACAAGAAATGTACATCAAAACATACACACTTTCATTGTACACTCAAGAAATGTACATCAAAACATACACATTTTCATTGTATATACAAGGAATGTACATCAAAACATACACATTTTCATTGTATATACTAGAAATGTACATCTAAACTTACACATTTTCATTGTATATACAAGAAATGTGCATCAAAACATACACATTTTCATTGTATCTACAATAAATGTACATCAAAACATACACGCTTTCATTGTACACTCAAGAAATGTACATCAAAACATACAGATTTTCATTGAATATACAAGAAATGTACCTCAAAACTTACACATTTTCATTGTATATACAAGAAATGTACATCAAAGCTGCACATTTTCATCGTAAATACAAGCAATGTACATCAAAACTTACACATTTTCATTGTATATACAAGAAATGTTCATCAAAACTTACACATTTTCATTGCGTATACAAGAAATGTACATCAAAACTTAGACATTTTCATTGTATATACAAGAAACGCACATCAGAAACTTACACATTTTCATTGTATATACAAGAAATGTACATCAAAACTTACACATTTTCATTGTATATACAAGAAATGTGCATCAAAACTTACACATTTTCATTGTATATACAAGAAATGTACATCAAAACTTACACTTTTTCATTGTACATACCAGAAATGTACATCAAAACTTACACATTTTCATTGTACATAGAAGAAATGTACATCAAAACTTACACATTTTCATTGTATATACAAGAACTGTACATAAAGCTTACATATTTTCATTGTACATTAAAAAAATGTACATCAAAACTACACATTTTCATTGTATATACACGAAATGTACTTCAAAACATACACATTTTCATTTTATATACAAGAATGTACATCAAAACTTACACATTTTCATTGTACATAAGAGAAATGTACTTCAAAACATACACATTTTCATTGTATATACAAGAAATGTACATCAAAACTTACACATTTTCATTGTATATACAAGAAATGTACATCAAAACATACACATTTTCATTGTATATACAAGAAATATACATAAAAACATACACATTTTCATTCTATATACAAGAGATGTACAGCAAAACATAAACCTTTTCATTGTATATACAAGAAATGTGCATCAAAACATACACATTTTCATTGTATATACAAGAAATGTACATCAAAATATACACACTTTCATTGTACACTCAAGAAATGTACATCAAAACATACACATTTTCATTGAATATACAAGAAATGTACCTCAAAACTTACACATTTTCATTGTATATACAAGAAATGTACATCAAAGCTGCACATTTTCATCGTAAATACAACAAATGTACATCAAAACTTACACATTTTCATTGTATATACAAGAAATGTACATCAAAACTTACACATTTTCCTTGTGTATACAAGAAATGTACATCAAAGCTTACTCATTTTCTTTGTACATACAAGAAATGTACATAGAAACTTACACATTTTCATTGTATATACAAGAAATCTACATCAAAACTTACACACTTTCATTGTCTATACAAGAATTGTACATCAAAACTTACACATTTTCATTGTATATACAGGAAATGTACTTCAAAACTTACACATTTTCATTGTATATACAAGAAATGTACATCAAAACTTACACATTTTCATTGTATATACAAGAATTGTACATCAAAACTCACACATTTTCATTGTATATACAAGAAATGTACATGAAAACATACACATTTTCATTGTATATACGAGAAATGTACATCAAAACATACACATTTTCATTGTATATACAAGAAATGTACTACAAAACTTACACATTTTCATTGTACACTCAAGAAATGTACATCAAAACTTACACATTTTCATTGTATATACAAGGAATGTACATCAAAACATGCACATTTTTATCGTATATACAAGAACTGTACATCAAAACTTACACATTTTCATTGTACACTCAAGAAATGTACATCAAAACTACACATTTTCGTAGTACACTAAAGAAATGTACATTAAAAGATACACATTTTGATTGTACAGACAAGAAATGTACATCCAAACTTACACATTTTCATTGTATATACAAGAAATGTACATCAAAACTTACACATTTTCATTGTGTATACAAGAAATGTACATCAAAACTTACACATTTTCATTGTACACTCAAGAAATGTACATAGAAACTTACACATTTTCATTGTATATACAAGAAATGTACATCAAATCTTACACACTTTCATTGTACATACAAGAAATGTACATCAAAACATACACATTTTCATTGCATATACAAGAAATGTACGTCAAAACTTACACATTTTCATTGTATATACAAGAAATGTACATCAAAGCTGCACATTTTCATCGTAAATACAAGAAATGTACATCAAAACTTACACATTTTCATTGTATATACAAGAAATGTACATCAAAACTTACACATTTTCCTTGTGTATACAAGAAGTGTACATCAAAACTTACACATTTTCATTGTATATACAAGAAATGCACATCAGAAACTTTCACATTTTCATTGTATATACAAGAAATGTACATCAAAGCTTACACATTTTCATTGTATATACAAGAAATGTACATAGAAACTTACACATTTTCATTGTATATACAAGAAATGTACATCAAAACTTACACATTTTCATTGTATATACAGGAAATGTACATGAAAACTTACACATTTTCATTGTATATACAAGAAATGTACATCAAAACTTACACATTTTCATTGTATATACAAGAAACGTACATCAAAACTTACACATTTTCCTTGTGTATACAAGAAATGTACATCAAAACTTACACATTTTCATTGTATATACAAGAAATGCACATCAGAAAATTACACATTTTCATTGTATATACAAGAAATGTACATCAACACTTACACATTTTCATTGTATATACAAGAAATGTACATCAAAACTTACACATTTTCATTGTATATACAAGAATTGTACATCAAAGCTCACACATTTTCATTGTATATACAAGAAATGTACATGAAAACATACACATTTTCATTGTATATACAAGAAATGTACATCAAAACTTACACATTTTCATTGTATATACAAGAAATGTACATCAAAACTTACACACTTTCATTGTGTATACAAGAAATGTACATCAAAGCTTACACATTTTCATTGTACACTCAAGAAATGTACATAGAAACTTACACATTTTCATTGTATATACAAGAAATGTACATCAAAACTTACACATTTACATTGTACACTCAAGAAATGTACATAGAAACTTACACATTTTCATTGTGTATACAAGAAATGTACATCAAAGCTTACACATTTTCATTGTACACTCAAGAAATGTACATAGAAACTTACACATCTTCATTGTATATACAAGAAATGTACATCAAAACTTACACATTTTCATTGTACACTCAAGAAATGTACATAGAAACTTACACATTTTCATTGTATATACAAGAAATGTACATCAAATCTTACACACTTTCATTGTATATACAAGAAATGTACATCTAAACATACACATTTTCATTGTACACTCAAGAAATGTACATAGAAACTTACACATTTTCATTGTATATACATGAAATGTACATCAAAACTTACACACTTTCATTGTCTATACAAGAAATGTACATCAAAACTTACACATTTTCATTGTATATACAAGAAATGTGCATCAAAGCTTACACATTTTCATTGTATATACAAGAAATGTACATCTAAACATACACATTTTCATTGTATATACAAGAAATGTACATCAAAACTTACACATTTTCATTGTACACTCAGGAAATGTACATATAAACTTACACATTTTCATTGTATATACAGGAAATGTACATCAAAACTTACACATTTTCATTGTATATACAAGAAATGTACATCAAAACTTACACACTTTCATTGTATATACAAGAAATGTACATCAAAACATACACACTTTCATTGTACACTCAAGAAATGTACATCAAAACATACACATTTTCATTGTATATACAAGGAATGTACATCAAAACATACACATTTTCATTGTATATACTAGAAATGTACATCAAAACTTACACATTTTCATTGTATATACAAGAGATGTACATCAAAACTTACACATTTTCATTGTATATACAAGAAATGTGCATCAAAACATACACATTTTCATTGTATCTACAATAAATGTACATCAAAACATACACACTTTCATTGTACACTCAAGAAATGTACATCAAAACATACACATTTTCATTGAATATACAAGAAATGTACCTCAAAACTTACACATTTTC
This sequence comes from Tenodera sinensis, assembly GCA_030765045.1. Lineage (NCBI taxonomy): Eukaryota > Metazoa > Arthropoda > Insecta > Mantodea > Mantidae > Tenodera > Tenodera sinensis. The sequence continues at coordinate 62,890,977 of CM060966.1, read as the reverse complement.
ATTGTATATACAAGAAATGTACATCAAAGCTGCACATTTTCATCGTAAATACAAGCAATGTACATCAAAACTTACACATTTTCATTGTATATACAAGAAATGTACCTCAAAACTTACACATTTTCATTGCGTATACAAGAAATGTACATCAAAACTTAGACATTTTCATTGTATATACAAGAAACGCACATCAGAAACTTACACATTTTCATTGTATATACAAGAAATGTACATCAAAACTTACACATTTTCATTGTATATACAAGAAATGTGCATCAAAACTTACACATTTTCATTGTATATACAAGAAATGTACATCAAAACTTACACTTTTTCATTGTACATACAAGAAATGTACATCAAAACTTACACATTTTCATTGTACATAGAAGAAATGTACATGAAAACTTACACATTTTCATTGTATATGCAAGAATTGTACACAAAGCTTACATACTTTCATTGTACATTAAAGAAATGTACATCAAAACTACACATTTTCATTGTATATACAAGAAATGTACTTCAAAACATACACATTTTCATTTTATATACAAGAATGTACATCAAAACTTACACATTTTCATTGTACATAAGAGAAATGTACATCAAAACATACACATTTTCATTGTATATACAAGAAATGTACATCAAACTTACACATTTTCATTGTATATACAAGAAATGTACATCAAAACATACACATTTTCATTGTATATACAAGAAATATACATAAAAACATACACATTTTCATTCTATATACAAGAAATGTACAGCAAAACATAAACCTTTTCATTGTATATACAAGAAATGTGCATCAAAACATACACATTTTCATTGTATATACAAGAAATGTACATCAAAACATACACACTTTCATTGTGCACTCAAGAAATGTACATCAAAACATACACATTTTCATTGAATATACAAGAAATGTACCTCAAAACTTACACATTTTCATTGTATATACAAGAAATGTACATCAAAGCTGCACATTTTCATCGTAAATACAAGAAATGTACATCAAAACTTACACATTTTCATTGTATATACAAGAAATGTACATCAAAACTTACACATTTTCCTTGTGTATACAAGAAATGTACATCAAAACTTACACATTTTCATTGTATATACAAGAAATGTACATCAGAAACTTACACATTTTCATTGTATATACAAGAAATGTACATCAAAGCTTACTCATTTTCTTTGTATATACAAGAAATGTACATAGAAACTTACACATTTTCATTGTATATACAAGAAATGTACATCAAAACTTACACACTTTCATTGTCTATACAAGAATTGTACATCAAAACTTACACATTTTCATTGTATATACAGGAAATGTACTTCAAAACTTACACATTTTCATTGTATATACAAGAAATGTACATCAAAACTTACACATTTTCATTGTATATACAAGAATTGTACATCAAAGCTCACACATTTTCATTGTATATACAGGAAATGTACATGAAAACATACACATTTTCATTGTATATACAAGAAATGTACATCAAAACATACACATTTTCATTGTATATACAAGAAATGTACTAAAAAACTTACACATTTTCATTGTACACTCAAGAAATGTACATCAAAACTTACACATTTTCATTGTATATACAAGGAATGTACATCAAAAAATGCACATTTTTATTGTATATACAAGAACTGTACATCAAAACTTACACATTTTCATTGTACACTCAAGAATTGTACATCAAAACTACACATTTTCGTAGTACACTAAAGAAGTGTACATCAAAAGATACACATTTTCATTGTACAGACAAGAAATGTACATCCAAACTTACACATTTTCATTGTATATACAAGAAATGTACATCAAAACTTACACATTTTCATTGTGTATACAAGAAATGTACATCAAAACTTACACATTTTCATTGTACATAAGAGAAATGTACATCAAAACATACACATTTTCATTGTATATACAAGAAATGTACATCAAACTTACACATTTTCATTGTATATACAAGAAATGTACATCAAAACATACACATTTTCATTGTATATACAAGAAATATACATAAAAACATACACATTTTCATTCTATATACAAGAAATGTACAGCAAAACATAAACCTTTTCATTGTATATACAAGAAATGTGCATCAAAACATACACATTTTCATTGTATATACAAGAAATGTACATCAAAACATACACACTTTCATTGTGCACTCAAGAAATGTACATCAAAACATACACATTTTCATTGAATATACAAGAAATGTACCTCAAAACTTACACATTTTCATTGTATATACAAGAAATGTACATCAAAGCTGCACATTTTCATCGTAAATACAAGAAATGTACATCAAAACTTACACATTTTCATTGTATATACAAGAAATGTACATCAAAACTTACACATTTTCCTTGTGTATACAAGAAATGTACATCAAAACTTACACATTTTCATTGTATATACAAGAAATGTACATCAGAAACTTACACATTTTCATTGTATATACAAGAAATGTACATCAAAGCTTACTCATTTTCTTTGTATATACAAGAAATGTACATAGAAACTTACACATTTTCATTGTATATACAAGAAATGTACATCAAAACTTACACACTTTCATTGTCTATACAAGAATTGTACATCAAAACTTACACATTTTCATTGTATATACAGGAAATGTACTTCAAAACTTACACATTTTCATTGTATATACAAGAAATGTACATCAAAACTTACACATTTTCATTGTATATACAAGAATTGTACATCAAAGCTCACACATTTTCATTGTATATACAGGAAATGTACATGAAAACATACACATTTTCATTGTATATACAAGAAATGTACATCAAAACATACACATTTTCATTGTATATACAAGAAATGTACTAAAAAACTTACACATTTTCATTGTACACTCAAGAAATGTACATCAAAACTTACACATTTTCATTGTATATACAAGGAATGTACATCAAAAAATGCACATTTTTATTGTATATACAAGAACTGTACATCAAAACTTACACATTTTCATTGTACACTCAAGAATTGTACATCAAAACTACACATTTTCGTAGTACACTAAAGAAGTGTACATCAAAAGATACACATTTTCATTGTACAGACAAGAAATGTACATCCAAACTTACACATTTTCATTGTATATACAAGAAATGTACATCAAAACTTACACATTTTCATTGTGTATACAAGAAATGTACATCAAAACTTACACATTTTCATTGTACACTCAAGAAATGTACATAGAAACTTACACATTTTCATTGTATATACAAGAAATGTACGTCAAATCTTACACACTTTCATTGTACATACAAGAAATGTTCATCAAAACATACACATTTTCATTGAATATACAAGAAATGTACCTCAAAACTTACACATTTTCATTGTATATACAAGAAATGTACATCAAAGCTGCACATTTTCATCGTAAATACAAGAAATGTACATCAAAACTTACACATTTTCATTGTATATACAAGAAATGTACATCAAAACTTACACATTTTCCTTGTGTATACAAGAAATGTACATCAAAACTTACACATTTTCATTGTATATACAAGAAATGCACATCAGAAACTTTCACATTTTCATTGTATATACAAGAAATGTACATCAAAGCTTACACATTTTCATTGTATATACAAGAAATGTACATAGAAACTTACACATTTTCATTGTATATACAAGAAATGTACATCAAAACTTACACATTTTCATTGTATATACAGGAAATGTACATGAAAACTTACACATTTTCATTGTATATACAAGAAATGTACATCAAAACTTACACATTTTCATTGTATATACAAGAAATGTACATCAAAACTTACACATTTTCCTTGTGTATACAAGAAATGTACATCAAAACTTACACATTTTCATTGTATATACAAGAAATGCACATCAGAAAATTACACATTTTCATTGTATATACAAGAAATGTACATCAAAACTTACACATTTTCATTGTATATACAAGAAATGTACATCAAAACTTACACATTTTCATTGTATATACAAGAAATGTACATCAAAACTTACACATTTTCATTGTATATACAAGAATTGTACATCAAAGCTCACACATTTTCATTGTATATACAAGAAATGTACATGAAAACATACACATTTTCATTGTATATACAAGAAATGTACATCAAAACTTACACACTTTCATTGTACATACAAGAAATGTACATAAAAAACTTACACATTTTCAATTTATATACAAGAAATGTACATCAAAACTTACACATTTTCATTGTATATACAAGAAATGTACATCAAAACTTACACATTTTCATTGTATATACAAGAAATGTACATCAAAACTTACACATATTCATTGTATATACAAGAATTGTACATCAAAGCTCACACATTTTCATTGTATATACAAGAAATGTACATGAAAACATACACATTTTCATTGTATATACAAGAAATGTACATCAAAACATACACACTTTCATTGTATATACAAGAAATGTACATCAAAACTTACACATTTTGATTGTGTATACAAGAAACGTACATCAAAACTTACACATTTTCATTGTGTATACAAGAGATGTACATCAAAGCTAACACATTTTCATTGTACACTCAAGAAATGTACATAGAAACTTACACATTTTCATTGTATATACAAGAAATGTACATCAAAACTTACACATTTTCATTGTACACTCAAGAAATGTACATAGAAACTTACACATTTTCATTGTGTATACAAGAAATGTACATCAAAGCTTACACATTTTCATTGTACACTCAAGAAATGTACATAGAAACTTACACATTTTCATTGTATATACAAGAAATGTACATCAAAGCTTACACATTTTCATTGTACACTCAAGAAATGTACATAGAAACTTACACATTTTCATTTTCATTGTATATGGGGCCCAAATGACCCAGCTGTCGACGGGCCCTTAAACTCCACACTCCACTCCACTCATTGTATATACAAGAAATGTACATCAAATCTTACACACTTTCATTGTATATACAAGAAATGTACATCTAAACATACACATTTTCATTGTACACTCAAGAAATGTACTTAGAAACTTACACATTTTCATTGTATATACATGAAATGTACATCAAAACTTACTTTCATTGTCTATACAAGAAATGTACATCAAAACTTACACATTTTCATTGTATATACAAGAAATGTGCATCAAAGCTTACACATTTTCATTGTATATACAAGAAATGTACATCTAAACATACACATTTTCATTGTATATACAAGAAATGTACATCAAAACTTACACATTTTCATTGTACACTCAGGAAATGTACATAGAAACTTACACATTTTCATTGTATATACAGGAAATGTACATCAAAACTTACACATTTTCATTGTATATACAAGAAATGTACATCTAAACATACACATTTTCATTGTACATTCAAGAAATGTACATAGAAACTTACACATTTTCATTGTATATACATGAAATGTACATCAAAACTTACACACTTTCATTGTCTATACAAGAAATGTACATCAAAACTTACACATTTTCATTGTATATACAAGAAATGTGCATCAAAGCTTACACATTTTCATTGTATATACAAGAAATGTACATCAATACCTACACATTTTCATTGTATGTACAACAATTGTACATCAAAGCTCACACATTTTCATTGTATATACAAGAAATGTACATGAAAACATACACATTTTCATTGTATATACAAGAAATGTACATCAAAACTTACACGTTTTCATTGTACATACAAGAAATGTACATCAAAACTTACATATTTTCATTGTACATAGAAGAAATGTACATCAGAACTTACACATCTTCATTGTATATACAAGAATTGTACATCAAAGCTTACATATTTTCATTGTACATTAAAGAAATGTACATCAAAACTACACATTTTCATTGTATATACAAGAAATGTACTTCAAAACATACACATTTTCATTTTATATACAAGAATGTACATCAAGACTTACACATTTTCATTGTACATACAAGAAATGTACATCAAAACATACACATTTTCATTGTTTTGAGCAAAAGCTCAAGTTCTGAACGTTGACTTCTTATACCACATATGTTCCATTGTAGGATAGCCATATTGCATTGTGAATGGGACAGGTAATTCCAAGGTAACTCATCATTACTTTGGAGTAGGCAGTTGTCGAACTTATTTAGCCCTTTTCTTCTCTCTTGGGCTGGCATTCTTGTCGGGCGCTTTTTCGCGCCTCTTTTCTGCTGGGGTTCTCCCAGTGTGGGCAGATTGATCTAACTCCATGTTCTCTGTTGAGGATGTCCGTTTTCCCATAGCGATCTTGTGTTCGAGTATCTCGAACCGGTTGTTAATGGGGACCGGCGAAGATGAAAGATGCTGGTCTGAGTCCCCCCTGAAGATTCCCCAGAAGAGGATCTTCAAGGAGATCTTCTTGAACTCTTATATCCCTTTGATGTACTGGGATCAGGCTTATCTTCCTTGAGGAAATCATTCTTAGTGTAGTTCTTCTTAGACTTTATCGGTGAGGCATTGTAGATTACAGGTTTGCTAGTCTTCTGTGTTGAGTTTGACATTTTCGTTGGTGATCTAACAGTTGTATGTTTCTCACCAACAGATTTTGTGCACGTTGATACATATGTACGTGCTGATGTTGAGGGCTTTGGAATAGAGCTACGGGGTACAATTGTCTTTTCAGATATTGTTGCCCCATTGAAATTGCTGGTCTGCATTGCAATCTCTCTGCTCGGTACTGCTTTAGCTGCAACTGAGCTATAGGTTCCGGATCTTGAAACAGAGGGTTGGCGTATACGCAAGAGCTTCCGGCTTCTGAGAAGGGCACCTTCTCTTTAACCTGTATCTCTTGGATCGCTCTTTGCTCAACAAAACGGGGACAATCTCTGGAACTAGATGAATGTTCACCTCTACAGTTCACACATGACAGAGCTGCAGTACATGCACCATCGTGGAATTCATTTTCACATTGAGGGCATGTAGCTAGTCCCTTATAAAGCTCGCTTGTATGTCCAAAGCGCTGGCATTTGAAACATCTGAGTGGGTTCGGGATGAAAGGCCTAACTTCGATGGATTCATACCCTGCCTTAATCCTTTGCTGGAGATCTACCCGATCAAAGGTCAGGAACAGGGTATTAGTTGGCTTTAACTCACCACCTTCTCTACGTTGAACCCGGTAAACGTGAATGACGCCTTGTTCTGTCAGATTCTCTTGAATCTCCTCATTGGATAAACCCTCTAATGCACGGCTGTTTATCACACCGTGCGAGGAGTTCAAGGTTCTGTGCATCTCAACACGTACAGGATAACTTGCTAGCATATTCGCTTTCAGTATCTTAACAGCCTGGGTAGCTGAATGTGCTTCAACCAGGAGCATACCATTGCTAGATCTAGTGCATGACTTTACTGGACCAGCAATATTATCCAAACTCTTTTGTATAGTAAATGGGCTCACCGATAAAAATTTCTTATCTCCCTCAGTTCTAGATATTACTAAGTAGTGAGGACACAGATTCTGAGGGATACACTTTCTTAGTCCTCTCAACCTCCAAACACCAGTTCTTAGCCATGCTATTGCCTCCCTTTGTTCTTTGTTTACCCTATCAACATATGTTTCCCTTTCCCATGTTTTCTTCATTGATTTGTAATCTACCAGGGACCTTTTTTCCATTATACCACCAAACAGTTTTTGGATTTCTATGTTTTCAAACCTCTTTCTTATTATTTTACAAAATTTGTATGATTATTCTCCCCTCTCCTCCAGTAGTCCCCCATCCCATTTACTTCTAAGTTCTTTCGAATACTATTTGTCCATCCAGATTCCCTAAGACTCTTTTCCTGGTATTCTACACACTGCCTTAACAAGTTATTTTTATCAAAATTCAAAATTCTTGGTCTGTACAAAGAGAACAGAATTAAAAATTTTGTGTTAGTTATAAGGTGTTAAATAGCAATAGAGAAGCAAAATATATGATAAGAAATTTTGTTGCGTGGATATGACAGGCTTAGAGCCTGGGCTGAGGGTGATTGGGTCCCTCTGTCTGTGCATTGGGGGGTGGGACCCTGGGGTGGGCGGGGTCCGGGCCGGGGCTCTCGCCTGGGCCGGGGTGGCGCCCGGGATGTGGGCGGTCCATCGCAGGCATTTCCAACCTCTCCATTTCTCTATAAAGTCTTAACCCCTAACATGCTGACCTGTCATGGCATGTAATACGTCCTCTGGTAATCAGAGGATATGGTCGGTGAATTTATTTTGATAATTCTCCCGGCCAGGTCGGTGAGACCCGTAAACCAACAACAGGTGTGGTCCTCCAGACATTCTGGAGGTTGTGAGAGAGCGATGTAACCGCCAAAACATAAAAATATGGTGCTCTCTGAAAAGCGGTTGCTATTACTGCTATTGCTCTCTTTATATTGGAGAGCAAGAGGATTAATGACTTCATTGTCAGAAATCCAGCATTAGCTAACAACAATAACATTTTCATTGTATATACAAGAAATGTACATCAAAACTTACACATTTTCATTGTATATACAAGAAATGTACATCAAAACACACACATTTTCATTGTATATACAGGAAATATACATAAAAACATACACATTTTCATTGTATATACAAGAAATGTACAGCAAAACATAAACCTTTTCATTGTATATACAAGAAATGTACATCAAAACTACACTTTTTCGTTGTACATTCAAGAAATGTACATCAAAACTTACACGTTTTCATTGTACATACAAGAAATGTACATCAAAACTTACACATTTTCATTGTACATAGAAGAAATGTACATCAAAACTTACACATCTGCATTGTATATACAAGAATTGTACATCAAAGCTTACATATTTTCATTGTACATTAAAGAAATGTACATCAAAACTACACATTTTCATTGTATATACAAGAAATGTACTTAAAAACATACACATTTTCATTTTATATACAAGAATGTACATCAAAACCTACACATTTTTATTGTACATACAAGAAATGTACATCAAAACATACACATTTTCATTGTATATACAAGAAATGTACATCAAAACTTACACATTTTCATTGTATATACAAGAATTGTACATCAAAGCTCACACATTTTCATTGTATATACAAGAAATATACATAAAAACATACACATTTTCATTGTATATACAAGAAATGTACATCAAAACTTACACATTTTCATTGTATATACAAGAAATGTACATCACAACATACACATTTTCATTGTATATACAAGAAATGTACATCAAAACATACACATTTTCATTGTATATACAAGAAATGTACATAGAAACTTACACATTTTCATTGTGTATACAAGAAATGTACATCAAATCTTACACACTTTCATTGTATATACAAGAAGTGTACATCTAAACATACACATTTTCATTGCACACTCAAGAAATGTACATAGAAACTTACACATTTTCATTGTACATACATGAAATGTACATCAAAACTTACACACTTTCATTGTCTATACAAGAAATGTACATCAAAACTTACACATTTTCATTGTATATACAAGAAATGTGCATCAAAGCTTACACATTTTCATTGTATATACAAGAAATGTACATCTAAACATACACATTTTCATTGTATATACAAGAAATGTACATCAAAACTTACACATTTTCATTGTATATACAAGAAATGTACATCTAAACATACACATTTTCATTGTACACTCAAGAAATGTACATAGAAACTTACACATTTTCATTGTATACACATGAAATGTACATCAAAACTTACACACTTTCATTGTCTATACAAGAAATGTACATCAAAACTTACACATTTTCATTGTATATACAAGAAATGTGCATCAAAGCTTACACATTTTCATTGTATATACAAGAAATGTACATCAAAACCTACACATTTTCATTGTATATACAACAATTGTACATCAAAGCTCACACATTTTCATTTTATATACAAGAAATGTACATGAAAACATACACATTTTCATTGTATATACAGGAAATGTACATCAAAACTTACACGTTTTCATTGTACATACAAGAAATGTACATCAAAACTTACACATTTTCATTGTACATAAAAGAAATGTACATCAGAACTGACACATCTTCATTGTATATACAAGAATTGTACATCAAAGCTTACATATTTTCATTGTACATTAAAGAAATGTACATCAAAACTACACATTTTCATTGTATATACAAGAAATGTACTTCAAAACATACACATTTTCATTGTATATACAAGAAATGTACATCAAAACTTACACATTTTCATTGTATATACAAGAAATGTACATCTAAACATACACATTTTCATTGTACACTCAAGAAATGTACATAGAAACTTACACATTTTCATTGTATATACATGAAATGTACATCAAAACTTACACACTTTCATTGTCTATACAAGAAATGTACATCAAAACTTACACATTTTCATTGTATATACAGGAAATGTGCATCAAAGCTTACACATTTTCAATGTATATACAAGAAATGTACATCAAAACCTACACATTTTCATTGTATATACAAGAAATGTACAGCAGAACATAAACCTTTTCATTGTATATACAAGAAATGTACATCAAAACTACACATTTTCGTTGTACATTCAAGAAATGTACATAAAAACTTACACGTTTTCATTGTACATACAAGAAATGTACATATAAGCTTACACATCTTCATTGTATATACAAGAATTGTACATCAAAGCTTACATATTTTCATTGTACATTAAAGAAATGTACATCAAAACTACACATTTTCATTGTATATACAAGAAATGTACCTCAAAACATACACATTTTCATTTTATATACAATAATGTACATCAAAACTTACACATTTTCATTGTACATACAAGAAATGTACATCAAAACATACACATTTCCATTGTATATACAAGAAATGTACATCAAAACATACACATTTTCATTGTATATACAAGAAATGTACATCAAAACTTACACATTTTCATTGTATATACAAGAAATGTACATCAAAACATACACATTTTCATTGTATATACAAGAAATGTAGATCAAAACATACACATTTTCATTGTATATACAAGAAATGTACATCAAAACATACACATTTTCATTGTATATACAAGAAATGTACATCAAAACTTACACATTTTCATTGTATATACAAGAAATGTACATAAAAACATACACATTTTCATTGTATATACAAAAAATGTACATCAAAACTTACACATTTTCATTGTATATACAAGAAATGTACATCAAAACTTACACATTTTCATTGTACATTCAAGAAATGTACATCAAAACTTACACATTTTCATTGTATATACAAGAAATGTACATCAAAACATACACATTTTCATTGTATATACAAGAAATATACATAAAAGCATACACATTTTCATTGTATATACAAGAAATGTACAGCAAAACATAAACCTTTTCATTGTATATACAGGAAATGTACATCAAAACTACACATTTTCGTTGTACATTCAAGAAATGTACATCAAAACATACACGTTTTCATTGTACAGACAAGAAATGTAAATCAAAACTTACACATTTTCATTGTATATACAAGAAATGTACATCAAAACTTACACATTTTCATTGTATATACAAGAAATGTACATGAAAACATACACATTTTCATTGTATATGCAAGAAATGTACATGAAAACATACACATTTTCATTGTATATACAAGAAATGTACATCAAAACATACACATTTTCATTGTGTATACAAGAAATGTACAACAAAACTTACACATCTTCATAGTACACTCAAGAAATGTAAATCAAAACTTACACATTTTCATTGTATAGACAAGAAATGTACAACAAAACTTACACATTTTCATTGTACACTCAAGAAATGTAAATCAAAACTTACACATTTTCATTGTTTATACAAGAAATGTAAATCAAAACTTACACATTTTCATTGTATATACCAGAAATGTACATCAAAACTTACACATTTTCATTGTATATACAAGAAATGTACATGAAAACATACACATTTTCATTGTATATACAAGAAATGTACATGAAAACATACACATTTTCATTTTATATACAAGAAATGTACAACAAAACTTACACATTTTCATTGTACACTCAAGGAATGTAAATCAAAACTTACACATTTTCATTGTATATACAAGAAATGTACATCAAAACTTACACATTTTCATTGTATATACAAGAAATGTACATGAAAACATACACATTTTCATTGTATATACAAGAAATGTACATAAAAACTTACACATTTTCATTGTATATACAAGAAATGTACATGAAAACATACACATTTTCATTGTATATACAAGAAATGTACATCAAAGCATACACATTTTCATTGTACGTACAAGAAATGTACAACAAAACTTACACATTTTCATTGTACACTCAAGAAATGTACATCAAAACTTACACATTTTCATTGTATATACAAGGAATGTACATCAAAACATGCACATTTTCATTGTATATACAAGAAATGTACATCAAAACTTACACATTTTCATTGTACACTCAAGAAATGTACATCAAAACTACACATTTTCGTTGTACACTAAAGAAATGTACATCAAAACATACACATTTTCATTTTACAGACAAGAAATCTACATCCAAACTTACACATTTTCATTGTATATAGAAGAATTGTACATCAAAGCTCACACATTTTCATTGTATATACAAGAAATGTACATGAAAACATACCCATTTTCATTGTATATACAAGAAATGTACATCAGAACATACACATTTTCATTGTATATACAAGAAATGTACAACAAAACTTACACATTTTCATTGTACACTCAAGAAATGTACATCAAAACTTACACATTTTCATTGTATATACAAGGAATGTACATCAAAACATGCACATTTTCATTGTATATACAAGAAATGTACATGAAAACTTACACATTTTCATTGTACACTCAAGAAATGTACATCAAAACTACACATTTTCGTTGTACACTAAAGAAATGTACATCAAAACATACAAATTCTCATTGTACAGACAAGAAATGTACATCCAAACTTACACATTTTCATTGTATATACAAGAAATGTACATCAAAACTTTCACATTTTCATTGTGTATACAAGAAATGTACATCAAAACTTACACATTTTCATTGTACACTCAAGAAATGTACATAGAAACTTACACATTTTCATTGTATATACAAGAAATTTACATCAAATCTTACACACTTTCATTGTATATACAAGAAATGTACATCAAAACATACACATTTTCATTGAATATACAAGAAATGTATTTCAAAACTTACACATTTTCATTGTATGTACAAGAAATGTACATCAAAACTTACACATTTTCATTGTATAGACAAGAAATGTACATCAAAACTTACACATTTTCATTGTATATACAAGAAATGTACATCAAAACTTACACATTTTCCTTGTGTATACAAGAAATGTACATCAAAACTTACACATCTTCATTGTATATACAAGAAATGCACATCAGAAACTTACACATTTTCACTGTATAGACAAGAAATGTACATCAAAGCTTACACATTTTCATTGTATATACAAGAAATGTACATCAAAACTTACACATTTTCATTGTACATACAAGAAATGTACATCAAAGCTTACACATTTTCATTGTACATACAAGAAATGTACATCAAAACTTACACATGTTCATTGTATATTCAAGAAATGTACATCAAAACTTACACATATTCATTGTATATTCAAGAAATGTACATCAAAACTTACACATTTTCATTGTATATACAAGAAATATACATATAAACATACACATTTTCATTGTATATACAAGAAGTGTACATCAAAACTTACACATTTTCATTGTATATACAAGAAATGTACATCAAAACATACACATTTTCATTGTATATACAAGAAATGTACATCAAAACATACACATTTTCGTTGTATATACAAGAAATGTACATCAAATCTTACACACTTTCATTGTATATACAAGAAATGTACATCAAAACATACTCATTTTCATTGAATATACAAGAAATGTACCTCAAAACTTACACATTTTCATTGTATATACAAGAAATGTACATCAAAACTTACACATTTTCATTGTATATACAAGAAATGTACATCAAAACTTACACATTTTCATTGTATATACAAGAAATATACATCAAAACTTACACATTTTCCTTGTATATACAAGAAATGTACATCAAAACTTACACATTTTCATTGTACATTCAAGAAATGTACATCAAAACTTACACATTTTCATTGTATATACAATAAATGTACATCAAAACATACACATTTTCATTATATATACAAGAAATATACATAAAAACATACACATTTTCATTGTATATACAAGAAATGTACAGCAAAACATAAACCTTTTCATTGTATATACAGGAAATGTACATCAAAACTACACATTTTCGTTGTACATTCAAGAAATGTACATCAAAACATACACGTTTTCATTGTACAGACAAGAAATGTAAATCAAAACTTACACATTTTCATTGTATATACAAGAAATGTACATCAAAACTTACACATTTTCATTGTATATACAAGAAATGTACATGAAAACATACACATTTTCATTGTATATGCAAGAAATGTACATGAAAACATACACATTTTCATTGTATATACAAGAAATGTACATCAAAACATACACATTTTCATTGTATATACAAGAAATGTACAACAAAACTTACACATCTTCATTGTACACTCAAGAAATGTAAATCAAAACTTACACATTTTCATTGTATATACAAGAAATGTACAACAAAACTTACACATTTTCATTGTACACTCAAGAAATGTAAATCAAAACTTACACATTTTCATTGTATATACAAGAAATGTAAATCAAAACTTACACATTTTCATTGTATATACAAGAAATGTACCTCAAAACTTACACATTTTCATTGTATATACAAGAAATGTACATGAAAACATACACATTTTCATTGTATATACAAGAAATGTACAACAAAACTTACACATTTTCATTGTACACTCAAGGAATGTAAATCAAAACTTTCACATTTTCATTGTACACTCAAGAAATGTACATCAAAACTTACACATTTTCATTGTATATACAAGAAATGTACATGAAAACATACACATTTTCATTGTATATACAAGAAATGTACATCAAAACATACACATTTTCATTGTATATACAAGAAATGTACAGCAAAACATAAACCTTTTCATTGTATATACAGATAATGTACATCAAAACTACACATTTTCGTTGTACATTCAAGAAATGTACATCAAAACATACACGTTTTCATTATACAGACAGGAAATGTAAATCAAAACTTACAGATTTTCATTGTATATACAAGAAATGTACATCAAAACTTACACATTTTCAATGTATATACAGGAAATGTACATGAAAACATACACATTTTCATTGTATATACAAGAAATGTACATCAAAACATACACACTTTCATTGTATATACAAGGAATGTACAACAAAACATGCACATTTTCATTGTATATACAAGAAATGTACATCAAAACTTACACATTTTCATTGTACACTCAAGAAATGTACATCAAAACTACACATTTTCGTTGTACACTAAAGAAATGTACATCAAAACATACACATTTTCATTGTACAGACAAGAAATCTACATCCAAACTTACACATTTTCATTGTATATAGAAGAATTGTACATCAAAGCTCACACATTTTCATTGTATATACAAGAAATGTACATGAAAACATACACATTTTCATTGTATATACAAGAAATGTACATCAGAACATACACATTTTCATTGTATATACAAGAAATGTACAACAAAACTTACACATTTTCATTGTACACTCAAGAAATGTACATCAAAACTTACACATTTTCATTGTATATACAAGGAATGTACATCAAAACATGCACATTTTCATTGTATATACAAGAAATGTACATCAAAACTTACACATTTTCATTGTACACTCAAGAAATGTACATCAAAACTACACATTTTCGTTGTACACTAAAGAAATGTACATCAAAACATACACATTTTCATTGTACAGACAAGAAATGTACATCCAAACTTACACATTTTCATTGTATATACAAGAAATGTACATCAAAACTTTCACATTTTCATTGTGTATACAAGAAATGTACATCAAAACTTACACATTTTCAATTGTACACTCAAGAAATGTACATAGAAACTTACACATTTTCATTGTATATACAAGAAATGTACATCAAATCTTACACACTTTCATTGTATATACAAGAAATGTACATCAAAACATACACATTTTCATTGAATATACAAGAAATGTACCTCAAAACTTACACATTTTCATTGTATATACAAGAAATGTACATCAAAACTTACACATTTTCATTGTATATACAAGAAATGTACATCAAAACTTACACATTTTCTTTGTATATACAAGAAGTGTACATCAAAACTTACACATTTTCCTTGTGTATACAAGAAATGTACATCAAAACTTACACATCTTCATTGTATATGCAAGAAATGCACATCAGAAACTTACACATTTTCACTGTATAGACAAGAAATGTACATCAAGCTTACACATTTTCATTGTATATTCAAGAAATGTACATCAAAACTTACACATTTTCATTGTACATACAAGAAATGTACATCAAAACATCCACATTTCCATTGTATATACAAGAAATGTACATCAAAACATACACATTTTCATTGTATATACAAGAAATGTACATCAAAACTTACACATTTTAATTGTATATACAAGAATTGTACATCAAAGCTCACACATTTTCATTGTATATACAAGAAATATACATAAAAACATACACAGTTTCATTGTATATACAAGAAGTGTACATCAAAACTTACACATTTTCATTGTATATACAAGAAATGTACATCAAAACATACACATTTTCATTGTATATACAAGAAATGTACATCAAGACATACACATTTTCATTGTATATACAAGAAATGTACATCAAAACTTACACATTTTCATTGTATATACAAGAAATGTACATAAAAACATACACATTTTCATTGTATATACAAGAAATGTACATCAAAACTTACACATTTTCATTGTATATACAAGAAATGTACATCAAAACATACACATTTTCGTTGTATATACAAGAAATGTACATCAAATCTTACACACTTTCATTGTATATACAAGAAATGTACATCAAAACATACACATTTTCATTGAATATACAAGAAATGTACCTCAAAACTTACACATTTTCATTGTATATACAAGAAATGTACATCAAAACTTACACATTTTCATTGTATATACAAGAAATGTACATCAAAACTTACACATTTTCATTGTATATACAAGAAATATACATCAAAACTTACACATTTTCATTGTATATACAAGAAATGTACATCAAAACTTACACATTTTCATTGTACATTCAAGAAATGTACATCAAAACTTACACATTTTCATTGTATATACAATAAATGTACATCAAAACATACACATTTTCATTGTATATACAAGAAATATACATAAAAACATACACATTTTCATTGTATATACAAGAAATGTACAGCAAAACATAAACCTTTTCATTGTATATACAGGAAATGTA
This sequence comes from Tenodera sinensis, assembly GCA_030765045.1. Taxonomy (NCBI): domain Eukaryota; kingdom Metazoa; phylum Arthropoda; class Insecta; order Mantodea; family Mantidae; genus Tenodera; species Tenodera sinensis. Next base: position 62,873,201 of record CM060966.1, on the reverse strand, counting down.
TATCAAAACTACACATTTTCGTTGTACATTCAAGAAATGTACATCAAAACATACACGTTTTCATTGTACAGACAAGAAATGTAAATCAAAACTTACACATTTTCATTGTATATACAAGAAATGTACATCAAAACTTACACATTTTCATTGTATATACAAGAAATGTACATGAAAACATACACATTTTCATTGTATATGCAAGAAATGTACATGAAAACATACACATTTTCATTGTATATACAAGAAATGTACATCAAAACATACACATTTTCATTGTATATACAAGAAATGTACAACAAAACTTACACATCTTCATTGTACACTCAAGAAATGTAAATCAAAACTTACATATTTTCATTGTATATACAAGAAATGTACAACAAAACTTACACATTTTCATTGTACACTCAAGAAATGTAAATCAAAACTTACACATTTTCATTGTATATACAAGAAATGTAAATCAAAACTTACACATTTTCATTGTATATACCAGAAATGTACCTCAAAACTTACACATTTTCATTGTATATACAAGAAATGTACATGAAAACATACACATTTTCATTGTATATACAAGAAATGTACATCAAAACATACACATTTTCATTGTATATACAAGAAATGTACAACAAAACTTACACATTTTCATTGTACACTCAAGGAATGTAAATCAAAACTTTCACATTTTCATTGTACACTCAAGAAATGTACATCAAAACTTACACATTTTCATTGTATATACAAGAAATGTACATGAAAACATACACATTTTCATTGTATATACAAGAAATGTACATCAAAACATACACATTTTCATTGTATATACAAGAAATGTACAGCAAAACATAAACCTTTTCATTGTATATACAGATAATGTACATCAAAACTACACATTTTCGTTGTACATTCAAGAAATGTACATCAAAACATACACGTTTTCATTATACAGACAGGAAATGTAAATCAAAACTTACAGATTTTCATTGTATATACAAGAAATGTACATCAAAACTTACACATTTTCATTGTATATACAAGAAATGTACATGAAAACATACACATTTTCATTGTATATACAAGAAATGTACATCAAAACATACACACTTTCATTGTATATACAAGGAATGTACATCAAAACATGCACATTTTCATTGTATATACAAGAAATGTACATCAAAACTAACACATTTTCATTGTACACTCAAGAAATGTACATCAAAACCACACATTTTCGTTGTACACTAAAGAAATGTACATCAAAACATACACATTTTCATTGTACAGACAAGAAATCTACATCCAAACTTACACATTTTCATTGTATATAGAAGAATTGTACATCAAAGCTCACACATTTTCATTGTATATACAAGAAATGTACATGAAAACATACACATTTTCATTGTATATACAAGAAATGTACATCAGAACATACACATTTTCATTGTATATACAAGAAATGTACAACAAAACTTACACATTTTCATTGTACACTCAAGAAATGTACATCAAAACTTACACATTTTCATTGTATATACAAGGAATGTACATCAAAACATGCACATTTTCATTGTATATACAAGAAATGTACATCAAAACTTACACATTTTCATTGTACACTCAAGAAATGTACATCAAAACTACACATTTTCGTTGTACACTAAAGAAATGTACATCAAAACATACACATTTTCATTGTACAGACAAGAAATGTACATCCAAACTTACACATTTTCATTGTATATACAAGAAATGTACATCAAAACTTTCACATTTTCATTGTGTATACAAGAAATGTACATCAAAACTTACACATTTTCAATTGTACACTCAAGAAATGTACATAGAAACTTACACATTTTCATTGTATATACAAGAAATGTACATCAAATCTTACACACTTTCATTGTATATACAAGAAATGTACATCAAAACATACACATTTTCATTGAATATACAAGAAATGTACCTCAAAACTTACACATCTTCATTGTATATACAAGAAATGTACATCAAAACTTACACATTTTCATTGTATATACAAGAAATGTACATCAAAACTTACACATTTTCTTTGTATATACAAGAAATGTACATCAAAACTTACACATTTTGCTTGTGTATACAAGAAATGTACATCAAAACTTACACATCTTCATTGTATATACAAGAAATGCACATCAGAAACTTACACATTTTCACTGTATAGACAAGAAATGTACATCAAGCTTACACATTTTCATTGTATATTCAAGAAATGTACATCAAAACTTACACATTTTCATTGTACATACAAGAAATGTACATCAAAACATCCACATTTCCATTGTATATACAAGAAATGTACATCAAAACATACACATTTTCATTGTATATACAAGAAATGTACATCAAAACTTACACATTTTCATTGTATATACAAGAATTGTACATCAAAGCTCACACATTTTCATTGTATATACAAGAAATATACATAAAAACATACGCAGTTTCATTGTATATACAAGAAGTGTACTCAAAACTTACACATTTTCATTGTATATACAAGAAATGTACATCAAAACTTACACATTTTCATTGTATATACAAGAAATGTACATCAAAACTTACACATTTTCATTGTACATTCAAGAAATGTACATCAAAACTTACACATTTTCATTGTATATACAATAAATGTACATCAAAACATACACATTTTCATTGTATATACAAGAAATATACATAAAAACATACACATTTTCATTGTATATACAAGAAATGTACAGCAAAACATAAACCTTTTCATTGTATATACAGGAAATGTACATCAAAACTACACATTTTCGTTGTACATTCAAGAAATGTACATCAAAACATACACGATTTCGTTGTACAGACAAGAAATGTAAATCAAAACTTACACATTTTCATTGTATATACAAGAAATGTACATCAAAACTTACACATTTTCATTGTATATACAAGAAATGTACATGAAAACATACACATTTTCATTGTATATGCAAGAAATGTACATGAAAACATACACATTTTCATTGTATATACAAGAAATGTACATCAAAACATACACATTTTCATTGTATATACAAGAAATGTACAACAAAACTTACACATCTTCATTGTACACTCAAGAAATGTAAATCAAAACTTACACATTTGCATTGTATATACAAGAAATGTACAACAAAACTTACACATTTTCATTGTACACTCAAGAAATGTAAATCAAAACTTACACATTTTCATTGTATATACAAGAAATGTAAATCAAAACTTACACATTTTCATTGTATATACCAGAAATGTACAACAAAACTTACACATTTTCATTGTATATACAAGAAATCTACATCAAAACTTACACATTTTCATTGTATATACAAGAAATGTACATGAAAACATACACATTTTCATTGTATATGCAAGAAATGTACATGAAAACATACACATTTTCATTGTATATACAAGAAATGTACATCAAAACATACACATTTTCATTGTATATACAAGAAATGTACAACAAAACTTACACATCTTCATTGTACACTCAAGAAATGTAAATCAAAACTTACACATTTTCATTGTATATACAAGAAATGTACAACAAAACTTACACATTTTCATTGTACACTCAAGAAATGTAAATCAAAACTTACACATTTTCATTGTATATACAAGAAATGTAAATCAAAACTTACACATTTTCATTGTATATACCAGAAATGTACCTCAAAACTTACACATTTTCATTGTATATACAAGAAATGTACATGAGAACATACACATTTTCATTGTATATACAAGAAATGTACATCAAAACATACACATTTTCATTGTATATACAAGAAATGTACAACAAAACTTACACATTTTCATTGTACACTCAAGGAATGTAAATCAAAACTTTCACATTTTCATTGTACACTCAAGAAATGTACATCAAAACTTACACATTTTCATTGTATATACAAGAAATGTACATGAAAACATACACATTTTCATTGTATATACAAGAAATGTACATCAAAACATACACATTTTCATTGTATATACAAGAAATGTACAGCAAAACATAAACCTTTTCATTGTATATACAGATAATGTACATCAAAACTACACATTTTCGTTGTACATTCAAGAAATGTACATCAAAACATACACGTCTTCATTATACAGACAGGAAATGTAAATCAAAACTTACAGATTTTCATTGTATATACAAGAAATGTACATCAAAACTTACACATTTTCATTGTATATACAAGAAATGTACATGAAAACATACACATTTTCATTGTATATACAAGAAATGTACATCAAAACATACACACTTTCATTGTATATACAAGGAATGTACATCAAAACATGCACATTTTCATTGTATATACAAGAAATGTACATCAAAATTTACACATTTTCATTGTACTCTCAAGAAATGTACATCAAAACCACACATTTTCGTTGTACACTAAAGAAATGTACATCAAAACATACACATTTTCATTGTACAGACAAGAAATCTACATCCAAACTTACACATTTTCATTGTATATAGAAGAATTGTACATCAAAGCTCACACATTTTCATTGTATATACAAGAAATGTACATGAAAACATACACATTTTCATTGTATATACAAGAAATGTACATCAGAACATACACATTTTCATTGTATATACAAGAAATGTACAACAAAACTTACACATTTTCATTGTACACTCAAGAAATGTACATCAAAACTTACACATTTTCATTGTATATACAAGGAATGTACATCAAAACATGCACATTTTCATTGTATATACAAGAAATGTACATCAAAACTTACACATTTTCATTGTACACTCAAGAAATGTACATCAAAACTACACATTTTCGTTGTACACTAAAGAAATGTACATCAAAACATACACATTTTCATTGTACAGACAAGAAATGTACATCCAAACTTACACATTTTCATTGTATATACAAGAAATGTACATCAAAACTTTCACATTTTCATTGTGTATACAAGAAATGTACATCAAAACTTACACATTTTCAATTGTACACTCAAGAAATGTACATAGAAACTTACACATTTTCATTGTATATACAAGAAATGTACATCAAATCTTACACACTTTCATTGTATATACAAGAAATGTACATCAAAACATACACATTTTCATTGAACATACAAGAAATGTACCTCAAAACTTACACATCTTCATTGTATATACAAGAAATGTACATCAAAACTTACACATTCTCATTGTATATACAAGAAATGTACATCAAAACTTACACATTTTCTTTGTATATACAAGAAATGTACATCAAAACTTACACATTTTGCTTGTGTATACAAGAAATGTACATCAAAACTTACACATCTTCATTGTATATACAAGAAATGCACATCAGAAACTTACACATTTTCACTGTATAGACAAGAAATGTACATCAAGCTTACACATTTTCATTGTATATTCAAGAAATGTACATCCAAACTTACACATTTTCATTGTACATACAAGAAATGTACATCAAAACATCCACATTTCCATAGTATATACAAGAAATGTACATCAAAACATACACATTTTCATTGTATATACAAGAAATGTACATCAAAACTTACACATTTTCATTGTATATACAAGAATTGTACATCAAAGCTCACACATTTTCATTGTATATACAAGAAATATACATAAAAACATACGCAGTTTCATTGTATATACAAGAAGTGTACATCAAAACTTACACATTTTCATTGTATATACAAGAAATGTACATCAAAACATACACATTTTCATTGTATATACAAGAAATGTACATCAAAACATACACATTTTCATTGTATATACAAGAAATGTACATCAAAACTTACACATTTTCATTGTATATACAAGAAATGTACATAAAAACATACACATTTTCATTGTATATACAAGAAATGTACATCAAAACTTACACATTTTCATTGTATATACAAGAAATGTACATCAAAACTTACACATTTTCATTGTACATTCAAGAAATGTACATCAAAACTTACACATTTTCATTGTATATACAATAAATGTACATCAAAACATACACATTTTCATTGTATATACAAGAAATATACATAAAAACATACACATTTTCATTGTATATACAAGAAATGTACAGCAAAACATAAACCTTTTCATTGTATATACAGGAAATGTACATCAAAACTACACATTTTCGTTGTACATTCAAGAAATGTACATCAAAACATACACGATTTCGTTGTACAGACAAGAAATGTAAATCAAAACTTACACATTTTCATTGTATATACAAGAAATGTACATCAAAACTTACACATTTTCATTGTATATACAAGAAATGTACATGAAAACATACACATTTTCATTGTATATGCAAGAAATGTACATGAAAACATACACATTTTCATTGTATATACAAGAAATGTACATCAAAACATACACATTTTCATTGTATATACAAGAAATGTACAACAAAACTTACACATCTTCATTGTACACTCAAGAAATGTAAATCAAAACTTACACATTTGCATTGTATATACAAGAAATGTACAACAAAACTTACACATTTTCATTGTACACTCAAGAAATGTAAATCAAAACTTACACATTTTCATTGTATATACAAGAAATGTAAATCAAAACTTACACATTTTCATTGTATATACCAGAAATGTACAACAAAACTTACACATTTTCATTGTATATACAAGAAATGTACATGAAAACATACACATTTTCATTGTATATACAAGAAATGTACATCAAAACATACACATTTTCATTGTATATACAAGAAATGTACAACAAAACTTACACATTTTCATTGTACACTCAAGAAATGTAAATCAAAACTTACACATTTTCATTGTATATACAAGAAATGTACATCAAAACTTACACATTTTCATTGTATATACAAGAATTGTACATGATAACATACACATTTTCATTGCATATACAAGAAATGTACATCAAAACATACACATTTTCATTGTATATACAAGAAATGTACAGCAAAACATAATCCTTTTCATTGTATATACTGGTAATGTACATCAAAACTACACATTTTCGTTGTACATTCAAGAAATGTACATCAAAACATACACGTTTTCATTGTACAGACAAGAAATGTAAATCAAAACTTACCCATTTTCATTGTATATACAAGAAATGTACATCAAAACTTACACATTTTCATTGTATATACAAGAAATGTACATGAAAACATACACATTTTCATTGTATATACAAGAAATGTACATCAAAACATACACATTTTCATTGTACGTACAAGAAATGTACAACAAAACTTACACATTTTCATTGTACACTCAAGAAATGTACATCAAAACTTACACATTTTCATTGTATATACAAGGAATGTTAATCAAAACATGCACATTTTCATTGTATATACAAGAAATGTACATCAAAACATACACATTTTCATTGTACGTACAAGAAATGTACAACAAAGCTTACACATTTTCATTGTACACTCAAGAAATGTACATCAAAACTTACACATTTTCATTGTATATACAAGGAATGTACATCAAAACATGCACATTTTCATTGTAAATACAAGAAATGTACATCAAAAGTTACACATTTTGATTGTACACTCAAGAAATGTACATCAAAACTACACATTTTCGTTGTACACTAAAGAAATGTACATCAAAACATACACATTTTCATTGTACAGACAAGAAATCTACATCCAAACTTACACATTTTCATTGTATATAGAAGAATTGTACATCAAAGCTCACACATTTTCATTGTATATACAAGAAATGTACATGAAAACATACACATTTTCATTGTATATACAAGAAATGTACATCAAAACATACACATTTTCATTGTATATACAAGAAATGTACAACAAAACTTTCACATTTTCATTGTACACTCAAGAAATGTACATCAAAACTTACACATTTTCATTGTATATACAAGGAATGTACATCAAAACATGCACATTTTCATTGTATATACAAGAAATGTGCATCAAAACTTACACATTTTCATTGTACACTCAAGAAATGTACATCAAAACTACACATTTTCGTTGTACACTAAAGAAATGTACATCAAAACATACACATTTTCATTGTAGAGACAAGAAATGTACATCCAAACTTACACATTTTCATTGTATATACAAGAAATGTACATCAAAACTTACACATTTTCATTGTGTATACAAGAAATGTACATCAAAACTTACACATTTTCGTTGTGCACTCAAGAAATGTACATAGAAACTTACACATTTTCATTGTATATACAAGAAATGTACATCAAATCTTACACACTTTCATTGTATATACAAGAAATGTACATCAAAACATACACATTTTCATTGAATATACAAGAAATGTACCTCAAAACTTACACATTTTCATTGTATATACAAGAAATGTACATCAAAACTTACACATTTTCATTGTATATACAAGAAATGTATATCAAAACTTACACATTTTCCTCGTGTATACAAGAAATGTACATCAAAACTTACACATTTTCATTGTATATACAAGAAATGCACATCAGAATTTTACACATTTTCACTGTATATACAAGAAATGTACATCAAAGCTTACACATTTTCATTGTATATACAAGAAATGTACATCAAAACTTACACATTTTCATTGTATATACAAGAAATGTACATTAAAACTTACACACTTTCATTGTATATACAAGAAATGTACATCAAAACTTACACATTTTCATTGTATATACAAGAAATGTACATCAAAACTTACACATTTTCATTGTATATACAAGAATTGTACATCAAAGCTCACACATTTTCATTGTATATACAAGAAATGTACATGAAAACATACACATTTTCATTGTATATACAAGAAATGTACATCAAAACATACACATTTTCATTGTATATACAAGAAATGTACAACAAAACTTACACATTTTCATTGTACACTCAAGAAATGTACATCAAAACTTACACATTTTCATTGTATATACAAGAAATGTACATCAAAACATGCACATTTTCAATGTATATACACAAAAGGTACATCAAACCTTACATATCTTCATTGTACACTCAAGAAATGTACATCAGAACTACACATTTTCGTTGTACACTAAAGAAATGTACATAGAAACTTACACATTTTCATTGTATATACAAGAAATGTACATCAAAACTTACACATTTTCATTGTACACTCAAGAAATGTACATAGAAACTTACACATTTTCATTGTATATACAAGAAATGTACATCAAATCTTACACACTTTCATTGTATATACAAGAAATGTACATCAAAACTTACACATTTTCATTGTATATACAAGAAATGTACATCAAAACATACACATTTTCATTGTACGTACAAGAAATGTACAACAAAACTTACACATTTTCATTGTACACTCAAGAAATGTACATCAAAACTTACACATTTTCATTGTATATACATGGAATGTACATCAAAACATGCACATTTTCATTGTATATACAAGAAATGAACATCAAAACATACACATTTTCATTGTACGTACAAGAAATGTACAACAAAACTTACACATTTTCATTGTACACTCAAGAAATGTACATCAAAACTTACACATTTTCATTGTATATACAAGGAATGTACATCAAAACATGCACATTTTCATTGTAAATACAAGAAATGTACATCAAAACTTACACATTTTCATTGTACACTCAAGAAATGTACATCAAAACTACACATTTTCGTTGTACACTAAGAAATGTACATCAAAACATACACATTTTCATTGTACAGACAAGAAATCTACATCCAAACTTACACATTTTCATTGTATATAGAAGAATTGTACATCAAAGCTCACACATTTTCATTGTATATACAAGAAATGTACATGAAAACATACACATTTTCATTGTATATACAAGAAATGTACATCAAAACATACACATTTTCATTGTATATACAAGAAATGTACAACAAAACTTACACATTTTCATTGTACACTCAAGAAATGTACATCAAAACTTACACATTTTCATTGTATATACAAGGAATGTACATCAAAACATGCACATTTTCATTGTATATACAAGAAATATGCATCAAAACTTACACATTTTCATTGTACACTCAAGAAATGTACATCAAAACTACACATTTTCGTTGTATATACAAGAAATGTACATTAAAACTTACACATTTTCATTGTATATACAAGAAATGTACATCAAAACTTACACATTTTCATTGTATATACAAGAAATGTACATTAAAACTTACACATTTTCATTGTATATACAAGAAATGTACATCAAAACTTACACATTTTCATTGTATATACAAGAAATGTACAACAAAACTTACACATTTTCATTGTATATACAAGAAATGTACATCAAAACTTACACATTTTCCTTGTGTATACAAGAAATGTACATCAAAACTTACACATTTTCATTGTATATACAAGAAATGTACATCAAAACTTACACATTTTCATTGTATATACAAGAAATGTACATTAAAACTTACACATTTTCATTGTATATACAAGAAATGTACATCAAAACTTACACATTTTCATTGTATATACAAGAAATGTACAACAAAACTTACACATTTTCATTGTATATACAAGAAATGTACATCAAAACTTACACATTTTCCTTGTGTATACAAGAAATGTACATCAAAACTTACACATTTTCATTGTATATACAAGAAATGCACATCAGAATTTTACACATTTTCACTGTATATACAAGAAATGTACATCAAAGCTTACACATTTTCATTGTATATACAAGAAATGTACATCAAAACTTACACATTTTCATTGTATATACAAGAAATGTACATTAAAACTTACACATTTTCATTGTATATACAAGAAATGTACATCAAAACTTACACATTTTCATTGTATATACAAGAAATGTACATCAAAACTTACACATTTTCATTGTATATACAAGAATTGTACATCAAAGCTCACACATTTTCATTGTATATACAAGAAATGTACATGAAAACATACACATTTTCATTGTATATACAAGAAATGTACATCAAAACATACACACTTTCATTGTATATACAAGAAATGTACAACAAAACTTACACATTTTCATTGTACACTCAAGAAATGTACATCAAAACTTACACATTTTCATTGTATATACAAGGAATGTACATCAAAACATGCACATTTTCAATGTATATACAAGAAATGTACATCAAAACTTACATATCTTCATTGTACACTGAAGAAATGTACATCAGAACTACACATTTTCGTTGTACACTAAAGAAATGTACATAGAAACTTACACATTTTCATTGTATATACAAGAAATGTACATCAAAACTTACACACTTTCATTGTATATACAAGAAATGTACATCAAAACATACACATTTTCATTGAATATACAAGAAATGTACCTCAAAACTTACACATTTTCATTGTATATACAAGAAATGTACATCAAAACTTACACATTTTCATTGTATATACAAGAAATGTACATCAAAACTTACACATTTTCATTGTATATACAAGAAATATACATCAAAACTTACACATTTTCATTGTATATACAAGAAATGTACATCAAAACTTACACATTTTCATTGTACATTCAAGAAATGTACATCAAAACTTACACATTTTCATTGTATATACAATAAATGTACATCAAAACATACACATTTTCATTGTATATACAAGAAATATACATAAAAACATACACATTTTCATTGTATATACAAGAAATGTACAGCAAAACATAAACCTTTTCATTGTATATACAGGAAATGTACATCAAAACTACACATTTTCGTTGTACATTCAAGAAATGTACATCAAACATACACGTTTTCATTGTACAGACAAGAAATGTAAATCAAAACTTACACATTTTCATTGTATATACAAGAAATGTACATCAAAACTTACACATTTTCATTGTATATACAAGAAATGTACATGAAAACATACACATTTTCATTGTATATGCAAGAAATGTACATGAAAACATACACATTTTCATTGTATATACAAGAAATGTACATCAAAACATACACATTTTCATTGTATATACAAGAAATGTACAACAAAACTTACACATCTTCATTGTACACTCAAGAAATGTAAATCAAAACTTACACATTTTCATTGTATATACAAGAAATGTACAATAAACTTACACATTTTCATTGTACACTCAAGAAATGTACATCAAAACTTACACATTTTCATTGTATATACAAGGAATGTACATCAAAACATGCACATTTTCATTGTATATACAAGAAATGTGCATCAAAACTTACACATTTTCATTGTACACTCAAGAAATGTACATCAAAACTACACATTTTCGTTGTACACTAAAGAAATGTACATCAAAACATACACATTTTCATTGTAGAGACAAGAAATGTACATCCAAACTTACACATTTTCATTGTATATACAAGAAATGTACATCAAAACTTACACATTTTCATTGTGTATACAAGAAATGTACATCAAAACTTACACATTTTCGTTGTGCACTCAAGAAATGTACATAGAAACTTACACATTTTCATTGTATATACAAGAAATGTACATCAAATCTTACACACTTTCATTGTATATACAAGAAATGTACATCAAGACATACACATTTTCATTGAATATACAAGAAATGTACCTCAAAACTTACACATTTTCATTGTATATACAAGAAATGTACATCAAAACTTACACATTTTCATTGTATATACAATAAATGTACATCAAAACTTACACATTTTCATTGTATATACAAGAAATGTACATCAAAACTTACACATTTTCCTCGTGTATACAAGAAATGTACATCAAAACTTACACATTTTCATTGTATATACAAGAAATGCACATCAGAATTTTACACATTTTCACTGTATATACAAGAAATGTACATCAAAGCTTACACATTTTCATTGTATATACAAGAAATGTACATCAAAACTTACACATTTTCATTGTATATACAAGAAATGTACATTAAAACTTACACACTTTCATTGTATATACAAGAAATGTACATCAAAACTTACACATTTTCATTGTATATACAAGAAATGTACATCAAAACTTACACATTTTCATTGTATATACAAGAATTGTACATCAAAGCTCACACATTTTCATTGTATATACAAGAAATGTACATGAAAACATACACATTTTCATTGTATATACAAGAAATGTACATCAAAACATACACATTTTCATTGTATATACAAGAAATGTACAACAAAACTTACACATTTTCATTGTACACTCAAGAAATGTACATCAAAACTTACACATTTTCATTGTATATACAAGGAATATACATCAAAACATGCACATTTTCAATGTATATACACAAAAGGTACATCAAACCTTACATATCTTCATTGTACACTCAAGAAATGTACATCAGAACTACACATTTTCGTTGTACACTAAAGAAATGTACATAGAAACTTACACATTTTCATTGTATATACAAGAAATGTACATCAAAACTTACACATTTTCATTGTACACTCAAGAAATGTACATAGAAACTTACACATTTTCATTGTATATACAAGAAATGTACATCAAATCTTACACACTTTCATTGTATATACAAGAAATGTACATCAAAACTTACACATTTTCATTGTATATACAAGAAATGTACATCAAAACATACACATTTTCATTGTACGTACAAGAAATGCACAACAAAACTTACACATTTTCATTGTACACTCAAGAAATGTACATCAAAACTTACACATTTTCATTGTATATACATGGAATGTACATCAAAACATGCACATTTTCATTGTATATACAAGAAATGAACATCAAAACATACACATTTTCATTGTACGTACAGGAAATGTACAACAAAACTTACACATTTTCATTGTACACTCAAGAAATGTACATCAAAACTTACACATTTTCATTGTATATACAAGGAATGTACATCAAAACATGCACATTTTCATTGTAAATACAAGAAATGTACATCAAAACTTACACATTTTCATTGTACACTCAAGAAATGTACATCAAAACTACACATTTTCGTTGTACACTAAGAAATGTACATCAAAACATACACACTTTCATTGTACAGACAAGAAATCTACATCCAAACTTACACATTTTCATTGTATATAGAAGAATTGTACATCAAAGCTAACACATTTTCATTGTATATACAAGAAATGTACATGAAAACATACACATTTTCATTGTATATACAAGAAATGTACATCAAAACATACACAGTTTCATTGTATATACAAGAAATGTACAACAAAACTTACACATTTTCATTGTACACTCAAGAAATGTACATCAAAACTTACACATTTTCATTGTATATACAAGGAATGTACATCAAAACATGCACATTTTCATTGTATATACAAGAAATATGCATCAAAACTTACACATTTTCATTGTATATACAAGAAATGTACATCAAAACTTACACATTTTCATTGTATATACAAGAAATGTACATCAAAACTTACACACTTTCATTGTATATACAAGAAATGTACATCAAAACATACACATTTTCATTGAATATACAAGAAATGTACCTCAAAACTTACACATTTTCATTGTATATACAAGAAATGTACATCAAAACTTACACATTTTCATTGTATATACAAGAAATGTACATCAAAACTTACACATTTTCATTGTATATTCAAGAAATATACATCAAAACTTACACATTTTCATTGTATATACAAGAAATGTACATCAAAACTTACACATTTTCATTGTACATTCAAGAAATGTACATCAAAACTTACACATTTTCATTGTATATACAATAAATGTACATCAAAACATACACATTTTCATTGTATATACAAGAAATATACATAAAAACATACACATTTTCATTGTATATACAAGAAATGTACAGCAAAACATAAACCTTTTCATTGTATATACAGGAAATGTACATCAAAACTACACATTTTCGTTGTACATTCAAGAAATGTACATCAAAACATACACGTTTTCATTGTACAGACAAGAAATGTAAATCAAAACTTACACATTTTCATTGTATATACAAGAAATGTACATCAAAACTTACACATTTTCATTGTATATACAAGAAATGTACATGAAAACATACACATTTTCATTGTATATGCAAGAAATGTACATGAAAACATACACATTTTCATTGTATATACAAGAAATGTACATCAAAACATACACATTTTCATTGTATATACAAGAAATGTTCAACAAAACTTACACATCTTCATTGTACACTCAAGAAATGTAAATCAAAACTTACACATTTTCATTGTATATACAAGAAATGTACAACAAAACTTACACATTTTCATTGTACACTCAAGAAATGTACATCAAAACTTACACATTTTCATTGTATATACAAGGAATGTAAATCAAAACTTACACATTTTCATTGTATATACCAGAAATGTACCTCAAAACTTACACATTTTCATTGTATATGCAAGAAGTGTACATGAAAACATACACATTTTCATTGTATATACAAGAAATGTACATCAAAACATACACATTTTCATTGTATATACAAGAAATGTACAACAAAACTTACACATCTTCATTGTACACTCAAGAAATGTAAATCAAAACTTACACATTTGCATTGTATATACAAGAAATGTACAACAAAACTTACACATTTTCATTGTACACTCAAGAAATGTAAATCAAAACTTACACATTTTCATTGTATATACAAGAAATGTAAATCAAAACTTACACACTTTCATTGTATATACCAGAAATGTACAACAAAACTTACACATTTTCATTGTATATACAAGAAATGTACATCAAAACTTACACATTTTCCTTGTGTATACAAGAAATGTACATCAAAACTTACACATTTTCATTGTATATACAAGAAATGCACATCAGAATTTTACACATTTTCACTGTATATACAAGAAATGTACATCAAAGCTTACACATTTTCATTGTATATACAAGAAATGTACATTAAAACTTACACATTTTCATTGTATATACAAGAAATGTACATCAAAACTTACACATTTTCATTGTATATACAAGAAATGTACATCAAAACTTACACATTTTCATTGTATATACAAGAATTGTACATCAAAGCTCACACATTTTCATTGTATATACAAGAAATGTACATGAAAACATACACATTTTCATTGTATATACAAGAAATGTACATCAAAACATACACACTTTCATTGTATATACAAGAAATGTACAACAAAACTTACACATTTTCATTGTACACTCAAGAAATGTACATCAAAACTTACACATTTTCATTGTATATACAAGGAATGTACATCAAAACATGCACATTTTCAATGTATATACAAGAAATGTACATCAAAACTTACATATCTTCATTGTACACTGAAGAAATGTACATCAGAACTACACATTTTCGTTGTACACTAAAGAAATGTACATAGAAACTTACACATTTTCATTGTATATACAAGAAATGTACATCAAAACTTACACACTTTCATTGTATATACAAGAAATGTACATCAAAACATACACATTTTCATTGAATATACAAGAAATGTACCTCAAAACTTACACATTTTCATTGTATATACAAGAAATGTACATCAAAACTTACACATTTTCATTGTATATACAAGAAATGTACATCAAAACTTACACATTTTCATTGTATATACAAGAAATATACATCAAAACTTACACATTTTCATTGTATATACAAGAAATGTACATCAAAACTTACACATTTTCATTGTACATTCAAGAAATGTACATCAAAACTTACACATTTTCATTGTATATACAATAAATGTACATCAAAACATACACATTTTCATTGTATATACAAGAAATATACATAAAAACATACACATTTTCATTGTATATACAAGAAATGTACAGCAAAACATAAACCTTTTCATTGTATATACAGGAAATGTACATCAAAACTACACATTTTCGTTGTACATTCAAGAAATGTACATCAAAACATACACGTTTTCATTGTACAGACAAGAAATGTAAATCAAAACTTACACATTTTCATTGTATATACAAGAAATGTACATCAAAACTTACACATTTTCATTGTATATACAAGAAATGTACATGAAAACATACACATTTTCATTGTATATGCAAGAAATGTACATGAAAACATACACATTTTCATTGTATATACAAGAAATGTACATCAAAACATACACATTTTCATTGTATATACAAGAAATGTACAACAAAACTTACACATCTTCATTGTACACTCAAGAAATGTAAATCAAAACTTACACATTTTCATTGTATATACAAGAAATGTACAATAAACTTACACATTTTCATTGTACACTCAAGAAATGTACATCAAAACTTACACATTTTCATTGTATATACAAGGAATGTACATCAAAACATGCACATTTTCATTGTATATACAAGAAATGTGCATCAAAACTTACACATTTTCATTGTACACTCAAGAAATGTACATCAAAACTACACATTTTCGTTGTGCACTAAAGAAATGTACATCAAAACATACACATTTTCATTGTAGAGACAAGAAATGTACATCCAAACTTACACATTTTCATTGTATATACAAGAAATGTACATCAAAACTTACACATTTTCATTGTGTATACAAGAAATGTACATCAAAACTTACACATTTTCGTTGTGCACTCAAGAAATGTACATAGAAACTTACACATTTTCATTGTATATACAAGAAATGTACATCAAATCTTACACACTTTCATTGTATATACAAGAAATGTACATCAAAACATACACATTTTCATTGAATATACAAGAAATGTACCTCAAAACTTACACATTTTCATTGTATATACAAGAAATGTACATCAAAACTTACACATTTTCATTGTATATACAAGAAATGTACATCAAAACTTACACATTTTCATTGTATATACAAGAAATGTACATCAAAACTTACACATTTTCCTCGTGTATACAAGAAATGTACATCAAAACTTACACATTTTCATTGTATATACAAGAAATGCACATCAGAATTTTACACATTTTCACTGTATATACAAGAAATGTACATCAAAGCTTACACATTTTCATTGTATATACAAGAAATGTACATCAAAACTTACACATTTTCATTGTATATACAAGAAATGTACATTAAAACTTACACACTTTCATTGTATATACAAGAAATGTACATCAAAACTTACACATTTTCATTGTATATACAAGAAATGTACATCAAAACTTACACATTTTCATTGTATATACAAGAATTGTACATCAAAGCTCACACATTTTCATTGTATATACAAGAAATGTACATGAAAACATACACATTTTCATTGTATATACAAGAAATGTACATCAAAACATACACATTTTCATTGTATATACAAGAAATGTACAACAAAACTTACACATTTTCATTGTACACTCAAGAAATGTACATCAAAACTTACACATTTTCATTGTATATACAAGGAATGTACATCAAAACATGCACATTTTCAATGTATATACACAAAAGGTACATCAAACCTTACATATCTTCATTGTACACTCAAGAAATGTACATCAGAACTACACATTTTCGTTGTACACTAAAGAAATGTACATAGAAACTTACACATTTTCATTGTATATACAAGAAATGTACATCAAAACTTACACATTTTCATTGTACACTCAAGAAATGTACATAGAAACTTACACATTTTCATTGTATATACAAGAAATGTACATCAAATCTTACACACTTTCATTGTATATACAAGAAATGTACATCAAAACTTACACATTTTCATTGTATATACAAGAAATGTACATCAAAACTTACACATTTTCATTGTACACTCAAGAAATGTACATAGAAACTTACACATTTTCATTGTATATACAAGAAATGTACATCAAATCTTACACACTTTCATTGTATATACAAGAAATGTACATCAAAACTTACACATTTTCATTGTATATACAAGAAATATACATCAAAACTTACACATTTTCATTGTATATACAAGAAGTGTACATCAAAACTTACACATTTTCATTGTACATTCAAGAAATGTACATCAAAACTTACACATTTTCATTGTATATACAATAAATGTACATCAAAACATACACATTTTCATTGTATATACAAGAAATATACATAAAAACATACACATTTTCATTGTATATACATGGAATGTACATCAAAACATGCACATTTTCATTGTATATACAAGAAATGAACATCAAAACATACACATTTTCATTGTACGTACAAGAAATGTACAACAAAACTTACACATTTTCATTGTACACTCAAGAAATGTACATCAAAACTTACACATTTTCATTGTATATACAAGGAATGTACATCAAAACATGCACATTTTCATTGTAAATACAAGAAATGTACATCAAAACTTACACATTTTCATTGTACACTCAAGAAATGTACATCAAAACTACACATTTTCGTTGTACACTAAGAAATGTACATCAAAACATACACACTTTCATTGTACAGACAAGAAATCTACATCCAAACTTACACATTTTCATTGTATATAGAAGAATTGTACATCAAAGCTAACACATTTTCATTGTATATACAAGAAATGTACATGAAAACATACACATTTTCATTGTATATACAAGAATTGTACATCAAAGCTCACACATTTTCATTGTATATACAAGAAATGTACATGAAAACATACACATTTTCATTGTATATACAAGAAATGTACATCAAAACATACACATTTTCATTGTATATACAAGAAATGTACAACAAAACTTACACATTTTCATTGTACACTCAAGAAATGTACATCAAAACTTACACATTTTCATTGTATATACAAGGAATGTACATCAAAACATGCACATTTTCAATGTATATACACAAAAGGTACATCAAACCTTACATATCTTCATTGTACACTCAAGAAATGTACATCAGAACTACACATTTTCGTTGTACACTAAAGAAATGTACATAGAAACTTACACATTTTCATTGTATATACAAGAAATGTACATCAAAACTTACACATTTTCATTGTACACTCAAGAAATGTACATAGAAACTTACACATTTTCATTGTATATACAAGAAATGTACATCAAATCTTACACACTTTCATTGTATATACAAGAAATGTACATCAAAACTTACACATTTTCATTGTATATACAAGAAATGTACATCAAAACATACACATTTTCATTGTACACTCAAGAAATGTACATCAAAACTTACACATTTTCATTGTATATACATGGAATGTACATCAAAACATGCACATTTTCATTGTATATACAAGAAATGAACATCAAAACATACACAGTTTCATTGTACGTACAAGAAATGTACAACAAAACTTACACATTTTCATTGTACACTCAAGAAATGTACATCAAAACTTACACATTTTCATTGTATATACAAGGAATGTACATCAAAACATGCACATTTTCATTGTAAATACAAGAAATGTACATCAAAACTTACACATTTTCATTGTACACTCAAGAAATGTACATCAAAACTACACATTTTCGTTGTACACTAAGAAATGTACATCAAAACATACACATTTTCATTGTACAGACAAGAAATCTACATCCAAACTTACACATTTTCATTGTATATAGAAGAATTGTACATCAAAGCTCACACATTTTCATTGTATATACAAGAAATGTACATGAAAACATACACATTTTCATTGTATATACAAGAAATGTACATCAAAACATACACATTTTCATTGTATATACAAGAAATGTACAACAAAACTTACACATTTTCATTGTACACTCAAGAAATGTACATCAAAACTTACACATTTTCATTGTATATACAAGGAATGTACATCAAAACATGCACATTTTCATTGTATATACAAGAAATATGCATCAAAACTTACACATTTTCATTGTACACTCAAGAAATGTACATCAAAACTACACATTTTCGTTGTACACTAAAGAAATGTACATCAAAACATACACATTTTCATTGTAGAGACAAGAAATGTACATCCAAACTTACACATTTTCATTGTATATACAAGAAATGTACATCAAAACTTACACATTTTCATTGTGTATACAAGAAATGTACATCAAAACTTACACATTTTCGTTGTGCACTCAAGAAATGTACATCAAAACTACACATTTTCGTTGTACACTAAAGAAATGTACATCAAAACATACACATTTTCATTGTAGAGACAAGAAATGTACATCCAAACTTACACATTTTCATTGTATATACAAGAAATGTACATCAAAACTTACACATTTTCATTGTATATACAAGAAATGTACATCAAATCTTACACACTTTCATTGTATATACAAGAAATGTACATCAAAACATACACATTTTCATTGAATATACAAGAAATGTACCTCAAAACTTACACATTTTCATTGTATATACAAGAAATGTACATCAAAACTTACACATTTTCATTGTATATACAAGAAATGTACATCAAAACTTACACATTTTCATTGTATATACAAGAAATGTACATCAAAACTTACACATTTTCCTTGCGTATACAAGAAATGTACATCAAAACTTACACATTTTCATTGTATATACAAGAAATGCACATCAGAATTTTACACATTTTCACTGTATATACAAGAAATGTACATCAAAGCTTACACATTTTCATTGTATATACAAGAAATGTACATCAAAACTTACACATTTTCATTGTATATACAAGAAATGTACATTAAAACTTACACATTTTCATTGTATATACAAGAAATGTACATCAAAACTTACACATTTTCATTGTATATACAAGAAATGTACATCAAAACATACACACTTTCATTGTATATACAAGAAATGTACAACAAAACTTACACATTTTCATTGTACACTCAAGAAATGTACATCAAAACTTACACATTTTCATTGTATATACAAGGAATGTACATCAAAACATGCACATTTTCAATGTATATACAAGAAATGTACATCAAAACTTACATATCTTCATTGTACACTGAAGAAATGTACATCAGAACTACACATTTTCGTTGTACACTAAAGAAATGTACATAGAAACTTACACACTTTCATTGTATATACAAGAAATGTACATCAAAACTTACACACTTTCATTGTATATACAAGAAATGTACATCAAAACATACACATTTTCATTGAATATACAAGAAATGTACCTCACAACTTACACATTTTCATTGTATATACAAGAAATGTACATCAAAACTTACACATTTTCATTGTATATACAAGAAATGTACATCAAAACTTACACATTTTCATTGTATATACAAGAAATATACATCAAAACTTACACATTTTCATTGTATATACAAGAAATGTACATCAAAACTTACACATTTTCATTGTACATTCAAGAAATGTACATCAAAACTTACACATTTTCATTGTATATACAATAAATGTACATCAAAACATACACATTTTCATTGTATATACAAGAAATATACATAAAAACATACACATTTTCATTGTATATACAAGAAATGTACAGCAAAACATAAACCTTTTCATTGTATATACAGGAAAAATACATCAAAACTACACATTTTCGTTGTACATTCAAGAAATGTACATCAAAACATACACGTTTTCATTGTACAGACAAGAAATGTAAATCAAAACTTACACATTTTCATTGTATATACAAGAAATGTACATCAAAACTTACACATTTTCATTGTATATACAAGAAATGTACATGAAAACATACACATTTTCATTGTATATGCAAGAAATGTACATGAAAACATACACATTTTCATTGTATATACAAGAAATGTACATCAAAACATACACATTTTCATTGTATATACAAGAAATGTTCAACAAAACTTACACATCTTAATTGTACACTCAAGAAATGTAAATCAAAACTTACACATTTTCATTGTATATACAAGAAATGTACAACAAAACTTACACATTTTCATTGTACACTCAAAGAAATGTACATCAAAACTTACACATTTTCCTTGTATATACAAGGAATGTAAATCAAAACTTACACATTTTCATTGTATATACCAGAAATGTACCTCAAAACTTACACATTTTCATTGTATATGCAAGAAGTGTACATGAAAACATACACATTTTCATTGTATATACAAGAAATGTACATCAAAACATACACATTTTCATTGTATATACAAGAAATGTACAACAAAACTTACACATCTTCATTGTACACTCAAGAAATGTAAATCAAAACTTACACATTTGCATTGTATATACAAGAAATGTACAACAAAACTTACACATTTTCATTGTACACTCAAGAAATGTAAATCAAAACTTACACATTTTCATTGTATATACAAGAAATGTAAATCAAAACTTACACACTTTCATTGTATATACCAGAAGTGTACAACAAAACTTACACATTTTCATTGTATATACAAGAAATGTACATCAAAACTTACACATTTTCCTTGTGTATACAAGAAATGTACATCAAAACTTACACATTTTCATTGTATATACAAGAAATGCACATCAGAATTTTACACATTTTCACTGTATATACAAGAAATGTACATCAAAGCTTACACATTTTCATTGTATATACAAGAAATGTACATCAAAACTTACACATTTTCATTGTATATACAAGAAATGTACATTAAAACTTACACATTTTCATTGTATATACAAGAAATGTACATCAAAACTTACACATTTTCATTGTATATACAAGAAATGTACATCAAAACTTACACATTTTCATTGTATATACAAGAATTGTACATCAAAGCTCACACATTTTCATTGTATATACAAGAAATGTACATGAAAACATACACATTTTCATTGTATATACAAGAAATGTACATCAAAACATACACACTTTCATTGTATATACAAGAAATGTACAACAAAACTTACACATTTTCATTGTACACTCAAGAAATGTACATCAAAACTTACACATTTTCATTGTATATACAAGGAATGTACATCAAAACATGCACATTTTCAATGTATATACAAGAAATGTACATCAAAACTTACATATCTTCATTGTACACTGAAGAAATGTACATCAGAACTACACATTTTCGTTGTACACTAAAGAAATGTACATAGAAACTTACACATTTTCATTGTATATACAAGAAATGTACACCAAAACTTACACACTTTCATTGTATATACAAGAAATGTACATCAAAACATACACATTTTCATTGAATATACAAGAAATGTACCTCAAAACTTACACATTTTCATTGTATATACAAGAAATGTACATCAAAACTTACACATTTTCATTGTATATACAAGAAATGTACATCAAAACTTACACATTTTCATTGTATATACAAGAAATATACATCAAAACTTACACATTTTCATTGTATATACAAGAAATGTACATCAAAACTTACACATTTTCATTGTACATTCAAGAAATGTACATCAAAACTTACACATTTTCATTGTATATACAATAAATGTACATCAAAACATACACATTTTCATTGTATATACAAGAAATATACATAAAAACATACACATTTTCATTGTATATACAAGAAATGTACAGCAAAACATAAACCTTTTCATTGTATATACAGGAAATGTACATCAAAACTACACATTTTCGTTGTACATTCAAGAAATGTACATCAAAACATACACGTTTTCATTGTACAGACAAGAAATGTAAATCAAAACTTACACATTTTCATTGTATATACAAGAAATGTACATCAAAACTTACACATTTTCATTGTATATACAAGAAATGTACATGAAAACATACACATTTTCATTGTATATGCAAGAAATGTACATGAAAACATACACATTTTCATTGTATATACAAGAAATGTACATCAAAACATACACATTTTCATTGTATATACAAGAAATGTACAACAAAACTTACACATCTTCATTGTACACTCAAGAAATGTAAATCAAAACTTACACATTTTCATTGTATATACAAGAAATGTACAATAAACTTACACATTTTCATTGTACACTCAAGAAATGTACATCAAAACTTACACATTTTCATTGTATATACAAGGAATGTACATCAAAACATGCACATTTTCATTGTATATACAAGAAATGTGCATCAAAACTTACACATTTTCATTGTACACTCAAGAAATGTACATCAAAACTACACATTTTCGTTGTACACTAAAGAAATGTACATCAAAACATACACATTTTCATTGTAGAGACAAGAAATGTACATCCAAACTTACACATTTTCATTGTATATACAAGAAATGTACATCAAAACTTACACATTTTCATTGTGTATACAAGAAATGTACATCAAAACTTACACATTTTCGTTGTGCACTCAAGAAATGTACATAGAAACTTACACATTTTCATTGTATATACAAGAAATGTACATCAAATCTTACACACTTTCATTGTATATACAAGAAATGTACATCAAGACATACACATTTTCATTGAATATACAAGAAATGTACCTCAAAACTTACACATTTTCATTGTATATACAAGAAATGTACATCAAAACTTACACATTTTCATTGTATATACAATAAATGTACATCAAAACTTACACATTTTCATTGTATATACAAGAAATGTACATCAAAACTTACACATTTTCCTCGTGTATACAAGAAATGTACATCAAAACTTACACATTTTCATTGTATATACAAGAAATGCACATCAGAATTTTACACATTTTCACTGTATATACAAGAAATGTACATCAAAGCTTACACATTTTCATTGTATATACAAGAAATGTACATCAAAACTTACACATTTTCATTGTATATACAAGAAATGTACATTAAAACTTACACACTTTCATTGTATATACAAGAAATGTACATCAAAACTTACACATTTTCATTGTATATACAAGAAATGTACATCAAAACTTACACATTTTCATTGTATATACAAGAATTGTACATCAAAGCTCACACATTTTCATTGTATATACAAGAAATGTACATGAAAACATACACATTTTCATTGTATATACAAGAAATGTACATCAAAACATACACATTTTCATTGTATATACAAGAAATGTACAACAAAACTTACACATTTTCATTGTACACTCAAGAAATGTACATCAAAACTTACACATTTTCATTGTATATACAAGGAATATACATCAAAACATGCACATTTTCAATGTATATACACAAAACGTACATCAAACCTTACATATCTTCATTGTACACTCAAGAAATGTACATCAGAACTACACATTTTCGTTGTACACTAAAGAAATGTACATAGAAACATACACATTTTCATTGTATATACAAGAAATGTACATCAAAACTTACACATTTTCATTGTACACTCAAGAAATGTACATAGAAACTTACACATTTTCATTGTATATACAAGAAATGTACATCAAATCTTACACACTTTCATTGTATATACAAGAAATGTACATCAAAACTTACACATTTTCATTGTATATACAAGAAATGTACATCAAAACATACACATTTTCATTGTACGTACAAGAAATGCACAACAAAACTTACACATTTTCATTGTACACTCAAGAAATGTACATCAAAACTTACACATTTTCATTGTATATACATGGAATGTACATCAAAACATGCACATTTTCATTGTATATACAAGAAATGAACATCAAAACATACACATTTTCATTGTACGTACAAGAAATGTACAACAAAACTTACACATTTTCATTGTACACTCAAGAAATGTACATCAAAACTTACACATTTTCATTGTATATACAAGGAATGTACATCAAAACATGCACATTTTCATTGTAAATACAAGAAATGTACATCAAAACTTACACATTTTCATTGTACACTCAAGAAATGTACATTAAAACTACACATTTTCGTTGTACACTAAGAAATGTACATCAAAACATACACACTTTCATTGTACAGACAAGAAATCTACATCCAAACTTACACATTTTCATTGTATATAGAAGAATTGTACATCAAAGCTAACACATTTTCATTGTATATACAAGAAATGTACATGAAAACATACACATTTTCATTGTATATACAAGAAATGTACATCAAAACATACACAGTTTCATTGTATATACAAGAAATGTACAACAAAACTTACACATTTTCATTGTACACTCAAGAAATGTACATCAAAACTTACACATTTTCATTGTATATACAAGGAATGTACATCAAAACATGCACATTTTCATTGTATATACAAGAAATATGCATCAAAACTTACACATTTTCATTGTATATACAAGAAATGTACATCAAAACTTACACATTTTCATTGTATATACAAGAAATGTACATCAAAACTTACACACTTTCATTGTATATACAAGAAATGTACATCAAAACATACACATTTTCATTGAATATACAAGAAATGTACCTCAAAACTTACACATTTTCATTGTATATACAAGAAATGTACATCAAAACTTACACATTTTCATTGTATATACAAGAAATGTACATCAAAACTTACACATTTTCATTGTATATACAAGAAATATACATCAAAACTTACACATTTTCATTGTATATACAAGAAATGTACATCAAAACTTACACATTTTCATTGTACATTCAAGAAATGTACATCAAAACTTACACATTTTCATTGTATATACAATAAATGTACATCAAAACATACACATTTTCATTGTATATACAAGAAATATACATAAAAACATACACATTTTCATTGTATATACAAGAAATGTACAGCAAAACATAAACCTTTTCATTGTATATACAGGAAATGTACATCAAAACTACACATTTTCGTTGTACATTCAAGAAATGTACATCAAAACATACACGTTTTCATTGTACAGACAAGAAATGTAAATCAAAACTTACACATTTTCATTGTATATACAAGAAATGTACATCAAAACTTACACATTTTCATTGTATATACAAGAAATGTACATGAAAACATACACATTTTCATTGTATATGCAAGAAATGTACATGAAAACATACACATTTTCATTGTATATACAAGAAATGTACATCAAAACATACACATTTTCATTGTATATACAAGAAATGTTCAACAAAACTTACACATCTTCATGGTACACTCAAGAAATGTAAATCAAAACTTACACATTTTCATTGTATATACAAGAAATGTACAACAAAACTTACACATTTTCATTGTACACTCAAGAAATGTACATCAAAACTTACAC
This sequence comes from Tenodera sinensis, assembly GCA_030765045.1. Classification (NCBI taxonomy): domain Eukaryota; kingdom Metazoa; phylum Arthropoda; class Insecta; order Mantodea; family Mantidae; genus Tenodera; species Tenodera sinensis. The sequence goes on along the minus strand of CM060966.1, from coordinate 62,844,789 downwards.
ATTTTCATTGTATATACAAGGAATGTAAATCAAAACTTACACATTTTCATTGTATATACCAGAAATGTACCTCAAAACTTACACATTTTCATTGTATATGCAAGAAATGTACATGAAAACATACACATTTTCATTGTATATACAAGAAATGTACATCAAAACATACACATTTTCATTGTATATACAAGAAATGTACAACAAAACTTACACATCTTCATTGTACACTCAAGAAATGTAAATCAAAACTTACACATTTGCATTGTATATACAAGAAATGTACAACAAAACTTACACATTTTCATTGTACACTCAAGAAATGTAAATCAAAACTTACACATTTTCATTGTATATACAAGAAATGTAAATCAAAACTTACACATTTTCATTGTATATACCAGAAATGTACAACAAAACTTACACATTTTCATTGTACACTCAAGAAATGTACATAGAAACTTACACATTTTCATTGTATATACAAGAAATGTACATCAAATCTTACACACTTTCATTGTATATACAAGAAATGTACATCAAAACTTACACATTTTCATTGTATATACAAGAAATGTACATCAAAACATACACATTTTCATTGTACGTACAAGAAATGCACAACAAAACTTACACATTTTCATTGTACACTCAAGAAATGTACATCAAAACTTACACATTTTCATTGTATATACATGGAATGTACATCAAAACATGCACATTTTCATTGTATATACAAGAAATGAACATCAAAACATACACATTTTCATTGTACGTACAAGAAATGTACAACAAAACTTACACATTTTCATTGTACACTCAAGAAATGTACATCAAAACTTACACATTTTCATTGTATATACAAGGAATGTACATCAAAACATGCACATTTTCATTGTAAATACAAGAAATGTACATCAAAACTTACACATTTTCATTGTACACTCAAGAAATGTACATTAAAACTACACATTTTCGTTGTACACTAAGAAATGTACATCAAAACATACACACTTTCATTGTACAGACAAGAAATCTACATCCAAACTTACACATTTTCATTGTATATAGAAGAATTGTACATCAAAGCTAACACATTTTCATTGTATATACAAGAAATGTACATGAAAACATACACATTTTCATTGTATATACAAGAAATGTACATCAAAACATACACAGTTTCATTGTATATACAAGAAATGTACAACAAAACTTACACATTTTCATTGTACACTCAAGAAATGTACATCAAAACTTACACATTTTCATTGTATATACAAGGAATGTACATCAAAACATGCACATTTTCATTGTATATACAAGAAATATGCATCAAAACTTACACATTTTCATTGTATATACAAGAAATGTACATCAAAACTTACACATTTTCATTGTATATACAAGAAATGTACATCAAAACTTACACACTTTCATTGTATATACAAGAAATGTACATCAAAACATACACATTTTCATTGAATATACAAGAAATGTACCTCAAAACTTACACATTTTCATTGTATATACAAGAAATGTACATCAAAACTTACACATTTTCATTGTATATACAAGAAATGTACATCAAAACTTACACATTTTCATTGTATATACAAGAAATATACATCAAAACTTACACATTTTCATTGTATATACAAGAAATGTACATCAAAACTTACACATTTTCATTGTACATTCAAGAAATGTACATCAAAACTTACACATTTTCATTGTATATACAATAAATGTACATCAAAACATACACATTTTCATTGTATATACAAGAAATATACATAAAAACATACACATTTTCATTGTATATACAAGAAATGTACAGCAAAACATAAACCTTTTCATTGTATATACAGGAAATGTACATCAAAACTACACATTTTCGTTGTACATTCAAGAAATGTACATCAAAACATACACGTTTTCATTGTACAGACAAGAAATGTAAATCAAAACTTACACATTTTCATTGTATATACAAGAAATGTACATCAAAACTTACACATTTTCATTGTATATACAAGAAATGTACATGAAAACATACACATTTTCATTGTATATGCAAGAAATGTACATGAAAACATACACATTTTCATTGTATATACAAGAAATGTACATCAAAACATACACATTTTCATTGTATATACAAGAAATGTTCAACAAAACTTACACATCTTCATTGTACACTCAAGAAATGTAAATCAAAACTTACACATTTTCATTGTATATACAAGAAATGTACAACAAAACTTACACATTTTCATTGTACACTCAAGAAATGTACATCAAAACTTACACATTTTCATTGTATATACAAGGAATGTAAATCAAAACTTACACATTTTCATTGTATATACCAGAAATGTACCTCAAAACTTACACATTTTCATTGTATATGCAAGAAATGTACATGAAAACATACACATTTTCATTGTATATACAAGAAATGTACATCAAAACATACACATTTTCATTGTATATACAAGAAATGTACAACAAAACTTACACATCTTCATTGTACACTCAAGAAATGTAAATCAAAACTTACACATTTGCATTGTATATACAAGAAATGTACAACAAAACTTACACATTTTCATTGTACACTCAAGAAATGTAAATCAAAACTTACACATTTTCATTGTATATACAAGAAATGTAAATCAAAACTTACACATTTTCATTGTATATACCAGAAATGTACAACAAAACTTACACATTTTCATTGTATATACAAGAAATGTACATCAAAACTTACACATTTTCCTTGTGTATACAAGAAATGTACATCAAAACTTACACATTTTCATTGTATATACAAGAAATGCACATCAGAATTTTACACATTTTCACTGTATATACAAGAAATGTACATCAAAGCTTACACATTTTCATTGTATATACAAGAAATGTACATCAAAACTTACACATTTTCATTGTATATACAAGAAATGTACATTAAAACTTACACACTTTCATTGTCTATACAAGAAATGTACATCAAAACTTACACATTTTCATTGTATATACAAGAAATGTACATCAAAACTTACACATTTTCATTGTATATACAAGAATTGTACATCAAAGCTCACACATTTTCATTGTATATACAAGAAATGTACATGAAAACATACACATTTTCATTGTATATACAAGAAATGTACATCAAAACATACACACTTTCATTGTATATACAAGAAATGTACAACAAAACTTACACATTTTCATTGTACACTCAAGAAATGTACATCAAAACTTACACATTTTCATTGTATATACAAGGAATGTACATCAAAACATGCACATTTTCAATGTATATACAAGAAATGTACATCAAAACTTACATATCTTCATTGTACACTGAAGAAATGTACATCAGAACTACACATTTTCGTTGTACACTAAAGAAATGTACATAGAAACTTACACATTTTCATTGTATATACAAGAAATGTACATCAAAACTTACACACTTTCATTGTATATACAAGAAATGTACATCAAAACATACACATTTTCATTGAATATACAAGAAATGTACCTCAAAACTTACACATTTTCATTGTATATACAAGAAATGTACATCAAAACTTACACATTTTCATTGTATATACAAGAAATGTACATCAAAACTTACACATTTTCATTGTATATACAAGAAATATACATCAAAACTTACACATTTTCATTGTATATACAAGAAATGTACATCAAAACTTACACATTTTCATTGTACATTCAAGAAATGTACATCAAAACTTACACATTTTCATTGTATATACAATAAATGTACATCAAAACATACACATTTTCATTGTATATACAAGAAATATACATAAAAACATACACATTTTCATTGTATATACAAGAAATGTACAGCAAAACATAAACCTTTTCATTGTATATACAGGAAATGTACATCAAAACTACACATTTTCGTTGTACATTCAAGAAATGTACATCAAAACATACACGTTTTCATTGTACAGACAAGAAATGTAAATCAAAACTTACACAGTTTCATTGTATATACAAGAAATGTACATCAAAACTTACACATTTTCATTGTATATACAAGAAATGTACATGAAAACATACACATTTTCATTGTATATGCAAGAAATGTACATGAAAACATACACATTTTCATTGTATATACAAGAAATGTACATCAAAACATACACATTTTCATTGTATATACAAGAAATGTACAACAAAACTTACACATCTTCATTGTACACTCAAGAAATGTAAATCAAAACTTACACATTTTCATTGTATATACAAGAAATGTACAATAAACTTACACATTTTCATTGTACACTCAAGAAATGTACATCAAAACTTACACATTTTCATTGTATATACAAGGAATGTACATCAAAACATGCACATTTTCATTGTATATACAAGAAATGTGCATCAAAACTTACACATTTTCATTGTACACTCAAGAAATGTACATCAAAACTACACATTTTCGTTGTACACTAAAGAAATGTACATCAAAACATACACATTTTCATTGTAGAGACAAGAAATGTACATCCAAACTTACACATTTTCATTGTATATACAAGAAATGTACATCAAAACTTACACATTTTCATTGTGTATACAAGAAATGTACATCAAAACTTACACATTTTCGTTGTGCACTCAAGAAATGTACATAGAAACTTACACATTTTCATTGTATATACAAGAAATGTACATCAAATCTTACACACTTTCATTGTATATACAAGAAATGTACATCAAAACATACACATTTTCATTGAATATACAAGAAATGTACCTCAAAACTTACACATTTTCATTGTATATACAAGAAATGTACATCAAAACTTACACATTTTCATTGTATATACAAGAAATGTACATCAAAACTTACACATTTTCATTGTATATACAAGAAATGTACATCAAAACTTACACATTTTCCTCGTGTATACAAGAAATGTACATCAAAACTTACACATTTTCATTGTATATACAAGAAATGCACATCAGAATTTTACACATTTTCACTGTATATACAAGAAATGTACATCAAAGCTTACACATTTTCATTGTATATACAAGAAATGTACATCAAAACTTACACATTTTCATTGTATATACAAGAAATGTACATTAAAACTTACACACTTTCATTGTCTATACAAGAAATGTACATCAAAACTTACACATTTTCATTGTATATACAAGAAATGTACATCAAAACTTACACATTTTCATTGTATATACAAGAATTGTACATCAAAGCTCACACATTTTCATTGTATATACAAGAAATGTACATGAAAACATACACATTTTCATTGTATATACAAGAAATGTACATCAAAACATACACATTTTCATTGTATATACAAGAAATGTACAACAAAACTTACACATTTTCATTGTACACTCAAGAAATGTACATCAAAACTTACACATTTTCATTGTATATACAAGGAATGTACATCAAAACATGCACATTTTCAATGTATATACACAAAAGGTACATCAAACCTTACATATCTTCATTGTACACTCAAGAAATGTACATCAGAACTACACATTTTCGTTGTACACTAAAGAAATGTACATAGAAACTTACACATTTATATTGTATATACAAGAAATGTACATCAAAACTTACACATTTTCATTGTACACTCAAGAAATGTACATAGAAACTTACACATTTTCATTGTATATACAAGAAATGTACATCAAATCTTACACACTTTCATTGTATATACAAGAAATGTACATCAAAACTTACACATTTTCATTGTATATACAAGAAATGTACATCAAAACTTACACATTTTCATTGTACACTCAAGAAATGTACATAGAAACTTACACATTTTCATTGTATATACAAGAAATGTACATCAAATCTTACACACTTTCATTGTATATACAAGAAATGTACATCAAAACTTACACATTTTCATTGTATATACAAGAAATATACATCAAAACTTACACATTTTCATTGTATATACAAGAAGTGTACATCAAAACTTACACATTTTCATTGTACATTCAAGAAATGTACATCAAAACTTACACATTTTCATTGTATATACAATAAATGTACATCAAAACATACACATTTTCATTGTATATACAAGAAATATACATAAAAACATACACATTTTCATTGTATATACATGGAATGTACATCAAAACATGCACATTTTCATTGTATATACAAGAAATGAACATCAAAACATACACATTTTCATTGTACGTACAAGAAATGTACAACAAAACTTACACATTTTCATTGTACACTCAAGAAATGTACATCAAAACTTACACATTTTCATTGTATATACAAGGAATGTACATCAAAACATGCACATTTTCATTGTAAATACAAGAAATGTACATCAAAACTTACACATTTTCATTGTACACTCAAGAAATGTACATCAAAACTACACATTTTCGTTGTACACTAAGAAATGTACATCAAAACATACACACTTTCATTGTACAGACAAGAAATCTACATCCAAACTTACACATTTTCATTGTATATAGAAGAATTGTACATCAAAGCTAACACATTTTCATTGTATATACAAGAAATGTACATGAAAACATACACATTTTCATTGTATATACAAGAAATGTACATCAAAACATACACAGTTTCATTGTATATACAAGAAATGTACAACAAAACTTACACATTTTCATTGTACACTCAAGAAATGTACATCAAAACTTACACATTTTCATTGTATATACAAGGAATGTACATCAAAACATGCACATTTTCATTGTATATACAAGAAATATGCATCAAAACTTACACATTTTCATTGTACACTCAAGAAATGTACATCAAAACTACACATTTTCGTTGTACACTAAAGAAATGTACATCAAAACATACACATTTTCATTGTAGAGACAAGAAATGTACATCCAAACTTACACATTTTCATTGTATATACAAGAAATGTACATCAAAACTTACACATTTTCATTGTGTATACAAGAAATGTACATCAAAACTTACACATTTTCGTTGTGCACTCAAGAAATGTACATAGAAACTTACACATTTTCATTGTATATACAAGAAATGTACATCAAATCTTACACACTTTCATTGTATATACAAGAAATGTACATCAAAACATACACATTTTCATTGAATATACAAGAAATGTACCTCAAAACTTACACATTTTCATTGTATATACAAGAAATGTACATCAAAACTTACACATTTTCATTGTATATACAAGAAATGTACATCAAAACTTACACATTTTCATTGTATATACAAGAAATGTACATCAAAACTTACACATTTTCCTTGTGTATACAAGAAATGTACATCAAAACTTACACATTTTCATTGTATATAAAAGAAATGCACATCAGAATTTTACACATTTTCACTGTATATACAAGAAATGTACATCAAAGCTTACACATTTTCATTGTATATACAAGAAATGTACATCAAAACTTACACATTTTCATTGTATATACAAGAAATGTACATTAAAACTTACACATTTTCATTGTATATACAAGAAATGTACATCAAAACTTACACATTTTCATTGTATATACAAGAAATGTACATCAAAACTTACACATTTTCATTGTATATACAAGAATTGTACATCAAAGCTCACACATTTTCATTGTATATACAAGAAATGTACATGAAAACATACACATTTTCATTGTATATACAAGAAATGTACATCAAAACATACACACTTTCATTGTATATACAAGAAATGTACAACAAAACTTACACATTTTCATTGTACACTAAAGAAATGTACATAGAAACTTACACATTTTCATTGTATATACAAGAAATGTACATCAAAACTTACACACCTTCATTGTATATACAAGAAATGTACATCAAAACATACACATTTTCATTGAATATACAAGAAATGTACCTCAAAACTTACACATTTTCATTGTATATACAAGAAATGTACATCAAAACTTACACATTTTCATTGTATATACAAGAAATGTACATCAAAACTTACACATTTTCATTGTATATACAAGAAATATACATCAAAACTTACACATTTTCATTGTATATACAAGAAATGTACATCAAAACTTACACATTTTCATTGTACATTCAAGAAATGTACATCAAAACTTACACATTTTCATTGTATATACAATAAATGTACATCAAAACATACACATTTTCATTGTATATACAAGAAATATACATAAAAACATACACATTTTCATTGTATATACAAGAAATGTGCAGCAAAACATAAACCTTTTCATTGTATATACAGGAAATGTACATCAAAACTACACATTTTCGTTGTACATTCAAGAAATGTACATCAAAACATACACGTTTTCATTGTACAGACAAGAAATGTAAATCAAAACTTACACATTTTCATTGTATATACAAGAAATGTACATCAAAACTTACACATTTTCATTGTATATACAAGAAATGTACATGAAAACATACACATTTTCATTGTATATGCAAGAAATGTACATGAAAAAATACACATTTTCATTGTATATACAAGAAATGTACATCAAAACATACACATTTTCATTGTATATACACGAAATGTACAACAAAACTTACACATCTTCATTGTACACTCAAGAAATGTAAATCAAAACTTACACATTTTCATTGTATATACAAGAAATGTACAACAAAACTTACACATTTTCATTGTACACTCAAGAAATGTAAATCAAAACTTACACATTTTCATTGTATATACAAGAAATGTAAATCAAAACTTACACATTTTCATTGTATATACCAGAAATGTACCTCAAAACTTACACATTTTCATTGTATATACAAGAAATGTACATGAAAACATACACATTTTCATTGTATATACAAGAAATGTACATCAAAACATACACATTTTCATTGCATATACAAGAAATGTACAACAAAACTTACACATTTTCATTGTACACTCAAGGAATGTAAATCAAAACTTTCACATTTTCATTGTACACTCAAGAAATGTACATCAAAACTTACACATTTTCATTGTATATACAAGAATAGTACATGAAAACATACACATTTTCAATGTATATACAAGAAATGTACATCAAAACATACACATTTTCATTGTATATACAAGAAATGTACAGCAAAACATAAACCTTTTCATTGTATATACAGATAATGTACATCAAAACTACACATTTTCATTATACAGACAGGAAATGTAAATCAAAACTTACAGATTTTCATTGTATATACAAGAAATGTACATCAAAACTTACACATTTTCATTCTATATACAAGAAATGTACATGAAATCATACACATTTTCATTGTATATACAAGAAATGTACATCAAAACATACACACTTTCATTGTATATACAAGGAATGTACATCAAAACATGCACATTTTCATTGTACACTCAAGAAATGTACATCAAAACTACACATTTTCGTTGTACACTAAAGAAATGTACATCAAACCATACACATTTTCATTGTACAGACAAGAAATCTACATCCAAACTTACACATTTTCATTGTATATAGAAGAATTGTACATCAAAGCTCACACATTTTCATTGTATATACAAGAAATGTACATGAAAACATACACATTTTCATTGTATATACAAGAAATGTACATCAGAACATACACATTTTCATTGTATATACAAGAAATGTACAACAAAACTTACACATTTTCATTGTACACTCAAGAAATGTACATCAAAACTTACACATTTTCATTGTATATACAAGGAATGTACATCAAAACATGCACATTTTCATTGTATATACAAGAAATGTACATCAAAACTTACACATTTTCATTGTACACTCAACAAATGTACATCAAAACTACACATTTTCGTTGTACACTAAAGAAATGTACATCAAAACATACACATTTTCATTGTACAGACAAGAAATGTACATCCAATCTTACACATTTTCATTGTATATACAAGAAATGTACATCAAAACTTTCACATTTTCATTGTGTATACAAGAAATGTACATCAAAACTTACACATTTTCAATTGTACACTCAAGAAATGTACATAGAAACTTACACATTTTCATTGTATATAGAAGAAATGTACATCAAATCTTACACACTTTCATTGTATATACAAGAAATGTACATCAAAACATACACATTTTCATTGAATATACAAGAAATGTACCTCAAAACTTACACATTTTCATTGTATATACAAGAAATGTACATCAAAACTTACACATTTTCATTGTATATACAAGAAATGTACATCAAAACTTACACATTTTCTTTGTATATACAAGAAATGTACATCAAAACTTACACATTTTCCTTGTGTATACAAGAAATGTACATCAAAACTTACACATCTTCATTGTATATACAAGAAATGCACATCAGAAACTTACACATTTTCACTGTATAGACAAGAAATGTACATCAAGCTTACACATTTTCATTGTATATTCAAGAAATGTACATCAAAACTTACACATTTTCATTGTACATACAAGAAATGTACATCAAAACATCCACATTTCCATTGTATATACAAGAAATGTACATCAAAACATACACATTTTCATTGTATATACAAGAAATGTACATCAAAACTTACACATTTTCTTTGTATATACAAGAAATGTACATCAAAACTTACACATTTTCCTTGTGTATACAAGAAATGTACATCAAAACTTACACATCTTCATTGTATATACAAGAAATGCACATCAGAAACTTACACATTTTCACTGTATAGACAAGAAATGTACATCAAGCTTACACATTTTCATTGTATATTCAAGAAATGTACATCAAAACTTACACATTTTCATTGTACATACAAGAAATGTACATCAAAACATCCACATTTCCATTGTATATACAAGAAATGTACATCAAAACATACACATTTTCATTGTATATACAAGAAATGTACATCAAAACTTACACATTTTCATTGTATATACAAGAATTGTACATCAAAGCTCACACATTTTCATTGTATATACAAGAAATATACATAAAAACATACACAGTTTCATTGTATATACAAGAAGTGTACATCAAAACTTACACATTTTCATTGTATATACAAGAAATGTACATCAAAACATACACATTTTCATTGTATATACAAGAAATGTACATCAAAACATACACATTTTCATTGTATATACAAGAAATGTACATCAAAACTTACACATTTTCATTGTATATACAAGAAATGTACATAAAAACATACACATTTTCATTGTATATACAAGAAATGTACATCAAAACTTACACATTTTCATTGTATATACAAGAAATGTACATCAAAACTTACACATTTTATTTGTACACTCAAGATATGTACATCAAAACTACACATTTTCGTTGTACACTAAAGAAATGTACATCAAACCATACACATTTTCATTGTACAGACAAGAAATCTACATCCAAACTTACACATTTTCATTGTATATAGAAGAATTGTACATCAAAGCTCACACATTTTCATTGTATATACAAGAAATGTACATGAAAACATACACATTTTCATTGTATATACAAGAAATGTACATCAGAACATACACATTTTCATTGTATATACAAGAAATGTACAACAAAACTTACACATTTTCATTGTACACTCAAGAAATGTACATCAAAACTTACACATTTTCATTGTATATACAAGGAATGTACATCAAAACATGCACATTTTCATTGTATATACAAGAAATGTACATCAAAACTTACACATTTTCATTGTACACTCAAGAAATGTACATCAAAACTACACATTTTCGTTGTACACTAAAGAAATGTACATCAAAACATACACATTTTCATTGTACAGACAAGAAATGTACATCCAATCTTACACATTTTCATTGTATATACAAGAAATGTACATCAAAACTTTCACATTTTCATTGTGTATACAAGAAATGTACATCAAAACTTACACATTTTCAATTGTACACTCAAGAAATGTACATAGAAACTTACACATTTTCATTGTATATAGAAGAAATGTACATCAAATCTTACACTTTCATTGTATATACAAGAAATGTACATCAGAAACTTACACATTTTCACTGTATAGACAAGAAATGTACATCAAGCTTACACATTTTCATTGTATATTCAAGAAATGTACATCAAAACTTACACATTTTCATTGTACATACAAGAAATGTACATCAAAACATCCACATTTCCATTGTATATACAAGAAATGTACATCAAAACATACACATTTTCATTGTATATACAAGAAATGTACATCAAAACTTACACATTTTCTTTGTATATACAAGAAATGTACATCAAAACTTACACATTTTCCTTGTGTATACAAGAAATGTACATCAAAACTTACACATCTTCATTGTATATACAAGAAATGCACATCAGAAACTTACACATTTTCACTGTATAGACAAGAAATGTACATCAAGCTTACACATTTTCATTGTATATTCAAGAAATGTACATCAAAACTTACACATTTTCATTGTACATACAAGAAATGTACATCAAAACATCCACATTTCCATTGTATATACAAGAAATGTACATCAAAACATACACATTTTCATTGTATATACAAGAAATGTACATCAAAACTTACACATTTTCATTGTATATACAAGAATTGTACATCAAAGCTCACACATTTTCATTGTATATACAAGAAATATACATAAAAACATACACAGTTTCATTGTATATACAAGAAGTGTACATCAAAACTTACACATTTTCATTGTATATACAAGAAATGTACATCAAAACATACACATTTTCATTGTATATACAAGAAATGTACATCAAAACATACACATTTTCATTGTATATACAAGAAATGTACATCAAAACTTACACATTTTCATTGTATATACAAGAAATGTACATAAAAACATACACATTTTCATTGTATATACAAGAAATGTACATCAAAACTTACACATTTTCATTGTATATACAAGAAATGTACATCAAAACTTACACATTTTCATTGTACATTCAAGAAATGTACATCAAAACTTACACATTTTCACTGTATATACAATAAATCTACATCAAAACATACACATTTTCATTGTATATACAAGAAATATACATAAAAACATACACATTTTCATTGTATATACAAGAAATGTACAGCAAAACATAAACCTTTTCATTGTATATACAGGAAATGTACATCAAAACTACACATTTTCGTTGTACATTCAAGAAATGTACATCAAAACATACACGTTTTCGTTGTACAGACAAGAAATGTAAATCAAAACTTACACATTTTCATTGTATATACAAGAAATGTACATCAAAACTTACACATTTTCATTGTATATACAAGAAATGTACATGAAAACATACACATTTTCATTGTATATGCAAGAAATGTACATGAAAACATACACATTTTCATTGTATATACAAGAAATGTACATCAAAACATACACATTTTCATTGTATATACAAGAAATGTACAACAAAACTTACACATCTTCATTGTACACTCAAGAAATGTAAATCAAAACTTACACATTTGCATTGTATATACAAGAAATGTACAACAAAACTTACACATTTTCATTGTACACTCAAGAAATGTAAATCAAAACTTACACATTTTCATTGTATATACAAGAAATGTAAATCAAAACTTACACATTTTCATTGTATATACCAGAAATGTACAACAAAACTTACACAATTTCATTGTATATACAAGAAATGTACATGAAAACATACACATTTTCATTGTATATACAAGAAATGTACATCAAAACATACACATTTTCATTGTATATACAAGAAATGTACAACAAAACTTACACATTTTCATTGTACACTCAAGAAATGTAAATCAAAACTTACACATTTTCATTGTATATACAAGAAATGTACATCAAAACTTACACATTTTCATTGTATATACAAGAATTGTACATGATAACATACACATTTTCATTGTATATACAAGAAATGTACATCAAAACATACACATTTTCATTGTATATACAAGAAATGTACAGCAAAACATAAACCTTTTCATTGTATATACAGATAATGTACATCAAAACTACACATTTTCGTTGTACATTCAAGAAATGTACATCAAAACATACACGTTTTCATTATACAGACAGGAAATGTAAATCAAAACTTACAGATTTTCATTGTATATACAAGAAATGTACATCAAAACTTACACATTTTCATTCTATATACAAGAAATGTACATGAAAACATACACATTTTCATTGTATATACAAGAAATGTACATCAAAACATACACACTTTCATTGTATATACAAGGAATGTACATCAAAACATGCACATTTTCATTGTATATACAAGAAATGTACATCAAAACTTACACATTTTCATTGTACACTCAAGAAATGTACATCAAAACTACACATTTTCGTTGTACACTAAAGAAATGTACATCAAACCATACACATTTTCATTGTACAGACAAGAAATCTACATCCAAACTTACACATTTTCATTGTATATAGAAGAATTGTACATCAAAGCTCACACATTTTCATTGTATATACAAGAAATGTACATGAAAACATACACATTTTCATTGTATATACAAGAAATGTACATCAGAACATACACATTTTCATTGTATATACAAGAAATGTACAACAAAACTTACACATTTTCATTGTACACTCAAGAAATGTACATCAAAACTTACACATTTTCATTGTATATACAAGGAATGTACATCAAAACATGCACATTTTCATTGTATATACAAGAAATGTACATCAAAACTTACACATTTTCATTGTATATACAAGAATTGTACATGATAACATACACATTTTCATTGTATATACAAGAAATGTACATCAAAACATACACATTTTCATTGTATATACAAGAAATGTACAGCAAAACATAAACCTTTTCATTGTATATACAGATAATGTACATCAAAACTACACATTTTCGTTGTACATTCAAGAAATGTACATCAAAACATACACGTTTTCATTATACAGACAGGAAATGTAAATCAAAACTTACAGATTTTCATTGTATATACAAGAAATGTACATCAAAACTTACACATTTTCATTCTATATACAAGAAATGTACATGAAAACATACACATTTTCATTGTATATACAAGAAATGTACATCAAAACATACACACTTTCATTGTATATACAAGGAATGTACATCAAAACATGCACATTTTCATTGTATATACAAGAAATGTACATCAAAACTTACACATTTTCATTGTACACTCAAGAAATGTACATCAAAACTACACATTTTCGTTTTACACTAAAGAAATGTACATCAAACCATACACATTTTCATTGTACAGACAAGAAATCTACATCCAAACTTACACATTTTCATTGTATATAGAAGAATTGTACATCAAAGCTCACACATTTTCATTGTATATACAAGAAATGTACATGAAAACATACACATTTTCATTGTATATACAAGAAATGTACATCAGAACATACACATTTTCATTGTATATACAAGAAATGTACAACAAAACTTACACATTTTCATTGTACACTCAAGAAATGTACATCAAAACTTACACATTTTCATTGTATATACAAGGAATGTACATCAAAACATGCACATTTTCATTGTATATACAAGAAATGTACATCAAAACTTACACATTTTCATTGTACACTCAAGAAATGTACATCAAAACTACACATTTTCGTTGTACACTAAAGAAATGTACATCAAAACATACACATTTTCATTGTACAGACAAGAAATGTACATCCAATCTTACACATTTTCATTGTATATACAAGAAATGTACATCAAAACTTTCACATTTTCATTGTGTATACAAGAAATGTACATCAAAACTTACACATTTTCAATTGTACACTCAAGAAATGTACATAGAAACTTACACATTTTCATTGTATATAGAAGAAATGTACATCAAATCTTACACACTTTCATTGTATATACAAGAAATGTACATCAAAACATACACATTTTCATTGAATATACAAGAAATGTACCTCAAAACTTACACATTTTCATTGTATATACAAGAAATGTACATCAAAACTTACACATTTTCATTGTATATACAAGAAATGTACATCAAAACTTACACATTTTCTTTGTATATACAAGAAATGTACATCAAAACTTACACATTTTCCTTGTGTATACAAGAAATGTACATCAAAACTTACACATCTTCATTGTATATACAAGAAATGCACATCAGAAACTTACACATTTTCACTGTATAGACAAGAAATGTACATCAAGCTTACACATTTTCATTGTATATTCAAGAAATGTACATCAAAACTTACACATTTTCATTGTACATTCAAGAAATGTACATCAAAACAACCACATTTCCATTGTATATACAAGAAATGTACATCAAAACATACACACTTTCATTGTATATACAAGAAATGTACATCAAAACTTACACATTTTCATTGTATATACAAGAATTGTACATCAAAGCTCACACATTTTCATTGTATATACAAGAAATATACATAAAAACATACACAGTTTCATTGTATATACAAGAAGTGTACATCAAAACTTACACATTTTCATTGTATATACAAGAAATGTACATCAAAACATACACATTTTCATTGTATATACAAGAAATGTACATCAAAACATATACATTTTCATTGTATATACAAGAAATGTACATCAAAACTTACACATTTTCATTGTATATACAAGAAATGTACATAAAAACATACACATTTTCATTGTATATACAAGAAATGTACATCAAAACTTACACATTTTCATTGTATATACAAGAAATGTACATCAAAACTTACACATTTTCATTGTACACTCAAGAAATGTACATCAAAACTACACATTTTCGTTGTACACTAAAGAAATGTACATCAAACCATACACATTTTCATTGTACAGACAAGAAATCTACATCCAAACTTACACATTTTCATTGTATATAGAAGAATTGTACATCAAAGCTCACACATTTTCATTGTATATACAAGAAATGTACATGAAAACATACACATTTTCATTGTATATACAAGAAATGTACATCAAAACTTACACATTTTCATTGTATATACAAGAATTGTACATCAAAGCTCACACATTTTCATTGTATATACAAGAAATATACATAAAAACATACACAGTTTCATTGTATATACAAGAAGTGTACATCAAAACTTACACATTTTCATTGTATATACAAGAAATGTACATCAAAACATACACATTTTCATTGTATATACAAGAAATGTACATCAAAACATATACATTTTCATTGTATATACAAGAAATGTACATCAAAACTTACACATTTTCATTGTATATACAAGAAATGTACATAAAAACATACACATTTTCATTGTATATACAAGAAATGTACATCAAAACTTACACATTTTCATTGTATATACAAGAAATGTACATCAAAACTTACACATTTTCATTGTACACTCAAGAAATGTACATCAAAACTACACATTTTCGTTGTACACTAAAGAAATGTACATCAAACCATACACATTTTCATTGTACAGACAAGAAATCTACATCCAAACTTACACATTTTCATTGTATATAGAAGAATTGTACATCAAAGCTCACACATTTTCATTGTATATACAAGAAATGTACATGAAAACATACACATTTTCATTGTATATACAAGAAATGTACATCAGAACATACACATTTTCATTGTATATACAAGAAATGTACATCAAAACATATACATTTTCATTGTATATACAAGAAATGTACATCAAAACTTACACATTTTCATTGTATATACAAGGAATGTACATCAAAACATGCACATTTTCATTGTATATACAAGAAATGTACATCAAAACTTACACATTTTCATTGTACACTCAAGAAATGTACATCAAAACTACACATTTTCGTTGTACACTAAAGAAATGTACATCAAAACATACACATTTTCATTGTACAGACAAGAAATGTACATCCAATCTTACACATTTTCATTGTATATACAAGAAATGTACATCAAAACTTTCACATTTTCATTGTGTATACAAGAAATGTACATCAAAACTTACACATTTTCAATTGTACACTCAAGAAATGTACATAGAAACTTACACATTTTCATTGTATATAGAAGAAATGTACATCAAATCTTACACACTTTCATTGTATATACAAGAAATGTACATCAAAACATACACATTTTCATTGAATATACAAGAAATGTACCTCAAAACTTACACATTTTCATTGTATATACAAGAAATGTACATCAAAACTTACACATTTTCATTGTATATACAAGAAATGTACATCAAAACTTACACATTTTCTTTGTATATACAAGAAATGTACATCAAAACTTACACATTTTCCTTGTGTATACAAGAAATGTACATCAAAACTTACACATCTTCATTGTATATACAAGAAATGCACATCAGAAACTTACACATTTTCACTGTATAGACAAGAAATGTACATCAAGCTTACACATTTTCATTGTATATTCAAGAAATGTACATCAAAACTTACACATTTTCATTGTACATTCAAGAAATGTACATCAAAACAACCACATTTCCATTGTATATACAAGAAATGTACATCAAAACATACACACTTTCATTGTATATACAAGAAATGTACATCAAAACTTACACATTTTCATTGTATATACAAGAATTGTACATCAAAGCTCACACATTTTCATTGTATATACAAGAAATATACATAAAAACATACACAGTTTCATTGTATATACAAGAAGTGTACATCAAAACTTACACATTTTCATTGTATATACAAGAAATGTACATCAAAACATACACATTTTCATTGTATATACAAGAAATGTACATCAAAACATATACATTTTCATTGTATATACAAGAAATGTACATCAAAACTTACACATTTTCATTGTATATACAAGAAATGTACATAAAAACATACACATTTTCATTGTATATACAAGAAATGTACATCAAAACTTACACATTTTCATTGTATATACAAGAAATGTACATCAAAACTTACACATTTTCATTGTACACTCAAGAAATGTACATCAAAACTACACATTTTCGTTGTACACTAAAGAAATGTACATCAAACCATACACATTTTCATTGTACAGACAAGAAATCTACATCCAAACTTACACATTTTCATTGTATATAGAAGAATTGTACATCAAAGCTCACACATTTTCATTGTATATACAAGAAATGTACATGAAAACATACACATTTTCATTGTATATACAAGAAATGTACATCAGAACATACACATTTTCATTGTATATACAAGAAATGTACAACAAAACTTACACATTTTCATTGTACACTCAAGAAATGTACATCAAAACTTACACATTTTCATTGTATATACAAGGAATGTACATCAAAACATGCACATTTTCATTGTATATACAAGAAATGTACATCAAAACTTACACATTTTCATTGTACACTCAAGAAATGTACATCAAAACTACACATTTTCGTTGTACACTAAAGAAATGTACATCAAAACATACACATTTTCATTGTACAGACAAGAAATGTACATCCAATCTTACACATTTTCATTGTATATACAAGAAATGTACATCAAAACTTTCACATTTTCATTGTGTATACAAGAAATGTACATCAAAACTTACACATTTTCAATTGTACACTCAAGAAATGTACATAGAAACTTACACATTTTCATTGTATATAGAAGAAATGTACATCAAATCTTACACACTTTCATTGTATATACAAGAAATGTACATCAAAACATACACATTTTCATTGAATATACAAGAAATGTACCTCAAAACTTACACATTTTCATTGTATATACAAGAAATGTACATCAAAACTTACACATTTTCATTGTATATACAAGAAATGTACATCAAAACTTACACATTTTCTTTGTATATACAAGAAATGTACATCAAAACTTACACATTTTCATTGTATATACAAGAAATGTACATCAAAACTTACACATTTTCATTGTACATTCAAGAAATGTACATCAAAACTTACACATTTTCACTGTATATACAATAAATGTACATCAAAACATACACATTTTCATTGTATATACAAGAAATATACATAAAAACATACACATTTTCATTGTATATACAAGAAATGTACAGCAAAACAT
This sequence comes from Tenodera sinensis, assembly GCA_030765045.1. Classification (NCBI taxonomy): domain Eukaryota; kingdom Metazoa; phylum Arthropoda; class Insecta; order Mantodea; family Mantidae; genus Tenodera; species Tenodera sinensis. Next base: position 62,824,529 of record CM060966.1, on the reverse strand, counting down.
AAACCTTTTCATTGTATATACAGGAAATGTACATCAAAACTACACATTTTCGTTGTACATTCAAGAAATGTACATCAAAACATACACGTTTTCGTTGTACAGACAAGAAATGTAAATCAAAACTTACACATTTTCATTGTATATACAAGAAATGTACATCAAAACTTACACATTTTCATTGTATATACAAGAAATGTACATGAAAACATACACATTTTCATTGTATATGCAAGAAATGTACATGAAAACATACACATTTTCATTGTATATACAAGAAATGTACATCAAAACATACACATTTTCATTGTATATACAAGATATGTACAACAAAACTTACACATCTTCATTGTACACTCAAGAAATGTAAATCAAAACCTACACATTTGCATTGTATATACAAGAAATGTACAACAAAACTTACACATTTTCATTGTACACTCAAGAAATGTAAATCAAAACTTACACATTTTCATTGTATATACCAGAAATGTACAACAAAACTTACACAATTTCATTGTATATACAAGAAATGTACATGAAAACATACACATTTTCATTGTATATACAAGAAATGTACATCAAAACATACACATTTTCATTGTATATACAAGAAATGTACAACAAAACTTACACATTTTCATTGTACACTCAAGAAATGTAAATCAAAACTTACACATTTTCATTGTATATACAAGAAATGTACATCAAAACTTACACATTTTCATTGTATATACAAGAATTGTACATGATAACATACACATTTTCATTGTATATACAAGAAATGTACATCAAAACATACACATTTTCATTGTATATACAAGAAATGTACAGCAAAACATAAACCTTTTCATTGTATATACTGGTAATGTACATCAAAACTACACATTTTCGTTGTACATTCAAGAAATGTACATCAAAACATACACGTTTTCATTGTACAGACAAGAAATGTAAATCAAAACTTTCCCATTTTCATTGTATATACAAGAAATGTACATCAAAACTTACACATTTTCATTGTATATACAAGAAATGTACATGAAAACATACACATTTTCATTGTATATACAAGAAATGTACATCAAAACATACACATTTTCATTGTACGTACAAGAAATGTACAACAAAACTTACACATTTTCATTGTACCCTCAAGAAATGTACATCAAAACTTACACATTTTCATTGTATATACAAGGAATGTTAATCAAAACATGCACATTTTCATTGTATATACAAGAAATGTACATCAAAACATACACATTTTCATTGTACGTACAAGAAATGTACAACAAAGCTTACACATTTTCATGGTACACTCAAGAAATGTACATCAAAACTTACACATTTTCATTGTATATACAAGGAATGTACATCAAAACATGCACATTTTCATTGTAAATACAAGAAATGTACATCAAAAGTTACACATTTTGATTGTACACTCAAGAAATGTACATCAAAACTACACATTTTCGTTGTACACTAAAGAAATGTACATCAAAACATACACATTTTCATTGTACAGACAAGAAATCTACATTCAAACTTACACATTTTCATTGTATATAGAAGAATTGTACATCAAAGCTCACACATTTTCATTGTATATACAAGAAATGTACATGAAAACATACACATTTTCATTGTATATACAAGAAATGTACATCAAAACATACACATTTTCATTGTATATACAAGAAATGTACAACAAAACTTTCACATTTTCATTGTACACTCAAGAAATGTACATCAAAACTTACACATTTTCATTGTATATACAAGGAATGTACATCAAAACATGCACATTTTCATTGTATATACAAGAAATGTGCATCAAAACTTACACATTTTCATTGTACACTCAAGAAATGTACATCAAAACTACACATTTTCGTTGTACACTAAAGAAATGTACATCAAAACATACACATTTTCATTGTAGAGACAAGAAATGTACATCCAAACTTACACATTTTCATTGTATATACAAGAAATGTACATCAAAACTTACACATTTTCATTGTGTATACAAGAAATGTACATCAAAACTTACACATTTTCGTTGTGCACTCAAGAAATGTACATAGAAACTTACACATTTTCATTGTATATACAAGAAATGTACATCAAATCTTACACACTTTCATTGTATATACAAGAAATGTACATCAAAACATACACATTTTCATTGAATATACAAGAAATGTACCTCAAAACTTACACATTTTCATTGTATATACAAGAAATGTACATCAAAACTTACACATTTTCATTGTATATACAAGAAATGTACATCAAAACTTACACATTTTCTTTGTATATACAAGAAATGTACATCAAAACTTACACATTTTCCTTGTGTATACAAGAAATGTACATCAAAACTTACACATCTTCATTGTATATACAAGAAATGCACATCAGAAACTTACACATTTTCACTGTATAGACAAGAAATGTACATCAAGCTTACACATTTTCATTGTATATTCAAGAAATGTACATCAAAACTTACACATTTTCATTGTACATACAAGAAATGTACATCAAAACATCCACATTTCCATTGTATATACAAGAAATGTACATCAAAACATACACATTTTCATTGTATATACAAGAAATGTACATCAAAACTTACACATTTTCATTGTATATACAAGAATTGTACATCAAAGCTCACACATTTTCATTGTATATACAAGAAATATACATAAAAACATACACAGTTTCATTGTATATACAAGAAGTGTACATCAAAACTTACACATTTTCATTGTATATACAAGAAATGTACATCAAAACATACACATTTTCATTGTATATACAAGAAATGTACATCAAAACATACACATTTTCATTGTATATACAAGAAATGTACATCAAAACTTACACATTTTCATTGTATATACAAGAAATGTACATAAAAACATACACATTTTCATTGTATATACAAGAAATGTACATCAAAACTTACACATTTTCATTGTATATACAAGAAATGTACATCAAAACTTACACATTTTCATTGTACATTCAAGAAATGTACATCAAAACTTACACATTTTCATTGTATATACAATAAATGTACATCAAAACATACACATTTTCATTGTATATACAAGAAATATACATAAAAACATACACATTTTCATTGTATATACAAGAAATGTACAGCAAAACATAAACCTTTTCATTGTATATACAGGAAATGTACATCAAAACTACACATTTTCGTTGTACATTCAAGAAATGTACATCAAAACATACACGTTTTCGTTGTACAGACAAGAAATGTAAATCAAAACTTACACATTTTCATTGTATATACAAGAAATGTACATCAAAACTTACACATTTTCATTGTATATACAAGAAATGTACATGAAAACATACACATTTTCATTGTATATGCAAGAAATGTACATGAAAACATACACATTTTCATTGTATATACAAGAAATGTACATCAAAACATACACATTTTCATTGTATATACAAGAAATGTACAACAAAACTTACACATCTTCATTGTACACTCAAGAAATGTAAATCAAAACTTACACATTTGCATTGTATATACAAGAAATGTACAACAAAACTTACACATTTTCATTGTACACTCAAGAAATGTAAATCAAAACTTACACATTTTCATTGTATATACAAGAAATGTAAATCAAAACTTACACATTTTCATTGTATATACCAGAAATGTACAACAAAACTTACACAATTTCATTGTATATACAAGAAATGTACATGAAAACATACACATTTTCATTGTATATACAAGAAATGTACATCAAAACATACACATTTTCATTGTATATACAAGAAATGTACAACAAAACTTACACATTTTCATTGTACACTCAAGAAATGTAAATCAAAACTTACACATTTTCATTGTATATACAAGAAATGTACATCAAAACTTACACATTTTCATTGTATATACAAGAATTGTACATGATAACATACACATTTTCATTGTATATACAAGAAATGTACATCAAAACGTACACATTTTCATTGTATATACAAGAAATGTACAGCAAAACATAAACCTTTTCATTGTATATACTGGTAATGTACATCAAAACTACACATTTTCGTTGTACATTCAAGAAATGTACATCAAAACATACACGTTTTCATTGTACAGACAAGAAATGTAAATCAAAACTTTCCCATTTTCATTGTATATACAAGAAATGTACATCAAAACATACACATTTTCATTGTATATACAAGAAATGTAACAACAAAACTTACACATTTTCATTGTACACTCAAGAAATGTACATCAAAACTTACACATTTTCATTGTATATACAAGGAATGTACATCAAAACATGCACATTTTCAATGTATATACACAAAAGGTACATCAAACCTTACATATCTTCATTGTACACTCAAGAAATGTACATCAGAACTACACATTTTCGTTGTACACTAAAGAAATGTACATAGAAACTTACACATTTTCATTGTATATACAAGAAATGTACATCAAAACTTACACATTTTCATTGTACACTCAAGAAATGTACATAGAAACTTACACATTTTCATTGTATATACAAGAAATGTACATCAAATCTTACACACTTTCATTGTATATACAAGAAATGTACATCAAAACTTACACATTTTCATTGTATATACAAGAAATGTACATCAAAACATACACATTTTCATTGCACGTACAAGAAATGTACAACAAAACTTACACATTTTCATTGTACACTCAAGAAATGTACATCAAAACTTACACATTTTCATTGTATATACATGGAATGTACATCAAAACATGCACATTTTCATTGTATATACAAGAAATGAACATCAAAACATACACATTTTCATTGTACGTACAAGAAATGTACAACAAAACTTACACATTTTCATTGTACACTCAAGAAATGTACATCAAAACTTACACATTTTCATTGTATATACAAGGAATGTACATCAAAACATGCACATTTTCATTGTAAATACAAGAAATGTACATCAAAACTTACACATTTTCATTGTACACTCAAGAAATGTACATCAAAACTACACATTTTCGTTGTACACTAAGAAATGTACATCAAAACATACACATTTTCATTGTACAGACAAGAAATCTACATCCAAACTTACACATTTTCATTGTATATAGAAGAATTGTACATCAAAGCTCACACATTTTCATTGTATATACAAGAAATGTACATGAAAACATACACATTTTCATTGTATATACAAGAAATGTACATCAAAACATACACATTTTCATTGTATATACAAGAAATGTACAACAAAACTTACACATTTTCATTGTACACTCAAGAAATGTACATCAAAACTTACACATTTTCATTGTATATACAAGGAATGTACATCAAAACATGCACATTTTCATTGTATATACAAGAAATATGCATCAAAAGTTACACATTTTCATTGTACACTCAAGAAATGTACATCAAAACTACACATTTTCGTTGTACACTAAAGAAATGTACATCAAAACATACACATTTTCATTGTAGAGACAAGAAATGTACATCCAAACTTACACATTTTCATTGTATATACAAGAAATGTACATCAAAACTTACACATTTTCATTGTGTATACAAGAAATGTACATCAAAACTTACACATTTTCGTTGTGCACTCAAGAAATGTACATAGAAACTTACACATTTTCATTGTATATACAAGAAATGTACATCAAATCTTACACACTTTCATTGTATATACAAGAAATGTACATCAAAACATACACATTTTCATTGAATATACAAGAAATGTACCTCAAAACTTACACATTTTCATTGTATATACAGGAAATGTACATCAAAACTTACACATTTTCATTGTATATACAAGAAATGTACATCAAAACTTACACATTTTCATTGTATATACAAGAAATGTACATCAAAACTTACACATTTTCCTTGTGTATACAAGAAATGTACATCAAAACTTACACATTTTCATTGTATATACAAGAGATGCACATCAGAATTTTACACATTTTCACTGTATATACAAGAAATGTACATCAAAGCTTACACATTTTCATTGTATATACAAGAAATGTACATCAAAACTTACACATTTTCATTGTATATACAAGAAATGTACATTAAAACTTACACATTTTCATTGTATATACAAGAAATGTACATCAAAACTTACACAATTTCATTGTATATACAAGAAATGTACATCAAAACTTACACATTTTCATTGTATATACAAGAATTGTACATCAAAGCTCACACATTTTCATTGTATATACAAGAAATGTACATGAAAACATACACATTTTCATTGTATATACAAGAAATGTACATCAAAACATACACACTTTCATTGTATATACAAGAAATGTACAACAAAACTTACACATTTTCATTGTACACTCAAGAAATGTACATCAAAACTTACACATTTTCATTGTATATACAAGGAATGTACATCAAAACATGCACATTTTCAATGTATATACAAGAAATGTACATCAAAACTTACATATCTTCATTGTACACTGAAGAAATGTACATCAGAACTACACATTTTCGTTGTACACTAAAGAAATGTACATAGAAACTTACACATTTTCATTGTATATACAAGAAATGTACATCAAAACTTACACATTTTCATTGTACACTCAAGAAATGTACATAGAAACTTACACATTTTCATTGTATATACAAGAAATGTACATCAAATCTTACAACATTTTCATTGTATATACATAAAATGTACATCAAAATTTACACACTTTCATTGTGTATACAAGAAATGTACATCAAAACTTACACATTTTCATTGTATATACAAGAAATGTACATCAAAACCTACACATTTTCATTGTATATACAACAATTGTACATCAAAGCTCACACATTTTCATTGTACACTCAAGAAATGTACATCAAAACTTACACATTTTCATTGTATATACAAGGAATGTACATCAAAACATGCACATTTTCATTGTATATACAAGAAATGTACATCAAAACTTACACATTTTCATTGTACACTCAAGAAATGTACATCAAAACTACACATTTTCGTTGTACACTAAAGAAATATACATCAAAACATACACATTTTCATTGTACAGACAAGAAATGTACATCCAAACTTACACATTTTCATTGTATATACAAGAATTGTACAGCAAAGCTCACACATTTTCATTGTATATACAAGAAATGTACATGAAAACATACACATTTTCATTGTATATTCAAGAAATGTACATCAAAACATACACATTTTCATTGTATATACAAGAAATGTACAACAAAACTTACACATTTTCATTGTACACTCAAGAAATGTACATCAAAACTTACACATTTTCATTGTATATACACGGAATGTACATCAAAACATGCACATTTTCATTGTATATACAAGAAATGTACATCAAAACTTACACATTTTCATTGTACACTCAAGAAATGTACATCAAAACTACACATTTTCGTTGTACACTAAAGAAATGTACATCAAAACATACACATTTTCTTTGTACAGACAAGAAATGTACATCCAAACTTACACATTTTCATTGTATATACAAGAAATGTACATCAAAACTTACACATTTTCATTGTGTATACAAGAAATGTACATCAAAACTTACACATTTTCATTGTACACTCAAGAAATGTACATAGAAACTTACACATTTTCATTGTATATACAAGAAATGTACATCAAATCTTAGACACTTTCATTGTATATACAAGAAATGTACATCAAAACATACACATTTTCATTGTATATACAAGAAATGCACATCAGAAACTTACACATTTTCATTGTATATACAAGAAATGTACATCAAAGCTTACACATTTTCATTGTATATACAAGAAATGTACATCAAAACTTACACATTTTCATTGTAAATACAAGAAATGTACATCAAAACTTACACATTTTCATTGTATATACAAGAAATGTACATCAAAACTTACACATTTTCATTGTATATACAAGAAAAGTACATCAAAACTTACACTTTTTCCTTTTGTATACAAGAAATGTACATCAAAACTTACACATTTTCATTGTATATACAAGAAATGCACATCAGAAACTTACACATTTTCATTGTATATACAAGAAATGTACATCAAAACATACACATTTGCATTGTACAAACAAGAAATGTACATCCAAACTTACACATTTTCATTGTATATACAAGAATTGTACATCAAAGCTCACACATTTTCATTGTATATACAAGAAATGTACATGAAAACATACACATTTTCATTGTATATACAAGAAATGTACATCAAAACATACCCATTTTCATTGTATATACCAGAAATGTACAACAAAACTTACACATTTTCATTGTACACTCAAGAAATGTACATCAAAACTTACACATTTTCATTGTATATACAAGGAATGTACATCCAAACTTACACATTTTCATTGTATATACAAGAAATGTACATCAAAACTTACACATTTTCACTGTGTATACAAGAAATGTACATCAAAACTTACACGTTTTCATTGTACACTCAAGAAATGTACATAGAAACTTACACATTTTCATTGTATATACAAGAAATGTACATCAAATCTTACACACTTTCAATGTATATACAAGAAATGTACATCAAAACATACACATTTTCATTGAATATACAAGAAATGTACCTCAAAACTTACATATTTTCATTGTATATACAAGAAATGTACATCAAAACTTACAAATTTTCATTGTATATACAAGAAATGCCAATCAGAAACTTACACATTTTCACTGTATATACAAGAAATGTACATCAAAGCTTACACATTTTCATTGTATATACAAGAAATGTACATCAAAACTTACACATTTTCATTGTAAATACAAGAAATGTACATAGAAACTTACACATTTTCATTGTATATACAAGAAATGTACATCAAAACTTACACATTTTCCATGTGTATACAAGAAATGTACATCAAAACTTACACAATTTCATTGTATATACAAGAAATGCACATCAGAAACTTACACATTTTCATTGTATATACAAGAAATGTACATCAAAGCTTACACATTTTCATTGTATATACAAGAAATGTACATAGAAACTTACACATTTTCATTGTATATACAAGAAATGTACATGAAAACTTACACATTTTCATTGTATATACAAGAAATGTACATCAAAACTTACACATTTTCATTGTATATACAAGAAATGTACATCAAAACTTACACATATTCATTGTATATACAAGAATTGTACATCACAGCTCACACATTTTCATTGTATATACAAGAAATGTACATGAAAACATACACATTTTCATTGTATATACAAGAAATGTACATCAAAACTTACACATTTTCATTGTATATACAAGGAATGTACATCAAAACATGCACATTTTCAATGTATATACAAGAAATGTACATCAAAACTTACATATCTTCATTGTACACTGAAGAAATGTACATCAGAACTACACATTTTCGTTGTACACTAAAGAAATGTACATAGAAACTTACACATTTTCATTGTATATACAAGAAATGTACATCAAAACTTACACATTTTCATTGTACACTCAAGAAATGTACATAGAAACTTACACATTTTCATTGTATATACAAGAAATGTACATCAAATCTTACAACATTTTCATTGTATATACATAAAATGTACATCAAAATTTACACACTTTCATTGTGTATACAAGAAATGTACATCAAAACTTACACATTTTCATTGTATATACAAGAAATGTACATCAAAACCTACACATTTTCATTGTATATACAACAATTGTACATCAAAGCTCACACATTTTCATTGTACACTCAAGAAATGTACATCAAAACTTACACATTTTCATTGTATATACAAGGAATGTACATCAAAACATGCACATTTTCATTGTATATACAAGAAATGTACATCAAAACTTACACATTTTCATTGTACACTCAAGAAATGTACATCAAAACTACACATTTTCGTTGTACACTAAAGAAATATACATCAAAACATACACATTTTCATTGTACAGACAAGAAATGTACATCCAAACTTACACATTTTCATTGTATATACAAGAATTGTACAGCAAAGCTCACACATTTTCATTGTATATACAAGAAATGTACATGAAAACATACACATTTTCATTGTATATTCAAGAAATGTACATCAAAACATACACATTTTCATTGTATATACAAGAAATGTACAACAAAACTTACACATTTTCATTGTACACTCAAGAAATGTACATCAAAACTTACACATTTTCATTGTATATACACGGAATGTACATCAAAACATGCACATTTTCATTGTATATACAAGAAATGTACATCAAAACTTACACATTTTCATTGTACACTCAAGAAATGTACATCAAAACTACACATTTTCGTTGTACACTAAAGAAATGTACATCAAAACATACACATTTTCTTTGTACAGACAAGAAATGTACATCCAAACTTACACATTTTCATTGTATATACAAGAAATGTACATCAAAACTTACACATTTTCATTGTGTATACAAGAAATGTACATCAAAACTTACACATTTTCATTGTACACTCAAGAAATGTACATAGAAACTTACACATTTTCATTGTATATACAAGAAATGTACATCAAATCTTAGACACTTTCATTGTATATACAAGAAATGTACATCAAAACATACACATTTTCATTGTATATACAAGAAATGCACATCAGAAACTTACACATTTTCATTGTATATACAAGAAATGTACATCAAAGCTTACACATTTTCATTGTATATACAAGAAATGTACATCAAAACTTACACATTTTCATTGTAAATACAAGAAATGTACATCAAAACTTACACATTTTCATTGTATATACAAGAAATGTACATCAAAACTTACACATTTTCATTGTATATACAAGAAAAGTACATCAAAACTTACACTTTTTCCTTTTGTATACAAGAAATGTACATCAAAACTTACACATTTTCATTGTATATACAAGAAATGCACATCAGAAACTTACACATTTTCATTGTATATACAAGAAATGTACATCAAAACATACACATTTGCATTGTACAAACAAGAAATGTACATCCAAACTTACACATTTTCATTGTATATACAAGAATTGTACATCAAAGCTCACACATTTTCATTGTATATACAAGAAATGTACATGAAAACATACACATTTTCATTGTATATACAAGAAATGTACATCAAAACATACCCATTTTCATTGTATATACCAGAAATGTACAACAAAACTTACACATTTTCATTGTACACTCAAGAAATGTACATCAAAACTTACACATTTTCATTGTATATACAAGGAATGTACATCCAAACTTACACATTTTCATTGTATATACAAGAAATGTACATCAAAACTTACACATTTTCACTGTGTATACAAGAAATGTACATCAAAACTTACACGTTTTCATTGTACACTCAAGAAATGTACATAGAAACTTACACATTTTCATTGTATATACAAGAAATGTACATCAAATCTTACACACTTTCAATGTATATACAAGAAATGTACATCAAAACATACACATTTTCATTGAATATACAAGAAATGTACCTCAAAACTTACATATTTTCATTGTATATACAAGAAATGTACATCAAAACTTACAAATTTTCATTGTATATACAAGAAATGCCAATCAGAAACTTACACATTTTCACTGTATATACAAGAAATGTACATCAAAGCTTACACATTTTCATTGTATATACAAGAAATGTACATCAAAACTTACACATTTTCATTGTAAATACAAGAAATGTACATAGAAACTTACACATTTTCATTGTATATACAAGAAATGTACATCAAAACTTACACATTTTCCATGTGTATACAAGAAATGTACATCAAAACTTACACAATTTCATTGTATATACAAGAAATGCACATCAGAAACTTACACATTTTCATTGTATATACAAGAAATGTACATCAAAGCTTACACATTTTCATTGTATATACAAGAAATGTACATAGAAACTTACACATTTTCATTGTATATACAAGAAATGTACATGAAAACTTACACATTTTCATTGTATATACAAGAAATGTACATCAAAACTTACACATTTTCATTGTATATACAAGAAATGTACATCAAAACTTACACATATTCATTGTATATACAAGAATTGTACATCACAGCTCACACATTTTCATTGTATATACAAGAAATGTACATGAAAACATACACATTTTCATTGTATATACAAGAAATGTACATCAAAACATACACATTTTCATTGTATATACAAGAAATGTACAACAAAACTTACACATTTTCATTGTACACTCAAGAAATGTACATCAAAACTTACACATTTTCATTGTATATACAAGGAATGTACATCAAAACATGCACATTTTCAATGTATATACAAGAAATGTACATCAAAACTTACATATCTTCATTGTACACTCAAGAAATGTACATCAGAACTACACATTTTCGTTGTACACTAAAGAAATGTACATAGAAACTTACACATTTTCATTGTATATACAAGAAATGTACATCAAAACTTACACATTTTCATTGTACACTCAAGAAATGTGCATAGAAACTTACACATTTTCATTGTATATACAAGAAATGTACATCAAACCTTACACACTTTCATTGTATATACAAGAAATGTACATCAAAACTTACACATTTTCATTGTATATACAAGAAATGTACATCTAAACATACACATTTTCATTGTACACTCAAGAAATGTACATAGAAGCTTACACATTTTCATTGTATATACATATAATGTACATCAAAACTTACACATTTTCATTGTACACTCAAGAAATGTACATAGAAACTTACACATTTTCATTGTATATACAAGAAATGTACATCAAATCTTACACACTTTCATTGTATTTACAAGAAATGGACATCAAAACATACACATTTTCATTGAATATATAAGACATGTACCTCAAAACTTACACATTTTCATTGTATATACAAGAAATGTACATCAAAACTTACACATTTTCATTGTATATACAAGAAATGTACATCAAAACTTACACATTTTCATTGTATATACAAGAAATGTACATCAAAACTTACACATTTTCCTTTTGTATACAAGAAATGTACATCAAAACTTACACATTTTCATTGTATAAACAAGAAATGCACATCAGAAACTTACACATTTTCATTGTATATACAAGAAATGTACATCAAAGCTTACACATTTTCATTGTATATACAAGAAATGTACATCAAAACTTACACATTTTCATTGTAAATACAAGAAATGTACATAAAAACTTACACATTTTCATTGTATATACAAGAAATGTACATCAAAACTTACACATTTTCCTTGTGTATGCAAGAAATGTACATCAGAAACTTACACATTTTCATTGTATATACAAGAAATGTACATAGAAACTTACACATTTTCATAGTATATTTAAGAAATGTACATCAAAACTTACACATTTTCATTGTATATACAAGAAATGTACATCAAAACTTACAATTTTCATTGTATATACAAGAAATGTACATCAAAACTTAGACATTTTCATTGTATATACAAGAATTGTACATCAAAGCTCACACATTTTCATTGTATATACAAGAAATGTACATAGAAACTTACACATTTTCATTGTATATACAAGAAATGTACATCAAAACTTACACATTTTCATTGTATATACAAGAAATGTACATCAAAACTTACAATTTTCATTGTATATACAAGAAATGTACATCAAAACTTACACATTTTCACTGTATATACAAGAATTGTACATCAAAGCTCACACATTTTCATTGTATATACAAGAAATGTACATCAAAACATACACATTTTCATTGTATATACAAGAAATGTACATCAAAACATACACATTTTCATTGTATATACAAGAAATGTACAACAAAACTTACACATTTTCATTGTACACTCAAGCAATGTACATCAAAACTTACACATTTTCATTGTATATACAAGGAATGTACATCAAAACATGCACATTTTCATTGTATATACAAGAAATGTACATCAAAACTTACATATTTTCATTGTACACTCAAGAAATGTACATCAAAACTACACATTTTCGTTGTACACTAAAGAAATGTACATCAAAGCTTACACATTTTCATTGTACACTCAAGAAATGTACATAGAAACTTACACATTTTCATTGTATATACAAGAAATGTACATCAAAACTTACACATTTTCATTGTACACTCAAGAAATGTACATAGAAACTTACACATTTTTATTGTATATACAAGAAATGTACATCAAATCTTACACACTTTCATTGTATATACAAGAAATGTACATCAAAACTTACACATTTTCATTGTACACTCAAGAAATGTACATAGAAACTTACACATTTTCATTGTATATACAAGAAATGTACTTCAAATCTTACACACTTTCATTGTATATACAAGAAATGTACATCAAAACATACACATTTTCATTGAATATACAAGAAATGTACCTCAAAACTTACACATTTTCATTGTATATACAAGAAATGTACACAAAACTTACACATTTTCATTGTATATACAAGAAACGTACATCAAAACTTACACATTTTCATTGTATATACAAGAAATGTACATCAAAACTTACACATTTTCCTTGTATATACAAGAAATGTACATCAAAACTTACAAATTTTCATTGTATATACAAGAAATGCACATCAGAAACTTACACATTTTCACTGTATATACAAGAAATGTACATCAAAGCTTACACATTTTCATTGTATATACAAGAAATGTACATCAAAATTTACACATTTTTATTGTAAATACAAGAAATGTACATAGAAACTTACACATTTTCATTGTATATACAAGAAATGTACATCAAAACTTACACATTTTCCATGTGTATAAAAGAAATGTACATCAAAACTTACACAATTTCATTGTATATACAAGAAATGCACATCAGAAACTTACACATTTTCATTGTATATACAAGAAATGTACATCAAAGCTTACACATTTTCATTGTATATACAAGAAATGTACATAGAAACTTACACATTTTCATTGTATATACAAGAAATGTACATGAAAACTTACACATTTTCATTGTATATACAAGAAATGTACATCAAAACTTACACATTTTCATTGTGTATACAAGAAATGTACATCAAAACTTACACATTTTCATTGTATATACAAGAATTGTACATCAAAGCTCACACATTTTCATTGTATATACAAGAAATGTACATGAAAACATACACATTTTCATTGTATATACAAGAAATGTACATCAAAAGATACACATTTTCATTGTATATACAAGAAATGTACAACAAAACTTACACATTTTCATTGCACACTCAAGAAATGTACATCAAAACTTACACACTTTCATTGTATATACAAGGAATGTACATCAAAACATGCACATTTTTACTGTATATACAAGAAATGTACATCAAAACTTACATATCTTCATTGTACACTCAAGAAATGTACATCAGAACTACACATTTTCGTTGTACACTAAAGAAAAGTACATAGAAACTTACACATTTTCATTGTATATAATAGAAATGTACATCAAAACTTACACATTTTCATTGTACACTCAAGAAATGTACATAGAAACTTACACATTTTCATTGTATATACAAGAAATGTACATCAAATCTTACACACTTTCATTGTATATACAAGAAATGTACATCAAAACTTACACATTTTCATTGTATATACAAGAAATGCACATCTAAACATACACATTTTCATTGTACACTCAAGAAATGTACATAGAAACTTACACATTTTCATTGTATATACATAAAATGTACATCAAAACTTACACATTTTCATTGTACACTCAAGAAATGTACATAGAAACTTACACATTTTCATTGTATATACAAGAAATGTACATGAAATCTTACACACTTTCATTGCATATACAAGAAATGTACATCAAAACATACACATTTTCATAGAATATACAAGAAATGTACCTCAAAACTTACACATTTTCATTGTATATACAAGAAATGTACATCAAAACTTACACATTTTCATTGTATATACAAGAAATGTACATCAAAACTTACACATTTTCATTGTATATACAAGAAATGTACATCAAAACTTACACATTTTCCTTGTGTATACAAGAAATGTACATCAAAACTTACACAATTTCATTGTGTATACAAGAAATGTACATCAAAACTTACACATTTTCATTGTATATACAAGAATTGTACAACAAAGCTCACACATTTTCATTGTATATACAAGAAATGTACATAGAAACTTACACATTTTCATTGTATATACAAGAAATGTACATCAAAACTTACACATTTTCATTGTATATACAAGAAATGTACATCAAAACTTACAATTTTCATTGTATATACAAGAAATGTACATCAAAACTTACACATTTTCATTGTATATACAAGAAATGTACATCAAAACTTACACATTTTCCCTGTGTATACAAGAAATGTACATCAAAACTTACACATTTTCATTGTATATACAAGAAATGTACATCAAAACTTACACATTTTCCTTGTGTATACAAGAAATGTACATCAAAACTTACACAATTTCATTGTGTATACAAGAAATGTACATCAAAACTTACACATTTTCATTGTATATACAAGAATTGTACAACAAAGCTCACACATTTTCATTGTATATACAAGAAATGTACATAGAAACTTACACATTTTCCTTGTGTATACAAGAAATGTACATCAAAACTTACACAATTTCATTGTGTATACAAGAAATGTACATCAAAACTTACACATTTTCATTGTATATACAAGAATTGTACAACAAAGCTCACACATTTTCATTGTATATACATAAAATGTACATCAAAACTTACACATTTTCATTGTACACTCAAGAAATGTACATAGAAACTTACACATTTTCATTGTATATACAACAAATGCACATCAGAAGCTTACACATTTTCATTGTATATACAAGAAATGTACATCAAAGCTTACACATTTTCATTGTATATACAAGAAATGTACATCAAAACTTACACATTTTCATTGTAAATACAAGAAATGTACATCAAAACTTACACATTTTCATTGTATATACAAGAAATGTACATCAAAACTTACACATTTTCCTTGTGTATACAAGAAATGTACATCAAAACTTACACAATTTCATTGTGTATACAAGAAATGTACATTAAAACTTACACACTTTCATTGTATATACAAGAATTGTACAACAAAGCTCACACATTTTCATTGTATATACAAGAAATGTACATAGAAACTTACACATTTTCATTGTATATACAAGAAATGTACATCAAAACTTACACATTTTCATTGTATATACAAGAAATGTACATCAAAACTTACAATTTTCATTGTATATACAAGAGATGTACATCAAAACTTACACATTTTCATTGTATATACAAGAATTGTACATCAAAGCTCACACATTTTCATTGTATATACAAGAAATGTACATGAAAACATACACATTTTCATTGTATATACAAGAAATGTACATCAAAACATACACATTTTCATTGTATATACAAGAAATGTACAACAAAACTTACACATTTTCATTGTACACTCAAGAAGTGTACATCAAAACTTACACATTTTCATTGTATATACAAGGAATGTACATCAAAACATGCACATTTGAAATTTATATACAAGAAATGTACATCAAAACTTACATATCTTCATTGTACACTCAAGAAATGTACATCAGAACTACACATTTTCGTTGTACACTAAAGAAATGTACATAGAAACTTACACATTTTCATTGTATATACAAGAAATGTACAACAAAACTTACACATTTTCATTGTACACTCAAGAAATGTACATAGAAACTTACACATTTTCATTGTATATACAAGAAATGTACATCAAATCTTACACACTTTCATTGTATATACAAGAAATGTACATCAAAACATACACATTTTCATTGAATATACAAGAAATGTACCTCAAAACTTACACATTTTCATTGTATATACAAGAAATGTACATCAAAACTTACACATTTTCATTGTATATACAAGAAATGTACATCAAAACTTACACATTTTCATTGTATATACAAGAAATGTACATCAAAACTTACACATTTTCCTTTTGTATACAAGAAATGTACATCAAAACTAACACATTATCATTGTATATACAAGAAATGCACATCAGAAACTTACACATTTTCATTGTATATACAAGAAATGTACATCAAACCTTACACATTTTCATTGTATATACAAGAAATGTACATCAAAACTTACACATTTTCGTTGTATATACAAGAAATGTACATCAAAACTTACACATTTTCATTGTATATACAAGAAGTGTACATCAAAACTTACACTTTTTCCTTTTGTATACAAGAAATGTACATCAAACCTTACACATTTTCATTGTATATACAAGAAATGCACATCAGAAACTTACACATTTTCATTGTATATACAAGAAATGTACATCAAAACATACACATTTTCATTGTACAAACAAGAAATCTACATCCAAACTTACACATTTTCATTGTATATACAAGAATTGTACATCAAAGCTCACACATTTTCATTGTATATACAAGAAATGTACATAGAAACTTACACATTTTCATTGTATATACAAGAAATGTACATCAAAACTTACACATTTTCCATGTGTATAAAAGAAATGTACATCAAAACTTACACAATTTCATTGTATATACAAGAAATGCACATCAGAAACTTACACATATTCATTGTATATACAAGAAATGTACATCAAAGCTTACACATTTTCATTGTATATACAAGAAATGTACATAGAAACTTACACATTTTCATTGTATATACAAGAAATGTACATGAAAACTTACACATTTTCATTGTATATACAAGAAATGTACATCAAAACTTACACATTTTCATTGTATATACAAGAAATGTACATGAAAACATACACATTTTCATTGTATATACAAGAAATGTACATGAAAACATACACATTTTCATTGTATATACAAGAAATGTACAACAAAACTTACACATTTTCATTGTACACTCAAGGAATGTAAATCAAAACTTACACATTTTCATTGTATATACAAGAAATGTACATCCAAACTTACACATTTTCATTGTATATACAAGAAATGTACATGAAAACATACACATTTTCATTGTATATACAAGAAATGTACATCAAAACATACACATTTTCATTGTATATACAAGAAATGTACAGCAAAACATAAACCTTTTCATTGTATATACAAGAAATGTACATCAAAACTACACATTTTCGTTGTACATTCAAGAAATGTACATCAAAACATACACGTTTTCATTATACAGACAGGAAATGTAAATCAAAACTTACACATTTTCATTGTATATACAAGAAATGTACATCAAAACTTACACATTTTCATTGTATATACAAGAAATGTACATGATAACATACACATTTTCATTGTACGTACAAGAAATGTACAACAAAACTTACACATTTTCATTGTACACTCAAGAAATGTACATCAAAACTTACACATTTTCATTGTATATACAAGGAATGTACATCAAAACATGCACATTTTCATTGTATATACAAGAAATGTACATCAAAACTTACACATTTTCATTGTACACTCAAGAAATGTACATCAAAACTACACATTTTCGTTGTACACTAAAGAAATGTACATCAAAACATACACATTTTCATTGTACAGACAAGAAATCTACATCCAAACTTACACATTTTCATTGTATATAGAAGAATTGTACATCAAAGCTCACACATTTTCATTGTATATACAAGAAATGTACATGAAAACATACCCATTTTCATTGTATATACAAGAAATGTACATCAGAACATACACATTTTCATTGTACGTACAAGAAATGTACAACAAAACTTACACATTTTCATTGTACACTCAAGAAATGTACATCAAAACTTACACATTTTCATTGTATATACAAGGAATGTACATCAAAACATGCACATTTTCATTGTATATACAAGAAATGTACATCAAAACTGACACATTTTCATTGTACACTCAAGAAATGTACATCAAAACTACACATTTTCGTTGTACACTAAAGAAATGTACATCAAAACATACACATTTTCATTGTACAGACAAGAAATGTACATCCAAACTTACATTTTTTCATTGTATATACAAGAAATGTACATCAAAACTTTCACATTTTCATTGTGTATACAAGAAATGTACATCAAAACTTACACATTTTCATTGTACACTCAAGAAATGTACATAGAAACTTACACATTTTCATTGTATATACAAGAAATTTACATCAAATCTTACACACTTACATTGTATATACAAGAAATGTACATCAAAACATACACATTTTCATTGTATAGACAAGAAATGTACATCAAAACTTACACATTTTCATTGTATATACAAGAAATGTACATCAAAACTTACACATTTTCCTTGTGTATACAAGAAATGTACATCAAAACTTACACATCTTCATTGTATATACAAGAAATGCACATCAGAAACTTACACATTTTCACTGTATAGACAAGAAATGTACATCAAAGCTTACACATTTTCATTGTATATACAAGAAATGTACATCAAAACTTACACATTTTCATTGTACATACAAGCAATGTACATCAAAGCTTACACATTTTCATTGTACATACAAGAAATGTACATCAAAACTTATACACTTTCATTGTATATACAAGAAATGTACATCAAAACTTACACATTTTCATTGTATATACAAGAAATGTACATCTAAACATACACATTTTCATTGTACACTCAAGAAATGTACAGCAAAACATAAACCTTTTCATTGTATATACAAGAAATGTACATCAAAACTACACATTTTCGTTGTACATTCAAGAAATGTACATAAAAACTTACACGTTTTCATTGTACATACAAGAAATGTACATATAAGCTTACACATCTTCATTGTATATACAAGAATTGTACATCAAAGCTTACATATTTTCATTGTACATTAAAGAAATGTACATCAAAACTACACATTTTCATTGTATATACAAGAAATGTACTTCAAAACATACACATTTTCATTTTATATACAATAATGTACATCAAAACTTACACATTTTCATTGTACATACAAGAAATGTACATCAAAACATACACATTTCCATTGTATATACAAGAAATGTACATCAAAACATACATATTTTCATTGTATATACAAGAAATGTACATCAAAACTTACACATTTTCATTGTATATACAAGAATTGTACATCAAAGCTCACACATTTTCATTGTATATACAAGAAATATACATAAAAACATACACATTTTCATTGTATATACAAGAAATGTACATCAAAACTTACACATTTTCATTGTATATACAAGAAATGTAGATCAAAACATACACATTTTCATTGTATATACAAGAAATGTACATCATAACATACACATTTTCATTGTATATACAAGAAATGTACATCAAAACTTACACATTTTCATTGTATATACAAGAAATGTACATAAAAACATACACATTTTCATTGTATATACAAAAAATGTACATCAAAACTTACACATTTTCATTGTATATACAAGAAATGTACATCAAAACTTACACATTTTCATTGTACATTCAAGAAATGTACATCAAAACTTACACATTTTCATTGTATATACAAGAAATGTACATCAAAACATACACATTTTCATTGTATATACAAGAAATATACATAAAAGCATACACATTTTCATTGTATATACAAGAAATGTACAGCAAAACATACACGTTTTCATTGTACAGACAAGAAATGTAAATCAAAACTTACACATTTTCGTTGTATATACAAGAAATGTACATCAAAACTTACACATTTTCATTGTATATACAAGAAATGTACATGAAAACATACACATTTTCATTGTATATGCAAGAAATGTACATGAAAACATACACATTTTCATTGTATATACAAGAAATGTACATCAAAACATACACATTTTCATTGTATATACAAGAAATGTACAACAAAACTTACACATCTTCATAGTACACTCAAGAAATGTAAATCAAAACTTACACATTTTCATTGTATAGACAAGAAATGTACAACAAAACTTACACATTTTCATTGTACACTCAAGAAATGTAAATCAAAACTTACACATTTTCATTGTATATACCAGAAATGTACATCAAAACTTACACATTTTCATTGTATATACAAGAAATGTACAACAAAACTTACACATTTTCATTGTACACTCAAGGAATGTAAATCAAAACTTACACATTTTCATTGTATATACAAGAAATGTGCACCAAAACTTACACATTTTCATTGTATATACAAGAAATGTACATGAAAACATACACATTTTCATTGTATATACAAGTAATGTACATCAAAACATACACATTTTCATTGTATATACAAGAAATGTACAGCAAAACATAAACCTTTTCATTGTATATACAGGTAATGTACATCAAAACTACACATTTTCGTTGTACATTCAAGAAATGTACATCAAAACATACACGTTTTCATTATACAGACAGGAAATGTAAATCAAAACTTACACATTTTCATTGTATATACAAGAAATGTACATCAAAACTTACACATTTTCATTGTATATACAAGAAATGTACATGAAAACATACACATTTTCATTGTATATACAAGGAATGTACATCAAAACATATACATTTTCATTTTACGTACAAGAAATGTACAACAAAACTTACACATTTTCATTGTACACTCAAGAAATGTACATCAAAACTTACACATTTTCATTGTACACTCAAGAAATGTACATCAAAACTACACATTTTCGTTGTACACTAAAGAAATGTACATCAAAACATACACATTTTCATTGTACAGACAAGAAATCTACATCCAAACTTACACATTTTCATTGTATATAGAAGAATTGTACATCAAAGCTCACACATTTTCATTGTATATACAAGAAATGTACATGAAAACATACCCATTTTCATTGTATATACAAGAAATGTACATCAGAACATACACATTTTCATTGTATATACAAGAAATGTACAACAAAACTTACACATTTTCATTGTACACTCAAGAAATGTACATCAAAACTTACACATTTTCATTGTATATACAAGGAATGTACATCAAAACATGCACATTTTCATTGTATATACAAGAAATGTACATCAAAACTGACACATTTTCATTGTACACTCAAGAAGTGTACATCAAAACTACACATTTTCGTTGTACACTAAAGAAATGTACATCAAAACATACACATTTTCATTGTACAGACAAGAAATGTACATCCAAACTTACACATTTTCATTGTATATACAAGAAATGTACATCAAAACTTTCACATTTTCATTGTGTATACAAGAAATGTACATCAAAACTTACACATTTTCATTGTACACTCAAGAAATGTACATAGAAACTTACACATTTTCATTGTATATACAAGAAATTTACATCAAATCTTACACACTTTCATTGTATATACAAGAAATGTACATCAAAACATACACATTTTCATTGAATATACAAGAAATGTATCTCAAAACTTACACATTTTCATTGTATATACAAGAAATGTACATCAAAACTTACACATTTTCATTATATAGACAAGAAATGTACATCAAAACTTACACATTTTCATTGTATATACAAGAAATGTACATCAAAACTTACACATCTTCATTGTATATACAAGAAATGCACATCAGAAACTTACACATTTTCACTGTATAGACAAGAAATGTACATCAAAGCTTACACATTTTCATTGTATATACAAGAAATGTACATCAAAACTTACACATTTTCATTGTACATACAAGAAATGTACATCAAAGCTTACACATTTTCATTGTACATACAAGAAATGTACATCAAAACTTACACATGTTCATTGTATATTCAAGAAATGTACCTCAAAACTTACACATTTTCATTGTATATACAAGAAATGTACATCAAAACTTACACATTTTCATTGTATATACAAGAAATGTACATCAAAACTTACACATTTTCATTGTATATACAAGAAATGTACATCAAAACTTACACATTTTCATTGTATATACAAGAAATGTACATCAAAACTTACACATTTTCATTGTACATTCAAGAAATGTACATCAAAACTTACACATTTTCATTGTATAAACAATAAATGTACATCAAAACATACACATTTTCATTGTATATACAAGAAATATACATAAAAACATACACATTTTCATTGTATATACAAGAAATGTACAGCAAAACATAAACCTTTTCATTGTATATACAGGAAATGTACATCAAAACTACACATTTTCGTTGTACATTCAAGAAATGTACATCAAAACATACACGTTTTCATTGTACAGACAAGAAATGTAAATCAAAACTTACACATTTTCATTGTATATACAAGAAATGGACATCAAAACTTATACATTTTCATTGTATATACAAGAAATGTACATGAAAAGATACACATTTTCATTGTATATGCAAGAAATGTACATGAAAACAGACACATTTTCATTGTATATACAAGAAATGTACATCAAAACATACACATTTTCATTGTATATACAAGAAATGTACAACAAAACTTACACATTTTCATTGTACACTCAAGAAATGTAAATCAAAACTTACACATTTTCATTGTATATACAAGAAATGTACAACAAAACTTACACATTTTCATTGTACACTCAAGAAATGTAAATCAAAACTTACACATTTTCATTGTATATACAAGAAATGTAAATCAAAACTTACACATTTTCATTGTATATACCAGAAATGTACATCAAAACTTACACATTTTCATTGTATATACAAGAAATGTACATGAAAACATACACATTTTCATTGTATATACAAGAAATGTACATCAAAACATACACATTTTCATTGTATATACAAGAAATGTACAACAAAACTTACACATTTTCATTGTACACTCAAGGAATGTAAATCAAAACTTTCACATTTTCATTGTACACTCAAGAAATGTACATCAAACCTTACACATTTTCATTGTATATACAAGAAATGTACATCAAAACGTACACATTTTCATTGTATATACAAGAAATGTACATCAAAACATACACATTTTCATTGTATATACAAGAAATGTACAGCAAAACATAAACCTTTTCATTGTATATACAGATAATGTACATCAAAACTACACATTTTCGTTGTACATTCAAGAAATGTACATCAAAACATACACGTTTTCATTATACAGACAGGAAATGTAAATCAAAACTTACAGATTTTCATTGTATATACAAGAAATGTACATCAAAACTTACACATTTTCATTGTATATACAAGAAATGTACATGAAAACATACACATTTTCATTGTATATACAAGAAATGTACATCAAAACATACACACTTTCATTGTATATACAAGGAATGTACATCAAAACATGCACATTTTCATTGTATATACAAGAAATGTACATCAAAACTTACACATTTTCATTGTACACTCAAGAAATGTACATCAAAACTACACATTTTCGTTGTACACTAAGGAAATGTACATCAAAACATACACATTTTCATTGTACAGACAAGAAATCTAAATCCAAACT
Organism: Tenodera sinensis; assembly: GCA_030765045.1. Taxonomy (NCBI): domain Eukaryota; kingdom Metazoa; phylum Arthropoda; class Insecta; order Mantodea; family Mantidae; genus Tenodera; species Tenodera sinensis. The sequence goes on along the minus strand of CM060966.1, from coordinate 62,798,715 downwards.
TACACATTTTCATTGTATATAGAAGAATTGTACATCAAAGCTCACACATTTTCATTGTATATACAAGAAATGTACATGAAAACAACACATTTTCATTGTATATACAAGAAATGTACATCAGAACATACACATTTTCATTGTATATACAAGAAATGTACAACAAAACTTACACATTTTCATTGTACACTCAAGAAATGTACATCAAAACTTACACATTTTCATTGTATATACAAGGAATGTACATCAAAACATGCACATTTTCATTGTATATACAAGAAATGTACATCAAAACTTACACATTTTCATTGTACACTCAAGAAATGTACATCAAATCTACACATTTTCGCTGTACACTAAAGAAATGTACATCAAAACATACACATTTTCATTGTACAGACAAGAAATGTACATCCAAACTTACACATTTTCATTGTATATACAAGAAATGTACATCAAAACTTTCACATTTTCATTGTGTATACAAGAAATGTACATCAAAACTTACACATTTTCATTGTACACTCAAGAAATGTACATAGAAACTTACACATTTTCATTGTATATACAAGAAATGTACATCAAATCTTACACACTTTCATTGTATATACAAGAAATGTACATCAAAACATACACATTTTCATTGAATATACAAGAAATGTACCTCAAAACTTACACATTTTCATTGTATATACAAGAAATGTACATCAAAACTTACACATTTTCCTTGTGTATACAAGAAATTTACATCAAAACTTACACATCTTCATTGTATATACAAGAAATGCACATCAGAAACTTACACATTTTCACTGTATAGACAAGAAATGTACATCAAGCTTACACATTTTCATTGTATATTCAAGAAATGTACATCAAAACTTACACATTTTCATTGTACATACAAGAAATGTACATCAAAACATCCACATTTCCATTGTATATACAAGAAATGTACATCAAAACATACACATTTTCATTGTATATACAAGAAATGTACATCAAAACTTACACATTTTCATTGTATATACAAGAATTGTACATCAAAGCTCACACATTTTCATTGTATATACAAGAAATATACATAAAAACATACACATTTTCATTGTATATACAAGAAATGTACATCAAAACTTACACATTTTCGTTGTATATACAAGAAATGTACATCAAAACATACACATTTTCATTGTATATACAAGAAATATACATAAAAACATACACATCTTCATTGTATATACAAGAAATGTACAGCAAAACATAAACCTTTTCATTGTATATACAGGAAATGTACATCAAAACTACACATCTTCGTTGTACATTCAAGAAATGTACATCAAAACATACACGTTTTCGTTGTACAGACAAGAAATGTAAATCAAAACTTACACATTTTCATTGTATATACAAGAAATGTACATCAAAACTTACACATTATCATTGTATATACAAGAAATGTAGATGAAAACATACACATTTTCATTGTATATGCAAGAAATGTACATGAAAACATACACATTTTCATTGTATATACAAGAAATGTACATCAAAACATACACATTTTCATTGTATATACAAGAAATGTACAATAAAACTTACACATCTTCATTGTACACTCAAGAAATGTAAATCAAAACTTACACATTTTCATTGTATATACAAGAAATGTACAACAAAACTTACACATTTTCATTGTACACTCAAGAAATGTAAATCAAAACTTACACATTTTCATTGTATATACAAGAAATGTAAATCAAAACTTACACATTTTCATTGTATATACCAGAAATGTACAACAAAACTTACACATTTTCATTGTATATACAAGAAATGTACATGAAAACATACACATTTTCATTGTATATACAAGAAATGTACATCAAAACATACACATTTTCATTGTATATACAAGAAATGTACAACAAAACTTACACATTTTCATTGTACACTCAAGAAATGTAAATCAAAACTTACACATTTTCATTGTATGTACAAGAAATGTACATCAAAACTTACACATTTTCATTGTATATACAAGAATTGTACATGATAACATACACATTTTCATTGTATATACAAGAAATGTACATCAAAACATACACATTTTCATTGTATATACAAGAAATGTACAGCAAAAAATAAACCTTTTCATTGTATATACTGGTAATGTACATCAAAACTACACATTTTCGTTGTACATTCAAGAAATGTACATCAAAACATACACGTTTTCATTGTACAGACAAGAAATGTAAATCAAAACTTACCCATTTTCATTGTATATACAAGAAATGTACATCAAAACTTACACATTTTCATTGTATATACAAGAAATGTACATGAAAACATACACATTTTCATTGTATATACAAGAAATGTACATCAAAACATACACATTTTCATTGTACGTACAAGAAATGTACAACAAAACTTACACATTTTCATTGTACACTCAAGAAATGTACATCAAAACTTACACATTTTCATTGTATATACAAGGAATGTTAATCAAAACATGCACATTTTCATTGTATATACAAGAAATGTACATCAAAACATACACATTTTCATTGTACGTACAAGAAATGTACAACAAAGCTTACACATTTTCATTGTACACTCAAGAAATGTACATCAAAACTTACACATTTTCATTGTATATACAAGGAATGTACATCAAAACATGCACATTTTCATTGTAAATACAAGAAATGTACATCAAAAGTTACACATTTTGATTGTACACTCAAGAAATGTACATCAAAACTACACATTTTCGTTGTACACTAAAGAAATGTACATCAAAACATACACATTTTCATTGTACAGACAAGAAATCTACATCCAAACTTACACATTTTCATTGTATATAGAAGAATTGTACATCAAAGCTCACACATTTTCATTGTATACACAAGAAATGTACATGAAAACATACACATTTTCATTGTATATACAAGAAATGTACATCAAAACTTACACATTTTCATTGTATATACAAGAAATGTACATCAAAACATACACATTTTCATTGTACGTACAAGAAATGTACAACAAAACTTACACATTTTCATTGTACACTCAAGAAATGTACATCAAAACTTACACATTTTCATTGTATATACATGGAATGTACATCAAAACATGCACATTTTCATTGTATATACAAGAAATGAACATCAAAACATACACATTTTCATTGTACGTACAAGAAATGTACAACAAAACTTACACATTTTCATTGTACACTCAAGAAATGTACATCAAAACTTACACATTTTCATTGTATATACAAGGAATGTACATCAAAACATGCACATTTTCATTGTAAATACAAGAAATGTACATCAAAACTTACACATTTTCATTGTACACTCAAGAAATGTACATCAAAACTACACATTTTCGTTGTACACTAAGAAATGTACATCAAAACATACACATTTTCATTGTACAGACAAGAAATCTACATTCAAACTTACACATTTTCATTGTATATAGAAGAATTGTACATCAAAGCTCACACATTTTCATTGTATATACAAGAAATGTACATGAAAACATACACATTTTCATTGTATATACAAGAAATGTACATCAAAACATACACATTTTCATTGTATATACAAGAAATGTACAACAAAACTTACACATTTTCATTGTACACTCAAGAAATGTACATCAAAACTTACACATTTTCATTGTATATACAAGGAATGTACATCAAAACATGCACATTTTCATTGTATATACAAGAAATGTGCATCAAAACTTACACATTTTCATTGTACACTCAAGAAATGTACATCAAAACTACACATTTTCGTTGTACACTAAAGAAATGTACATCAAAACATACACATTTTCATTGTAGAGACAAGAAATGTACATCCAAATTTACACATTTTCATTGTATATACAAGAAATGTACATCAAAACTTACACATTTTCATTGTGTATACAAGAAATGTACAACAAAACTTACACATTTTCGTTGTGCACTCAAGAAATGTACATAGAAACTTACACATTTTCATTGTATATACAAGAAATGTACATCAAAACTTACACATTTTCATTGTATATACCAGAAATGTACAACAAAACTTACACATTTTCATTGTATATACAAGAAATGTACATGAAAACATACACATTTTCATTGTATATACAAGAAATGTACATCAAAACATACACATTTTCATTGTATATACAAGAAATGTACAACAAAACTTACACATTTTCATTGTACACTCAAGAAATGTAAATCAAAACTTACACATTTTCATTGTATATACAAGAAATCTACATCAAAACTTACACATTTTCATTGTATATACAAGAATTGTACATGATAACATACACATTTTCATTGTATATACAAGAAATGTACATCAAAACATACACATTTTCATTGTATATACAAGAAATGTACAGCAAAACATAAACCTTTTCATTGTATATACTGGTAATGTACATCAAAACTACACAATTTCGTTGTACATTCAAGAAATGTACATCAAAACATACACGTTTTCATTGTACAGACAAGAAATGTAAATCAAAACTTACCCATTTTCATTGTATATACAAGAAATGTACATCAAAACTTACACATTTTCATTGTATATACAAGAAATGTACATGAAAACATACACATTTTCATTGTATATACAAGAAATGTACATCAAAACATACACATTTTCATTGTACGTACAAGAAATGTACAACAAAACTTACACATTTTCATTGTACACTCAAGAAATGTACATCAAAACTTACACATTTTCATTGTATATACAAGGAATGTTAATCAAAACATGCACATTTTCATTGTATATACAAGAAATGTACATCAAAACATACACATTTTCATTGTACGTACAAGAAATGTACAACAAAGCTTACACATTTTCATTGTACACTCAAGAAATGTACATCAAAACTTACACATTTTCATTGTATATACAAGGAATGTACATCAAAACATGCACATTCTCATTGTAAATACAAGAAATGTACATCAAAAGTTACACATTTTGATTGTACACTCAAGAAATGTACATCAAAACTACACATTTTCGTTGTACACTAAAGAAATGTACATCAAAACATACACATTTTCATTGTACAGACAAGAAATCTACATCCAAACTTACACATTTTCATTGTATATAGAAGAATTGTACATCAAAGCTCACACATTTTCATTGTATACACAAGAAATGTACATGAAAACATACACATTTTCATTGTATATACAAGAAATGTACATCAAAACATACACATTTTCATTGTATATACAAGAAATGTACAACAAAACTTTCACATTTTCATTGTACACTCAAGAAATGTACATCAAAACTTACACATTTTCATTGTATATACAAGGAATGTACATCAAAACATGCACATTTTCATTGTATATACAAGAAATGTGCATCAAAACTTACACATTTTCATTGTACACTCAAGAAATGTACATCAAAACTACACATTTTCGTTGTACACTAAAGAAATGTACATCAAAACATACACATTTTCATTGTAGAGACAAGAAATGTACATCCAAACTTACACATTTTCATTGTATATACAAGAAATGTACATCAAAACTTACACATTTTCATTGTGTATACAAGAAATGTACATCAAAACTTACACATTTTCGTTGTGCACTCAAGAAATGTACATAGAAACTTACACATTTTCATTGTATATACAAGAAATGTACATCAAATCTTACACACTTTCATTGTATATACAAGAAATGTACATCAAAACATACACATTTTCATTGAATATACAAGAAATGTACCTCAAAACTTACACATTTTCATTGTATATACAAGAAATGTACATCAAAACTTACACATTTTCATTGTATATACAAGAAATGTACATCAAAACTTACACATTTTCCTTGTGTATACAAGAAATGTACATCAAAACTTACACATTTTCATTGTATATACAAGAAATGCACATCAGAATTTTACACATTTTCACTGTATATACAAGAAATGTACATCAAAGCTTACACATTTTCATTGTGTATACAAGAAATGTACATCAAAACTTACACATTTTCATTGTATATACAAGAAATGTACATTAAAACTTACACACTTTCATTGTATATACAAGAAATGTACATCAAAACTTACACATTTTCATTGTATATACAAGAAATGTACATCAAAACTTACACATTTTCATTGTATATACAAGAATTGTACATCAAAGCTCACACATTTTCATTGTATATACAAGAAATGTACATCAAAACTTACACATTTTCATTGTATATACAAGAAATGTACATCAAATCTTACACACTTTCATTGTATATACAAGAAATGTACATCAAAACATACACATTTTCATTGAACATACAAGAAATGTACCTCAAAACTTACACATTTTCATTGTATATACAAGAAATGTACATCAAAACTTACACATTTTCATTGTATATACAAGAAATGTACATCAAAACTTACACATTTTCATTGTATATACAAGAAATGTACATCAAAACTTACACATTTTCCTTGTGTATACAAGAAATGTACATCAAAACTTACACATTTTCATTGTATATACAAGAAATGTACATCAAAACTTACACATTTTCATTGTGTATACAAGAAATGTACATCAAAACTTACACATTTTCATTGTACACTCAAGAAATGTACAAGGAAACTTACACATTTTCATTGTATATACAAGAAATGTACATCAAATCTTAGACACTTTCATTGTATATACAAGAAATGTACATCAAAACATACACATTTTCATTGTATATACAAGAAATGCACATCAGAAACTTACACATTTTCATTGTATATACAAGAAATGTACATCAAAGCTTACACATTTTCATTGTATATACAAGAAATGTACATCAAAACTTACACATTTTCATTGTAAATACAAGAAATGTACATCAACACTTACACATTTTCATTGTATATACAAGAAATGTACATCAAAACTTACACATTCTCATTGTATATACAAGAAATGTACATCAAAACTTACACTTTTTCCTTTTGTATACAAGAAATGTACATCAAAACTTACACATTTTCATTGTATATACAAGAAATGCACATCAGAAACATACACATTTTCATTGTATATACAAGAAATGTACATCAAAACATACACATTTGCATTGTACAAACAAGAAATGTACATCCAAACTTACACATTTTCATTGTATATACAAGAATTGTACATCAAAGCTCACACATTTTCATTGTATATACAAGAAATGTACATGAAAACATACACATTTTCATTGTATATACAAGAAATGTACATCAAAACATACACATTTTCATTGTATATACCAGAAATGTACAACAAAACTTACACATTTTCATTGTACACTCAAGAAATGTACATCAAAACTTACACATTTTCATTGTATATACAAGGAATGTACATCAAAACATGCACATTTTCATTGTATATACAAGAAATGTACATCAAAACTTACACATTTTCATTGTACACTCAAGAAATGTACATCAAAACTACACATTTTCGTTGTACACGAAAGAAATGGACATCATAACATACACATTTTCATTGTACAGACAAGAAATGTACATCCAAACTTACACATTTTCATTGTATATACAAGAAATGTACATCAAAACTTACACATTTTCATTGTGTATACAAGAAATGTACATCAAAACTTACACGTTTTCATTGTACACTGAAGAAATGTACATAGAAACTTACACATTTTCATTGTATATACAAGAAATGTACATCAAATCTTACACACTTTCATTGTATATACAAGAAATGTACATCAAAACATACACATTTTCATTGAATATACAAGAAATGTACATCAAAACCTACAAATTTTCATTGTATATACAAGAAATGTACATCAGAAACTTACACATTTTCACTGTATATACAAGAAATGTACATCAAAGCTTACACATTTTCATTGTATATACAAGAAATGTACATCAAAACTTACACATTTTCATTGTAAATACAAAAAATGTACATAGAAACTTACACATTTTCATTGTATATACAAGAAATGTACATCAAAACTTACACATTTTCCATGTGTATACAAGAAATGTACATCAAAACGTACACAATTTCATTGTATATACAAGAAATGCACATCAGAAACTTACACATTTTCATTGTATATACAAGAAATGTACATCAAAGCTTACACATTTTAATTGTATATACAAGAAATGTACATAGAAACTTACACATTTTCATTGTATATACAAGAAATGTACATGAAAACTTACACATTTTCATTGTATATACAAGAAATGTACATCAAAACTTACACATTTTCATTGTATATACAAGAAATGTACATCAAAACTTACACATATTCATTATATATACAAGAATTGTACATCACAGCTCACACATTTTCATTGTATATACAAGAAATGTACATGAAAGCATACACATTTTCATTGTATATAAATGAAATGTACATCAAAACATACACATTTTCATTGTATATACAAGTAATGTACAACAAAACTTACACATTTTCATTGTACACTCAAGAAATGTACATCAAAACTTACACATTTTCATTGTATATACTAGGAATGTACATCAAAACATGCACATTTTCAATGTATATACAAGAAATGTACATCAAAACTTACATATCTTCATTGTACACTCAAGAAATGTACATCAGAACTACACATTTTCGTTGTACAGTAAAGAAATGTACATAGAAACTTACACATTTTCATTGTATATACAAGAAATGTACATCAAAACTTACACATTTTCATTGTACACTCAAGAAATGTACATAGAAACTTACACATTTTCATTGTATATACAAGAAATGTACATCAAACCTTACACACTTTCATTGTATATGCAAGAAATGTACATCAAAACTTACACATTTTCATTGTATATACAAGAATTGTACATCCAAGCTCACACATTTTCATTGTATATACAAGAAATGTACATGAAAACATACACATTTTCATTGTATATACAAGAAATGTACATCAAAACATACACACTTTCATTGTATATACAAGAAATGTACAACAAAACTTACACATTTTCATTGTACACTCAAGAAATGTACATCAAAACTTACACATTTTCATTGTATATACAAGGAATGTACATCAAAACATGCACATTTTCAATGTATATACAAGAAATGTACATCAAAACTTACATATCTTCATTGTACACTCAAGAAATGTACATCAGAACTACACATTTTCGTTGTACACTAAAGAAATGTACATAGAAACTTACACATTTTCATTGTATATACAAGAAATGTACATCAAAACTTACACATTTTCATTGTACACTCAAGAAATGTACATAGAAACTTACACATTTCATTGTATATACAAGAAATGTACATCAAATCTTACACACTTTCATTGTATATACAAGAAATGTACATCAAAACTTACACATTTTCATTGTATATATAAGAAATGTACATCTAAACATACACATTTTCATTGTACACTCAAGAAATGTATATAGAAACTTACAACATTTTCATTGTATATACAACAATTGTACATCAAAGCTCACACATTTTCATTGTATATACAAGAAATGTACATCAAAACTTACACATTTCCATTGTATATACAAGGAATGTACATCAAAACATGCACATTTTCATTGTATATACAAGAAATGTACATCAAAACTTACACATTTTCATTGTACACTCAAGAAATGTACATCAAAACTACTCATTTTCGTTGTACACTAAAGAAATGTACATCAAAACATACACATTTTCATTGTACAGACAAGAAATGTACATCCAAACTTACACATTTTCATTGTATATACAAGAATTGTACAGCAAAGCTCACACATTTTCATTGTATATACAAGAAATGTACATGAAAACATACACATTTTCATTGTATATACAAGAAATGTACATCAAAACATACACATTTTCATTGTATATACAAGAAATGTACAACAAAACTTACACATTTTCATTGTACACTCAAGAAATGTACATCAAAACTTACACATTTTCATTGTATATACATGGAATGTACATCAAAACATGCACATTTTCATTGTATATACAAGAAATGTACATCAAAACTTACACATTTTCATTGTACACTCAAGAAATGTACATCAAAACTACACATTTTCGTTGTACACTAAGAAATGTACATCAAAACATACACATTTTCATTGTACAGACAAGAAATCTACATCCAAACTTACACATTTTCATTGTATATAGAAGAATTGTACATCAAAGCTCACACATTTTCATTGTATATACAAGAAATGTACATGAAAACATACACATTTTCATTGTATATACAAGAAATGTACATCAAAACATACACATTTTCATTGTATATACAAGAAATGTACAACAAAACTTACACATTTTCATTGTACACTCAAGAAATGTACATCAAAACTTACACATTTTCATTGTATATACAAGGAATGTACATCAAAACATGCACATTTTCATTGTATATACAAGAAATGTGCATCAAAACTTACACATTTTCATTGTACACTCAAGAAATGTACATCAAAACTACACATTTTCGTTGTACACTAAAGAAATGTACATCAAAACATACACATTTTCATTGTAGAGACAAGAAATGTACATCCAAATTTACACATTTTCATTGTATATACAAGAAATGTACATCAAAACTTACACATTTTCATTGTGTATACAAGAAATGTACAACAAAACTTACACATTTTCGTTGTGCACTCAAGAAATGTACATAGAAACTTACACATTTTCATTGTATATACAAGAAATGTACATCAAAACTTACACATTTTCATTGTATATACCAGAAATGTACAACAAAACTTACACATTTTCATTGTATATACAAGAAATGTACATGAAAACATACACATTTTCATTGTATATACAAGAAATGTACATCAAAACATACACATTTTCATTGTATATACAAGAAATGTACAACAAAACTTACACATTTTCATTGTACACTCAAGAAATGTAAATCAAAACTTACACATTTTCATTGTATATACAAGAAATCTACATCAAAACTTACACATTTTCATTGTATATACAAGAATTGTACATGATAACATACACATTTTCATTGTATATACAAGAAATGTACATCAAAACATACACATTTTCATTGTATATACAAGAAATGTACAGCAAAACATAAACCTTTTCATTGTATATACTGGTAATGTACATCAAAACTACACAATTTCGTTGTACATTCAAGAAATGTACATCAAAACATACACGTTTTCATTGTACAGACAAGAAATGTAAATCAAAACTTACCCATTTTCATTGTATATACAAGAAATGTACATGAAAACATACACATTTTCATTGTATATACAAGAAATGTACATCAAAACATACACATTTTCATTGTACGTACAAGAAATGTACAACAAAACTTACACATTTTCATTGTACACTCAAGAAATGTACATCAAAACTTACACATTTTCATTGTATATACAAGGAATGTTAATCAAAACATGCACATTTTCATTGTATATACAAGAAATGTACATCAAAACATACACATTTTCATTGTACGTACAAGAAATGTACAACAAAGCTTACACATTTTCATTGTACACTCAAGAAATGTACATCAAAACTTACACATTTTCGTTGTATATACAAGGAATGTACATCAAAGCATGCACATTTTCATTGTAAATACAAGAAATGTACATCAAAAGTTACACATTTTGATTGTACACTCAAGAAATGTACATCAAAACTACACATTTTCGTTGTACACTAAAGAAATGTACATCAAAACATACACATTTTCATTGTACAGACAAGAAATCTACATCCAAACTTACACATTTTCATTGTATATAGAAGAATTGTACATCAAAGCTCACACATTTTCATTGTATACACAAGAAATGTACATGAAAACATACACATTTTCATTGTATATACAAGAAATGTACATCAAAACATACACATTTTCATTGTATATACAAGAAATGTACAACAAAACTTTCACATTTTCATTGTACACTCAAGAAATGTACATCAAAACTTACACATTTTCATTGTATATACAAGGAATGTACATCAAAACATGCACATTTTCATTGTATATACAAGAAATGTGCATCAAAACTTACACATTTTCATTGTACACTCAAGAAATGTACATCAAAACTACACATTTTCGTTGTACACTAAAGAAATGTACATCAAAACATACACATTTTCATTGTAGAGACAAGAAATGTACATCCAAACTTACACATTTTCATTGTATATACAAGAAATGTACATCAAAACTTACACATTTTCATTGTGTATACAAGAAATGTACATCAAAACTTACACATTTTCGTTGTGCACTCAAGAAATGTACATAGAAACTTACACATTTTCATTGTATATACAAGAAATGTACATCAAATCTTACACACTTTCATTGTATATACAAGAAATGTACATCAAAACATACACATTTTCATTGAATATACAAGAAATGTACCTCAAAACTTACACATTTTCATTGTATATACAAGAAATGTACATCAAAACTTACACATTTTCATTGTATATACAAGAAATGTACATCAAAACTTACACATTTTCCTTGTGTATACAAGAAATGTACATCAAAACTTACACATTTTCATTGTATATACAAGAAATGCACATCAGAATTTTACACATTTTCACTGTATATACAAGAAATGTACATCAAAGCTTACACATTTTCATTGTATATACAAGAAATGTACATCAAAACTTACACATTTTCATTGTATATACAAGAAATGTACATTAAAACTTACACACTTTCATTGTATATACAAGAAATGTACATCAAAACTTACACATTTTCATTGTATATACAAGAAATGTACATCAAAACTTACACATTTTCATTGTATATACAAGAATTGTACATCAAAGCTCACACATTTTCATTGTATATACAAGAAATGTACATCAAAACTTACACATTTTCATTGTATATACAAGAAATGTACATCAAATCTTACACACTTTCATTGTATATACAAGAAATGTACATCAAAACATACACATTTTCATTGAATATACAAGAAATGTACCTCAAAACTTACACATTTTCATTGTATATACAAGAAATGTACATCAAAACTTACACATTTTCATTGTGTATACAAGAAATGTACATCGAAACTTACACATTTTCGTTGTACACTCAAGAAATGTACAAGGAAACTTACACATTTTCATTGTATATACAAGAAATGTACATCAAATCTTAGACACTTTCATTGTATATACAAGAAATGTACATCAAAACATACACATTTTCATTGTATATACAAGAAATGTACATCAAAGCTTACACATTTTCATTGTATATACAAGAAATGTACATCAAAACTTACACATTTTCATTGTAAATACAAGAAATGTACATCAAAACTTACACATTTTCATTGTATATACAAGAAATGTACATCAAAACTTACACATTTTCATTGTATATACAAGAAATGTACATCAAAACTTACACTTTTTCCTTTTGTATACAAGAAATGTACATCAAAACTTACACATTTTCATTGTATATACAAGAAATGCACATCAGAAACTTACACATTTTCATTGTATATACAAGAAATGTACATCAAAAGTTACACATTTTGATTGTACACTCAAGAAATGTACATCAAAACTACACATTTTCGTTGTACACTAAAGAAATGTACATCAAAACATACACATTTTCATTGTACAGACAAGAAATCTACATCCAAACTTACACATTTTCATTGTATATAGGAGAATTGTACATCAAAGCTCACACATTTTCATTGTATACACAAGAAATGTACATGAAAACATACACATTTTCATTGTATATACAAGAAATGTACATCAAAACATACACATTTTCATTGTATATACAAGAAATGTACAACAAAACTTTCACATTTTCATTGTACACTCAAGAAATGTACATCAAAACTTACACATTTTCATTGTATATACAAGGAATGTACATCAAAACATGCACATTTTCATTGTATATACAAGAAATGTGCATCAAAACTTACACATTTTCATTGTACACTCAAGAAATGTACATCAAAACTACACATTTTCGTTGTACACTAAAGAAATGTACATCAAAACATACACATTTTCATTGTAGAGACAAGAAATGTACATCCAAACTTACACATTTTCATTGTATATACAAGAAATGTACATCAAAACTTACACATTTTCATTGTGTATACAAGAAATGTACATCAAAACTTACACATTTTCGTTGTGCACTCAAGAAATGTACATAGAAACTTACACATTTTCATTGTATATACAAGAAATGTACATCAAATCTTACACACTTTCATTGTATATACAAGAAATGTACATCAAAACATACACATTTTCATTGAATATACAAGAAATGTACCTCAAAACTTACACATTTTCATTGTATATACAAGAAATGTACATCAAAACTTACACATTTTCATTGTATATACAAGAAATGTACATCAAAACTTACACATTTTCCTTGTGTATACAAGAAATGTACATCAAAACTTACACATTTTCATTGTATATACAAGAAATGCACATCAGAATTTTACACATTTTCACTGTATATACAAGAAATGTACATCAAAGCTTACACATTTTCATTGTATATACAAGAAATGTACATCAAAACTTACACATTTTCATTGTATATACAAGAAATGTACATTAAAACTTACACACTTTCATTGTATATACAAGAAATGTACATCAAAACTTACACATTTTCATTGTATATACAAGAAATGTACATCAAAACTTACACATTTTCATTGTATATACAAGAATTGTACATCAAAGCTCACACATTTTCATTGTATATACAAGAAATGTACATCAAAACTTACACATTTTCATTGTATATACAAGAAATGTACATCAAATCTTACACACTTTCATTGTATATACAAGAAATGTACATCAAAACATACACATTTTCATTGAATATACAAGAAATGTACCTCAAAACTTACACATTTTCATTGTATATACAAGAAATGTACATCAAAACTTACACATTTTCATTGTGTATACAAGAAATGTACATCGAAACTTACACATTTTCGTTGTACACTCAAGAAATGTACAAGGAAACTTACACATTTTCATTGTATATACAAGAAATGTACATCAAATCTTAGACACTTTCATTGTATATACAAGAAATGTACATCAAAACATACACATTTTCATTGTATATACAAGAAATGTACATCAAAGCTTACACATTTTCATTGTATATACAAGAAATGTACATCAAAACTTACACATTTTCATTGTAAATACAAGAAATGTACATCAAAACTTACACATTTTCATTGTATATACAAGAAATGTACATCAAAACTTACACATTTTCATTGTATATACAAGAAATGTACATCAAAACTTACACTTTTTCCTTTTGTATACAAGAAATGTACATCAAAACTTACACATTTTCATTGTATATACAAGAAATGCACATCAGAAACTTACACATTTTCATTGTATATACAAGAAATGTACATCAAAACATACACATTTGCATTGTACAAACAAGAAATGTACATCCAAACTTACACATTTTCATTGTATATACAAGAATTGTACATCAAAGCTCACACATTTTCATTGTATATACAAGAAATGTACATGAAAACATACACATTTTCATTGTATATACAAGAAATGTACATCAAAACATACACATTTTCATTGTATATACCAGAAATGTACAACAAAACTTACACATTTTCATTGTACACTCAAGAAATGTACATCAAAACTTACACATTTTCATTGTATATACAAGGAATGTACATCAAAACATGCACATTTTCATTGTATATACAAGAAATGTACATCAAAACTTACACATTTTCATTGTACACTCAAGAAATGTACATCAAAACTACACATTTTCGTTGTACACAAAAGAAATGGACATCATAACATACACATTTTCATTGTACAGACAAGAAATGTACATCCAAACTTACACATTTTCATTGTATATACAAGAAATGTACATCAAAACTTACACATTTTCATTGTGTATACAAGAAATGTACATCAAAACTTACACGTTTTCATTGTACACTCAAGAAATGTACATAGAAACTTACACATTTTCATTGTATATACAAGAAATGTACATCAAATCTTACACACTTTCATTGTATATACAAGAAATGTACATCAAAACATACACATTTTCATTGAATATACAAGAAATGTACATCAAAACCTACAAATTCTCATTGTATATACAAGAAATGCACATCAGAAACTTTCACATTTTCACTGTATATACAAGAAATGTACATCAAAGCTTACACATTTTCATTGTATATACAAGAAATGTACATCAAAACTTACACATTTTCATTGTAAATACAAGAAATGTACATCAAAACTTACACATTTTCATTGTATATACAAGAAATGTACATCAAAACTTACACATTTTCATTGTATATACAAGAATTGTACATCAAAACTTACACTTTTTCCTTTTGTATACAAGAAATGTACATCAAAACTTACACATTTTCATTGTATATACAAGAAATGCACATCAGAAACTTACACATTTTCATTGTATATACAAGAAATGTACATCAAAACATACACATTTGCATTGTACAAACAAGAAATGTACATCCAAACTTACACATTTTCATTGTATATACAAGAATTGTACATCAAAGCTCACACATTTTCATTGTATATACAAGAAATGTACATGAAAACATACACATTTTCATTGTATATACAAGAAATGTACATCAAAACATACACATTTTCATTGTATATACCTGAAATGTACAACAAAACTTACACATTTTCATTGTACACTCAAGAAATGTACATCAAAACTTACACATTTTCATTGTATATACAAGGAATGTACATCAAAACATGCACATTTTCATTGTATAGACAAGAAATGTACATCAAAACTTACACATTTTCATTGTACACTCAAGAAATGTACATCAAAACTACACATTTTCGTTGTACACGAAAGAAATGGACATCATAACATACACATTTTCATTGTACAGACAAGAAATGTACATCCAAACTTACACATTTTCATTGTATATACAAGAAATGTACATCAAAACTTACACATTTTCATTGTGTATACAAGAAATGTACATCAAAACTTACACGTTTTCATTGTACACTCAAGAAATGTACATAGAAACTTACACATTTTCATTGTATATACAAGAAATGTACATCAAATCTTACACACTTTCATTGTATATACAAGAAATGTACATCAAAACATACACATTTTCATTGAATATACAAGAAATGTACTTCAAAACTTACACATTTTCATTGTATATACAAGAAATGTACATCAAAACTTACACACTTTCATTGTATATACAAGAAATGTACATCAAAACTTACACATTTTCATTGTATATACAAGAAATGTACATAAAACTTACACATTTTCCTTGTGTATACAAGAAATGTACATCAAAACCTACAAATTTTCATTGTATATACAAGAAATGCACATCAGAAACTTACACATTTTCACTGTATATACAAGAAATGTACATCAAAGCTTACACATTTTCATTGTATATACAAGAAATGTACATCAAAACTTACACATTTTCATTGTAAATACAAGAAATGTACATAGAAACTTACACATTTTCATTGTATATACAAGAAATGTACATCAAAACTTACACATTTTCCATGTGTATACAAGAAACGTACATCAAAACGTACACAATTTCATTGTATATACAAGAAATGCACATCAGAAACTTACACATTTTCATTGTATATACAAGAAATGTACATCAAAGCTTACACATTTTCATTGTATATACAAGAAATGTACATAGAAACTTACACATTTTCATTGTATATACAAGAAATGTACATGAAAACTTACACATTTTCATTGTATATACAAGAAATGTACATCAAAACTTACACATTTTCATTGTATATACAAGAAATGTACATCAAAACTTACACATATTCATTGTATATACAAGAATTGTACATCACAGCTCACACATTTTCATTGTATATACAAGAAATGTACATGAAAGCATACACATTTTCATTGTATATACAAGAAATGTACATCAAAACATACACATTTTCATTGTATATACAAGTAATGTACAACAAAACTTACACATTTTCATTGTACACTCAAGAAATGTACATTAAAACTTACACATTTTCATTGTATATACAAGGAATGTACATCAAAACATGCACATTTTCAATGTATATACAAGAAATGTACATCAAAACTTACATATCTTCATTGTACACTCAAGAAATGTACATCAGAACTACACATTTTCGTTGTACACTAAAGAAATGTACATAGAAACTTACACATTTTCATTGTATATACAAGAAATGTACATCAAAACTTACACATTTTCATTGTACACTCAAGAAATGTACATAGAAACTTACACATTTTCATTGTATATACAAGAAATGTACATCAAACCTTACACACTTTCATTGTATATACAAGAAATGTACATCAAAACTTACACATTTTCATTGTATATACAAGAAATGTACATCTAAACATACACATTTTCATTGAACACTCAAGAAATGTACATAGAAACTTACACATTTTCAATGTAGATACATATAATGTACATCAAAACTTACACATTTTCATTGTACACTCAAGAAATGTACATAGAAACTTACACATTTTCATTGTATATACAAGAAATGTACATCAAATCTTACACACTTTCATTGTATATACAAGAAATGTACATCAAAACATACACATTTTCATTGAATATACAAGACATGTACCTCAAATCTTACACATTTTCATTGTATATACAAGAAATGTACATCAAAACTTACACATTTTCATTGTATATACAAGAAATGTACATCAAAACTTACACATTTTCATTGTATATACAAGAAATGTACATCAAAACTTACACATTTTCCTTTTGTATACAAGAAATGTACATCAAAACATACACATTTTCATTGTATAAACAAGAAATGCACATCAGAAACTTACACATTTTCATTGTATATACAAGAAATGTACATCAAAGCTTACACATTTTCATTGTATATACAAGAAATGTACATCAAAACTTACACATTTTCATTGTAAATACAAGAAATGTACATCAAAACTTACACATTTTCATTGAATATACAAGAAATGTACATCAAAACTTACACATTTTCCTTGTGTATACAAGAAATGTACATCAAAACTTACACAATTTCATTGTATATACAAGAAATGCACATCAGAAACTTACACATTTTCATTGTATATACAAGAAATGTACATCAAAACTTACAATTTTCATTGTATATACAAGAAATGTACATCAAAACTTACAATTTTCATTGTATATACAAGAAATGTACATCAAAACTTACACATTTTCACTGTATATACAAGAATTGTACATCAAAGCTCACACATTTTCATTGTATATACAAGAAATGTACATCAAAACATACACATTTTCATTGTATATACAAGAAATGTACATCAAAACATACACATTTTCATTGTATATACAAGAAATGTACAACAAAACTTACACATTTTCATTGTACACTCAAGAAATGTACATCAAAACTTACACATTTTCACTGTATATACAAGGAATGTACATCAAAACATGCACATTTTCATTGTATATACAAGAAATGTACATCAAAACTTACATATTTTCATTGTACACTCAAGAAATGTACATCAAAACTACACATTTTCGTTGTACACTAAAGAAATGTACATCAAAGCTTACACATTTTCATTGTATATACAAGAAATGTACAACAAAACTTTCACACTTTCATTGTATATACAAGAAATGTACATCAAAACTTACACATTTTCATTGTACACTCAAGAAATGTACATAGAAACTTACACATTTTCATTGTATATACAAGAAATGTACTTCAAATCTTACACACTTTCATTGTATATACAAGAAATGTACATCAAAACATACACATTTTCATTGAATATACAAGAAATGTACCTCAAAACTTACACATTTTCATTGTATATACAAGAAATGTACACAAAACTTACACATTTTCATTGTATATACAAGAAACGTACATCAAAACTTACACATTTTCATTGTATATACAAGAAATGTACATCAAAACTTACACATTTTCCTTGTGTATACAAGAAATTTACATCAAAACTTACAAATTTTCATTGTATATACAAGAAATGCACATCAGAAACTTACACATTTTCACTGTATATACAAGAAATGTACATCAAAGCTTACACATTTTCATTGTATATACAAGAAATGTGCATCAAAACTTACACATTTTCATTGTAAATACAAGAAATGTACATAGAAACTTACACATTTTCATTGTATATACAAGAAATGTACATCAAAACTTACACATTTTCCATGTGTATAAAAGAAATGTACATCAAAACTTACACAATTTCATTGTATATACAAGAAATGCACATCAGAAACTTACACATTTTCATTGTATATACAAGAAATGTACATCAAAGCTTACACATTTTCATTGTATATACAAGAAATGTACATAGAAACTTACACATTTTTATTGTATATACAAGAAATGTACATGAAAACTTACACATTTTCATTGTTTATACAAGAAATGTACATCAAAACTTACACATTTTCATTGTATATACAAGAAATGTACATCAAAACTTACACATTTTCATTGTATATACAAGAATTGTACATCAAAGCTCACACATTTTCATTCTATATACAAGAAATGTACATGAAAACATACACATTTTCATTGTATATACAAGAAATGTACATAGAAACATACACATTTTCATTGTATATACAAGAAATGTACAACAAAACTTACACATTTTCATTGCACACTCAAGAAATGTACATAAAAACTTACACATTTTCATTGTATATGCAAGGAATGTACATCAAAACATGCACATTTTTACTGTATATACAAGAAATGTACATCAAAACTTACATATCTTCATTGTACACTCAAGAAATGTACATCAGAACTACACATTTTCGTTGTACACTAAAGAAATGTACATAGAAACTTACACATTTTCATTGTATATACAAGAAATGTACATCAAAACTTACACATTTTCATTGTACACTCAAGAAATGTACATAGAAACTTACACATTTTCATTGTATATACAAGAAATGTACATCAAATCTTACACACTTTCATTGTATATACAAGAAATGTACATCAAAACTTACACATTTTCATTGTATATACAAGAAATGTACATCTAAACATACACATTTTCATTGTATACTCAAGAAATGTACATAGAAACTTACACATTTTCATTGTATATGCATAAAATGTACATCAAAACTTACACATTTTCATTGTACACTCAAGAAATGTACATAGAAACTTACACATTTTCATTGTATATACAAGTAATGTACATGAAATCTTACACACTTTCATTGCATATACAAGAAATGTACATCAAAACATACACATTTTCATTGAATATACAAGAAATGTACCTCAAAACTTACACATTTTCATTGTATATACAAGAAATGTACATCAAAACTTACACATTTTCATTGTATATACAAGAAATGTACATCAAAACTTACACATTTTCATTGTATATACAAGAAATGTACAACAAAACTTACACATTTTCCTTTTGTATACAAGAAATGTACATCAAAACTTACACATTTTCATTGTATATACAACAAATGCACATCAGAAGCTTACACATTTTCATTGTATATACAAGA
Organism: Tenodera sinensis; assembly: GCA_030765045.1. Classification (NCBI taxonomy): domain Eukaryota; kingdom Metazoa; phylum Arthropoda; class Insecta; order Mantodea; family Mantidae; genus Tenodera; species Tenodera sinensis. The sequence continues at coordinate 62,776,779 of CM060966.1, read as the reverse complement.
AATGTACATCAAAGCTTACACATTTTCATTGTATATACAAGAAATGTACATCAAAACTTACACATTTTCATTGTAAATACAAGAAATGTACATCAAAACTTACACATTTTCATTGTATATACAAGAAATGTACATCAAAACTTACACATTTTCCTTGTGTATACAAGAAATGTACATCAAAACTTACACAATTTCATTGTGTATACAAGAAATGTACATCAAAACTTACACATTTTCATTGTATATACAAGAATTGTACAACAAAGCTCACACATTTTCATTGTATATACAAGAAATGTACATAGAAACTTACACATTTTCATTGTATATATAAGAAATGTACATCAAAACTTACACATTTTCATTGTATATACAAGAAATGTACATCAAAACTTACAATTTTCATTGTATATACAACAAATGTACATCAAAACTTACACATTTTCATTGTATATACAAGAATTGTACATCAAAGCTCACACATTTTCATTGTATATACAAGAAATGTACATGAAAACATACACATTTTCATTGTATATACAAGAAATGTACATCAAAACATACACATTTTCATTGTATATCTAAGAAATGTACAACAAAACTTACACATTTTCATTGTACACTCAAGAAATGTACATCAAAACTTACACATTTTCATTGTATATACAAGGAATGTACATCAAAACATGCACATTTGAAATGTATATACAAGAAATGTACATCAAAACTTACATATCTTCATTGTACACTCAAGAAATGTACATCAGAACTACACATTTTCGTTGTACACTAAAGAAATGTACATAGAAACTTACACATTTTCATTGTATATACAAGAAATGTACAACAAAACTTACACATTTTCATTGTACACTCAAGAAATGTACATAGAAACTTACACATTTTCATTGTATATACAAGAAATGTACATCAAATCTTACACACTTTCATTGTATATATAAGAAATGTACATCAAAACATACACATTTTCATTGAATATACAAGAAATGTACCTCAAAACTTACACATTTTCATTGTATATACAAGAAATGTACATCAAAACTTACACATTTTCATTGTATATACAAGAAATGTACATCAAAACTTACACATTTTCATTGTATATACAAGAATTGTACATCAAAACTTACACATTTTCCTTTTGTATACAAGAAATGTACATCAAAACTAACACATTATCATTGTATATACAGGAAATGCACATCAGAAACTTACACATTTTCATTGTATATACAAGAAATGTACATCAAAGCTTACACATTTTCATTGTATATACAAGAAATGTACATCAAAACTTACACATTTTCATTGTATATACAAGAAATGTACATCAAAACTTACACATTTTCATTGTATATACAAGAAATGTACATCAAAACTTACACTTTTTCCTTTTGTATACAAGAAATGTACATCAAAACTTACACATTTTCATTGTATATACAAGAAATGCACATCAGAAACTTACACATTTTCATTGTATATACAAGAAATGTACATCAAAACATACACATTTTCATTGTACAAACAAGAAATTTACATCCAAACTTACACATTTTCATTGTATATACAAGAATTGTACATCAAAGCTCACACATTTTCATTGTATATACAAGAAATGTACATGAAAACTTACACATTTTCATTGTATATACAAGAAATGTACATCAAAACTTACACATTTTCATTGTAAATACAAGAAATGTACATAGAAACTTACACATTTTCATTGTATATACAAGAAATGTACATCAAAACTTACACATTTTCCATGTGTATAAAAGAAATGTACATCAAAACTTACACAATTTCATTGTATATACAAGAAATGCACATCAGAAACTTACACATTTTCATTGTATATACAAGAAATGTACATCAAAGCTTACACATTTTCATTGTATATACAAGAAATGTACATAGAAACTTACACATTTTCATTGTATATACAAGAAATGTACATGAAAACTTACACATTTTCATTGTATATACAAGAAATGTACATCAAAACTTACACATTTTCATTGTATATACAAGAAATGTACATCAAAACTTACACATTTTCATTGTATATACAAGAATTGTACATCAAAGCTCACACATTTTCATTGTATATACAAGAAATGTACATGAAAACATACACATTTTCATTGTATATACAAGAAATGTACCTAGAAACATACACATTTTCATTGTATATACAAGAAATGTACAACAAAACTTACACATTTTCATTGCACACTCAAGAAATGTACATCAAAACTTACACATTTTCATTGTATATACAAGGAATGTACATCAAAACAAGCACATTTTTACTGTATATACAAGAAATGTACATCAAAACTTACATACCTTCATTGTACACTCAAGAAATGTACATCAGAACTACACATTTTCGTTGTACACTAAAGAAATGTACATAGAAACTTACACATTTTCATTGTATATACAAGAAATGTACATCAAAACTTACACATTTTCATTGTACACTCAAGAAATGTACATAGAAACTTACACATTTTCATTGTATATACAAGAAATGTACATCAAATCTAACACACTTTCATTGTGTATACAAGAAATGTACATCAAAACTTACACATTTTCATTGTATATACAAGAAATGTACATCTAAACATACACATTTTCATTGTACACTCAAGAAATGTACATAGAAACTTACACATTTTCATTGTATATACATAAAATGTACATCAAAACTTACACATTTTCATTGTACACTCAAGAAATGTACATAGAAACTTACACATTTTCATTGTATATACAAGAAATGTACATGAAATCTTACACACTTTCATTGCATATACAAGAAATGTACATCAAAACATACACATTTTCATTGAATATACAAGAAATGTACCTCAAAACTTACACATTTTCATTGTATATACAAGAAATGTACATCAAAACTTACACATTTTCATTGTATATACAAGAAATGTACATCAAAACTTACACATTTTCATTGTATATACAAGAAATGTACATCAAAGCTTACACATTTTCCTTTTGTATACAAGGAATGTACATCAAAACTTACACATTTTCATTGTATATACAACAAATGCACATCAGAAACTTACACATTTTCATTGTATATACAAGAAATGTACATCAAAACTTACACATTTTCATTGAATATACAAGAAATGTACATCAAAACTTACACATTTTCCTTGTGTATACAAGAAATGTACATCAAAGCTTACACAATTTCATTGTATATACAAGAAATGCACATCAGAAACTTACACATTTTCATTGTATATACAAGAAATGTACATCAAAACTTACAATTTTCATTGTATATACAAGAAATGTACATCAAAACTTACAATTTTCATTGTATATACAAGAAATGTACATCAAAACTTACACATTTTCACTGTATATACAAGAATTGTACATCAAAGCTCACACATTTTCATTGTATATACAAGAAATGTACATCAAAACATACACATTTTCATTGTATATACAAGAAATGTACATCAAAACATACACATTTTCATTGTATATACAAGAAATGTACAACAAAACTTACACATTTTCATTGTACACTCAAGAAATGTACATCAAAACTTACACATTTTCACTGTATATACAAGGAATGTACATCAAAACATGCACATTTTCATTGTATATACAGAAATGTACATCAAAACTTACATATTTTCATTGTACACTCAAGAAATGTACATCAAAACTACACATTTTCGTTGTACACTAAAGAAATGTACATCAAAGCTTACACATTTTCATTGTATATACAAGAAATGTACAACAAAACTTTCACATTTTCATTGTACACTCAAGAAATGTACATCAAAACTTACACATTTTCATTGTACACTCAAGAAATGTACATAGAAACTTACACATTTTTATTGTATATACAAGAAATGTACATCAAATCTTACACACTTTCATTGTATATACAAGAAATGTACATCAAAACTTACACATTTTCATTGTACACTCAAGAAATGTACATAGAAACTTACACATTTTCATTGTATATACAAGAAATGTACTTCAAATCTTACACACTTTCATTGTATATACAAGAAATGTACATCAAAACATACACATTTTCATTGAATATACAAGAAATGTACCTCAAAACTTACACATTTTCATTGTATATACAAGAAATGTACACAAAACTTACACATTTTCATTGTATATACAAGAAACGTACATCAAAACTTACACATTTTCATTGTATATACAAGAAATGTACATCAAAACTTACACATTTTCCTTGTGTATACAAGAAATGTACATCAAAACTTACCAATTTTCATTGTATATACAAGAAATGCACATCAGAAACTTACACATTTTCACTGTATATACAAGAAATGTACATCAAAGCTTACACATTTTCATTGTATATACAAGAAATGTGCATCAAAACTTACACATTTTCATTGTAAATACAAGAAATGTACATAGAAACTTACACATTTTCATTGTATATACAAGAAATGTACATCAAAACTTACACATTTTCCATGTGTATAAAAGAAATGTACATCAAAACTTACACAATTTCATTGTATATACAAGAAATGCACATCAGAAACTTACACATTTTCATTGTATATACAAGAAATGTACATCAAAGCTTACACATTTTCATTGTATATACAAGAAATGTACATAGAAACTTACACATTTTTATTGTATATACAAGAAATGTACATGAAAACTTACACATTTTCATTGTATATACAAGAAATGTACATCAAAACTTACACATTTTCATTGTATATACAAGAAATGTACATCAAAACTTACACATTTTCATTGTATATACAAGAATTGTACATCAAAGCTCACACATTTTCATTGTATATACAAGAAATGTACATGAAAACATACACATTTTCATTGTATATACAAGAAATGTACATAGAAACATACACATTTTCATTGTATATACAAGAAATGTACAACAAAACTTACACATTTTCATTGCACACTCAAGAAATGTACATAAAAACTTACACATTTTCATTGTATATGCAAGGAATGTACATCAAAACATGCACATTTTTACTGTATATACAAGAAATGTACATCAAAACTTACATATCTTCATTGTACACTCAAGAAATGTACAAAAGAACTACACATTTTCGTTGTACACTAAAGAAATGTACATAGAAACTTACACATTTTCATTGTATATACAAGAAATGTACATCAAAACTTACACATTTTCATTGTACACTCAAGAAATGTACATAGAAACTTACACATTTTCATTGTATATACAAGAAATGTATATCAAATCTTACACACTTTCATTGTATATACAAGAAATGTACATCAAAACTTACACATTTTCATTGTATATACAAGAAATGTACATCTAAACATACACATTTTCATTGTACACTCAAGAAATGTACATAGAAACTTACACATTTTCATTGTATATGCATAAAATGTACATCAAAACATACACATTTTCATTGTACACTCAAGAAATGTACATAGAAACTTACACATTTTCATTGTATATACAAGTAATGTACATGAAATCTTACACACTTTCATTGCATATACAAGAAATGTACATCAAAACATACACATTTTCATTGAATATACAAGAAATGTACCTCAAAACTTACACATTTTCATTGTATATACAAGAAATGTACATCAAAACTTACACATTTTCATTGTATATACAAGAAATGTACATCAAAACTTACACATTTTCATTGTATATACAAGAAATGTACATCAAAACTTACACATTTTCCTTTTGTATACAAGAAATGTACATCAAAACTTACACATTTTCATTGTATATACAACAAATGCACATCAGAAGCTTACACATTTTCATTGTATATACAAGAAATGTACATCAAAGCTTACACATTTTCATTGTATATACAAGAAATGTACATCAAAACTTACACATTTTCATTGTAAATACAAGAAATGTACATCAAAACTTACACATTTTCATTGTATATACAAGAAATGTACATCAAAACTTACACATTTTCCTTGTGTATACAAGAAATGTACATCAAAACTTACACAATTTCATTGTGTATACAAGAAATGTACATCAAAACTTACACATTTTCATTGTATATACAAGAATTGTACAACAAAGCTCACACATTTTCATTGTATATACAAGAAATGTACATAGAAACTTACACATTTTCATTGTATATACAAGAAATGTACATCAAAACTTACACATTTTCATTGTATATACAAGAAATGTACATCAAAACTTACAATTTTCATTGTATATACAACAAATGTACATCAAAACTTACACATTTTCATTGTATATACAAGAATTGTACATCAAAGCTCACACATTTTCATTGTATATACAAGAAATGTACATGAAAACATACACATTTTCATTGTATATACAAGAAATGTACATCAAAACATACACATTTTCATTGTATATACAAGAAATGTACAACAAAACTTACACATTTTCATTGTACACTCAAGAAATGTACATCAAAACTTACACATTTTCATTGTATATAAAAGGAATGTACATCAAAACATGCACATTTGAAATGTATATACAAGAAATGTACATCAAAACTTACATATCTTCATTGTACACTCAAGAAATGTACATCAGAACTACACATTTTCGTTGTACACTAAAGAAATGTACATAGAAACTTACACATTTTCATTGTATATACAAGAAATGTACATCAAATCTTACACACTTTCATTGTATATATAAGAAATGTACATCAAAACATACACATTTTCATTGAATATACAAGAAATGTACCTCAAAACTTACACATTTTCATTGTATATACAAGAAATGTACATCAAAACTTACACATTTTCATTGTATATACAAGAAATGTACATCAAAACTTACACATTTTCATTGTATATACAAGAAATGTACATCAAAACTTACACATTTTCCTTTTGTATACAAGAAATGTACATCAAAACTAACACATTATCATTGTATTCACAAGAAATGCACATCAGAAACTTACACATTTTCATTGTATATACAAGAAATGTACATCAAAGCTTACACATTTTCATTGTATATACAAGAAATGTACATCAAAACTTACACATTTTCATTGTATATACAAGAAATGTACATCAAAACTTACACATTTTCATTGTATATACAAGAAATGTACATCAAAACTTACACTTTTTCCTTTTGTATACAAGAAATGTACATCAAAACTTACACATTTTCATTGTATATACAAGAAATGCACATCAGAAACTTACACATTTTCATTGTATATACAAGAAATGTACATCAAAACATACACATTTTCATTGTACAAACAAGAAATTTACATCCAAACTTACACATTTTCATTGTATATACAAGAATTGTACATCAAAGCTCACACATTTTCATTGTATATACAAGAAATGTACATGAAAACTTACACATTTTCATTGTATATACAAGAAATGTACATCAAAACTTACACATTTTCATTGTAAATACAAGAAATGTACATAGAAACTTACACATTTTCATTGTATATACAAGAAATGTACATCAAAACTTACACATTTTCCATGTGTATAAAAGAAATGTACATCAAAACTTACACAATTTCATTGTATATACAAGAAGTGCACATCAGAAACTTACACATTTTCATTGTATATACAAGAAATGTACATCAAAGCTTACACATTTTCATTGTATATACAAGAAATGTACATAGAAACTTACACATTTTCATTGTATATACAAGAAATGTACATGAAAACTTACACATTTTCATTGTATATACAAGAAATGTACATCAAAACTTACACATTTTCATTGTATATACAAGAAATGTACATCAAAACTTACACATTTTCATTGTATATACAAGAATTGTACATCAAAGCTCACACATTTTCATTGTATATACAAGAAATGTACATGAAAACATACACATTTTCATTGTATATACAAGAAATGTACCTAGAAACATACACATTTTCATTGTATATACAAGAAATGTACAACAAAACTTACACATTTTCATTGCACACTCAAGAAATGTACATCAAAACTTACACATTTTCATTGTATATACAAGGAATGTACATCAAAACATGCACATTTTTACTGTATATACAAGAAATGTACATCAAAACTTACATATCTTCATTGTACACTCAAGAAATGTACATCAGAACTACACATTTTCGTTGTACACTAAAGAAATGTACATAGAAACTTACACATTTTCATTGTATATACAAGAAATGTACATCAAAACTTACACATTTTCATTGTACACTCAAGAAATGTACATAGAAACTTACACATTTTCATTGTATATACAAGAAATGTACATCAAATCTAACACACTTTCATTGTGTATACAAGAAATGTACATCAAAACTTACACATTTTCATTGTATATACAAGAAATGTACATCTAAACATACACATTTTCATTGTACACTCAAGAAATGTACATAGAAACTTACACATTTTCATTGTATATACATAAAATGTACATCAAAACTTACACATTTTCATTGTACACTCAAGAAATGTACATAGAAACTTACACATTTTCATTGTATATACAAGAAATGTACATGAAATCTTACACACTTTCATTGCATATACAAGAAATGTACATCAAAACATACACATTTTCATTGAATATACAAGAAATGTACCTCAAAACTTACACATTTTCATTGTATATACAAGAAATGTACATCAAAACTTACACATTTTCATTGTATATACAAGAAATGTACATCAAAACTTACACATTTTCATTGTATATACAAGAAATGTACATCAAAGCTTACACATTTTCCTTTTGTATACAAGGAATGTACATCAAAACTTACACATTTTCATTGTATATACAACAAATGCACATCAGAAACTTACACATTTTCATTGTATATACAAGAAATGTACATCAAAGCCTACACATTTTCATTGTATTTACAAGAAATGTACATCAAAACTTACACAATTTCATTGTATATACAGGAAATGCACATCAGAAACTTACACATTTTCATTGTATATACAAGAAATGTACATAAAAGCTTACACATTTTCATTGTATATACAAGAAATGTACATAGAAACTTACACATTTTCATTGTATATACAAAAAATGTACATCAAAACTTACACATTTTCATTGTATATACAAGAAATGTACATCAAAACTTACAATTTTCATTGTGTATACAAGAAATGTACATCAAAACTTACACATTTTCATTGTATATACAAGAATTGTACAACAAAGCTCACACATTTTCATTGTATATACAAGAAATGTACATAGAATCTTACACATTTTCATTGTATATACAAGAAATGTACATCAAAACTTACACATTTTCATTGTATATACAAGAAATGTACATCAAAACTTACAATTTTCATTGTATATACAAGAAATGTACATCAAAACTTACACATTTTCATTGTATATACAAGAATTGAACATCAAAGCTCACACATTTTCATTGTATATACAAGAAATGTACATGAAAAGATACACATTTTCATTGTATATACAAGAAATGTACATCAAAACATACACATTTTCATTGTATATACAAGAAATGTACAACAAAACTTACACATTTTCATTGTACACTCAAGAAATGTACATCAAAACTTACACATTTTCATTGTATATACAAGGAATGTACATCAAAACATGCACATTTGAAATGTATATACAAGAAATGTACATCAAAACTTACATATCTTCATTGTACACTCAAGAAATGTACATCAGAACTACACATTTTCGTTGTACATTAAAGAAATGTACATAGAAACTTACACATTTTCATTGTATATACAAGAAATGTACAACAAAACTTACACATTTTCATTGTACACTCAAGAAATGTACATAGAAACTTACACATTTTCATTGTATATACAAGAAATGTACATCAAATCTTACACACTTTCATTGTATATACAAGAAATGTACATCAAAACATACACATTTTCATTGAATATACAAGAAATGTACCTCAAAACTTACACATTTTCATTGTATATACAAGAAATGTACATCAAAACTTACACATTTTCATTGTATATACAAGAAATGTACATCAAAACTTACACATTTTCATTGTATATACAAGAAATGTACATCAAAACTTACACATTTTCCTTTTGTATACAAGAAATGTACATCAAAACTAACACATTATCATTTTATATACAAGAAATGCACATCAGAAACTTACACATTTTCATTGTATATACAAGAAATGTACATCAAAGCTTACACATTTTCATTGTATATACAAGAAATGTACATGAAAACATACACATTTTCATTGTATATACAAGAAATGTACATCAAAACTTACACATTTTCATTGTACACTCAAGAAATGTACATAGAAACTTACACAATTTCATTGTATATACAAGAAATGTACATCAAATCTTACAAACTTTCATTGTATATACAAGAAATGTACATCAAAACATACACATTTTCATTGAATATACAAGAAATGTACCTCAATACTTACACATCTTCATTGTATATACAAGAAATGTACATCAAAACTTACACTTTTTCCTTTTGTATACAAGAAATGTACATCAAAACTTACACATTTTCATTGTATATACAAGAAATGCACATCAGAAACTTACACATTTTCATTGTATATACAAGAAATGTACATCAAAACATACACATTTTCATTGTACAAAAAAGAAATGTACATCCAAACTTACACATTTTCATTGTATATACAAGAATTGTACATCAAAGCTCACACATTTTCATTGTATATACAAGAAATGTACATGAAAACATACACATTTTCATTGTATATACAAGAAATGTACATCAAAACTTACACATTTTCATTGTACACTCAAGAAATGTACATAGAAACTTACACAATTTCATTGTATATACAAGAAATGTACATCAAATCTTACAAACTTTCATTGTATATACAAGAAATGTACATCAAAACATACACATTTTCATTGAATATACAAGAAATGTACCTCAATACTTACACATCTTCATTGTATATACAAGAACTGTACATCAAAACTTACACATTTTCATTGTATATACAAGAAATGTACATCAAAACTTACACATTTTCATTGTATATACAAGAAATGTACATCAAAACTTACACATTTTCCTTTTGTATACAAGAAATGTACATCAAAACTTACACCTTTTCATTGTATATACAACAAATGCACATCAGAAGCTTACACATTTTCATTGTATATACAAGAAATGTACATCAAAGCTTACACATTTTCATTGTATATACAAGAAATGTACATCAAAACTTACACATTTTCATTGTAAATACAAGAAATGTACTTCAAAACTTACACATTTTCATTGTATATACAAGAAATGTACATCAAAACTTACACATTTTCCTTGTGTATACAAGAAATGTACATCAAAACTTACACATTTTCAATTTATATACAAGAAATGTACATCAAAACTTACACATTTTCATTGTATATACAAGAAATGTACATCAAAACTTACACATTTTCATTGTATATACAAGAATTGTACATCAAAGCTCACACATTTTCATTGTATATACAAGAAATGTACATGAAAACATACACATTTTCATTGTATATACAAGAAATGTACATCAAAACTTACAATTTTCATTGTATATACAAGAAATGTACATAAAAACTTACACATTTTCATTGTATATACAAGAATTGTACATCAAAGCTCACACATTTTCATTGTATATACAAGAAATGTACATGAAAACATACACATTTTCATTGTATATACAAGAAATGTACATCAAAACATACACATTTTCATTGTATATACACGAAATGTACAACAAAACTTACACATTTTCATTGTACACTCAAGAAATGTACATCAAAACTTACACATTTTCATTGTATATACAAGGAATGTACATCAAAACATGCACATTTGTAATGTATATACAAGAAATGTACATCAAAACTTACACATTTTCATTGTATATACAAGAAATGTATATCAAAACTTACACATTTTCATTGTATATACAAGAAACGTACATCAAAACTTACACTTTTTCCTTTTGTATACAAGAAATGTACATCAAAACTTACACATTTTCATTGTATATACAAGAAATGCACATCAGAAACTTACACATTTTCATTGTATATACAAGAAATGTACATCAAAACATACACATTTTCATTGTACAAACAAGAAATGTACATCCAAACTTACACATTTTCATTGTATATACAAGAATTGTACATCAAAGCTCACACATTTTCATTGTATATACAAGAAATGTACATGAAAACATACACATTTTCATTGTATATACAAGAAATGTACATCAAAACTTACACATTTTCATTGTACACTCAAGAAATGTACATAGAAACTTACACAATTTCATTGTATATACAAGAAATGTACATCAAATCTTACACACTTTCATTGTATATACAAGAAATGTACATCAAAACATACACATTTTCATTGAATATACAAGAAATGTACCTCAAAACTTACACATCTTCATTGTATATACAAGAAATGTACATCAAAACTTACACATTTTCATTGTATATACAAGAAATAAACATCAAAACTTACACATTTTCATTGTATATACAAGAAATGTACATCAAAATTTACACATTTTCCTTGTGTATACAAGAAATGTACATCAAAACTTACAAATTTTCATTGTATATACAAGAAATGCACATCAGAAACTTACACATTTTCACTGTATATACAAGAAATGTACATCAAAGCTTACAAATTTTCATTGTATATACAAGAAATGTACATCAAAACTTACACATTTTCATTGTAAATACAAGAAATGTACATAGAAACTGACACATTTTTATTGTATATACAAGAAATGTACATCAAAACTTACACATTTTCCATGTGTATACAAGAAATGTACATCAAAACTTACACAATTTCATTGTATATACAAGAAATGCACATCAGAAACTTACACATTTTCATTGTATATACAAGAAATGTACATCAAAGCTCACACATTTTCATTGTATATACAAGAAATGTACATAGAAACTTACACATTTTCATTGTATATACAAGAAATGTACATGAAAACTTACACATTTTCATTGTATATACAAGAAATGTACATCAAAACTTACACATTTTCATTGTATATACAAGAAATGTACATCAAAACTTACACATTTTCATTGTATATACAAGAATTGTACATCAAAACTCACACATTTTCATTGTATATACAAGAAATGTACATGAAAACATACACATTTTCGTTGTATACACAAGAAATGTACATCAAAACTTACACATTTTCATTGTATATACAAGAAATGTACAACAAAACTTACACATTTTCATTGTACACTCAAGAAATGTACATCAAAACTTACACATTTTCATTGTATATACAAGGAATGTACATCAAAACATGCACATTTTCAATGTATATACAAGAAATGTACATCAAAACTTACATATCTTCATTGTACACTCAAGAAATGTAAATCAGAACTACACATTTGCGTTGTACACTAAAGAAATGTACATAGAAACTTACACATTTTCATTGTATATACAAGAAATGTACATCAAAACTTACACATTTTCATTGTACACTCAAGAAATGTACATAGAAACTTACACATTTTCATTGTATATACAAGAAATGTACATCAAATCTTACACACTTTCATTGTATATACAAGAAATGTACATCAAAACTTACACATTTTCATTGTTTATACAAGAAATGTACATCTAAACATACACATTTTCATTGTACACTCAAGAAATGTACATAGAAACTTACACATTTTCATTGTATATACAAGAAATGTACATCAAATCTTACACACTTTCATTGTATATACAAGAAATGTACATCAAAACATACACATTTTCATTGAATATACAAGAAATGTACCTCAAAACTTACACATTTTCATTGTATATACAAGAAATGTACATCAAAACTTACACATTTTCATTGTATATACAAGAAATGTACATCAAAACTTACACATTTTCATTGTATATACAAGAAATGTACATCAAAGCTTACACATTTTCCTTTTGTATACAAGTAATGTACATCAAAACTTACACATTTTCATTGTATATACAAGAAATGCACATCAGAAACTTACACATTTTCATTGTATATACAAGAAATGTACATCAAAGCTTACACATTTTCATTGTATATACAAGAAATGTACATCAAAACTTACACATTTTCATTGTAAATACAAGAAATGTACATCAAAACTTACACATTTTCATTGTATATACAAGAAATGTACATCAAAACTTACACATTTTCCTTGTTCATACAAGAAATGTACATCAAAGCTTACACAATTTCATTGTATATACAAGAAATGCACATCAGAAACTTACACATTTTCATTGTATATACAAGAAATGTACATCAAAGCTTACACATTTTCATTGTATATACAAGAAATGTACATAGAAACTTACACATTTTCATTGTATATACAAGAAATGTACATCAAAACTTACACATTTTCATTGTATATACAAGAAATGTACATCAAAACTTACAATTTTCATTGTATATACAAGAAATGTACATCAAAACTTACACATTTTCATTGTATATACAAGAATTGTACATCAAAGCTCACCCATTTTCATTGTATATACAAGAAATGTACATAGAAACTTACACATTTTCATTGTATATACAAGAAATGTACATCAAAACTTACACATTTTCATTGTATATACAAGAAATGTACATCAAAACTTACAATTTTTATTGTATATACAAGAAATGTACATCAAAACTTACACATTTTCACTGTATATACAAGAATTGAACATCAAAGGTCACACATTTTCATTGTATATACAAGAAATGTGCATGAAAACATACACATTTTCATTGTATATACAAGAAATGTACATCAAAACATACACATTTTCATTGTATATACAAGAAATGTACAACAAAACTTACACATTTTCATTGTACACTCAAGAAATGTACATAGAAACTTACACATTTACATTGTATATACAAGAAATGTACATCAAATCTTACACACTTTCATTGTATATACAAGAAATGTACATCAAAACATACACATTTTCATTGAATATACAAGAAATGTACCTCAAAACTTACACATTTTCATAGTATATACAAGAAATGTACATCAAAACTTACACATTTTCATTGTATATACAAGAAATGTACATCAAAACTTACACATTTTCATTGTATATACAAGAAATGTACATCAAAACTTACACATTTTCCTTTTGTATACAAGACATGTACATCAAAACTAACACATTATCATTGTATATACAAGAAATGCACATCAGAAACTTACACATTTTCATTGTATATACAAGAAATGTACATCAAAGCTTACACATTTTCATTGTATATACAAGAAATGTACATCAAAACTTACACATTTTCATTGTAAATACAAGAAATGTACATCAAAACTTACACATTTTCATTGTATATACAAGAAATGTATATCAAAACTTACACATTTTCATTGTATATACAAGAAATGTACATCAAAACTTACACTTTTTCCTTTTGTATACAAGAAATGTTCATCAAAACTTACACATTTTCATTGTATATACAAGAAATGCACATCAGAAACTTACACATTTTCATTGTATATACAAGAAATGTACATCAAAACATACACATTTTCATTGTACAAACAAGAAATGTACATCCAAACTTACACATTTTCATTGTATATACAAGAATTGTACATCAAAGCTCACACATTTTCATTGCATATACAAGAAATGTACATGAAAACATACACATTTTCATTGTATATACAAGAAATGTACATCAAAACTTACACATTTTCATTGTACACTCAAGAAATGTACATAGAAACTTACACATTTTCATTGTATATACAAGAAATGTACATCAAATCTTACACACTTTCATTGTATATACAAGAAATGTACATCAAAACATACACATTTTCATTGAATATACAAGAAATGTACCTCAAAACTTACACATCTTCATTGTATATACAAGAAATGTACATCAAAACTTACACATTTTCATTGTATATACAAGAAATGTACATCAAAACTTACACATTTTCATTGTATATACAAGAAATGTACATCAAAATTTACACATTTTCCTTGTGTATACAAGAAATGTACATCAAAACTTACACATTTTCATTGTATATACAAGAAATGTACATCAAAACTTACAATTTTCATTGTATATACAAGAAATGTACATCAAAACTTACACATTTTCATTGTATATACAAGAATTGAACATCAAAGCTCACACATTTTCATTGTATATACAAGAAATGTACATGAAAACATACACATTTTCATTGTATATACAAGAAATGTACATCAAAACATACACATTTTCATTGTATATACAAGAAATGTACAACAAAACTTACACATTTTCATTGTACACTCAAGAAATGTACATCAAAACTTACACATTTTCATTGTACACTCAAGAAATGTACATAGAAACTTACACATTTTCATTGTATATACAAGAAATGTACATCAAATCTTACACACTTTCATTGTATATACAAGAAATGTACATCAAAACATACACATTTTCATTGAATATACAAGAAATGTACCTCAAAACTTACACATTTTCATTGTATATACAAGAAATGTACATCAAAACTTACACATTTTCATTGTATATACAAGAAATGTACATCAAAACTTACACATTTTCATTGTATATACAAGAAACGTACATCAAAACTTACACATTTTCCTTTTGTATACAAGAAATGTACATAGAAACTTACACATTTTCATTGTATATACAAGAAATGTACATGAAAACTTACACATTTTCATTGTATATACAAGAAATGTACATCAAAACTTACACATTTTCATTGTATATACAAGAAATGTACATCAAAACTTACACACTTTCATTGTATATACAAGAATTGTACATCAAAGCTCACACATTTTCATTGTATATACAAGAAATGTACATGAAAACATACACATTTTCATTGTATATACAAGAAATGTACATAGAAACATACACATTTTCATTGTATATACAAGAAATGTACAACAAAACTTACACATTTTCATTGCACACTCAAGAAATGTACATCAAAACTTACACATTTTCATTGTATATACAACGAATGTACATCAAAACATGCACATTTTTACTGTATATACAAGAAATGTACATCAAAACTTACATATCTTCATTGTACACTCAAGAAATGTACATCAGAACTACACATTTTCGTTTTACACTAAAGAAATGTACATAGAAACTTACACATTTTCATTGTATATACAAGAAATGTACATCAAAACTTACACATTTTCATTGTACACTCAAGAAATGTACATAGAAACTTACACATTTTCATTGTATATACAAGAAATGTACATCAAATCTTACACACTTTCATTGTATATACAAGAAATGTACATCAAAACTTACACATTTTCATTGTATATACAAGAAATGTACATCTAAACATACACATTTTCATTGTACACTCAAGAAATGTACATAGAAACTTACACATTTTCATTGTATATACATAAAATGTACATCAAAACTTACACATTTTCATTGTACACTCAAGAAATGTACATAGAAACTTACACATTTTCATTGTATATACAAGAAATGTACATGAAATCTTACACACTTTCATTGCATATACAAGAAATGTACATCAAAGCATACACATTATCATTGAATATACAAGAAATGTACCTCAAAACTTACACATTTTCATTGTATATACAAGAAGTGTACATCTAAGCATACACATTTTCATTGTACACTCAAGAAATGTACATAGAAACTTACACATTTTCATTGTATATACAAGAAATGTACCTCAAAACTTACACATTTTCATTGTATATACAAGAAATGTACATCAAAACTTACAATTTTCATTGTATATACAAGAAATGTACATCAAAACTTACACATTTTCATTGTATATACAAGAATTGAACATCAAAGCTCACACATTTTCATTGTATATACAAGAAATGTACATGAAAACATACACATTTTCATTGTATATACAAGAAATGTACATCAAAACATACACATTTTCATTGTATATACAAGAAATGTACAACAAAACTTACACATTTTCATTGTACACTCAAGAAATGTACATCAAAACTTACACATTTTCATTGTATATACAAGGAATGTACATCAAAACATGCACATTTGAAATGTATATACAAGAAATGTACATCAAAACTTACATATCTTCATTGTACACTCAAGAAATGTACATCAGAACTACACATTTTCGTTGTACACTAAAGAAATGTACATAGAAACTTACACATTTTCATTGTATATACAAGAAATGTACAACAAAACTTGCACATTTTCATTGTACACTCAAGAAATGCACATAGAAACTTACACATTTACATTGTATATACAAGAAATGTACATCAAATCTTACACACTTTCATTGTATATACAAGAAATGTACATCAAAACATACACATTTTCATTGAATATACAAGAAATGTACCTCAAAACTTACACATTTTCATTGTATATACAAGAAATGTACATCAAAACTTACACATTTTCATTGTATATACAAGAAATGTACATCAAAACTTACACATTTTCATTGTATATACAAGAAATGTACATCAAAACTTACACATTTTCCTTTTGTATACAAGACATGTACATCAAAACTAACACATTATCATTGTATATACAAGAAATGAACATCAGAAACTTACACATTTTCATTGTATATACAAGAAATGTACATCAAAGCTTACACATTTTCATTGTATATACAGGAAATGTACATCAAAGCTTACACATTTTCATTGTAAATACAAGAAATGTACATCAAAATTTACACATTTTCATTGTATATACAAGAAATGTATATCAAAACTTACACATTTTCATTGTATATACAAGAAATGTACATCAAAACTTACACTTTTTCCTTTTGTATACAAGAAATGTACATCAAAACTTACACATTTTCATTGTATATACAAGAAATGCACATCAGAAACTTACACATTTTCATTGTATATACAAGAAATGTACATCAAAACATACACATTTTCATTGTACAAACAAGAAATGTACATCCAAACTTACACATTTTCATTGTATATACAAGAATTGTACATCAAAGCTCACACATTTTCATTGTATATACAAGAAATGTACATGAAAACATACACATTTTCATTGTATATACAAGAAATGTACATCAAAACTTACACATTTTCATTGTACACTCAAGAAATGTACATAGAAACTTACACAATTTCATTGTATATACAAGAAATGTACATCAAATCTTACACACTTTCATTGTATATACAAGAAATGTACATCAAAACATACACATTTTCATTGAATATACAAGAAATGTACCTCAAAACTTACACATCTTCATTGTATATACAAGAAATGTACATCAAAACTTACACATTTTCATTGTATATACAAGAAATGTACATCAAAACTTACACATTTTCATTGTATATACAAGAAATGTACATCAAAATTTACACATTTTCCTTGTGTATACAAGAAATGTACATCAAAACTTACAAATTTTCATTGTATATACAAGAAATGCACATCAGAAACTTACACATTTTCACTGTATATACAAGAAATGTACATCAAAGCTTACACATTTTCATTGTATATACAAGAAATGTACATCAAAACTTACACATTTTCATTGTAAATACAAGAAATGTACATAGAAACTGACACATTTTTATTGTATATACAAGAAATGTACATCAAAACTTACACATTTTCATTGTATATACAAGAAATGTACATCAAAGCTTACACATTTTCCTTTTGTATACAAGAAATGTACATCAAAACTTACACATTTTCATTGTATATACAACAAATGCACATCAGAAACTTACACATTTTCATTGTATATACAAGAAATGTACAACAAAACTTACACATTTTCATTGCACACTCAAGAAATGTACATCAAAACTTACACATTTTCATTGTATATACAAGAAATGTACATCAAAACTTACACATTTTCATTGTATATACAAGAATTGTACATCAAAGCTCACACATTTTCATTGTATATACAAGAAATGTACATGAAAACATACACATTTTCATTGTATATACAAGAAATGTACATAGAAACATACACATTTTCATTGTATATACAAGAAATGTACAACAAAACTTACACATTTTCATTGCACACTCAAGAAATGTACATCAAAACTTACACATTTTCATTGTATATACAAGAAACGTACATGAAATCTTACACACTTTCATTGCATATACAAGAAATGTACATCAAAACATACACATTTTCATTGAATATACAAGAAATGTACATCAAAACTTACATATCTTCATTGTACACTCAAGAAATGTACATCAGAACTACACATTTTCGTTGTACACTAAAGAAATGTACATAGAAACTTACACATTTTCATTGTATATACAAGAAATGTACATCAAAACTTACACATTTTCATTGTACACTCAAGAAATGTACATAGAAACTTACACATTTTCATTGTATATACAAGAAATGTACATCAAATCTTACACACTTTTATTGTATATACAAGAAATGTACATCAAAACTTACACATTTTCATTGTATATACAAGAAATGTACATCTAAACATACACATTTTCATTGTACACTCAAGAAATGTACATAGAAACTTACACATTTTCATTGTATATACATAAAATGTACATCAAAACTTACACATTTTCATTGTACACTCAAGAAATGTACATAGAAACTTACACATTTTCATTGTATATACAAGAAACGTACATGAAATCTTACACACTTTCATTGCATATACAAGAAATGTACATCAAAACATACACATTTTCATTGAATATACAAGAAATGTACCTCAAAACTTACACATTTTCATTGTATATACAAGAAATGTACATCAAAACTTACACATTTTCATTGTATATACAAGAAATGTACATCAAAACTTACACATTTTCATTGTATATACAAGAAATGTACATCAAAGCTTACACATTTTCCTTTTGTATACAAGAAATGTACATCAAAACTTACACATTTTCATTGTATATACAACAAATGCACATCAGAAACTTACACATTTTCATTGTATATACAAGAAATGTACATCAAAGCTTACACATTTTCATTGTATATACAAGAAATGTACATCAAAACTTACACATTTTCATTGTAAATACAAGAAATGTACATCAAAACTTACACATTTTCATTGTATATACAAGAAATGTACATCAAAACTTACACATTTTCCTTGTGTATACCAGAAATGTACATCAAAACTTACACAATTTCATTGTATATACAGGAAATGCACATCAGAGACTTACACATTTTCATTGTATATACAAGAAATGTACATCAAAGCTTACACATTTTCATTGTATATACAAGAAATGTACATAGAAACTTACACATTTTCATTGTATATACAAGAAATGTACATCAAAACTTACACATTTTCATTGTATATACAAGAAATGTACATCAAAACTTACAATTTTCATTGTGTATACAAGAAATGTACATCAAAACTTACACATTTTCATTGTATATACAAGAATTGTACAACAAAGCTCACACATTTTCATTGTATATACAAGAAATGTACATACAAACTTACACATTTTCATTGTATATACAAGAAATGTACATCAAAACTTACACATTTTCATTGTATATACAAGAAATGTACATCAAAACTTACAATTTTCATTGTATATACAAGAAATGTACATCAAAACTTACACATTTTCATTGTATATACAAGAATTGAACATCAAAGCTCACACATTTTCATTGTATATACAAGAAATGTACATGAAAACATACACATTTTCATTGTATATACAAGAAATGTACATCAAAACATACACATTTTCATTGTATATACAAGAAATGTACAACAAAACTTACACATTTTCATTGTACACTCAAGAAATGTACATCAAAACTTACACATTTTCATTGTACACTCAAGAAATGTACATAGAAACTTACACATTTTCATTGTATATACAAGAAATGTACATCAAATCTTACACACTTTCATTGTATATACAAGAAATGTACATCAAAACATACACATTTTCATTGAATATACAAGAAATGTACCTCAAAACTTACACATTTTCATTGTATATACAAGAAATGTACATCAAAACTTACACATTTTCATTGTATATACAAGAAATGTACATCAAAACTTACACATTTTCATTGTATATACAAGAAACGTACATCAAAACTTACACATTTTCCTTTTGTATACAAGAAATGTACATAGAAACTTACACATTTTCATTGTATATACAAGAAATGTACATGAAAACTTACACATTTTCATTGTATATACAAGAAATGTACATCAAAACTTACACATTTTCATTGTATACACAAGAAATGTACATCAAAACTTACACATTTTCATTGTATATACAAGAATTGTACATCAAAGCTCACACATTTTCATTGTATATACAAGAAATGTACATGAAAACATACACATTTTCATTGTATATACAAGAAATGTACATAGAAACATACACATTTTCATTGTATATACAAGAAATGTACAACAAAACTTACACATTTTCATTGCACACTCAAGAAATGTACATCAAAACTTACACATTTTCATTGTATATACAACGAATGTACATCAAAACATGCACATTTTTACTGTATATACAAGAAATGTACATCAAAACTTACATATCTTCATTGTACACTCAAGAAATGTACATCAGAACTACACATTTTCGTTGTACACTAAAGAAATGTACATAGAAACTTACA
This sequence comes from Tenodera sinensis, assembly GCA_030765045.1. NCBI lineage: Eukaryota > Metazoa > Arthropoda > Insecta > Mantodea > Mantidae > Tenodera > Tenodera sinensis. Next base: position 62,753,741 of record CM060966.1, on the reverse strand, counting down.
CATTTTCATTGTATATACAAGAAATGTACATCAAAACTTACACATTTTCATTGTACACTCAAGAAATGTACATAGAAACTTACACATTTTCATTGTATATACAAGAAATGTACATCAAATCTTACACACTTTCATTGTATATACAAGAAATGTACATCAAAACTTACACATTTTCATTGTATATACAAGAAAATGTACATCTAAACATACACATTTTCATTGTACACTCAAGAAATGTACATAGAAACTTACACATTTTCATTGTATATACATAAAATGTACATCAAAACTTACACATTTTCATTGTACACTCAAGAAATGTACATAGAAACTTACACATTTTCATTGTATATACAAGAAATGTACATGAAATCTTACACACTTTCATTGCATATACAAGAAATGTACATCAAAGCATACACATTATCATTGAATATACAAGAAATGTACCTCAAAACTTACACATTTTCATTGTATATACAAGAAATGTACATCTAAGCATACACATTTTCATTGTACACTCAAGAAATGTACATAGAAACTTACACATTTTCATTGTATATACATAAAATGTACCTCAAAACTTACACATTTTCATTGTATATACAAGAAATGTACATCAAAACTTACAATTTTCATTGTATATACAAGAAATGTACATCAAAACTTACACATTTTCATTGTATATACAAGAATTGAACATCAAAGCTCACACATTTTCATTGTATATACAAGAAATGTACATCAAAACATACACATTTTCATTGTATATACAAGAAATGTACAACAAAACTTACACATTTTCATTGTACACTCAAGAAATGTACATCAAAACTTACACATTTTCATTGTATATACAAGGAATGTACATCAAAACATGCACATTTGAAATGTATATACAAGAAATGTACATCAAAACTTACATATCTTCATTGTACACTCAAGAAATGTACATCAGAACTACACATTTTCGTTGTACACTAAAGAAATGTACATAGAAACTTACACATTTTCATTGTATATACAAGAAATGTACAACAAAACTTGCACATTTTCATTGTACACTCAAGAAATGTACATAGAAACCTACACATTTACATTGTATATACAAGAAATGTACATCAAATCTTACACACTTTCATTGTATATACAAGAAATGTACATCAAAACATACACATTTTCATTGAATATACAAGAAATGTACCTCAAAACTTACACATTTTCATTGTATATACAAGAAATGTACATCAAAACTTACACATTTTCATTGTATATACAAGAAATGTACATCAAAACTTACACATTTTCATTGTATATACAAGAAATGTACATCAAAACTTACACATTTTCCTTTTGTATACAAGACATGTACATCAAAACTAACACATTATCATTGTATATACAAGAAATGCACATCAGAAACTTACACATTTTCATTGTATATACAAGAAATGTACATCAAAGCTTACACATTTTCATTGTATATACAAGAAATGTACATCAAAACTTACACATTTTCATTGTAAATACAAGAAATGTACATCAAAACTTACACATTTTCATTGTAAATACAAGAAATGTACATCAAAACATACACATTTTCATTGTACAAACAAGAAATGTACATCCAAACTTACACATTTTCATTGTATATACAAGAATTGTACATCAAAGCTCACACATTTTCATTGTATATACAAGAAATGTACATGAAAACATACACATTTTCATTGTATATACAAGAAATGTACATCAAAACTTACACATTTTCATTGTACACTCAAGAAATGTACATAGAAACTTACACAATTTCATTATATATACAAGAAATGTACATCAAATCTTACACACTTTCATTGTATATACAAGAAATGTACATCAAAACATACACATTTTCATTGAATATACAAGAAATGTACCTCAAAACTTACACATCTTCATTGTATATACAAGAAATGTACATCAAAACTTACACATTTTCATTGTATATACAAGAAATGTACATCAAAACTTACACATTTTCATTGTATATACAAGAAATGTACATCAAAATTTACACACTTTCCTTGTGTATACAAGAAATGTACATCAAAACTTACAAATTTTCATTGTATATACAAGAAATGCACATCAGAAACTTACACATTTTCACTGTATATACAAGAAATGTACATCAAAGCTTACACATTTTCATTGTATATACAAGAAATGTACATCAAAACTTACACATTTTCATTGTAAATACAAGAAATGTACATAGAAACTGACACATTTTTATTGTATATACAAGAAATGTACATCAAAACTTACACATTTTCCATGTGTATACAAGAAATGTACATCAAAGCTTACACAATTTCATTGTATATACAAGAAATGCACATCAGAAACTTACACATTTTCATTGTATATACAAGAAATGTACATCAAAGCTCACACATTTTCATTGTATATACAAGAAATGTACATAGAAACTTACACATTTTCATTGTATATACAAGAAATGTACATGAAAACTTACACATTTTCATTGTATATACAAGAAATGTACATCAAAACTTACACATTTTCATTGTATATACAAGAAATGTACATCAAAACTTACAGATTTTCATTGTATATACAAGAATTGTACATCAAAGCTCACACATTTTCATTGTATATACAAGAAATGTACATGAAAACATACACATTTTCGTTGTATACACAAGAAATGTACATCAAAACTTACACATTTTCATTGTATATACAAGAAATGTACAACAAAACTTACACATTTTCATTGTACACTCAAGAAATGTACATCAAAACTTACACATTTTCATTGTATATACAAGGAATGTACATCAAAACATGCACATTTTCAATGTATATACAAGAAATGTACATCAAAACTTACATATCTTCATTGTACACTCAAGAAATGTAAATCAGAACTACACATTTGCGTTGTACACTAAAGAAATGTACATAGAAACTTACACATTTTCATTGTATATACAAGAAATGTACATCAAAACTTACACATTTTCATTGTACACTCAAGAAATGTACATAGAAACTTACACATTTTCATTGTATATACAAGAAATGTACATCAAATCTTACACACTTTCATTGTATATACAAGAAATGTACATCAAAACTTACACATTTTCATTGTTTATACAAGAAATGTACATCTAAACATACACATTTTCATTGTACACTCAAGAAATGTACATAGAAACTTACACATTTTCATTGTATATACAAGAAATGTACATCAAATCTTACACACTTTCATTGTATATACAAGAAATGTACATCAAAACATACACATTTTCATTGAATATACAAGAAATGTACCTCAAAACTTACACATTTTCATTGTATATACAAGAAATGTACATCAAAACTTACACATTTTCATTGTATATACAAGAAATGTACATCAAAACTTACACATTTTCATTGTATATACAAGAAATGTACATCAAAGCTTACACATTTTCCTTTTGTATACAAGTAATGTACATCAAAACTTACACATTTTCATTGTATATACAAGAAATGCACATCAGAAACTTACACATTTTCATTGTATATACAAGAAATGTACATCAAAGCTTACACATTTTCATTGTATATACAAGAAATGTACATCAAAACTTATACATTTTCATTGTAAATACAAGAAATGTACATCAAAACTTACACATTTTCATTGTATATACAAGAAATGTACATCAAAACTTACACATTTTCCTTGTTCATACAAGAAATGTACATCAAAGCTTACACAATTTCATTGTATATACAAGAAATGCACATCAGAAACTTACACATTTTCATTGTATATACAAGAAATGTACATCAAAGCTTACACATTTTCATTGTATATACAAGAAATGTACATAGAAACTTACACATTTTCATTGTATATACAAGAAATGTACATCAAAACTTACACATTTTCATTGTATATACAAGAAATGTACATCAAAACTTACAATTTTCATTGTATATACAAGAAATGTACATCAAAACTTACACATTTTCATTGTATATACAAGAATTGTACATCAAAGCTCACCCATTTTCATTGTATATACAAGAAATGTACATAGAAACTTACACATTTTCATTGTATATACAAGAAATGTACATCAAAACTTACACATTTTCATTGTATATACACGAAATGTACATCAAAACTTACAATTTTTATTGTATATACAAGAAATGTACATCAAAACTTACACATTTTCACTGTATATACAAGAATTGAATATCAAAGCTCACACATTTTCATTGTATATACAAGAAATGTGCATGAGAACATACACATTTTCATTGTATATACAAGAAATGTACATCAAAACATACACATTTTCATTGTATATACAAGAAATGTACAACAAAACTTACACATTTTCATTGTACACTCAAGAAATGTACATAGAAACTTACACATTTACATTGTATATACAAGAAATGTACATCAAATCTTACACACTTTCATTGTATATACAAGAAATGTACATCAAAACATACACATTTTCATTGAATATACAAGAAATGTACCTCAAAACTTACACATTTTCATAGTATATACAAGAAATGTACATCAAAACTTACACATTTTCATTGTATATACAAGAAATGTACATCAAAACTTACACATTTTCATTGTATATACAAGAAATGTACATCAAAACTTACACATTTTCCTTTTGTATACAAGACATGTACATCAAAACTAACACATTATCATTGTATATACAAGAAATGCACATCAGAAACTTACACATTTTCATTGTATATACAAGAAATGTACATCAAAGCTTACACATTTTCATTGTATATACAAGAAATGTACATCAAAACTTACACATTTTCATTGTAAATACAAGAAATGTACATCAAAACTTACACATTTTCATTGTATATACAAGAAATGTATATCAAAACTTACACATTTTCATTGTATATACAAGAAATGTACATCAAAACTTACACTTTTTCCTTTTGTATACAAGAAATGTTCATCAAAACTTACACATTTTCATTGTATATACAAGAAATGCACATCAGAAACTTACACATTTTCATTGTATATACAAGAAATGTACATCAAAACATACACATTTTCATTGTACAAACAAGAAATGTACATCCAAACTTACACATTTTCATTGTATATACAAGAATTGTACATCAAAGCTCACACATTTTCATTGTATATACAAGAAATGTACATGAAAACATACACATTTTCATTGTATATACAAGAAATGTACATCAAAACTTACACATTTTCATTGTACACTCAAAAAATGTACATAGAAACTTACACAATTTCATTGTATATACAAGAAATGTACATCAAATCTTACACACTTTCATTGTATATACAAGAAATGTACATCAAAACATACACATTTTCATTGAATATACAAGAAATGTACCTCAAAACTTACACATCTTCATTGTATATACAAGAAATGTACATCAAAACTTACACATTTTCATTGTATATACAAGAAATGTACATCAAAACTTACACATTTTCATTGTATATACAAGAAATGTACATCAAAATTTACACATTTTCCTTGTGTATACAAGAAATGTACATCAAAACTTACACATTTTCATTGTATATACAAGAAATGTACATCAAAACTTACAATTTTCATTGTATATACAAGAAATGTACATCAAAACTTACACATTTTCATTGTATATACAAGAATTGAACATCAAAGCTCACACATTTTCATTGTATATACAAGAAATGTACATGAAAACATACACATTTTCATTGTATATACAAGAAATGTACATCAAAACATACACATTTTCATTGTATATACAAGAAATGTACAACAAAACTTACACATTTTCATTGTACACTCAAGAAATGTACATCAAAACTTACACATTTTCATTGTACACTCAAGAAATGTACATAGAAACTTACACATTTTCATTGTATATACAAGAAATGTACATCAAATCTTACACACTTTCATTGTATATACAAGAAATGTACATCAAAACATACACATTTTCATTGAATATACAAGAAATGTACCTCAAAACTTACACATTTTCATTGTATATACAAGAAATGTACATCAAAACTTACACATTTTCATTGTATATACAAGAAATGTACATCAAAACTTACACATTTTCATTGTATATACAAGAAGCGTACATCAAAACTTACACATTTTCCTTTTGTATACAAGAAATGTACATAGAAACTTACACATTTTCATTGTATATACAAGAAATGTACATGAAAACTTACACATTTTCATTGTATATACAAGAAATGTACATCAAAACTTACACATTTTCATTGTATATACAAGAAATGTACATCAAAACTTACACATTTTCATTGTATATACAAGAATTGTACATCAAAGCTCACACATTTTCATTGTATATACAAGAAATGTACATGAAAACATACACATTTTCATTGTATATACAAGAAATGTACATAGAAACATACACATTTTCATTGTATATACAAGAAATGTACAACAAAACTTACACATTTTCATTGCACACTCAAGAAATGTACATCAAAACTTACACATTTTCATTGTATATACAACGAATGTACATCAAAACATGCACATTTTTACTGTATATACAAGAAATGTACATCAAAACTTACATATCTTCATTGTACACTCAAGAAATGTACATCAGAACTACACATTTTCGTTGTACACTAAAGAAATGTACATAGAAACTTACACATTTTCATTGTATATACAAGAAATGTACATCAAAACTTACACATTTTCATTGTACACTCAAGAAATGTACATAGAAACTTACACATTTTCATTGTATATACAAGAAATGTACATCAAATCTTACACACTTTCATTGTATATACAAGAAATGTACATCAAAACTTACACATTTTCATTGTATATACAAGAAATGTACATCTAAACATACACATTTTCATTGTACACTCAAGAAATGTACATAGAAACTTACACATTTTCATTGTATATACATAAAATGTACATCAAAACTTACACATTTTCATTGTACACTCAAGAAATGTACATAGAAACTTACACATTTTCATTGTATATACAAGAAATGTACATGAAATCTTACACACTTTCATTGCATATACAAGAAATGTACATCAAAGCATACACATTATCATTGAATATACAAGAAATGTACCTCAAAACTTACACATTTTCATTGTATATACAAGAAGTGTACATCTAAGCATACACATTTTCATTGTACACTCAAGAAATGTACATAGAAACTTACACATTTTCATTGTATATACATAAAATGTACCTCAAAACTTACACATTTTCATTGTATATACAAGTAATGTACATCAAAACTTACAATTTTCATTGTATATACAAGAAATGTACATCAAAACTTACACATTTTCATTGTATATACAAGAATTGAACATCAAAGCTCACACATTTTCATTGTATATACAAGAAATGTACATGAAAACATACACATTTTCATTGTATATACAAGAAATGTACATCAAAACTTACACATTTTCATTGTATATACAAGAAATGTACATCAAAGCTTACACATTTTCCTTTTGTATACAAGTAATGTACATCAAAACTTACACATTTTCATTGTATATACAAGAAATGCACATCAGAAACTTACACATTTTCATTGTATATACAAGAAATGTACATCAAAGCTTACACATTTTCATTGTATATACAAGAAATGTACATCAAAACTTACACATTTTCATTGTAAATACAAGAAATGTACATCAAAACTTACACATTTTCATTGTATATACAAGAAATGTACATCAAAACTTTCACATTTTCCTTGTTCATACAAGAAATGTACATCAAAGCTTACACAATTTCATTGTATATACAAGAAATGCACATCAGAAACTTACACATTTTCATTGTATATACAAGAAATGTACATCAAAGCTTACACATTTTCATTGTATATACAAGAAATGTACATAGAAACTTACACATTTTCATTGTATATACAAGAAATGTACATCAAAACTTACACATTTTCATTGTATATACAAGAAATGTACATCAAAACTTACAATTTTCATTGTATATACAAGAAATGTACATCAAAACTTACACATTTTCATTGTATATACAAGAATTGTACATCAAAGCTCACCCATTTTCATTGTATATACAAGAAATGTACATAGAAACTTACACATTTTCATTGTATATACAAGAAATGTACATCAAAACTTACAATTTTTCATTGTATATACAAGAAATGTACATCAAAACTTACAATTTTTATTGTATATACAAGAAATGTACATCAAAACTTACACATTTTCACTGTATATACAAGAATTGAACATCAAAGCTCACACATTTTCATTGTATATACAAGAAATGTGCATGAAAACATACACATTTTCATTGTATATACAAGAAATGTACATCAAAACATACACATTTTCATTGTATATACAAGAAATGTACAACAAAACTTACACATTTTCATTGTACACTCAAGAAATGTACATAGAAACTTACACATTTACATTGTATATACAAGAAATGTACATCAAATCTTACACACTTTCATTGTATATACAAGAAATGTACATCAAAACATACACATTTTCATTGAATATACAAGAAATGTACCTCAAAACTTACACATTTTCATAGTATATACAAGAAATGTACATCAAAACTTACACATTTTCATTGTATATACAAGAAATGTACATCAAAACTTACACATTTTCATTGTATATACAAGAAATGTACATCAAAACTTACACATTCTCCTTTTGTATACAAGACATGTACATCAAAACTAACACATTATCATTGTATATACAAGAAATGCACATCAGAAACTTACACATTTTCATTGTATATACAAGAAATGTACATCAAAGCTTACACATTTTCATTGTATATACAAGAAATGTACATCAAAACTTACACATTTTCATTGTAAATACAAGAAATGTACATCAAAACTTACACATTTTCATTGTATATACAAGAAATGTATATCAAAACTTACACATTTTCATTGTATATACAAGAAATGTACATCAAAACTTACACTTTTTCCTTTTGTATACAAGAAATGTTCATCAAAACTTACACATTTTCATTGTATATACAAGAAATGCACATCAGAAACTTACACATTTTCATTGTATATACAAGAAATGTACATCAAAACATACACATTTTCATTGTACAAACAAGAAATGTACATCCAAACTTACACATTTTCATTGTATATACAAGAATTGTACATCAAAGCTCACACATTTTCATTGTATATACAAGAAATGTACATGAAAACATACACATTTTCATTGTATATACAAGAAATGTACATCAAAACTTACACATTTTCATTGTACACTCAAGAAATGTACATAGAAACTTACACAATTTCATTGTATATACAAGAAATGTACATCAAATCTTACACACTTTCATTGTATATACAAGAAATGTACATCAAAACATACACATTTTCATTGAATATACAAGAAATGTACCTCAAAACTTACACATCTTCATTGTATATACAAGAAATGTACATCAAAACTTACACATTTTCATTGTATATACAAGAAATGTACATCAAAACTTACAATTTTCATTGTATATACAAGAAATGTACATCAAAACTTACACATTTTCATTGTATATACAAGAATTGAACATCAAAGCTCACACATTTTCATTGTATATACAAGAAATGTACATGAAAACATACACATTTTCATTGTATATACAAGAAATGTACATCAAAACATACACATTTTCATTGTATATACAAGAAATGTACAACAAAACTTACACATTTTCATTGTACACTCAAGAAATGTACATCAAAACTTACACATTTGCGTTGTACACTAAAGAAATGTACATAGAAACTTACACATTTTCATTGTATATACAAGAAATGTACATCAAAACTTACACATTTTCATTGTACACTCAAGAAATGTACATAGAAACTTACACATTTTCATTGTATATACAAGAAATGTACATCAAATCTTACACACTTTCATTGTATATACAAGAAATGTACATCAAAACTTACACATTTTCATTGTTTATACAAGAAATGTACATCTAAACATACACATTTTCATTGTACACTCAAGAAATGTACATAGAAACTTACACATTTTCATTGTATATACAAGAAATGTACATCAAATCTTACACACTTTCATTGTATATACAAGAAATGTACATCAAAACATACACATTTTCATTGAATATACAAGAAATGTACCTCAAAACTTACACATTTTCATTGTATATACAAGAAATGTACATCAAAACTTACACATTTTCATTGTATATACAAGAAATGTACATCAAAACTTACACATTTTCATTGTATATACAAGAAATGTACATCAAAGCTTACACATTTTCCTTTTGTATACAAGTAATGTACATCAAAACTTACACATTTTCATTGTATATACAAGAAATGCACATCAGAAACTTACACATTTTCATTGTATATACAAGAAATGTACATCAAAGCTTACACATTTTCATTGTATATACAAGAAATGTACATCAAAACTTACACATTTTCATTGTAAATACAAGAAATGTACATCAAAACTTACACATCTTCATTGTATATACAAGAAATGTACATCAAAACTTACACATTTTCCTTGTTCATACAAAAAATGTACATCAAAGCTTACACAATTTCATTGTATATACAAGAAATGCACATCAGAAACTTACACATTTTCATTGTATATACAAGAAATGTACATCAAAGCTTACACATTTTCATTGTATATACAAGAAATGTACATAGAAACTTACACATTTTCATTGTATATACAAGAAATGTACATCAAAACTTACACATTTTCATTGTATATACAAGAAATGTACATCAAAACTTACAATTTTCATTGTATATACAAGAAATGTACATCAAAACTTACACATTTTCATTGTATATACAAGAATTGTACATCAAAGCTCACCCATTTTCATTGTATATACAAGAAATGTACATAGAAACTTACACATTTTCATTGTATATACAAGAAATGTACATCAAAACTTACACATTTTCATTGTATATACAAGAAATGTACATCAAAACTTACAATTTTTATTGTATATACAAGAAATGTACATCAAAACTTACACATTTTCACTGTATATACAAGAATTGAACATCAAAGCTCACACATTTTCATTGTATATACAAGAAATGTGCATGAAAACATACACATTTTCATTGTATATACAAGAAATGTACATCAAAACATACACATTTTCATTGTATATACAAGAAATGTACAAAAAAACTTACACATTTTCATTGTACACTCAAGAAATGTACATAGAAACTTACACATTTACATTGTATATACAAGAAATGTACATCAAATCTTACACACTTTCATTGTATATACAAGAAATGTACATCAAAACATACACATTTTCATTGAATATACAAGAAATGTACCTCAAAACTTACACATTTTCATAGTATATACAAGAAATGTACATCAAAACTTACACATTTTCATTGTATATACAAGAAATGTACATCAAAACTTACACATTTTCATTGTATATACAAGAAATGTACATCAAAACTTACACATTTTCCTTTTGTATACAAGACATGTACATCAAAACTAACACATTATCATTGTATATACAAGAAATGCGCATCAGAAACTTACACATTTTCATTGTATATACAAGAAATGTACATCAAAGCTTACACATTTTCATTGTATATACAAGAAATGTACATCAAAACTTACACATTTTCATTGTAAATACAAGAAATGTACATCAAAACTTACACATTTTCATTGTATATACAAGAAATGCACATCAGAAACTTACACATTTTCATTGTATATACAAGAAATGTACATCAAAGCTCACACATTTTCATTGTATATACAAGAAATGTACATAGAAACTTACACATTTTCATTGTATATACAAGAAATGTACATGAAAACTTACACATTTTCATTGTATATACAAGAAATGTACATCAAAACTTACACATTTTCATTGTATATACAAGAAATGTACATCAAAACTTACACATTTTCATTGTATATACAAGAATTGTACATCAAAGCTCACACATTTTCATTGTATATACAAGAAATGTACATGAAAACATACACATTTTCGTTGTATACACAAGAAATGTACATCAAAACTTACACATTTTCATTGTATATACAAGAAATGTACAACAAAACTTACACATTTTCATTGTACACTCAAGAAATGTACATCAAAACTTACACATTTTCATTGTATATACAAGGAATGTACATCAAAACATGCACATTTTCAATGTATATACAAGAAATGTACATCAAAACTTACATATCTTCATTGTACACTCAAGAAATGTAAATCAGAACTACACATTTGCGTTGAACACTAAAGAAATGTACATAGAAACTTACACATTTTCATTGTATATACAAGAAATGTACATCAAAACTTACACATTTTCATTGTACACTCAAGAAATGTACATAGAAACTTACACATTTTCATTGTATATACAAGAAATGTACATCAAATCTTACACACTTTCATTGTATATACAAGAAATGTATATCAAAACTTACACATTTTCATTGTTTATACAAGAAATGTACATCTAAACATACACATTTTCATTGTACACTCAAGAAATGTACATAGAAACTTACACATTTTCATTGTATATACAAGAAATGTACATCAAATCTTACACACTTTCATTGTATATACAAGAAATGTACATCAAAACATACACATTTTCATTGAATATACAAGAAAAGTACCTCAAAACTTACACATTTTCATTGTATATACAAGAAATGTACATCAAAACTTACACATTTTCATTGTATATACAAGAAATGTACATCAAAACTTACACATTTTCATTGTATATACAAGAAATGTACATCAAAGCTTACACATTTTCCTTTTGTATACAAGTAATGTACATCAAAACTTACACATTTTCATTGTATATACAAGAAATGCACATCAGAAACTTACACATTTTCATTGTATATACAAGAAATGTACATCAAAGCTTACACATTTTCATTGTATATACAAGAAATGTACATCAAAACTTACACATTTTCATTGTAAATACAAGAAATGTACATCAAAACTTACACATTTTCATTGTATATACAAGAAATGCACATCAGAAACTTACACATTTTCCTTGTTCATACAAGAAATGTACATCAAAGCTTACACATTTTCATTGTATATACAAGAAATGTACATCAAAGCTTACACATTTTCATTGTATATACAAGAAATGTACATCAAAACTTACACATTTTCATTGTAAATACAAGAAATGTACATCAAAACTTACACATTTTCATTGTATATACAAGAAATGCACATCAGAAACTTACACATTTTCATTGTATATACAAGAAATGTACATCAAAGCTCACACATTTTCATTGTATATACAAGAAATGTACATAGAAACTTACACATTTTCATTGTATATACAAGAAATGTACATGAAAACTTACACATTTTCATTGTATATACAAGAAATGTACATCAAAACTTACACATTTTCATTGTATATACAAGAAATGTACATCAAAACTTACACATTTTCATTGTATATACAAGAATTGTACATCAAAGCTCACACATTTTCATTGTATATACAAGAAATGTACATGAAAACATACACATTTTCGTTGTATACACAAGAAATGTACATCAAAACTTACACATTTTCATTGTATATACAAGAAATGTACAACAAAACTTACACATTTTCATTGTACACTCAAGAAATGTACATCAAAACTTACACATTTTCATTGTATATACAAGGAATGTACATCAAAACATGCACATTTTCAATGTATATACAAGAAATGTACATCAAAACTTACATATCTTCATTGTACACTCAAGAAATGTAAATCAGAACTACACATTTGCGTTGAACACTAAAGAAATGTACATAGAAACTTACACATTTTCATTGTATATACAAGAAATGTACATCAAAACTTACACATTTTCATTGTACACTCAAGAAATGTACATAGAAACTTACACATTTTCATTGTATATACAAGAAATGTACATCAAATCTTACACACTTTCATTGTATATACAAGAAATGTATATCAAAACTTACACATTTTCATTGTTTATACAAGAAATGTACATCTAAACATACACATTTTCATTGTACACTCAAGAAATGTACATAGAAACTTACACATTTTCATTGTATATACAAGAAATGTACATCAAATCTTACACACTTTCATTGTATATACAAGAAATGTACATCAAAACATACACATTTTCATTGAATATACAAGAAAAGTACCTCAAAACTTACACATTCTCATTGTATATACAAGAAATGTACATCAAAACTTACACATTTTCATTGTATATACAAGAAATGTACATCAAAACTTACACATTTTCATTGTATATACAAGAAATGTACATCAAAGCTTACACATTTTCCTTTTGTATACAAGTAATGTACATCAAAACTTACACATTTTCATTGTATATACAAGAAATGCACATCAGAAACTTACACATTTTCATTGTATATACAAGAAATGTACATCAAAGCTTACACATTTTCATTGTATATACAAGAAATGTACATCAAAACTTACACATTTTCATTGTAAATACAAGAAATGTACATCAAAACTTACACATTTTCATTGTATATACAAGAAATGTACATCAAAACTTTCACATTTTCCTTGTTCATACAAGAAATGTACATCAAAGCTTACACAATTTCATTGTATATACAAGAAATGCACATCAGAAACTTACACATTTTCATTGTATATACAAGAAATGTACATCAAAGCTTACACATTTTCATTGTATATACAAGAAATGTACATAGAAACTTACACATTTTCATTGTATATACAAGAAATGTACATCAAAACTTACACATTTTCATTGTATATACAAGAAATGTACATCAAAACTTACAATTTTCATTGTATATACAAGAAATGTACATCAAAACTTACACATTTTCATTGTATATACAAGAATTGTACATCAAAGCTCACCCATTTTCATTGTATATACAAGAAATGTACATAGAAACTTACACATTTTCATTGTATATACAAGAAATGTACATCAAAACTTACAATTTTTCATTGTATATACAAGAAATGTACATCAAAACTTACAATTTTTATTGTATATACAAGAAATGTACATCAAAACTTACACATTTTCACTGTATATACAAGAATTGAACATCAAAGCTCACACATTTTCATTGTATATACAAGAAATGTGCATGAAAACATACACATTTTCATTGTATATACAAGAAATGTACATCAAAACATACACATTTTCATTGTATATACAAGAAATGTACAACAAAACTTACACATTTTCATTGTACACTCAAGAAATGTACATAGAAACTTACACATTTACATTGTATATACAAGAAATGTACATCAAATCTTACACACTTTCATTGTATATACAAGAAATGTACATCAAAACATACACATTTTCATTGAATATACAAGAAATGTACCTCAAAACTTACACATTTTCATAGTATATACAAGAAATGTACATCAAAACTTACACATTTTCATTGTATATACAAGAAATGTACATCAAAACTTACACATTTTCATTGTATATACAAGAAATGTACATCAAAACTTACACATTCTCCTTTTGTATACAAGACATGTACATCAAAACTAACACATTATCATTGTATATACAAGAAATGCACATCAGAAACTTACACATTTTCATTGTATATACAAGAAATGTACATCAAAGCTTACACATTTTCATTGTATATACAAGAAATGTACATCAAAACTTACACATTTTCATTGTAAATACAAGAAATGTACATCAAAACTTACACATTTTCATTGTATATACAAGAAATGTATATCAAAACTTACACATTTTCATTGTATATACAAGAAATGTACATCAAAACTTACACTTTTTCCTTTTGTATACAAGAAATGTTCATCAAAACTTACACATTTTCATTGTATATACAAGAAATGCACATCAGAAACTTACACATTTTCATTGTATATACAAGAAATGTACATCAAAACATACACATTTTCATTGTACAAACAAGAAATGTACATCCAAACTTACACATTTTCATTGTGTATACAAGAATTGTACATCAAAGCTCACACATTTTCATTGTATATACAAGAAATGTACATGAAAACATACACATTTTCATTGTATATACAAGAAATGTACATCAAAACTTACACATTTTCATTGTACACTCAAGAAATGTACATAGAAACTTACACAATTTCATTGTATATACAAGAAATGTACATCAAATCTTACACACTTTCATTGTATATACAAGAAATGTACATCAAAACATACACATTTTCATTGAATATACAAGAAATGTACCTCAAAACTTACACATCTTCATTGTATATACAAGAAATGTACATCAAAACTTACACATTTTCATTGTATATACAAGAAATGTACATCAAAACTTACAATTTTCATTGTATATACAAGAAATGTACATCAAAACTTACACATTTTCATTGTATATACAAGAATTGAACATCAAAGCTCACACATTTTCATTGTATATACAAGAAATGTACATGAAAACATACACATTTTCATTGTATATACAAGAAATGTACATCAAAACATACACATTTTCATTGTATATACAAGAAATGTACAACAAAACTTACACATTTTCATTGTACACTCAAGAAATGTACATCAAAACTTACACATTTTCATTGTACACTCAAGAAATGTACATAGAAACTTACACATTTTCATTGTATATACAAGAAATGTACATCAAATCTTACACACTTTCATTGTATATACAAGAAATGTACATCAAAACATACACATTTTCATTGAATATACAAGAAATGTACCTCAAAACTTACACATTTTCATTGTATATACAAGAAATGTACATCAAAACTTACACATTTTCATTGTATATACAAGAAATGTACATCAAAACTTACACATTTTCATTGTATATACAAGAAACGTACATCAAAACTTACACATTTTCCTTTTGTATACAAGAAATGTACATAGAAACTTACACATTTTCATTGTATATACAAGAAATGTACATGAAAACGTACACATTTTCATTGTATATACAAGAAATGTACATCAAAACTTACACATTTTCATTGTATATACAAGAAATGTACATCAAAACTTACACATTTTCATTGTATATACAAGAATTGTACATCAAAGCTCACACATTTTCATTGTATATACAAGAAATGTACATGAAAACATACACATTTTCATTGTATATACAAGAAATGTACATAGAAACATACACATTTTCATTGTATATACAAGAAATGTACAACAAAACTTACACATTTTCATTGCACACTCAAGAAATGTACATCAAAACTTACACATTTTCATTGTATATACAACGAATGTACATCAAAACATGCACATTTTTACTGTATATACAAGAAATGTACATCAAAACTTACATATCTTCATTGTACACTCAAGAAATGTACATCAGAACTACACATTTTCGTTGTACACTAAAGAAATGTACATAGAAACTTACACATTTTCATTGTATATACAAGAAATGTACATCAAAACTTACACATTTTCATTGTACACTCAAGAAATGTACATAGAAACTTACACATTTTCATTGTATATACAAGAAATGTACATCAAATCTTACACACTTTCATTGTATATACAAGAAATGTACATCAAAACTTACACATTTTCATTGTATATACAAGAAATGTACATCTAAACATACACATTTTCATTGTACACTCAAGAAATGTACATAGAAACTTACACATTTTCATTGTATATACATAAAATGTACATCAAAACTTACACATTTTCATTGTACACTCAAGAAGTGTACATAGAAACTTACACATTTTCATTGTATATACAAGAAATGTACATGAAATCTTACACACTTTCATTGCATATACAAGAAATGTACATCAAAGCATACACATTATCATTGAATATACAAGAAATGTACCTCAAAACTTACACATTTTCATTGTATATACAAGAAGTGTACATCTAAGCATACACATTTTCATTGTACACTCAAGAAATGTACATAGAAACTTACACATTTTCATTGTATATACATAAAATGTACCTCAAAACTTACACATTTTCATTGTATATACAAGAAATGTACATCAAAACTTACAATTTTCATTGTATATACAAGAAATGTACATCAAAACTTACACATTTTCATTGTATATACAAGAATTGAACATCAAAGCTCACACATTTTCATTGTATATACAAGAAATGTACATGAAAACATACACATTTTCATTGTATATACAAGAAATGTACATCAAAACATACACATTTTCATTGTATATACAAGAAATGTACAACAAAACTTACACATTTTCATTGTACACTCAAGAAATGTACATCAAAACTTACACATTTTCATTGTATATACAAGGAATGTACATCAAAACATGCACATTTGAAATGTATATACAAGAAATGTACATCAAAACTTACATATCTTCATTGTACACTCAAGAAATGTACATCAGAACTACACATTTTCGTTGTACACTAAAGAAATGTACATAGAAACTTACACATTTTCATTGTATATACAAGAAATGTACAACAAAACTTGCACATTTTCATTGTACACTCAAGAAATGTACATAGAAACTTACACATTTACATTGTATATACAAGAAATGTACATCAAATCTTACACACTTTCATTGTATATACAAAAAATGTACATCAAAACATACACATTTTCATTGAATATACAAGAAATGTACCTCAAAACTTACACATTTTCATTGTATATACAAGAAATGTACATCAAAACTTACACATTTTCATTGTATATACAAGAAATGTACATCAAAACTTACACATTTTCATTGTATATACAAGAAATGTACATCAAAACTTACACATTTTCCTTTTGTATACAAGACATGTACATCAAAACTAACACATTATCATTGTATATACAAGAAATGCACATCAGAAACTTACACATTTTCATTGTATATACAAGAAATGTACATCAAAGCTTACACATTTTCATTGTATATACAAGAAATGTACATCAAAACTTACACATTTTCATTGTAAATACAAGAAATGTACATCAAAACTTACACATTTTCATTGTATATACAAGAAATGTATATCAAAACTTACACATTTTCATTGTATATACAAGAAATGTACATCAAAACTTACACTATTTCCTTTTGTATACAAGAAATGTACATCAAAACTTACACATTTTCATTGTATATACAAGAAATGCACATCAGAAACTTACACATTTTCATTGTATATACAAGAAATGTACATCAAAACATACACATTTTCATTGTACAAACAAGAAATGTACATCCAAACTTACACATTTTCATTGTATATACAAGAATTGTACATCAAAGCTCACACATTTTCATTGTATATACAAGAAATGTACATGAAAACATACACATTTTCATTGTATATACAAGAAATGTACATCAAAACTTACACATTTTCATTGTACACTCAAGAAATGTACATAGAAACTTACACAATTTCATTGTATATACAAGAAATGTACATCAAATCTTACACACTTTCATTGTATATACAAGAAATGTACATCAAAACATACACATTTTCATTGAATATACAAGAAATGTACCTCAAAACTTACACATCTTCATTGTATATACAAGAAATGTACATCAAAACTTACACATTTTCATTGTATATACAAGAAATGTACATCAAAATTTACACATTTTCCTTGTGTATACAAGAAATGTACATCAAAACTTACAAATTTTCATTGTATATACAAGAAATGCACATCAGAAACTTACACATTTTCACTGTATATACAAGAAATGTACATCAAGGCTTACACATTTTCATTGTATATACAAGAACTGTACATCAAAACTTACACATTTTCATTGTAAATACAAGAAATGTACATAGAAACTGACACATTTTTATTGTATATACAAGAAATGTACATCAAAACTTACACATTTTCCATGTGTATACAAGGAATGTACATCAAAACTTACACAATTTCATTGTATATACAAGAAATGCACATCAGAAACTTACACATTTTCATTGTATATACAAGAAATCTACATCAAAGCTTACACATTTTCATTGTATATACAAGAAATGTACATAGAAACTTACACATTTTCATTGTATATACAAGAAATGTACATGAAAACTTACACATTTTCATTGTATATACAAGAAATGTACATCAAAACTTACACATTTTCATTGTATATACAAGAAATGTACATCAAAACTTACACATTTTCATTGTATATACAAGAATTGTACATCAAAGCTCACACATTTTCATTGTATATACAAGAAATGTACATGAAAACATACACATTTTCGTTGTATACACAAGAAATGTACATCAAAACTTACACATTTTCATTGTATATACAAGAAATGTACAACAAAACTTACACATTTTCATTGTACACTCAAGAAATGTACATCAAAACTTACACATTTTCATTGTATATACAAGGAATGTACATCAAAACATGCACATTTTCAATGTATATACAAGAAATGTACATCAAAACTTACATATCTTCATTGTACACTCAAGAAATGTAAATCAGAACTACACATTTGCGTTGTACACTAAAGAAATGTACATAGAAACTTACACATTTTCATTGTATATACAAGAAATGTACATCAAAACTTACACATTTTCATTGTACACTCAAGAAATGTACATAGAAACTTACACATTTTCATTGTATATACAAGAAATGCACATCAAATCTTACACACTTTCATTGTATATACAAGAAATGTACATCAAAACTTACACATTTTCATTGTTTATACAAGAAATGTACATCTAAACATACACATTTTCATTGTACACTCAAGAAATGTACATAGAAACTTACACATTTTCATTGTATATACAAGAAATGTACATCAAATCTTACACACTTTCATTGTATATACAAGAAATGTACATCAAAACATACACATTTTCATTGAATATACAAGAAATGTACCTCAAAACTTACACATTTTCATTGTATATACAAGAAATGTACATCAAAACTTACACATTTTCATTGTATATACAAGAAATGTACATCAAAACTTACACATTTTCATTGTATATACAAGAAATGTACATCAAAGCTTACACATTTTCCTTTTGTATACAAGTAATGTACATCAAAACTTACACATTTTCATTGTATATACAAGAAATGCACATCAGAAACTTACACATTTTCATTGTATATACAAGAAATGTACATCAAAGCTTACACATTTTCATTGTATATACAAGAAATGTACATCAAAACTTACACATTTTCATTGTAAATACAAGAAATGTACATCAAAACTTACACATCTTCATTGTATATACAAGAAATGTACATCAAAACTTACACATTTTCCTTGTTCATACAAAAAATGTACATCAAAGCTTACACAATTTCATTGTATATACAAGAAATGCACATCAGAAACTTACACATTTTCATTGTATATACAAGAAATGTACATCAAAGCTTACACATTTTCATTGTATATACAAGAAATGTACATAGAAACTTACACATTTTCATTGTATATACAAGAAATGTACATCAAAACTTACACATTTTCATTGTATATACAAGAAATGTACATCAAAACTTACAATTTTCATTGTATATACAAGAAATGTACATCAAAACTTACACATTTTCATTGTATATACAAGAATTGTACATCAAAGCTCACACATTTTCATTGTATATACAAGAAATGTACATGAAAACATACACATTTTCATTGTATATACAAGAAATGTACATCAAAACTTACACATTTTCATTGTACACTCAAGAAATGTACATAGAAACTTACACAATTTCATTGTATATACAAGAAATGTACATCAAATCTTACACACTTTCATTGTATATACAAGAAATGTACATCAAAACATACACATTTTCATTGAATATACAAGAAATGTACCTCAAAACTTACACATCTTCATTGTATATACAAGAAATGTACATCAAAACTTACACATTTTCATTGTATATACAAGAAATGTACATCAAAACTTACAATTTTCATTGTATATACAAGAAATGTACATCAAAACTTACACATTTTCATTGTATATACAAGAATTGAACATCAAAGCTCACACATTTTCATTGTATATACAAGAAATGTACATGAAAACATACACATTTTCATTGTATATACAAGAAATGTACATCAAAACATACACATTTTCATTGTATATACAAGAAATGTACAACAAAACTTACACATTTTCATTGTACACTCAAGAAATGTACATCAAAACTTACACATTTTCATTGTACACTCAAGAAATGTACATAGAAACTTACACATTTTCATTGTATATACAAGAAATGTACATCAAATCTTACACACTTTCATTGTATATACAAGAAATGTACATCAAAACATACACATTTTCATTGAATATACAAGAAATGTACCTCAAAACTTACACATTTTCATTGTATATACAAGAAATGTACATCAAAACTTACACATTTTCATTGTATATACAAGAAATGTACATCAAAACTTACACATTTTCATTGTATATACAAGAAACGTACATCAAAACTTACACATTTTCCTTTTGTATACAAGAAATGTACATAGAAACTTACACATTTTCATTGTATATACAAGAAATGTACATGAAAACTTACACATTTTCATTGTATATACAAGAAATGTACATCAAAACTTACACATTTTCATTGTATATACAAGAAATGTACATCAAAACTTACACATTTTCATTGTATATACAAGAATTGTACATCAAAGCTCACACATTTTCATTGTATATACAAGAAATGTACATGAAAACATACACATTTTCATTGTATATACAAGAAATGTACATAGAAACATACACATTTTCATTGTATATACAAGAAATGTACAACAAAACTTACACATTTTCATTGCACACTCAAGAAATGTACATCAAAACTTACACATTTTCATTGTATATACAACGAATGTACATCAAAACATGCACATTTTTACTGTATATACAAGAAATGTACATCAAAACTTACATATCTTCATTGTACACTCAAGAAATGTACATCAGAACTACACATTTTCGTTGTACACTAAAGAAATGTACATAGAAACTTACACATTTTCATTGTATATACAAGAAATGTACATCAAAACTTACACATTTTCATTGTACACTCAAGAAATGTACATAGAAACTTACACATTTTCATTGTATATACAAGAAATGTACATCAAATCTTACACACTTTCATTGTATATACAAGAAATGTACATCAAAACTTACACATTTTCATTGTATATACAAGAAATGTACATCTAAACATACACATTTTCATTGTACACTCAAGAAATGTACATAGAAACTTACACATTTTCATTGTATATACATAAAATGTACATCAAAACTTACACATTTTCATTGTACACTCAAGAAATGTACATAGAAACTTACACATTTTCATTGTATATACAAGAAATGTACATGAAATCTTACACACTTTCATTGCATATACAAGAAATGTACATCAAAGCATACACATTATCATTGAATATACAAGAAATGTACCTCAAAACTTACACATTTTCATTGTATATACAAGAAGTGTACATCTAAGCATACACATTTTCATTGTACACTCAAGAAATGTACATAGAAACTTACACATTTTCATTGTATATACATAAAATGTACCTCAAAACTTACACATTTTCATTGTATATACAAGAAATGTACATCAAAACTTACAATTTTCATTGTATATACAAGAAATGTACATCTAAACTTACACATTTTCATTGTATATACAAGAATTGAACATCAAAGCTCACACATTTTCATTGTATATACAAGAAATGTACATGAAAACATACACATTTTCATTGTATATACAAGAAATGTACATCAAAACTTACACATTTTCATTGTACACTCAAGAAATGTACATAGAAACTTACACAATTTCATTGTATATACAAGAAATGTACATCAAATCTTACACACTTTCATTGTATATACAAGAAATGTACATCAAAACATACACATTTTCATTGAATATACAAGAAATGTACCTCAAAACTTACACATCTTCATTGTATATACAAGAAATGTACATCAAAACTTACACATTTTCATTGTATATACAAGAAATGCACATCAGAAACTTACACATTTTCATTGTATATACAAGAAATGTACATCAAAACATACACATTTTCATTGTACAAACAAGAAATGTACATCCAAACTTACACATTTTCATTGTATATACAAGAATTGTACATCAAAGCTCACACATTTTCATTGTATATACAAGAAATGTACATGAAAACATACACATTTTCATTGTATATACAAGAAATGTACATCAAAACTTACACATTTTCATTGTACACTCAAGAAATGTACATAGAAACTTACACAATTTCATTGTATATACAAGAAATGTACATCAAATCTTACACACTTTCATTGTATATACAAGAAATGTACATCAAAACATACACATTTTCATTGAATATACAAGAAATGTACCTCAAAACTTACACATCTTCATTGTATATACAAGAAATGTACATCAAAACTTACACATTTTCATTGTATATACAAGAAATGTACATCAAAATTTACACATTTTCCTTGTGTATACAAGAAATGTACATCAAAACTTACAAATTTTCATTGTATATACAAGAAATGCACATCAGAAACTTACACATTTTCACTGTATATACAAGAAATGTACATCAAGGCTTACACATTTTCATTGTATATACAAGAACTGTACATCAAAACTTACACATTTTCATTGTAAATACAAGAAATGTACATAGAAACTGACACATTTTTATTGTATATACAAGAAATGTACATCAAAACTTACACATTTTCCATGTGTATACAAGGAATGTACATCAAAACTTACACAATTTCATTGTATATACAAGAAATGCACATCAGAAACTTACACATTTTCATTGTATATACAAGAAATCTACATCAAAGCTTACACATTTTCATTGTATATACAAGAAATGTACATAGAAACTTACACATTTTCATTGTATATACAAGAAATGTACATGAAAACTTACACATTTTCATTGTATATACAAGAAATGTACATCAAAACTTACACATTTTCATTGTATATACAAGAAATGTACATCAAAACTTACACATTTTCATTGTATATACAAGAATTGTACATCAAAGCTCACACATTTTCATTGTATATACAAGAAATGTACATGAAAACATACACATTTTCGTTGTATACACAAGAAATGTACATCAAAACTTACACATTTTCATTGTATATACAAGAAATGTACAACAAAACTTACACATTTTCATTGTACACTCAAGAAATGTACATCAAAACTTACACATTTTCATTGTATATACAAGGAATGTACATCAAAACATGCACATTTTCAATGTATATACAAGAAATGTACATCAAAACTTACATATCTTCATTGTACACTCAAGAAATGTAAATCAGAACTACACATTTGCGTTGTACACTAAAGAAATGTACATAGAAACTTACACATTTTCATTGTATATACAAGAAATGTACATCAAAACTTACACATTTTCATTGTACACTCAAGAAATGTACATAGAAACTTACACATTTTCATTGTATATACAAGAAATGCACATCAAATCTTACACACTTTCATTGTATATACAAGAAATGTACATCAAAACTTACACATTTTCATTGTTTATACAAGAAATGTACATCTAAACATACACATTTTCATTGTACACTCAAGAAATGTACATAGAAACTTACACATTTTCATTGTATATACAAGAAATGTACATCAAATCTTACACACTTTCATTGTATATACAAGAAATGTACATCAAAACATACACATTTTCATTGAATATACAAGAAATGTACCTCAAAACTTACACATTTTCATTGTATATACAAGAAATGTACATCAAAACTTACACATTTTCATTGTATATACAAGAAATGTACATCAAAACTTACACATTTTCATTGTATATACAAGAAATGTACATCAAAGCTTACACATTTTCCTTTTGTATACAAGTAATGTACATCAAAACTTACACATTTTCATTGTATATACAAGAAATGCACATCAGAAACTTACACATTTTCATTGTATATACAAGAAATGTACATCAAAGCTTACACATTTTCATTGTATATACAAGAAATGTACATCAAAACTTACACATTTTCATTGTAAATACAAGAAATGTACATCAAAACTTACACATCTTCATTGTATATACAAGAAATGTACATCAAAACTTACACATTTTCCTTGTTCATACAAAAAATGTACATCAAAGCTTACACAATTTCATTGTATATACAAGAAATGCACATCA
Source organism: Tenodera sinensis (assembly GCA_030765045.1). Taxonomy (NCBI): domain Eukaryota; kingdom Metazoa; phylum Arthropoda; class Insecta; order Mantodea; family Mantidae; genus Tenodera; species Tenodera sinensis. Next base: position 62,727,074 of record CM060966.1, on the reverse strand, counting down.
GAAACTTACACATTTTCATTGTATATACAAGAAATGTACATCAAAGCTTACACATTTTCATTGTATATACAAGAAATGTACATAGAAACTTACACATTTTCATTGTATATACAAGAAATGTACATCAAAACTTACACATTTTCATTGTATATACAAGAAATGTACATCAAAACTTACAATTTTCATTGTATATACAAGAAATGTACATCAAAACTTACACATTTTCATTGTATATACAAGAATTGTACATCAAAGCTCACACATTTTCATTGTATATACAAGAAATGTACATGAAAACATACACATTTTCATTGTATATACAAGAAATGTACATCAAAACTTACACATTTTCATTGTACACTCAAGAAATGTACATAGAAACTTACACAATTTCATTGTATATACAAGAAATGTACATCAAATCTTACACACTTTCATTGTATATACAAGAAATGTACATCAAAACATACACATTTTCATTGAATATACAAGAAATGTACCTCAAAACTTACACATCTTCATTGTATATACAAGAAATGTACATCAAAACTTACACATTTTCATTGTATATACAAGAAATGTACATCAAAACTTACAATTTTCATTGTATATACAAGAAATGTACATCAAAACTTACACATTTTCATTGTATATACAAGAATTGAACATCAAAGCTCACACATTTTCATTGTATATACAAGAAATGTACATGAAAACATACACATTTTCATTGTATATACAAGAAATGTACATCAAAACATACACATTTTCATTGTATATACAAGAAATGTACAACAAAACTTACACATTTTCATTGTACACTCAAGAAATGTACATCAAAACTTACACATTTTCATTGTACACTCAAGAAATGTACATAGAAACTTACACATTTTCATTGTATATACAAGAAATGTACATCAAATCTTACACACTTTCATTGTATATACAAGAAATGTACATCAAAACATACACATTTTCATTGAATATACAAGAAATGTACCTCAAAACTTACACATTTTCATTGTATATACAAGAAATGTACATCAAAACTTACACATTTTCATTGTATATACAAGAAATGTACATCAAAACTTACACATTTTCATTGTATATACAAGAAACGTACATCAAAACTTACACATTTTCCTTTTGTATACAAGAAATGTACATAGAAACTTACACATTTTCATTGTATATACAAGAAATGTACATGAAAACTTACACATTTTCATTGTATATACAAGAAATGTACATCAAAACTTACACATTTTCATTGTATATACAAGAAATGTACATCAAAACTTACACATTTTCATTGTATATACAAGAATTGTACATCAAAGCTCACACATTTTCATTGTATATACAAGAAATGTACATGAAAACATACACATTTTCATTGTATATACAAGAAATGTACATAGAAACATACACATTTTCATTGTATATACAAGAAATGTACAACAAAACTTACACATTTTCATTGCACACTCAAGAAATGTACATCAAAACTTACACATTTTCATTGTATATACAACGAATGTACATCAAAACATGCACATTTTTACTGTATATACAAGAAATGTACATCAAAACTTACATATCTTCATTGTACACTCAAGAAATGTACATCAGAACTACACATTTTCGTTGTACACTAAAGAAATGTACATAGAAACTTACACATTTTCATTGTATATACAAGAAATGTACATCAAAACTTACACATTTTCATTGTACACTCAAGAAATGTACATAGAAACTTACACATTTTCATTGTATATACAAGAAATGTACATCAAATCTTACACACTTTCATTGTATATACAAGAAATGTACATCAAAACTTACACATTTTCATTGTATATACAAGAAATGTACATCTAAACATACACATTTTCATTGTACACTCAAGAAATGTACATAGAAACTTACACATTTTCATTGTATATACATAAAATGTACATCAAAACTTACACATTTTCATTGTACACTCAAGAAATGTACATAGAAACTTACACATTTTCATTGTATATACAAGAAATGTACATGAAATCTTACACACTTTCATTGCATATACAAGAAATGTACATCAAAGCATACACATTATCATTGAATATACAAGAAATGTACCTCAAAACTTACACATTTTCATTGTATATACAAGAAGTGTACATCTAAGCATACACATTTTCATTGTACACTCAAGAAATGTACATAGAAACTTACACATTTTCATTGTATATACATAAAATGTACCTCAAAACTTACACATTTTCATTGTATATACAAGAAATGTACATCAAAACTTACAATTTTCATTGTATATACAAGAAATGTACATCTAAACTTACACATTTTCATTGTATATACAAGAATTGAACATCAAAGCTCACACATTTTCATTGTATATACAAGAAATGTACATGAAAACATACACATTTTCATTGTATATACAAGAAATGTACATCAAAACATACACATTTTCATTGTATATACAAGAAATGTACAACAAAACTTACACATTTTCATTGTACACTCAAGAAATGTACATCAAAACTTACACATTTTCATTGTATATACAAGGAATGTACATCAAAACATGCACATTTGAAATGTATATACAAGAAATGTACATCAAAACTTACATATCTTCATTGTACACTCAAGAAATGTACATCAGAACTACACATTTTCGTTGTACACTAAAGAAATGTACATAGAAACTTACACATTTTCATTGTATATACAAGAAATGTACAACAAAACTTGCACATTTTCATTGTACACTCAAGAAATGTACATAGAAACTTACACATTTACATTGTATATACAAGAAATGTACATCAAATCTTACACACTTTCATTGTATATACAAGAAATGTACATCAAAACATACACATTTTCATTGAATATACAAGAAATGTACCTCAAAACTTACACATTTTCATTGTATATACAAGAAATGTACATCAAAACTTACACATTTTCATTGTATATACAAGAAATGTACATCAAAACTTACACATTTTCATTGTATATACAAGAAATGTACATCAAAACTTACACATTTTCCTTTTGTATACAAGACATGTACATCAAAACTAACACATTATCATTGTATATACAAGAAATGCACATCAGAAACTTACACATTTTCATTGTATATACAAGAAATGTACATCAAAGCTTACACATTTTCATTGTATATACAAGAAATGTACATCAAAACTTACACATTTTCATTGTAAATACAAGAAATGTACATCAAAACTTACACATTTTCATTGTATATACAAGAAATGTATATCAAAACTTACACATTTTCATTGTATATACAAGAAATGTACATCAAAACTTACACTTTTTCCTTTTGTATACAAGAAATGTACATCAAAACTTACACATTTTCATTGTATATACAAGAAATGCACATCAGAAACTTACACATTTTCATTGTATATACAAGAAATGTACATCAAAACATACACATTTTCATTGTACAAACAAGAAATGTACATCCAAACTTACACATTTTCATTGTATATACAAGAATTGTACATCAAAGCTCACACATTTTCATTGTATATACAAGAAATGTACATGAAAACATACACATTTTCATTGTATATACAAGAAATGTACATCAAAACTTACACATTTTCCTTTTGTATACAAGACATGTACATCAAAACTAACACATTATCATTGTATATACAAGAAATGCACATCAGAAACTTACACATTTTCATTGTATATACAAGAAATGTACATCAAAGCTTACACATTTTCATTGTATATACAAGAAATGTACATCAAAACTTACACATTTTCATTGTAAATACAAGAAATGTACATCAAAACTTACACATTTTCATTGTATATACAAGAAATGTATATCAAAACTTACACATTTTCATTGTATATACAAGAAATGTACATCAAAACTTACACTTTTTCCTTTTGTATACAAGAAATGTACATCAAAACTTACACATTTTCATTGTATATACAAGAAATGCACATCAGAAACTTACACATTTTCATTGTATATACAAGAAATGTACATCAAAACATACACATTTTCATTGTACAAACAAGAAATGTACATCCAAACTTACACATTTTCATTGTATATACAAGAATTGTACATCAAAGCTCACACATTTTCATTGTATATACAAGAAATGTACATGAAAACATACACATTTTCATTGTATATACAAGAAATGTACATCAAAACTTACACATTTTCATTGTACACTCAAGAAATGTACATAGAAACTTACACAATTTCATTGTATATACAAGAAATGTACATCAAATCTTACACACTTTCATTGTATATACAAGAAATGTACATCAAAACATACACATTTTCATTGAATATACAAGAAATGTACCTCAAAACTTACACATCTTCATTGTATATACAAGAAATGTACATCAAAACTTACACATTTTCATTGTATATACAAGAAATGTACATCAAAATTTACACATTTTCCTTGTGTATACAAGAAATGTATATCAAAACTTACAAATTTTCATTGTATATACAAGAAATGCACATCAGAAACTTACACATTTTCACTGTATATACAAGAAATGTACATCAAAGCTTACACATTTTCATTGTATATACAAGAACTGTACATCAAAACTTACACATTTTCATTGTAAATACAAGAAATGTACATAGAAACTGACACATTTTTATTGTATATACAAGAAATGTACATCAAAACTTACACATTTTCCATGTGTATACAAGGAATGTACATCAAAACTTACACAATTTCATTGTATATACAAGAAATGCACATCAGAAACTTACACATTTTCATTGTATATACAAGAAATCTACATCAAAGCTTACACATTTTCATTGTATATACAAGAAATGTACATAGAAACTTACACATTTTCATTGTATATACAAGAAATGTACATGAAAACTTACACATTTTCATTGTATATACAAGAAATGTACATCAAAACTTACACATTTTCATTGTATATACAAGAAATGTACATCAAAACTTACACATTTTCATTGTATATACAAGAATTGTACATCAAAGCTCACACATTTTCATTGTATATACAAGAAATGTACATGAAAACATACACATTTTCGTTGTATACACAAGAAATGTACATCAAAACTTACACATTTTCATTGTATATACAAGAAATGTACAACAAAACTTACACATTTTCATTGTACACTCAAGAAATGTACATCAAAACTTACACATTTTCATTGTATATACAAGGAATGTACATCAAAACATGCACATTTTCAATGTATATACAAGAAATGTACATCAAAACTTACATATCTTCATTGTACACTCAAGAAATGTAAATCAGAACTACACATTTGCGTTGTACACTAAAGAAATGTACATAGAAACTTACACATTTTCATTGTATATACAAGAAATGTACATCAAAACTTACACATTTTCATTGTACACTCAAGAAATGTACATAGAAGCTTACACATTTTCATTGTATATACAAGAAATGTACATCAAATCTTACACACTTTCATTGTATATACAAGAAATGTACATCAAAACTTACACATTTTCATTGTTTATACAAGAAATGTACATCTAAACATACACATTTTCATTGTACACTCAAGAAATGTACATAGAAACTTACACATTTTCATTGTATATACAAGAAATGTACATCAAATCTTACACACTTTCATTGTATATACAAGAAATGTACATCAAAACATACACATTTTCATTGAATATACAAGAAATGTACCTCAAAACTTACACATTTTCATTGTATATACAAGAAATGTACATCAAAACTTACACATTTTCATTGTATATACAAGAAATGTACATCAAAACTTACACATTTTCATTGTATATACAAGAAATGTACATCAAAGCTTACACATTTTCCTTTTGTATACAAGTAATGTACATCAAAACTTACACATTTTCATTGTTATACAAGAAATGCACATCAGAAACTTACACATTTTCATTGTATATACAAGAAATGTACATCAAAGCTTACACATTTTCATTGTATATACAAGAAATGTACATCAAAACTTACACATTTTCATTGTAAATACAAGAAATGTACATCAAAACTTACACATCTTCATTGTATATACAAGAAATGTACATCAAAACTTACACATTTTCCTTGTTCATACAAAAAATGTACATCAAAGCTTACACAATTTCATTGTATATACAAGAAATGCACATCAGAAACTTACACATTTTCATTGTATATACAAGAAATGTACATCAAAGCTTACACATTTTCATTGTATATACAAGAAATGTACATAGAAACTTACACATTTTCATTGTATATACAAGAAATGTACATCAAAACTTACACATTTTCATTGTATATACAAGAAATGTACATCAAAACTTACAATTTTCATTGTATATACAAGAAATGTACATCAAAACTTACACATTTTCATTGTATATACAAGAATTGTACATCAAAGCTCACCCATTTTCATTGTATATACAAGAAATGTACATAGAAACTTACACATTTTCATTGTATATACAAGAAATGTACATCAAAACTTACACATTTTCATTGTATATACAAGAAGTGTACATCAAAACTTACAATTTTTATTGTATATACAAGAAATGTACATCAAAACTTACACATTTTCACTGTATATACAAGATTTGAACATCAAAGCTCACACATTTTCATTGTATATACAAGAAATGTGCATGAAAACATACACATTTTCATTGTATATACAAGAAATGTACATCAAAACATACACATTTTCATTGTATATACAAGAAATGTACAACAAAACTTACACATTTTCATTGTACACTCAAGAAATGTACATAGAAACTTACACATTTACATTGTATATACAAGAAATGTACATCAAATCTTACACACTTTCATTGTATATACAAGAAATGTACATCAAAACATACACATTTTCATTGAATATACAAGAAATGTACCTCAAAACTTACACATTTTCATAGTATATACAAGAAATGTACATCAAAACTTACACATTTTCATTGTATATACAAGAAATGTACATCAAAACTTACACATTTTCATTGTATATACAAGAAATGTACATCAAAACTTACACATTTTCCTTTTGTATACAAGACATGTACATCAAAACTAACACATTATCATTGTATATACAAGAAATGCACATCAGAAACTTACACATTTTCATTGTATATACAAGAAATGTACATCAAAGCTTACACATTTTCATTGTATATACAAGAAATGTACATCAAAACTTACACATTTTCATTGTAAATACAAGAAATGTACATCAAAACTTACACATTTTCATTGTATATACAAGAAATGTATATCAAAACTTACACATTTTCATTGTATATACAAGAAATGTACATCAAAACTTACACTTTTTCCTTTTGTATACAAGAAATGTACATCAAAACTTACACATTTTCATTGTATATACAAGAAATGCACATCAGAAACTTACACATTTTCATTGTATATACAAGAAATGTACATCAAAACATACACATTTTCATTGTATATACAAGAAATGTACATCAAAACTTACACTTTTTCCTTTTGTATACAAGAAATGTACATCAAAACTTACACATTTTCATTGTATATACAAGAAATGCACATCAGAAACTTACACATTTTCATTGTATATACAAGAATTGTACATCAAAGCTCACACATTTTCATTGTATATACAAGAAATGTACATGAAAACATACACATTTTCATTGTATATACAGGAAATGTACATCAAAAATTACACATTTTCATTGTACACTCAAGAGATGTACATAGAAACTTACACAATTTCATTGTATATACAAGAAATGTACATCAAATCTTACACAATTTCATTGTATATACAAGAAATGTACATCAAAACATACACATTTTCATTGAATATACAAGAAATGTACCTCAAAACTTACACATCTTCATTGTATATACAAGAAATGTACATCAAAACTTACACATTTTCATTGTATATACAAGAAATGTACATCAAAACTTACACATTTTCATTGTATATACAAGAAATGTACATCAAAATTTACACATTTTCCTTGTGTATACAAGAAATGTACATCAAAACTTACAAATTTTCATTGTATATACAAGAAATGCACATCAGAAACTTACACATTTTCACTGTATATACAAGAAATGTACATCAAAGCTTACACATTTTCATTGTATATACAAGAAATGTACATCAAAACTTACACATTTTCATTGTAAATTCAAGAAATGTACATAGAAACTGACACATTTTAATTGTATATACAAGAAATGTACATCAAAACTTACACATTTTCCATGTGTATACAAGAAATGTACATCAGAAACTTACACATTTTCACTGTATATACAAGAAATGTACATCAAAGCTTACACATTTTCATTGTATATACAAGAAATGTACATCAAAACTTACACATTTTCATTGTAAATACAAGAAATCTACATAGAAACTGACACATTTTCATTGTATATACAAGAAATGCACATCAGAAACTTACACATTTTCATTGTATATACAAGAAATGTACATCAAAGCTTACACATTTGCATTGTATATACAAGAAATGTACATAGAAACTTACACATTTTCATTGTATATACAAGAAATGTACATGAAAACTTACACATTTTCATTGTATATACAAGAAATGTACATCAAAACTTACACATTTTCATTGTATATACAAGAAATGTACATCAAAACTTACACATTTTCATTGTATATACAAGAATTGTACATCAAAGCTCACACATTTTCATTGTATATACAAGAAATGTACATGAAAACATACACATTTTCGTTGTATACACAAGAAATGTACATTAAAACTAACACATTTTCATTGTATATACAAGAAATGTACAACAAAACTTACACATTTTCATTGTACACTCAAGAAATGTACATCAAAACTTACACATTTTCATTGTATATACAAGGAATGTACATCAAAACATGCACATTTTCAATGTATATACAAGAAATGTACATCAAAACTTACATATCTTCATTGTACACTCAAGAAATGTAAATCAGAACTACACATTTGCGTTGTACACTAAAGAAATGTACATAGAAACTTACACATTTTCATTGTATATACAAGAAATGTACATCAAAACTTACACATTTTCATTGTACACTCAAGAAATGTACATAGAAACTTACACATTTTCATTGTATATACAAGAAATGTACATCAAATCTTACACACTTTCATTGTATATACAAGAAATGTACATCAAAACTTACACATTTTCATTGTTTATACAAGAAATGTACATCTAAACATACACATTTTCATTGTACACTCAAGAAATGTACATAGAAACTTACACATTTTCATTGTATATACAAGAAATGTACATCAAATCTTACACACTTTCATTGTATATACAAGAAATGTACATCAAAACATACACATTTTCATTGAATATACAAGAAATGTACCTCAAAACTTACACATTTTCATTGTATATACAAGAAATGTACATCAAAACTTACACATTTTCATTGTATATACAAGAAATGTACATCAAAACTTACACATTTTCATTGTATATACAAGAAATGTACTTCAAAGCTTACACATTTTCCTTTTGTATACAAGTAATGTACATCAAAACTTACACATTTTCATTGTATATACAAGAAATGCACATCAGAAACTTACACATTTTCATTGTATATACAAGAAATGTACATCAAAGCTTACACATTTTCATTGTATATACAAGAAATGTACATCAAAACTTACACATTTTCATTGTAAATACAAGAAATGTACATCAAAACTTACACATTTTCATTGTATATACAAGAAATGTACATCAAAACTTACACATTTTCCTTGTTCATACAAGAAATGTACATCAAAGCTTACACAATTTCATTGTATATACAAGAAATGCACATCAGAAACTTACACATTTTCATTGTATATACAAGAAATGTACATCAAAGCTTACACATTTTCATTGTATATACAAGAAATGTACATAGAAACTTACACATTTTCATTGTATATACAAGAAATGTACATCAAAACTTACACATTTTCATTGTATATACAAGAAATGTACATCAAAACTTACAATTTTCATTGTATATACAAGAAATGTACATCAAAACTTACACATTTTCATTGTATATACAAGAATTGTGCATCAAAGCTCACCCATTTTCATTGTATATACAAGAAATGTACATAGAAACTTACACATTTTCATTGTATATACAAGAAATGTACATCAAAACTTACACATTTTCATTGTATATACAAGAAATGTACATCAAAACTTACAATTTTTATTGTATATACAAGAAATGTACATCAAAACTTACACATTTTCACTGTATATACAAGAATTGAACATCAAAGCTCACACATTTTCATTGTATATACAAGAAATGTGCATGAAAACATACACATTTTCATTGTATATACAAGAAATGTACATCAAAACATACACATTTTCATTGTATATACAAGAAATGTACAACAAAACTTACACATTTTCATTGTACACTCAAGAAATGTACATCAAAACTTACACACTTTCATTGTATATACAAGGAATGTACATCAAAACATGCACATTTTCATTGTATATACAAGAAATGTACATCAAAACTTACATATTTTCATTGTACACTCAAGAAATGTACATCAAAAATACACATTTTCGTTGTACACTAAAGAAATGTACATCAAAGCTTACACATTTTCATTGTACACTCAAGAAATGTACATAGAAACTTACACATTTTCATTGTATATACAAGAAATGTACATCAAAACTTACACATTTTCATTGTACACTCAAGAAATGTACATAGAAACTTACACATTTTTATTGTATATACAAGAAATGTACATCACATCTTACACACTTTCATTGTATATACAAGAAATGTACATCAAAACTTACACATTTTCATTGTACACTCAAGAAATGTACATAGAAACTTACACATTTTCATTGTATATACAAGAAATGTACATCAAATCTTACACACTTTCATTGTATATACAAGAAATGTATATCAAAACATACACATTTTCATTGAATATACAAGAAATGTACCTCAAAACTTACACATTTTCATTGTATATACAAGAAATGTACATCAAAACTTACACATTTTCATTGTATATACAAGAAATGTACATCAAAACTTACACATTTTCATTGTATATACAAGAATTGTACATCAAAACTTACACATTTTCCTTGTGTATACAAGAAATGTACATCAAATCTTACACACTTTCATTGTATATACAAGAAATGTACATCAAAACATACACATTTTTATTGAATATACAAGAAATGTACCTCAAAACTTACACATCTTCATTGTATATACAAGAAATGTACATCAAAACTTACACATTTTCATTGTATATACAAGAAATGTACATCAAAACTTACACATTTTCATTGTATATACAAGAAATGTACATCAAAATTTACACATTTTCCTTGTGTATACAAGAAATGTACATCAAAACTTACAAATTTTCATTGTATATACAAGAAATGCACATCAGAAACTTACACATTTTCACTGTATATACAAGAAATGTACATCAAAGCTTACACATTTTCATTGTATATACAAGAAATGTACATCAAAACTTACACATTTTCATTGTAAATACAAGAAATGTACATAGAAACTGACACATTTTTATTGTATATACAAGAAATGTACATCAAAACTTACACATTTTCCATGTGTATGCAAGAAATGTACATCAAAACTTACACAATTTCATTGTATATACAAGAAATGCACATCAGAAACTTACACATTTTCATTGTATATACAAGAAATGTACATCAAAGCTTACACATTTTCATTGTATATACAAGAAATGTACATAGAAACTTACACATTTTCATTGTATATACAAGAAATGTACATGAAAACTTACACATTTTCATTGTATATACAAGAAATGTACATCAAAACTTACACATTTTCATTGTATATACAAGAAATGTACATCAAAACTTACACATTTTCATTGTATATACAAGAATTGTACATCAAAGCTCACACATTTTCATTGTATATACAAGAAATGTACATGAAAACATACACATTTTCGTTGTATACACAAGAAATGTACATCAAAACTTACACATTTTCATTGTATATACAAGAAATGTACAACAAAACTTACACATTTTCATTGTACACTCAAGAAATGTACATCAAAACTTACACATTTTCATTGTATATACAAGGAATGTACATCAAAACATGCACATTTTCAATGTATATACAAGAAATGTACATCAAAACTTACATATCTTCATTGTACACTCAAGAAATGTAAATCAGAACTACACATTTGCGTTGTACACTAAAGAAATGTACATAGAAACTTACACATTTTCATTGTATATACAAGAAATGTACATCAAAACTTACACATTTTCATTGTACACTCAAGAAATGTACATAGAAACTTACACATTTTCATTGTATATACAAGAAATGTACATCAAATCTTACACACTTTCATTGTATATACAAGAAATGTACATCAAAACTTACACATTTTCATTGTTTATACAAGAAATGTACATCTAAACATACACATTTTCATTGTACACTCAAGAAATGTACATAGAAACTTACACATTTTCATTGTATATACAAGAAATGTACATCAAATCTTACTCACTTTCATTGTATATACAAGAAATGTACATCAAAACATACACATTTTCATTGAATATACAAGAAATGTACCTCAAAACTTACACATTTTAATTGTATATACAAGAAATGTACATCAAAACTTACACATTTTCATTGTATATACAAGAAATGTACATCAAAACTTACACATTTTCATTGTATATACAAGAAATGTACATCAAAGCTTACACATTTTCCTTTTGTATACAAGTAATGTACATCAAAACTTACACATTTTCATTGTATATACAAGAAATGCACATCAGAAACTTACACATTTTCATTGTATATACAAGAAATGTACATCAAAGCTTACACATTTTCATTGTATATACAAGAAATGTACATCAAAACTTACACATTTTCATTGTAAATACAAGAAATGTACATCAAAACTTACACATTTTCATTGTATATACAAGAAATGTACATCAAAACTTACACATTTTCCTTGTTCATACAAGAAATGTACGTCAAAGCTTACACAATTTCATTGTATATACAAGAAATGCACATCAGAAACTTACACATTTTCATTGTATATACAAGAAATGTACATCAAAGCTTACACATTTTCATTGTATATACAAGAAATGTACATAGAAACTTACACATTTTCATTGTATATACAAGAAATGTACATCAAAACTTACACATTTTCATTGTATATACAAGAAATGTACATCAAAACTTACAATTTTCATTGTATATACAAGAAATGTACATCAAAACTTACACATTTTCATTGTATATACAAGAATTGTACATCAAAGCTCACCCATTTTCATTGTATATACAAGAAATGTACATAGAAACTTACACATTTTCATTGTATATACAAGAAATGTACATCAAAACTTACACATTTTCATTGTATATACAAGAAATGTACATCAAAACTTACAATTTTTATTGTATATACAAGAAATGTACATCAAAACTTACACATTTTCACTGTATATACAAGAATTGAACATCAAAGCTCACACATTTTCATTGTATATACAAGAAATGTGCATGAAAACATACACATTTTCATTGTATATACAAGAAATGTACATCAAAACATACACATTTTCATTGTATATACAAGAAATGTACATCAAAACTTACACTTTTTCATTGTACACTCAAGAAATGTACATAGAAACTTACACATTTACATTGTATATACAAGAAATGTACATCAAATCTTACACACTTTCATTGTATATACAAGAAATGTACATCAAAACATACACATTTTCATTGAATATACAAGAAATGTACATCAAAACATGCACATTTTCAATGTATATACAAGAAATGTACATCAAAACTTACATATCTTCATTGTACACTCAAGAAATGTAAATCAGAACTACACATTTGCGTTGTACACTAAAGAAATGTACATAGAAACTTACACATTTTCATTGTATATACAAGAAATGTACATCAAAACTTACACATTTTCATTGTACACTCAAGAAATGTACATAGAAACTTACACATTTTCATTGTATATACAAGAAATGTACATCAAATCTTACACACTTTCATTGTATATACAAGAAATGTACATCAAAACTTACACATTTTCATTGTTTATACAAGAAATGTACATCTAAACATACACATTTTCATTGTACACTCAAGAAATGTACATAGAAACTTACACATTTTCATTGTATATACAAGAAATGTACATCAAATCTTACTCACTTTCATTGTATATACAAGAAATGTACATCAAAACATACACATTTTCATTGAATATACAAGAAATGTACCTCAAAACTTACACATTTTAATTGTATATACAAGAAATGTACATCAAAACTTACACATTTTCATTGTATATACAAGAAATGTACATCAAAACTTACACATTTTCATTGTATATACAAGAAATGTACATCAAAGCTTACACATTTTCCTTTTGTATACAAGTAATGTACATCAAAACTTACACATTTTCATTGTATATACAAGAAATGCACATCAGAAACTTACACATTTTCATTGTATATACAAGAAATGTACATCAAAGCTTACACATTTTCATTGTATATACAAGAAATGTACATCAAAACTTACACATTTTCATTGTAAATACAAGAAATGTACATCAAAACTTACACATTTTCATTGTATATACAAGAAATGTACATCAAAACTTACACATTTTCCTTGTTCATACAAGAAATGTACGTCAAAGCTTACACAATTTCATTGTATATACAAGAAATGCACATCAGAAACTTACACATTTTCATTGTATATACAAGAAATGTACATCAAAGCTTACACATTTTCATTGTATATACAAGAAATGTACATAGAAACTTACACATTTTCATTGTATATACAAGAAATGTACATCAAAACTTACACATTTTCATTGTATATACAAGAAATGTACATCAAAACTTACAATTTTCATTGTATATACAAGAAATGTACATCAAAACTTACACATTTTCATTGTATATACAAGAATTGTACATCAAAGCTCACCCATTTTCATTGTATATACAAGAAATGTACATAGAAACTTACACATTTTCATTGTATATACAAGAAATGTACATCAAAACTTACACATTTTCATTGTATATACAAGAAATGTACATCAAAACTTACAATTTTTATTGTATATACAAGAAATGTACATCAAAACTTACACATTTTCACTGTATATACAAGAATTGAACATCAAAGCTCACACATTTTCATTGTATATACAAGAAATGTGCATGAAAACATACACATTTTCATTGTATATACAAGAAATGTACATCAAAACATACACATTTTCATTGTATATACAAGAAATGTACATCAAAACTTACACTTTTTCATTGTACACTCAAGAAATGTACATAGAAACTTACACATTTACATTGTATATACAAGAAATGTACATCAAATCTTACACACTTTCATTGTATATACAAGAAATGTACATCAAAACATACACATTTTCATTGAATATACAAGAAATGTACCTCAAAACTTACACATTTTCACTGTATATACAAGAAATGTACATCAAAACTTACACATTTTCATTGTATATACAAGAAATGTACATCAAAACTTACACATTTTCCTTTTGTATACAAGACATGTACATCAAAACTAACACATTATCATTGTATATACAAGAAATGCACATCAGAAACTTACACATTTTTATTGTATATACAAGAAATGTACATCAAATCTTACACACTTTCATTGTATATACAAGAAATGTACATCAAAACATACACATTTTCATTGAATATACAAGAAATGTACCTCAAAACTTACACATTTTCATTGTATATACAAGAAATGTACATCAAAACTTACACATTTTCATTGTATATACAAGAAATGTACATCAAAACTTACACATTTTCATTGTATATACAAGAAATGTACATCAAAACTTACACATTTTCATTGTATATACAAGAAATGTACATCAAAACTTACACATTTTCATTGTATATACAAGAAATGTACATCAAAGCTTACACATTTTCCTTTTGTATACAAGTAATGTACATCAAAACTTACACATTTTCATTGTATATACAAGAAATGCACATCAGAAACTTACACATTTTCATTGTATATACAAGAAATGTACATCAAAGCTTACACATTTTCATTGTAAATACAAGAAATGTACATCAAAACTTACACATTTTCATTGTATATACAAGAAATGTACATCAAAACTTACACATTTTCCTTGTTCATACAAGAAATGTACATCAAAGCTTACACAATTTCATTGTATATACAAGAAATGCACATCAGAAACTTACACATTTTCATTGTGTATACAAGAAATGTACATCAAAGCTTACACATTTTCATTGTATATACAAGAAATGTACATAGAAACTTACACATTTTCATTGTATATACAAGAAATGTACATCAAAACTTACACATTTTCATTGTATATACAAGAAATGTACATCAAAACTTACAATTTTCATTGTATATACAAGAAATGTACATCAAAACTTACACATTTTCATTGTATATACAAGAATTGTACATCAAAGCTCACCCATTTTCATTGTATATACAAGAAATGTACATAGAAACTTACACATTTTCATTGTATATACAAGAAATGTACATCAAAACTTACACATTTTCATTGTATATACAAGAAATGTACATCAAAACTTACAATTTTTATTGTATATACAAGAAATGTACATCAAAACTTACACATTTTCACTGTATATACAAGAATTGAACATCAAAGCTCACACATTTTCATTGTATATACAAGAAATGTGCATGAAAACATACACATTTTCATTGTATATACAAGAAATGTACATCAAAACATACACATTTTCATTGTATATACAAGAAATGTACAACAAAACTTACACATTTTCATTGTACACTCAAGAAATGTACATCAAAACTTACACACTTTCATTGTATATACAAGGAATGTACATCAAAACATGCACATTTTCATTGTATATACAAGAAATGTACATCAAAACTTACATATTTTCATTGTACACTCAAGAAATGTACATCAAAAATACACATTTTCGTTGTACACTAAAGAAATGTACATCAAAGCTTACACATTTTCATTGTACACTCAAGAAATGTACATAGAAACTTACACATTTTCATTGTATATACAAGAAATGTACATCAAAACTTACACATTTTCATTGTACACTCAAGAAATGTACATAGAAACTTACACATTTTTATTGTATATACAAGAAATGTACATCACATCTTACACACTTTCATTGTATATACAAGAAATGTACATCAAAACTTACACATTTTCATTGTACACTCAAGAAATGTACATAGAAACTTACACATTTTCATTGTATATACAAGAAATGTACATCAAATCTTACACACTTTCATTGTATATACAAGAAATGTATATCAAAACATACACATTTTCATTGAATATACAAGAAATGTACCTCAAAACTTACACATTTTCATTGTATATACAAGAAATGTACATCAAAACTTACACATTTTCATTGTATATACAAGAAATGTACATCAAAACTTACACATTTTCATTGTATATACAAGAATTGTACATCAAAACTTACACATTTTCCTTGTGTATACAAGAAATGTACATCAAATCTTACACACTTTCATTGTATATACAAGAAATGTACATCAAAACATACACATTTTCATTGAATATACAAGAAATGTACCTCAAAACTTACACATCTTCATTGTATATACAAGAAATGTACATCAAAACTTACACATTTTCATTGTATATACAAGAAATGTACATCAAAACTTACACATTTTCATTGTATATACAAGAAATGTACATCAAAATTTACACATTTTCCTTGTGTATACAAGAAATGTACATCAAAACTTACAAATTTTCATTGTATATACAAAAATGCACATCAGAAACTTACACATTTTCACTGTATATACAAGAAATGTACATCAAAGCTTACACATTTTCATTGTATATACAAGAAATGTACATCAAAACTTACACATTTTCGTTGTAAATACAAGAAATGTACATAGAAACTGACACATTTTTATTGTATATACAAGAAATGTACATCAAAACCTACACATTTTCCATGTGTATGCAAGAAATGTACATCAAAACTTACACAATTTCATTGTATATACAAGAAATGCACATCAGAAACTTACACATTTTCATTGTATATACAAGAAATGTACATCAAAGCTTACACATTTTCATTGTATATACAAGAAATGTACATAGAAACTTACACATTTTCATTGTATATACAAGAAATGTACATGAAAACTTACACATTTTCATTGTATATACAAGAAATGTACATCAAAACTTACACATTTTCATTGTATATACAAGAAATGTACATCAAAACTTACACATTTTCATTGTATATACAAGAATTGTACATCAAAGCTCACACATTTTCATTGTATATACAAGAAATGTACATGAAAACATACACATTTTCGTTGTATACACAAGAAATGTACATCAAAACTTACACATTTTCATTGTATATACAAGAAATGTACAACAAAACTTACACATTTTCATTGTACACTCAAGAAATGTACATCAAAACTTACACATTTTCATTGTATATACAAGGAATGTACATCAAAACATGCACATTTTCAATGTATATACAAGAAATGTACATCAAAACTTACATATCTTCATTGTACACTCAAGAAATGTAAATCAGAACTACACATTTGCGTTGTACACTAAAGAAATGTACATAGAAACTTACACATTTTCATTGTATATACAAGAAATGTACATCAAAACTTACACATTTTCATTGTACACTCAAGAAATGTACATAGAAACTTACACATTTTCATTGTATATACAAGAAATGTACATCAAATCTTACACACTTTCATTGTATATACAAGAAATGTACATCAAAACTTACACATTTTCATTGTTTATACAAGAAATGTACATCTAAACATACACATTTTCATTGTACACTCAAGAAATGTACATAGAAACTTACACATTTTCATTGTATATACAAGAAATGTACATCAAATCTTACACACTTTCATTGTATATACAAGAAATGTACATCAAAACATACTCATTTTCATTGAATATACAAGAAATGTACCTCAAAACTTACACATTTTCATTGTATATACAAGAAATGTACATCAAAACTTACACATTTTCATTGTATATACAAGAAATGTACATCAAAACTTACACATTTTCATTGTATATACAAGAAATGTACAACAAAGCTTACACATTTTCCTTTTGTATACAAGTAATGTACATCAAAACTTACACATTTTCATTGTATATACAAGAAATGCACATCAGAAACTTACACATTTTCATTGTATATACAAGAAATGTACATCAAAGCTTACACATTTTCATTGTATATACAAGAAATGTACATCAAAACTTACACATTTTCATTGTAAATACAAGAAATGTACATCAAAACTTACACATTTTCATTGTATATACAAGAAATGTACATCAAAACTTACACATTTTCCTTGTTCATACAAGAAATGTACATCAAAGCTTACACAATTTCATTGTATATACAAGAAATGCACATCAGAAACTTACACATTTTCATTGTATATACAAGAAATGTACATCAAAGCTTACACATTTTCATTGTATATACAAGAAATGTACATAGAAACTTACACATTTTCATTGTATATACAAGAAATGTACATCAAAACTTACACATTTTCATTGTATATACAAGAAATGTACATCAAAACTTACAATT
The DNA here is from genome assembly GCA_030765045.1 of Tenodera sinensis. Classification (NCBI taxonomy): domain Eukaryota; kingdom Metazoa; phylum Arthropoda; class Insecta; order Mantodea; family Mantidae; genus Tenodera; species Tenodera sinensis. Next base: position 62,706,980 of record CM060966.1, on the reverse strand, counting down.
TTCATTGTATATACAAGAAATGTACATCAAAACTTACACATTTTCATTGTATATACAAGAATTGTACATCAAAACTCACCCATTTTCATTGTATATACAAGAAATGTACATAGAAACTTACACATTTTCATTGTATATACAAGAAATGTACATCAAAACTTACACATTTTCATTGTATATACAAGAAATGTACATCAAAACTTACAATTTTTATTGTATATACAAGAAATGTACATCAAAACTTACACATTTTCACTGTATATACAAGAATTGAACATCAAAGCTCACACATTTTCATTGTATATACAAGAAATGTGCATGAAAACATACACATTTTCATTGTATATACAAGAAATGTACATCAAAACATACACATTTTCATTGTATATACAAGAAATGTACAACAAAACTTACACATTTTCATTGTACACTCAAGAAATGTACATAGAAACTTACACATTTACATTGTATATACAAGAAATGTACATCAAATCTTACACACTTTCATTGTATATACAAGAAATGTACATCAAAACATACACATTTTCATTGATTATACAAGAAATGTACCTCAAAACTTACACATTTTCACTGTATATACAAGAAATGTACATCAAAACTTACACATTTTCATTGTATATACAAGAAATGTACATCAAAACTTACACATTTTCATTGTATATACAAGAAATGTACATCAAAACTTACACATTTTCCTTTTGTATACAAGACATGTACATCAAAACTAACACATTATCATTGTATATACAAGAAATGCACATCAGAAACTTACACATTTTCATTGTATATACAAGAAATGTACATCAAAGCTTACACATTTTCATTGTATATACAAGAAATGTACATCAAAACTTACACATTTTCATTGTAAATACAAGAAATGTACATCAAAACTTACACATTTCATTGTATATACAAGAAATGTATATCAAAACTTACACATTTTCATTGTATATACAAGAAATGTACATCAAAACTTACACTTTTTCCTTTTGTATACAAGAAATGTACATCAAAACTTACACATTTTCATTGTATATACAAGAAATGCACATCAGAAACTTACACATTTTCATTGTATATACAAGAAATGTACATCAAAACATACACATTTTCATTGTACAAACAAGAAATGTACATCCAAACTTACACATTTTCATTGTATATACAAGAATTGTACATCAAAGCTCACACATTTTCATTGTATATACAAGAAATGTACATGAAAACATACACATTTTCATTGTATATACAAGAAATGTACATCAAAACTTACACATTTTCATTGTACACTCAAGAAATGTACATAGAAACTTACACAATTTCATTGTATATACAAGAAATGTACATCAAATCTTACACACTTTCATTGTATATACAAGAAATGTACATCAAAACATACACATTTTCATTGAATATACAAGAAATGTACCTCAAAACTTACACATCTTCATTGTATATACAAGAAATGTACATCAAAACTTACACATTTTCATTGTAAATACAAGAAATGTACATCAAAACTTACACATTTTCATTGTATATACAAGAAATGTACATCAAAATTTACACATTTTCCTTGTGTATACAAGAAATGTACATCAAAACTTACAAATTTTCATTGTATATACAAGAAATGCACATCAGAAACTTACACATTTTCACTGTATATACAAGAAATGTACATCAAAGCTTACACATTTTCATTGTAAATACAAGAAATGTACATAGAAACTGACACATTTTTATTGTATATACAAGAAATGTACATCAAAACTTACACATTTTCCATGTGTATACAAGAAATGTACATCAAAACTTACACAATTTCATTGTATATACAAGAAATGCACATCAGAAACTTACACATTTTCATTGTATATACAAGAAATGTACATCAAAGCTTACACATTTGCATTGTATATACAAGAAATGTACATAGAAACTTACACATTTTCATTGTATATACAAGAAATGTACATGAAAACTTACACATTTTCATTGTATATACAAGAAATGTACATCAAAACTTACACATTTTCATTGTATATACAAGAAATGTACATCAAAACTTACACATTTCCATTGTATATACAAGAATTGTACATCAAATCTCACACATTTTCATTGTATATACAAGAAATGTACATGAAAACATACACATTTTCGTTGTATACACAAGAAATGTACATCAAAACTTACACATTTTCATTGTATATACAAGAAATGTACAACAAAACTTACACATTTTCATTGTACACTCAAGAAATGTACATCAAAACTTACACATTTTCATTGTATATACAAGGAATGTACATCAAAACATGCACATTTTCAATGTATATACAAGAAATGTACATCAAAACTTACATATCTTCATTGTACACTCAAGAAATGTAAATCAGAACTACACATTTGCGTTGTACACTAAAGAAATGTACATAGAAACTTACACATTTTCATTGTATATACAAGAAATGTACATCAAAACTTACACATTTTCATTGTACACTCAAGAAATGTACATAGAAACTTACACATTTTCATTGTATATACAAGAAATGTACATCAAATCTTACACACTTTCATTGTATATACAAGAAATGTACATCAAAACTTACACATTTTCATTGTTTATACAAGAAATGTACATCTAAACATACACATTTTCATTGTACACTCAAGAAATGTACATAGAAACTTACACATTTTCATTGTATATACAAGAAATGTACATCAAATCTTACACACTTTCATTGCATATACAAGAAATGTACATCAAAACATACACATTTTCATTGAATATACAAGAAATGTACCTCAAAACTTACACATTTTCATTGTATATACAAGAAATGTACATCAAAACTTACACATTTTCATTGTATATACAAGAAATGTACATCAAAACTTACACATTTTCATTGTATATACAAGAAATGTACATCAAAGCTTACACATTTTCCTTTTGTATACAAGTAATGTACATCAAAACTTACACATTTTCATTGTATATACAAGAAATGCACATCAGAAACTTACACATTTTCATTGTATATACAAGAAATGTACATCAAAGCTTACACATTTTCATTGTATATACAAGAAGTGTACATCAAAACTTACACATTTTCATTGTAAATACAAGAAATGTACATCAAAACTTACACATTTTCATTGTATATACAAGAAATGTACATCAAAACTTACACATTTTCCTTGTTCATACAAGAAATGTACATCAAAGCTTACACAATTTCATTGTATATACAAGAATTGTACATCAAAGCTCACCCATTTTCATTGTATATACAAGAAATGTACATAGAAACTTACACATTTTCATTGTATATACAAGAAATGTACATCAAAACTTACACATTTTCATTGTATATACAAGAAATGTACATCAAAACTTACAATTTTTATTGTATATACAAGAAATGTACATCAAAACTTACACATTTTCACTGTATATACAAGAATTGAACATCAAAGCTCACACATTTTCATTGTATATACAAGAAATGTGCATGAAAACATACACATTTTCATTGTATATACAAGAAATGTACATCAAAACATACACATTTTCATTGTATATACAAGAAATGTACAACAAAACTTACACATTTTCATTGTACACTCAAGAAATGTACATCAAAACTTACACACTTTCATTGTATATACAAGGAATGTACATCAAAACATGCACATTTTCATTGTATATACAAGAAATGTACATCAAAACTTACATATTTTCATTGTACACTCAAGAAATGTACATCAAAAATACACATTTTCGTTGTACACTAAAGAAATGTACATCAAAGCTTACACATTTTCATTGTACACTCAAGAAATGTACATAGAAACTTACACATTTTCATTGTATATACAAGAAATGTACATCAAAACTTACACATTTTCATTGTACACTCAAGAAATGTACATAGAAACTTACACATTTATATTGTATATACAAGAAATGTACATCACATCTTACACACTTTCATTGTATATACAAGAAATGTACATCAAAACTTACACATTTTCATTGTACACTCAAGAAATGTACATAGAAACTTACACATTTTCATTGTATATACAAGAAATGTACATCAAATCTTACACACTTTCATTGTATATACAAGAAATGTATATCAAAACATACACATTTTCATTGAATATACAAGAAATGTACCTCAAAACTTACACATTTTCATTGTATATACAAGAAATGTATATCAAAACTTACACATTTTCATTGTATATACAAGAAATGTACATCAAAACTTACACATTTTCATTGTATATACAAGAATTGTACATCAAAACTTACACATTTTCCTTGTGTATACAAGAAATGTACATCAAAACTTACAAATTTTCATTGTATATACAAGAAATGCACATCAGAAACTTACACATTTTCACTGTATATACAAGAAATGTACATCAAAGCTTACACATTTTCATTGTATATACAAGAAATGTACATCAAAACTTACACATTTTCATTGTAAATACAAGAAATGTACATAGAAACTTACAAATTTTCATTGTATATACAAGAAATGTACATCAAAACTTACACATTTTCCATGTGTATACAAGAAATGTACATCAAAGCTTACACATTTTCATTGTATATACAAGAAATGTACATCAAAACTTACACATTTTCATTGTAAATACAAGAAATGTACATAGAAACTGACACATTTTTATTGTATATACAAGAAATGTACATCAAAACTTACACATTTTCCATGTGTATACAAGAAATGTACATCAAAACTTACACAATTTCTTTGTATATACAAGAAATACACATCAGAAACTTACACATTTTCATTGTATATACAAGAAATGTACATCAAAGCTTACACATTTGCATTGTATATACAAGAAATGTACATAGAAACTTACACATTTTCATTGTATATACAAGAAATGTACATGAAAACTTACACATTTTCATTGTATATACAAGAAATGTACATCAAAACTTACACATTTTCATTGTATATACAAGAAATGTACATCAAAACTTACACATTTTCATTGTATATACAAGAATTGTACATCAAAGCTCACACATTTTCATTGTATATACAAGAAATGTACATGAAAACATACACATTTTCGTTGTATACACAAGAAATGTACATCAAAACTTACACATTTTCATTGTATATACAAGAAATGTACAACAAAACTTACACATTTTCATTGTACACTCAAGAAATGTACATCAAAACTTACACATTTTCATTGTATATACAAGGAATGTACATCAAAACATGCACATTTTCAATGTATATACAAGAAATGTACATCAAAACTTACATATCTTCATTGTACACTCAAGAAATGTAAATCAGAACTACACATTTGCGTTGTACACTAAAGAAATGTACATAGAAACTTACACATTTTCATTGTATATACAAGAAATGTACATCAAAACTTACACATTTTCATTGTACACTCAAGAAATGTACATAGAAACTTACACATTTTCATTGTATATACAAGAAATGTACATCAAATCTTACACACTTTCATTGTATATACAAGAAATGTACATCAAAACTTACACATTTTCATTGTTTATACAAGAAATGTACATCTAAACATACACATTTTCATTGTACTATCAAGAAATGTACATAGAAACTTACACATTTTCATTGTATATACAAGAAATGTACATCAAATCTTACACACTTTCATTGTATATACAAGAAATGTACATCAAAACATACACATTTTCATTGAATATACAAGAAATGTACCTCAAAACTTACACATTTTCATTGTATATACAAGAAATGTACATCAAAACTTACACATTTTCATTGTATATACAAGAAATGTACATCAAATCTTACACATTTTCATTGTATATACAAGAAATGTACATCAAAGCTTACACATTTTCCTTTTGTATACAAGTAATGTACATCAAAACTTACACATTTTCATTGTATATACAAGAAATGCACATCAGAAACTTACACATTTTCATTGTATATACAAGAAATGTACATCAAAGCTTACACATTTTCATTGTATATACAAGAAATGTACATCAAAACTTACACATTTTCATTGTAAATACAAGAAATGTACATCAAAACTTACACATTTTCATTGTATATACAAGAAATGTACATCAAAACTTACACATTTTCCTTGTTCATACAAGAAATGTACATCAAAGCTTACACAATTTCATTGTATATACAAGAAATGCACATCAGAAACTTACACATTTTCATTGTATATACAAGAAATGTACATCAAAGCTTACACATTTTCATTGTATATACAAGAAATGTACATAGAAACTTACACATTTTCATTGTATATACAAGAAATGTACATCAAAACTTACACATTTTCATTGTATATACAAGAAATGTACATCAAAACTTACAATTTTCATTGTATATACAAGAAATGTACATCAAAACTTACACATTTTCATTGTATATACAAGAATTGTACATCAAAGCTCACCCATTTTCATTGTATATACAAGAAATGTACATAGAAACTTACACATTTTCATTGTATATACAAGAAATGTACATCAAAACTTACACATTTTCATTGTATATACAAGAAATGTACATCAAAACTTACAATTTTTATTGTATATACAAGAAATGTACATCAAAACTTACACATTTTCACTGTATATACAAGAATTGAACATCAAAGCTCACACATTTTCATTGTATATACAAGAAATGTGCATGAAAACATACACATTTTCATTGTATATACAAGAAATGTACATCAAAACATACACATTTTCATTGTATATACAAGAAATGTACAACAAAACTTACACATTTTCATTGTACACTCAAGAAATGTACATCAAAACTTACACACTTTCATTGTATATACAAGGAATGTACATCAAAACATGCACATTTTCATTGTATATACAAGAAATGTACATCAAAACTTACATATTTTCATTGTACACTCAAGAAATGTACATCAAAAATACACATTTTCGTTGTACACTAAAGAAATGTACATCAAAGCTTACACATTTTCATTGTACACTCAAGAAATGTACATAGAAACTTACACATTTTCATTGTATATACAAGAAATGTACATCAAAACTTACACATTTTCATTGTACACTCAAGAAATGTACATAGAAACTTACACATTTTTATTGTATATACAAGAATTGTACATCAAAACTTACACATTTTCCTTGTGTATACAAGAAATGTACATCAAAACTTACAAATTTTCATTGTATATACAAGAAATGCACATCAGAAACTTACACATTTTCACTGTATATACAAGAAATGTACATCAAAGCTTACACATTTTCATTGTATATACAAGAAATGTACATCAAAACTTACACATTTTCATTGTAAATACAAGAAATGTACATAGAAACTTACAAATTTTCATTGTATATACAAGAAATGTACATCAAAACTTACACATTTTCCATGTGTATACAAGAAATGTACATCAAAGCTTACACATTTTCATTGTATATACAAGAAATGTACATCAAAACTTACACATTTTCATTGTAAATACAAGAAATGTACATAGAAACTGACACATTTTTATTGTATATACAAGAAATGTACATCAAAACTTACACATTTTCCATGTGTATACAAGAAATGTACATCAAAACTTACACAATTTCATTGTATATACAAGAAATACACATCAGAAACTTACACATTTTCATTGTATATACAAGAAATGTACATCAAAGCTTACACATTTGCATTGTATATACAAGAAATGTACATAGAAACTTACACATTTTCATTGTATATACAAGAAATGTACATGAAAACTTACACATTTTCATTGTATATACAAGAAATGTACATCAAAACTTACACCATTTCATTGTATATACAAGAAATGTACATCAAAACTTACACATTTTCATTGTATATACAAGAATTGTACATCAAAGCTCACACATTTTCATTGTATATACAAGAAATGTACATGAAAACATACACATTTTCGTTGTATACACAAGAAATGTACATCAAAACTTACACATTTTCATTGTATATACAAGAAATGTACAACAAAACTTACACATTTTCATTGTACACTCAAGAAATGTACATCAAAACTTACACATTTTCATTGTATATACAAGGAATGTACATCAAAACATGCACATTTTCAATGTATATACAAGAAATGTACATCAAAACTTACATATCTTCATTGTACACTCAAGAAATGTAAATCAGAACTACACATTTGCGTTGTACACTAAAGAAATGTACATAGAAACTTACACATTTTCATTGTATATACAAGAAATGTACATCAAAACTTACACATTTTCATTGTACACTCAAGAAATGTACATAGAAACTTACACATTTTCATTGTATATACAAGAAATGTACATCAAATCTTACACACTTTCATTGTATATACAAGAAATGTACATCAAAACTTACACATTTTCATTGTTTATACAAGAAATGTACATCTAAACATACACATTTTCATTGTACACTCAAGAAATGTACATAGAAACTTACACATTTTCATTGTATATACAAGAAATGTACATCAAATCTTACACACTTTCATTGTATATACAAGAAATGTACATCAAAACATACACATTTTCATTGAATATACAAGAAATGTACCTCAAAACTTACACATTTTCATTGTATATACAAGAAATGTACATCAAAACTTACACATTTTCATTGTATATACAAGAAATGTACATCAAAACTTACACATTTTCATTGTATATACAAGAAATGTACATCAAAGCTTACACATTTTCCTTTTGAATACAAGTAATGTACATCAAAACTTACACATTTTCATTGTATATACAAGAAATGCACATCAGAAACTTACACATTTTCATTGTATATACAAGAAATGTACATCAAAGCTTACACATTTTCATTGTATATACAAGAAATGTACATCAAAACTTACACATTTTCATTGTAAATACAAGAAATGTACATCAAAACTTACACATTTTCATTGTATATACAAGAAATGTACATCAAAACTTACACATTTTCCTTGTTCATACAAGAAATGTACATCAAAGCTTACACAATTTCATTGTATATACAAGAAATGCACATCAGAAACTTACACATTTTCATTGTATATACAAGAAATGTACATCAAAGCTTACACATTTTCATTGTATATACAAGAAATGTACATAGAAACTTACACATTTTCATTGTATATACAAGAAATGTACATCAAAACTTACACATTTTCATTGTATATACAAGAAATGTACATCAAAACTTACAATTTTCATTGTATATACAAGAAATGTACATCAAAACTTACACATTTTCATTGTATATACAAGAATTGTACATCAAAGCTCACCCATTTTCATTGTATATACAAGAAATGTACATAGAAACTTACACATTTTCATTGTATATACAAGAAATGTACATCAAAACTTACACATTTTCATTGTATATACAAGAAATGTACATCAAAACTTACAATTTTTATTGTATATACAAGAAATGTACATCAAAACTTACACATTTTCACTGTATATACAAGAATTGAACATCAAAGCTCACACATTTTCATTGTATATACAAGAAATGTGCATGAAAACATACACATTTTCATTGTATATACAAGAAATGTACATCAAAACATACACATTTTCATTGTATATACAAGAAATGTACAACAAAACTTACACATTTTCATTGTACACTCAAGAAATGTACATCAAAACTTACACACTTTCATTGTATATACAAGGAATGTACATCAAAACATGCACATTTTCATTGTATATACAAGAAATGTACATCAAAACTTACATATTTTCATTGTACACTCAAGAAATGTACATCAAAAATACACATTTTCGTTGTACACTAAAGAAATGTACATCAAAGCTTACACATTTTCATTGTACACTCAAGAAATGTACATAGAAACTTACACATTTTCATTGTATATACAAGAAATGTACATCAAAACTTACACATTTTCATTGTACACTCAAGAAATGTACATAGAAACTTACACATTTTTATTGTATATACAAGAAATGTACATCACATCTTACACACTTTCATTGTATATACAAGAAATGTACATCAAAACTTACACATTTTCATTGTACACTCAAGAAATGTACATAGAAACTTACACATTTTCATTGTATATACAAGAAATGTACATCAAATCTTACACACTTTCATTGTATATACAAGAAATGTATATCAAAACATACACATTTTCATTGAATATACAAGAAATGTACCTCAAAACTTACACATTTTCATTGTATATACAAGAAATGTACATCAAAACTTACACATTTTCATTGTATATACAAGAAATGTACATCAAAACTTACACATTTTCATTGTATATACAAGAATTGTACATCAAAACTTACACATTTTCCTTGTGTATACAAGAAATGTACATCAAAACTTACAAATTTTCATTGTATATACAAGAAATGCACATCAGAAACTTACACATTTTCACTGTATATACAAGAAATGTACATCAAAGCTTACACATTTTCATTGTATATACAAGAAATGTACATCAAAACTTACACATTTTCATTGTAAATACAAGAAATGTACATAGAAACTTACAAATTTTCATTGTATATACAAGAAATGTACATCAAAACTTACACATTTTCCATGTGTATACAAGAAATGTACATCAAAACTTACACAATTTCATTGTATATACAAGAAATGCACATCAGAAACTTACACATTTTCATTGTATATACAAGAAATGTACATCAAAGCTTACACATTTTCATTGTATATACAAGAAATGTACATAGAAACTTACACACTTTCATTGTATATACAAGAAATGTACATCAAAACTTACACATTTTCATTGTATATACAAGAAATGTACATCAAAACTTACACATTTTCATTGTATATACAAGAATTGTACATCAAAGCTCACACATTTTCATTGTATATACAAGAAATGTACATGAAAACATACACATTTTCATTGTTATTACAAGAAATGTACATGAAAACATACACATTTTCATTGTATATACAAGAACTGTACAACAAAACTTACACATTTTCATTGTACACTCAAGAAATGTACATCAAAACTTACACATTTTCGTTGTATATACAAGGAATGTACATCAAAACATGCACATTTTCAATGTATATACAAGAAATGTACATCAAAACTTACATATCTTCATTGTACACTCAAGAAATGTACATCAGAAGTACACATTTTCGTTGTACACTAAAGAAATGTACATAGAAACTTACACATTTTCATTGTATATACAAGAAATGAACATCAAAACTTACACATTTTCATTGTACACTCAAGAAATGTACATAGAAACTTACACATTTTCATTGTATATACAAGAAATGTACATCAAATCTTACACACTTTCATTGTATATACAAGAAATGTACATCAAAACTTACACATTTTCATTGTATATACAAGAAATGTACATCTAAACATACACATTTTCATTGTACACTCAAGAAATGTACATAGAAACTTACACATTTTCATTGTATATACATAAAATGTACATCAAAACTTACACATTTTCATTGTACACTCAAGAAATGTACATAGAAACCTACACATTTTCATTGTATATACAAGAAATGTACATCAAATCTTGCACACTTTCATTGTATATACAAGAAATGTACATCAAAACATACACATTTCCATTGAATATACAAGAAATGTACCTCAAAACTTACACATTTTCATTGTACACTCAAGAAATGTACATCAAAACTTACACATTTTCATTGTATATACAAGGAATGTACATCAAAACATGCACATTTGAAATGTATATACAAGAAATGTACATCAAAACTTACATATCTTCATTGTACACTCAAGAAATGTACATCAGAACTACACATTTTCGTTGTACACTAAAGAAATGTACATAGAAACTTACACATTTTCATTGTATATACAAGAAATGTACAACAAAGCTTACACATTTTCATTGTACACTCAAGAAATGTACATAGAAACTTACACATTTTCATTGTATATACAAGAAATGTACATCAAATCTTACACACTTTCATTGTATATACAAGAAATGTACATCAAAACTTACACATTTTCATTGTATATACAAGAAATGTACATCAAAACTTACACATTTTCATTGTATATACAAGAAATGTACATCAAAACTTACACATTTTCCTTTTGTATACAAGAAATGTACATCAAAACTTACACATTTTCATTGTATATACAAGAAATGCACATCAGAAACTTACACATTTTCATTGTATATACAAGAAATGCACATCAAAGCTTACACATTTTCATTGTATATACAAGAAATGTACATCAAAACTTACACATTTTCATTGTATATACAAGAAATGTACATCAAAACTTACACATTTTCCTTCTGTATACAAGAAATGTACATCAAAGCTTACACAATTTCATTGTATATACAAGAAATGCACATCAGAAACTTACACATTTTCATTGTACATACAAGAAATGTACATCAAAGCTTACACATTTTCATTGTATATACAAGAAATGTACATAGAAACTTACACATTTTCATTGTATATACAAGAAATGTACATCAAAACTTACACATTTTCATTGTATATACAAGAAATGTACATCAAAACTTACAATTTTCATTGTATATACAAGAAATGTACATCAAAACTTACACATTTTCATTGTATATACAAGAATTGTACATCAAAGCTCACACATTTTCATTGTATATACAAGAAATGTACATAGAAACTTACACATTTTCATTGTATATACAAGAAATGTACATCAAAACTTACACATTTTCATTGTATATACAAGAAATGTACATCAAAGCTTACAATTTTCAATGTATATACAAGAAATGTACATCAAAACTTACACATTTTCATTGTATATTCAAGAATTGTACATCAAAGCTCACACATTTTCATTGTATATACAAGAAATGTACATGAAAACATACACATTTTCATTGTATATACAAGAAATGTACATCAAAACATACACATTTTCATTGTATATACAAGAAATGTACAACAAAACTTACACATTTTCATTGTACACTCAAGAAATGTACATCAAAACTTACACATTTTCATTGTATATACAAGGAATGTACATCAAAACATGCACATTTTCATTGTATATACAAGAAATGTACATCAAAGCTTACATATTTTCATTGTACACTCAAGAAATGTACATCAAAACTACACATTTTCGTTGTACACTAAAGAAATGTACATCAAAGCTTACACATTTTCATTGTACACTCAAGAAATGTACATAGAAACTTACACATTTTCATTGTATATACAAGAAATGTACATCAAAACTTACACATTTTCATTGTACACTCAAGAAATGTACATAGAAACTTACACATTTTTATTGTATATACAAGAAATGTACATCAAATCTTACACACTTTCATTGTATATACAAGAAATGTACATCAAAACTTACACATTTTCATTGTACACTCAAGAAATGTACATAGAAACTTACACATTTTCATTGTATATACAAGAAATGTACATCAAAACATACACATTTTCATTGAATATACAAGAAATGTACCTCAAAACTTACACATTTTCATTGTATATACAAGAAATGTACATCAAAACTTACACATTTTCATTGTATATACAAGAATTGAACATCAAAGCTCACACATTTTCATTGTATATACAAGAAATGTACATGAAAACATACACATTTTCATTGTATATACAAGAAATGTACATCAAAACATACACATTTTCATTGTATATACAAGAAATGTACAACAAAACTTACACATTTTCATTGTACACTCAAGAAATGTACATCAAAACTTACACATTTTCATTGTATATACAAGGAATGTACATCAAAACATGCACATTTGAAATGTATATACAAGAAATGTACATCAAAACTTACATATCTTCATTGTACACTCAAGAAATGTACATCAGAACTACACATTTTCGTTGTACACTAAAGAAATGTACATAGAAACTTACACATTTTCATTGTATATACAAGAAATGTACAACAAAACTTACACATTTTCATTGTACACTCAAGAAATGTACATAGAAACTTACACATTTACATTGTATATACAAGAAATGTACATCAAATCTTACACACTTTCATTGTATATACAAGAAATGTACATCAAAACATACACATTTTCATTGAATATACAAGAAATGTACCTCAAAACTTACACATTTTCATTGTATATACAAGAAATGTACATCAAAACTCACACATTTTCATTGTATATACAAGAACTGTACATCAAAACTTATACATTTTCATTGTATATACAAGAAATGTACATCAAAACTTACACATTTTCCTTTTGTATACAAGACATGTACATCAAAACTAACACATTATCATTGTATATACAAGAAATGCACATCAGAAACTTACACATTTTCATTGTATATACAAGAAATGTACATCAAAGCTTACACATTTTCAATGTATATACAAGAGATGTACATCAAAACTTACACATTTTCATTGTAAATACAAGAAATGTACATCAAAACTTACACATTTTCATTGTATATACAAGAAATGTACATCCAAACTTACACATTTTCATTGTATATACAAGAAATGTACATCAAAACTTACACTTTTTCCTTTTGTATACAAGAAATGTACATCAAAACTTACACATTTTCATTGTATATACAAGAAATGCACATCAGAAACTTACACATTTTCATTGTATATACAAGAAATGTACATCAAAACATACACATTTTCATTGTACAAACAAGAAATGTACATCCAAACTTACACATTTTCATTGTATATACAAGAATTGTACATCAAAGCTCACACATTTTCATTGTATATACAAGAAATGTACATGAAAACATACACATTTTCATTGTATATACAAGAAATGTACATCAAAACTTACACATTTTCATTGTACACTCAAGAAATGTACATAGAAACTTACACAATTTCATTGTATATACAAGAAATGTACATCAAATCTTACACACTTTCATTGTATATACAAGAAATGTACATCAAAACATACACATTTTCATTGAATATACAAGAAATGTACCTCAAAACTTACACATCTTCATTGTATATACAAGAAATGTACATCAAAACTTACACATTTTCATTGTATATACAAGAAATGTACATCAAAACTTACACATTTTCATTGTATATACAACAAATGTACATCAAAATTTACACATTTTCCTTGTGTATACAAGAAATGTACATCAAAACTTACAAATTTTCATTGTATATACAAGAAATGCACATCAGAAACTTACACATTTTCACTGTATATACAAGAAATGTACATCAAAGCTTACACATTTTCATTGTATATACAAGAAATGTACATCAAAACTTACACATTTTCATTGTAAATACAAGAAATGTACATAGAAACTTACACATTTTCATTGTATATACAAGAAATGTACATCAAAACTTACACATTTTCCATGTGTATACAAGAAATGTACATCAAAACTTACACAATTTCATTGTATATACAAGAAATGCACATCAGAAACTTACACATTTTCATTGTATATACAAGAAATGTACATCAAATATTACACATTTTCATTGTATATACAAGAAATGTACATAGAAACTTACACATTTTCATTGTATATACAAGAAATGTACATGAAAACTTACACATTTTCATTGTATATACAAGAAATGTACATCAAAACTTACACATTTTCATTGTATATACAACAAATGTACATCAAAACTTACACATTTTCATTGTATATACAAGAATTGTACATCAAAGCTCACACATTTTCATTGTATATACAAGAAATGTACATGAAAACATACACATTTTCGTTGTATATACAAGAAATGTACATCAAAACATACACATTTTCATTGTATATACAAGAAATGTACAACAAAACTTACACATTTTCATTGTACACTCAAGAAATGTACATCAAAACTTACACATTTTCATTGTATATACAAGGAATGTACATCAAAACATGCACATTTTCATTGTATATACAAGAAATGTACATCAAAACTTACATATCTTCATTGTACACTCAAGAAATGTAAATCAGAACTACACATTTGCGTTGTACACTAAAGAAATGTACATAGAAACTTACACATTTTCATTGTATATACAAGATATGTACATCAAAACTTACACATTTTCATTGTTTATACAAGAAATGTACATCTAAACATACACATTTTCATTGTACACTCAAGAAATGTACATAGAAACTTACACATTTTCATTGTATATACAAGAAATGTACATCAAATCTTACACACTTTCATTGTATATACAAGAAATGTACATCAAAACATACACATTTTCATTGAATATACAAGAAATGTACCTCAAAACTAACACATTTTCATTGTATATACAAGAAATGTACATCAAAACTTACACATTTTCATTGTATATACAAGAAATGTACATCAAAACTTACACATTTTCATTGTATATACAAGAAATGTACATCAAAGCTTACACATTTTCCTTTTGTATACAAGTAATGTACATCAAAACTTACACATTTTCATTGTATATACAAGAAATGCACATCAGAAACTTACACATTTTCATTGTATATACAAGAAATGTACATCAAAGCTTACACATTTTCATTGTATATACAAGAAATGTACATCAAAACTTACACATTTTCATTGTAAATACAAGAAATGTACATCAAAACTTACACATTTTCATTGTATATACAAGAAATGTACATCAAAACTTACACATTTTCCTTGTGTATACAAGAAATGTACATCAAAGCTTACACAATTTCATTGTATATACAAGAAATGCACATCAGAAACTTACACATTTTCATTGTATATACAAGAAATGTACATCAAAGCTTACACATTTTCATTGTATATACAAGAAATGTACATAGAAACTTACACATTTTCATTGTATATACAAGAAATGTACATCAAAACTTACACATTTTCATTGTATATACAAGAAATGTACATCAAAACTTACAATTTTCATTGTATATACAAGAAATGTACATCAAAACTTACACATTTTCATTGTATATACAAGAATTGTTCATCAAAGCTCACACATTTTCATTGTATATACAAGAAATGTACATAGAAACTTACACATTTTCATTGTATATACAAGAAATGTACATCAAAACTTACACATTTTCATTGTATATACAAGAAATGTACAACAAAACTTACAATTTTTATTGTATATACAAGAAATGTACATCAAAACTTACACATTTTCACTGTATATACAAGAATTGAACATCAAAGCTCACACATTTTCATTGTATATACAAGAAGTGTGCATGAAAACATACACATTTTCATTGTATATACAAGAAATGTACATCAAAACATACACATTTTCATTGTATATACAAGAAATGTACAACAAAACTTACACATTTTCATTGTACACTCAAAAAATGTACATCAAAACTTACACACATTCATTGTATATACAAGGAATGTACATCAAAACATGCACATTTTCATTGTATATACGAGAAATGTACATCAAAACTTACATATTTTCATTGTACACTCAAGAAATGTACATCAAAAATACACATTTTCATTGTACACTCAAGAAATGTACATAGAAACTTACACATTTTCATTGTATATACAAGAAATGTACATCAAAACTATCACATTTTCATTGTACACTCAAGAAATGTACATAGAAACTTACACATTTTTATTGTATATACAAGAAATGTACATCAAATCTTACACACTTTCATTGTATATACAAGAAATGTACATCAAAACTTACACATTTTCATTGTACACTCAAGAAATGTACATAGAAACTTACACATTTTCATTGTATATACAAGAAATGTACATCAAATCTTACACACTTTCATTGTATATACAAGAAATGTATATCAAAACATACACATTTTCATTGAATATACAAGAAATGTACCTCAAAACTTACACATTTTCATTGTATATACAAGAAATGTACATCAAAACTTACACATTTTCATTGTATATACAAGAAATGTACATCAAAACTTACACATTTTCATTGTATATACAAGAATTGTACATCAAAACTTACACATTTTCCTTGTGTATACAAGAAATGTACATCAAAGCTTACAAATTTTCATTGTATATACAAGAAATGCACATCAGAAACTTACACATTTTCACTGTATATACAAGAAATGTACATCAAAGCTTGTACATTTTCATTGTATATACAAGAAATGTACATCAAAACTTACACATTTTCATTGTAAATACAAGAAATGTACATAGAAACTTACAAATTTTCATTGTATATACAAGAAATGTACATCAAAACTTACACATTTTCCATGTGTATACAAGAAATGTACATCAAAACTTACACAATTTCATTGTATATACAAGAAATGCACATCAGAAACTTACACATTTTCATTGTATATACAAGAAATGTACATCAAAGCTTACACATTTTCATTGTATATACAAGAAATGTACATAGAAACTTACACATTTTCATTGTATATACAAGAAATGTACATGAAAACTTACACATTTTCATTGTATATACAAGAAATGTACATCAAAACTTACACATTTTCATTGTATATACAAGAAATGTACATCAAAACTTACACATTTTCATTGTATATACAAGAATTGTACATCAAAGCTCACACATTTTCATTGTATATACAAGAAATGTACATGAAAACACACATTTTCATTGTATATACAAGAAATGTACATGAAAACATACACATTTTCATTGTATATACAAGAACTGTACAACAAAACTTACACATTTTCATTGTACGCTCAAGAAATGTACATCAAAACTTACACATTTTCATTGTATATACAAGTAATGTACATCAAAACATGCACATTTTCAATGTATATACAAGAAATGTACATCAAATCTTACACACTTTCATTGTATATACAAGATATGTACATCAAAACTTACACATTTTCATTGTATATACAAGAAATGTACATCTAAACATACACATTTTCATTGTACACTCAAGAAATGTACATCAGAAGTACACATTTTCGTTGTACACTAAAGAAATGTACATAGAAACTTACACATTTTCATTGTATATACAAGAAATGAACATGAAAACTTACACATTTTCATTGTACACTCAAGAAATGTACATAGAAACTTACACATTTTCATTGTATATACAAGAAATGTACATCAAATCTTACACACTTTCATTGTATATACAAGATATGTACATCAAAACTTACACATTTTCATTGTATATACAAGAAATGTACATCTAAACATACACATTTTCATTGTACACTCAAGAAATGTACATAGAAACTTACACATTTTCATTGTATATACATAAAATGTACATCAAAACTTACACATTTTCATTGTACACTCAAGAAATGTACATAGAAACCTACACATTTTCATTGTATATACAAGAAATGTACATCAAATCTTACACACTTTCATTGTATATACAAGAAATGTACATCAAAACATACACATTTTCATTGAATATACAAGAAATGTACCTCAAAACTTACACATCTTCATTGTATATACAAGAAATGTACATCAAAACTTACACATTTTCATTGTATATACAAGAAATGTACATCAAAACTTACACATTTTCATTGTATATACAAGAAATGTACATCAAAATTTACACATTTTCCTTGTGTATACAAGAAATGTACATCTAAACTTACAAATTTTCATTGTATATACAAGAAATGCACATCAGAAACTTACACATTTTCACTGTATATACAAGAAATGTACATCAAAGCTTACACATTTTCATTGTATATACAAGAAATGTACATCAAAACTTACACATTTTCATTGTAAATACAAGAAATGTACATAGAAACTTACACATTTTCATTGTATATACAAGAAATGTACATCAAAACTTACACATTTTCCATGTGTATACAAGAAATGTACATCAAAACTTACACAATTTCATTGTATATACAAGAAATGCACATCAGAAACTTACACATTTTCATTGTATATACAAGAAATGTACATCAAATATTACACATTTTCATTGTATATACAAGAAATGTACATAGAAACTTACACATTTTCATTGTATATACAAGAAATGTACATGAAAACTTACACATTTTCATTGTATATACAAGAAATGTACATCAAAACTTACACATTTTCATTGTATATACAACAAATGTACATCAAAACTTACACATTTTCATTGTATATACAAGAATTGTACATCAAAGCTCACACATTTTCATTGTATATACAAGAAATGTACATGAAAACATACACATTTTCGTTGTATATACAAGAAATGTACATCAAAACATACACATTTTCATTGTATATACAAGAAATGTACAACAAAACTTACACATTTTCATTGTACACTCAAGAAATGTACATCAAAACTTACACATTTTCATTGTATATACAAGGAATGTACATCAAAACATGCACATTTTCAATGTATATACAAGAAATGTACATCAAAACTTACATATCTTCATTGTACACTCAAGAAATGTAAATCAGAACTACACATTTGCGTTGTACACTAAAGAAATGTACATAGAAACTTACACATTTTCATTGTATATACAAGAAATGTACATCAAAACTTACACATTTTCATTGTACACTCAAGAAATGTACATAGAAACTTACACATTTTCATTGTATATACAAGAAATGTACATCAAATCTTACACACTTTCATTGTATATACAAGATATGTACATCAAAACTTACACATTTTCATTGTTTATACAAGAAATGTACATCTAAACATACACATTTTCATTGTACACTCAAGAAATGTACATAGAAACTTACACATTTTCATTGTATATACAAGAAATGTACATCAAATCTTACACACTTTCATTGTATATACAAGAAATGTACATCAAAACATACACATTTTCATTGAATATACAAGAAATGTACCTCAAAACTAACACATTTTCATTGTATATACAAGAAATGTACATCAAAACTTACACATTTTCATTGTATATACAAGAAATGTACATCAAAACTTACACATTTTCATTGTATATACAAGAAATGTACATCAAAGCTTACACATTTTCCTTTTGTATACAAGTAATGTACATCAAAACTTACACATTTTCATTGTATATACAAGAAATGCACATCAGAAACTTACACATTTTCATTGTATATACAAGAAATGTACATCAAAGCTTACACATTTTCATTGTAAATACAAGAAATGTACATCAAAACTTACACATTTTCCTTGTGTATACAAGAAATGTACATCAAAGCTTACACAATTTCATTGTATATACAAGAAATGCACATCAGAAACTTACACATTTTCATTGTATATACAAGAAATGTACATCAAAGCTTACACATTTTCATTGTATATACAAGAAATGTACATAGAAACTTACACATTTTCATTGTATATACAAGAAATGTACATCAAAACTTACACATTTTCATTGTATATACAAGAAATGTACATCAAAACTTACAATTTTCATTGTATATACAAGAAATGTACATCAAAACTTACACATTTTCATTGTATATACAAGAATTGTACATCAAAGCTCACACATTTTCATTGTATATACAAGAAATGTACATAGAAACTGACACATTTTCATTGTATACACAAGAAATGTACATCAAAACTTACACATTTTCATTGTATATACAAGAAATGTACAACAAAACTTACAATTTTTATTGTATATACAAGAAATGTACATCAAAACTTACACATTTTCACTGTATATACAAGAATTGAACATCAAAGCTCACACATTTTCATTGTATATACAAGAAATGTGCATGAAAACATACACATTTTCATTGTATATACAAGAAATGTACATCAAAACATACACATTTTCATTGTATATACAAGAAATGTACAACAAAACTTACACATTTTCATTGTACACTCAAAAAATGTACATCAAAACTTACACACATTCATTGTATATACAAGGAATGTACATCAAAACATGCACATTTTCATTGTATATACAAGAAATGTACATCAAAACTTACATATTTTCATTGTACACTCAAGAAATGTACATCAAAAATACACATTTTCGTTGTACACTAAAGAAATGTACATCAAAGCTTACACATTTTCATTGTACACTCAAGAAATGTACATAGAAACTTACACATTTTCATTGTATATACAAGAAATGTACATCAAAACTTACACATTTTCATTGTACACTCAAGAAATGTACATAGAAACTTACACATTTTTATTGTATATACAAGAAATGTACATCAAATCTTACACACTTTCATTGTATATACAAGAAATGTACATCAAAACTTACACATTTTCATTGTACACTCAAGAAATGTACATAGAAACTTACACATTTTCATTGTATATACAAGAAATGTACATCAAATCTTACACACTTTCATTGTATATACAAGAAATGTATATCAAAACATACACATTTTCATTGAATATACAAGAAATGTACCTCAAAACTTACACATTTTCATTGTATATACAAGAAATGTACATCAAAACTTACACATTTTCATTGTATATACAAGAAATGTACATCAAAACTTACACATTTTCATTGAATATACAAGAAATGTACCTCAAAACTTACACATTTTCATTGTATATACAAGAAATGTACATCAAAACTTACACATTTTCATTGTATATACAAGAAATGTACATCAAAACTTACACATTTTCATTGTATATACAAGAATTGTACATCAAAACTTACACATTTTCCTTGTGTATACAAGAAATGTACATCAAAGCTTACAAATTTTCATTGTATATACAAGAAATGCACATCAGAAACTTACACATTTTCACTGTATATACAAGAAATGTACATCAAAGCTTGCACATTTTCATTGTATATACAAGAAATGTACATCAAAACTTACACATTTTCATTGTAAATACAAGAAATGTACATAGAAACTTACAAATTTTCATTGTATATACAAGAAATGTACATCAAAACTTACACATTTTCCATGTGTATACAAGAAATGTACATCAAAACTTACACAATTTCATTGTATATACAAGAAATGCACATCAGAAACTTACACATTTTCATTGTATATACAAGAAATGTACATCAAAGCTTACACATTTTCATTGTATATACAAGAAATGTACATAGAAACTTACACATTTTCATTGTATATACAAGAAATGTACATGAAAACTTACACATTTTCATTGTATATACAAGAAATGTACATCAAAACTTACACATTTTCATTGTATATACAAGAAATGTACATCAAAACTTACACATTTTCATTGTATATACAAGAATTGTACATCAAAGCTCACACATTTTCATTGTATATACAAGAAATGTACATGAAAACATACACATTTTCATTGTATATACAAGAAATGTACATGAAAACATACACATTTTCATTGTATATACAAGAACTGTACAACAAAACTTACACATTTTCATTGTACGCTCAAGAAATGTACATCAAAACTTACACATTTTCATTGTATATACAAGTAATGTACATCAAAACATGCACATTTTCAATGTATATACAAGAAATGTACATCAAAACTTACATATCTTCATTGTACACTCAAGAAATGTACATCAGAAGTACACATTTTCGTTGTACACTAAAGAAATGTACATAGAAACTTACACATTTTCATTGTATATACAAGAAATGAACATCAAAACTTACACATTTTCATTGTACACTCAAGAAATGTACATAGAAACTTACACATTTTCATTGTATATACAAGAAATGTACATCAAATCTTACACACTTTCATTGTATATACAAGATATGTACATCAAAACTTACACATTTTCATTGTATATACAAGAAATGTACATCTAAACATACACATTTTCATTGTACACTCAAGAAATGTACATAGAAACTTACACATTTTCATTGTATATACATAAAATGTACATCAAAACTTACACATTTTCATTGTACACTCAAGAAATGTACATAGAAACCTACACATTTTCATTGTATATACAAGAAATGTACATCAAATCTTACACACTTTCATTGTATATACAAGAAATGTACATCAAAACATACACATTTTCATTGAATATACAAGAAATGTACCTCAAAACTTACACATCTTCATTGTATATACAAGAAATGTACATCAAAACTTACACATTTTCATTGTATATACAAGAAATGTACATCAAAACTTACACATTTTCATTGTATATACAAGAAATGTACATCAAAATTTACACATTTTCCTTGTGTATACAAGAAATGTACATCTAAACTTACAAATTTTCATTGTATATACAAGAAATGCACATCAGAAACTTACACATTTTCACTGTATATACAAGAAATGTACATCAAAGCTTACACATTTTCATTGTATATACAAGAAATGTACATCAAAACTTACACATTTTCATTGTAAATACAAGAAATGTACATAGAAACTTACACATTTTCATTGTATATACAAGAAATGTACATCAAAACTTACACATTTTCCATGTGTATACAAGAAATGTACATCAAAACTTACACAATTTCATTGTATATACAAGAAATGCACATCAGAAACTTACACATTTTCATTGTATATACAAGAAATGTACATCAAATATTACACATTTTCATTGTATATGCAAGAAATGTACATAGAAACTTACACATTTTCATTGTATATACAAGAAATGTACATGAAAACTTACACATTTTCATTGTATATACAAGAAATGTACATCAAAACTTACACATTTTCATTGTATATACAACAAATGTACATCAAAACTTACACATTTTCATTGTATATACAAGAATTGTACATCAAAGCTCACACATTTTCATTGTATATACAAGAAATGTACATGAAAACATACACATTTTCGTTGTATATACAAGAAATGTACATCAAAACATACACATTTTCATTGTATATACAAGAAATGTACAACAAAACTTACACATTTTCATTGTACACTCAAGAAATGTACATCAAAACTTACACATTTTCATTGTATATACAAGGAATGTACATCAAAACATGCACATTTTCAATGTATATACAAGAAATGTACATCAAAACTTACATATCTTCATTGTACACTCAAGAAATGTAAATCAGAACTACACATTTGCGTTGTACACTAAAGAAATGTACATAGAAACTTACACATTTTCATTGTATATACAAGAAATGTACCTCAAAACTTACACATTTTCATTGTACACTCAAGAAATGTACATAGAAACTTACACATTTTCATTGTATATACAAGAAATGTACATCAAATCTTACACACTTTCATTGTATATACAAGATATGTACATCAAAACTTACACATTTTCATTGTTTATACAAGAAATGTACATCTAAACATACACATTTTCATTGTACACTCAAGAAATGTACATAGAAACTTACACATTTTCATTGTATATACAAGAAATGTACATCAAATCTTACACACTTTCATTGTATATACAAGAAATGTACATCAAAACATACACATTTTCATTGAATATACAAGAAATGTACCTCAAAACTAACACATTTTCATTGTATATACAAGAAATGTACATCAAAACTTACACATTTTCATTGTATATACAAGAAATGTACATCAAAACTTACACATTTTCATTGTATATACAAGAAATGTACATCAAAGCTTACACATTTTCCTTTTGTATACAAGTAATGTACATCAAAACTTACACATTTTCATTGTATATACAAGAAATGCACATCAGAAACTTACACATTTTCATTGTATATACAAGAAATGTACATCAAAGCTTACACATTTTCATTGTATATACAAGAAATGTACATCAAAACTTACACATTTTCATTGTAAATACAAGAAATGTACATCAAAACTTACACATTTTCATTGTATATACAAGAAATGTACATCAAAACTTACACATTTTCCTTGTGTATACAAGAAATGTACATCAAAGCTTACACAATTTCATTGTATATACAAGAAATGCACATCAGAAACTTACACATTTTCATTGTATATACAAGAAATGTACATAGAAACTTACACATTTTCATTGTATATACAAGAAATGTACATCAAAACTTACACATTTTCATTGTATATACAAGAAATGTACATCAAAACTTACACATTTTCATTGTATATACAAGAAATGTACATCAAAACTTACACATTTTCATTGTATATACAAGAATTGTACATCAAAGCTCACACATTTTCATTGTATATACAAGAAATGTACATGAAAACATACACATTTTCATTGTATATACAAGAAATGTACATGAAAACATACACATTTTCATTGTATATACAAGAACTGTACAACAAAACTTACACATTTTCATTGTACGCTCAAGAAATGTACATCAAAACTTACACATTTTCATTGTATATACAAGGAATGTACATCAAAACATGCACATTTTCAATGTATATACAAGAAATGTACATCAAAACTTACATATCTTCATTGTACACTCAAGAAATGTACATCAGAAGTACACATTTTCGTTGTACACTAAAGAAATGTACATAGAAACTTACACATTTTCATTGTATATACAACAAATGTACATCAAAACTTACACATTTTCATTGTATATACAAGAATTGTACATCAAAGCTCACACATTTTCATTGTATATACAAGAAATGTACATGAAAACATACACATTTTCGTTGTATATACAAGAAATGTACATCAAAACATACACATTTTCATTGTATATACAAGAAATGTACAACAAAACTTACACATTTTCATTGTACACTCAAGAAATGTACATCAAAACTTACACATTTTCATTGTATATACAAGGAATGTACATCAAAACATGCACATTTTCAATGTATATACAAGAAATGTACATCAAAACTTACATATCTTCATTGTACACTCAAGAAATGTAAATCAGAACTACACATTTGCGTTGTACACTAAAGAAATGTACATAGAAACTTACACATTTTCATTGTATATACAAGAAATGTACATCAAAACTTACACATTTTCATTGTACACTCAAGAAATGTACATAGAAACTTACACAATTTCATTGTATATACAAGAAATGTACATCAAATCTTACACACTTTCATTGTATATACAAGATATGTACATCAAAACTTACACATTTTCATTGTTTATACAAGAAATGTACATCTAAACATACACATTTTCATTGTACACTCAAGAAATGTACATAGAAACTTACACATTTTCATTGTATATACAAGAAATGTACATCAAATCTTACACACTTTCATTGTATATACAAGAAATGTACATCAAAACATACACATTTTCATTGAATATACAAGAAATGTACCTCAAAACTAACACATTTTCATTGTATATACAAGAAATGTACATCAAAACTTACACATTTTCATTGTATATACAAGAAATGTACATCAAAACTTACACATTTTCATTGTATATACAAGAAATGTACATCAAAGCTTACACATTTTCCTTTTGTATACAAGTAATGTACATCAAAACTTACACATTTTCATTGTATATACAAGAAATGCACATCAGAAACTTACACATTTTCATTGTATATACAAGAAATGTACATCAAAGCTTACACATTTTCATTGTAAATACAAGAAATGTACATCAAAACTTACACATTTTCCTTGTGTATACAAGAAATGTACATCAAAGCTTACACAATTTCATTGTATATACAAGAAATGCACATCAGAAACTTACACATTTTCATTGTATATACAAGAAATGTACATCAAAGCTTACACATTTTCATTGTATATACAAGAAATGTACATAGAAACTTACACATTTTCATTGTATATACAAGAAATGTACATCAAAACTTACACATTTTCATTGTATATACAAGAAATGTACATCAAAACTTACAATTTTCATTGTATATACAAGAAATGTACATCAAAACTTACACATTTTCATTGTATATACAAGAATTGTACATCAAAGCTCACACATTTTCATTGTATATACAAGAAATGTACATAGAAACTGACACATTTTCATTGTATATACAAGAAATGTACATCAAAACTTACACATTTTCATTGTATATACAAGAAATGTACAACAAAACTTACAATTTTTATTGTATATACAAGAAATGTACATCAAAACTTACACATTTTCACTGTATATACAAGAATTGAACATCAAAGCTCACACATTTTCATTGTATATACAAGAAATGTGCATGAAAACATACACATTTTCATTGTATATACAAGAAATGTACATCAAAACATACACATTTTCATTGTATATACAAGAAATGTACAACAAAACTTACACATTTTCATTGTACACTCAAAAAATGTACATCAAAACTTACACACATTCATTGTATATACAAGGAATGTACATCAAAACATGCACATTTTCATTGTATATACAAGAAATGTACATCAAAACTTACATATTTTCATTGTACACTCAAGAAATGTACATCAAAAATACACATTTTCGTTGTACACTAAAGAAATGTACATCAAAGCTTACACATTTTCATTGTACACTCAAGAAATGTACATAGAAACTTACACATTTTCATTGTATATACAAGAAATGTACATCAAAACTTACACATTTTCATTGTACACTCAAGAAATGTACATAGAAACTTACACATTTTTATTGTATATACAAGAAATGTACATCAAATCTTACACACTTTCATTGTATATACAAGAAATGTACATCAAAACTTACACATTTTCATTGTACACTCAAGAAATGTACATAGAAACTTACACATTTTCATTGTATATACAAGAAATGTACATCAAATCTTACACACTTTCATTGTATATACAAGAAATGTATATCAAAACATACACATTTTCATTGAATATACAAGAAATGTACCTCAAAACTTACACATTTTCATTGTATATACAAGAAATGTACATCAAAACTTACACATTTTCATTGTATATACAAGAAATGTACATCAAAACTTACACATTTTCATTGTATATACAAGAATTGTACATCAAAACTTACACATTTTCCTTGTGTATACAAGAAATGTACATCAAAGCTTACAAATTTTCATTGTATATACAAGAAATGCACATCAGAAACTTACACATTTTCACTGTATATACAAGAAATGTACATCAAAGCTTGCACATTTTCATTGTATATACATAAATGTACATCAAAACTTACACATTTTCATTGTAAATACAAGAAATGTACATAGAAACTTACAAATTTTCATTGTATATACAAGAAATGTACATCAAAACTTACACATTTTCCATGTGTATACAAGAAATGTACATCAAAACTTACACAATTTCATTGTATATACAAGAAATGCACATCAGAAACTTACACATTTTCATTGTATATACAAGAAATGTACATCAAAGCTTACACATTTTCATTGTATATACAAGAAATGTACATAGAAACTTACACATTTTCATTGTATATACAAGAAATGTACATGAAAACTTACACATTTTCATTGTATATACAAGAAATGTACATCAAAACTTACACATTTTCATTGTATATACAAGAAATGTACATCAAAACTTACACATTTTCATTGTATATACAAGAATTGTACATCAAAGCTCACACATTTTCATTGTATATACAAGAAATGTACATGAAAACATACACATTTTCATTGTATATACAAGAAATGTACATGAAAACATACACATTTTCATTGTATATACAAGAACTGTACAACAAAACTTACACATTTTCATTGTACGCTCAAGAAATGTACATCAAAACTTACACATTTTCATTGTATATACAAGTAATGTACATCAAAACATGCACATTTTCAATGTATATACAAGAAATGTACATCAAAACTTACATATCTTCATTGTACACTCAAGAAATGTACATCAGAAGTACACATTTTCGTTGTACACTAAAGAAATGTACATAGAAACTTACACATTTTCATTGTATATACAAGAAATGAACATCAAAACTTACACATTTTCATTGTACACTCAAGAAATGTACATAGAAACTTACACATTTTCATTGTATATACAAGAAATGTACATCAAATCTTACACACTTTCATTGTATATACAAGATATGTACATCAAAACTTACACATTTTCATTGTATATACAAGAAATGTACATCTAAACATACACATTTTCATTGTACACTCAAGAAATGTACATAGAAACTTACACATTTTCATTGTATATACATAAAATGTACATCAAAACTTACACATTTTCATTGTACACTCAAGAAATGTACATAGAAACCTACACATTTTCATTGTATATACAAGAAATGTACATCAAATCTTACACACTTTCATTGTATATACAAGAAATGTACATCAAAACATACACATTTTCATTGAATATACAAGAAATGTACCTCAAAACTTACACATCTTCATTGTATATACAAGAAATGTACATCAAAACTTACACATTTTCATTGTATATACAAGAAATGTACATCAAAACTTACACATTTTCATTGTATATACAAGAAATGTACATCAAAATTTACACATTTTCCTTGTGTATACAAGAAATGTACATCTAAACTTACAAATTTTCATTGTATATACAAGAAATGCACATCAGAAACTTACACATTTTCACTGTATATACAAGAAATGTACATCAAAGCTTACACATTTTCATTGTATATACAAGAAATGTACATCAAAACTTACACATTTTCATTGTAAATACAAGAAATGTACATAGAAACTTACACATTTTCATTGTATATACAAGAAATGTACATCAAAACTTACACATTTTCCATGTGTATACAAGAAATGTACATCAAAACTTACACAATTTCATTGTATATACAAGAAATGCACATCAGAAACTTACACATTTTCATTGTATATACAAGAATTGTACATCAAATATTACACATTTTCATTGTATATACAAGAAATGTACATAGAAACTTACACATTTTCATTGTATATACAAGAAATGTACATGAAAACTTACACATTTTCATTGTATATACAAGAAATGTACATCAAAACTTACACATTTTCATTGTATATACAACAAATGTACATCAAAACTTACACATTTTCATTGTATATACAAGAATTGTACATCAAAGCTCACACATTTTCATTGTATATACAAGAAATGTACATGAAAACATACACATTTTCGTTGTATATACAAGAAATGTACATCAAAACATACACATTTTCATTGTATATACAAGAAATGTACAACAAAACTTACACATTTTCATTGTACACTCAAGAAATGTACATCAAAACTTACACATTTTCATTGTATATACAAGGAATGTACATCAAAACATGCACATTTTCAATGTATATACAAGAAATGTACATCAAAACTTACATATCTTCATTGTACACTCAAGAAATGTAAATCAGAACTACACATTTGCGTTGTACACTAAAGAAATGTACATAGAAACTTACACATTTTCATTGTATATACAAGAAATGTACATCAAAACTTACACATTTTCATTGTACACTCAAGAAATGTACATAGAAACTTACACATTTTCATTGTATATACAAGAAATGTACATCAAATCTTACACACTTTCATTGTATATACAAGATATGTACATCAAAACTTACACATTTTCATTGTTTATACAAGAAATGTACATCTAAACATACACATTTTCATTGTACACTCAAGAAATGTACATAGAAACTTACACATTTTCATTGTATATACAAGAAATGTACATCAAATCTTACACACTTTCATTGTATATACAAGAAATGTACATCAAAACATACACATTTTCATTGAATATACAAGAAATGTACCTCAAAACTAACACATTTTCATTGTATATACAAGAAATGTACATCAAAACTTACACATTTTCATTGTATATACAAGAAATGTACATCAAAACTTACACATTTTCATTGTATATACAAGAAATGTACATCAAAGCTTACACATTTTCCTTTTGTATACAAGTAATGTACATCAAAACTTACACATTTTCATTGTATATACAAGAAATGCACATCAGAAACTTACACATTTTCATTGTATATACAAGAAATGTACATCAAAGCTTACACATTTTCATTGTATATACAAGAAATGTACATCAAAACTTACACATTTTCATTGTAAATACAAGAAATGTACATCAAAACTTACACATTTTCATTGTATATACAAGAAATGTACATCAAAACTTACACATTTTCCTTGTGTATACAAGAAATGTACATCAAAGCTTACACAATTTCATTGTATATACAAGAAATGCACATCAGAAACTTACACATTTTCATTGTATATACAAGAAATGTACATAGAAACTTACACATTTTCATTGTATATACAAGAAATGTACATCAAAACTTACACATTTTCATTGTATATACAAGAAATGTACATCAAAACTTACACATTTTCATTGTATATACAAGAAATGTACATCAAAACTTACACATTTTCATTGTATATACAAGAATTGTACATCAAAGCTCACACATTTTCATTGTATATACAAGAAATGTACATGAAAACATACACATTTTCATTGTATATACAAGAAATGTACATGAAAACATACACATTTTCATTGTATATACAAGAACTGTACAACAAAACTTACACATTTTCATTGTACGCTCAAGAAATGTACATCAAAACTTACACATTTTCATTGTATATACAAGGAATGTACATCAAAACATGCACATTTTCAATGTATATACAAGAAATGTACATCAAAACTTACATATCTTCATTGTACACTCAAGAAATGTACATCAGAAGTACACATTTTCGTTGTACACTAAAGAAATGTACATAGAAACTTACACATTTTCATTGTATATACAAGAAATGAACATCAAAACTTACACATTTTCATTGTACACTCAAGAAATGTACATAGAAACTTACACATTTTCATTGTATATACAAGAAATGTACATCAAATCTTACACACTTTCATTGTATCTACAAGATATGTACATCAAAACTTACACATTTTCATTGTATATACAAGAAATGTACATCTAAACATACACATTTTCATTGTACACTCAAGAAATGTACATAGAAACTTACACATTTTCATTGTATATACATAAAATGTACATCAAAACTTACACATTTTCATTGTACACTCAAGAAATGTACATAGAAACCTACACATTTTCATTGTATATACAAGAAATGTACATCAAATCTTACACACTTTCATTGTATATACAAGAAATGTACATCAAAACATACACATTTTCATTGAATATACAAGAAATGTACCTCAAAACTTACACATCTTCATTGTATATACAAGAAATGTACATCAAAACTTACACATTTTCATTGTATATACAAGAAATGTACATCAAAACTTACACATTTTCATTGTATATACAAGAAATGTACATCAAAATTTACACATTTTCCTTGTGTATACAAGAAATGTACATCAAAACTTACAAATTTTCATTGTATATACAAGAAATGCACATCAGAAACTTACACATTTTCACTGTATATACAAGAAATGTACATCAAAGCTTACACATTTTCATTGTATATACAAGAAATGTACATCAAAACTTACACATTTTCATTGTAAATACAAGAAATGTACATAGAAACTTACACATTTTCATTGTATATACAAGAAATGTACATCTAAACATACACATTTTCATTGTACACTCAAGAAATGTACATAGAAACTTACACATTTTCATTGTATATACATAAAATGTACATCAAAACTTACACATTTTCATTGTACACTCAAGAAATGTACATAGAAACCTACACATTTTCATTGTATATACAAGAAATGTACATCAAATCTTACACACTTTCATTGTATATACAAGAAATGTACATCAAAACATACACATTTTCATTGAATATACAAGAAATGTACCTCAAAACTTACACATCTTCATTGTATATACAAGAAATGTACATCAAAACTTACACATTTTCATTGTATATACAAGAAATGTACATCAAAACTTACACATTTTCATTGTATATACAAGAAATGTACATCAAAATTTACACATTTTCCTTGTGTATACAAGAAATGTACATCTAAACTTACAAATTTTCATTGTATATACAAGAAATGCACATCAGAAACTTACACATTTTCACTGTATATACAAGAAATGTACATCAAAGCTTACACATTTTCATTGTATATACAAGAAATGTACATCAAAACTTACACATTTTCATTGTAAATACAAGAAATGTACATAGAAACTTACACATTTTCATTGTATATACAAGAAATGTACATCAAAACTTACACATTTTCCATGTGTATACAAGAAATGTACATCAAAACTTACACAATTTCATTGTATATACAAGAAATGCACATCAGAAACTTACACATTTTCATTGTATATACAAGAAATGTACATCAAATATTACACATTTTCATTGTATATACAAGAAATGTACATAGAAACTTACACATTTTCATTGTATATACAAGAAATGTACATGAAAACTTACACATTTTCATTGTATATACAAGAAATGTACATCAAAACTTACACATTTTCATTGTATATACAACAAATGTACATCAAAACTTACACATTTTCATTGTATACACAAGAATTGTACATCAAAGCTCACACATTTTCATTGTATATACAAGAAATGTACATGAAAACATACACATTTTCGTTGTATATACAAGAAATGTACATCAAAACATACACATTTTCATTGTATATGCAAGAAATGTACAACAAAACTTACACATTTTCATTGTACACTCAAGAAATGTACATCAAAACTTACACATTTTCATTGTATATACAAGGAATGTACATCAAAACTTACACATTTTCCTTGTGTATACAAGAAATGTACATCAAAGCTTACACATTTTCGTTGTATATACAAGAAATGTACATCAAAACATACACATTTTCATTGTATATACAAGAAATGTACAACAAAACTTACACATTTTCATTGTACACTCAAGAAATGTACATCAAAACTTACACATCTTCATTGTATATACAAGAAATGTACATCAAAACTTACACATTTTCATTGTATATACAAGAAATGTACATCAAAACTTACACATTTTCATTGTATATACAAGAAATGTACATCAAAATTTACACATTTTCCTTGTGTATACAAGAAATGTACATCTAAACTTACAAATTTTCATTGTATATACAAGAAATGCACATCAGAAACTTACACATTTTCACTGTATATACAAGAAATGTACATCAAAGCTTACACATTTTCATTGTATATACAAGAAATGTACATCAAAACTTACACATTTTCATTGTAAATACAAGAAATGTACATAGAAACTTACACATTTTCATTGTATATACAAGAAATGTACATCAAAACTTACACATTTTCCATGTGTATACAAGAAATGTACATCAAAACTTACACAATTTCATTGTATATACAAGAAATGCACATCAGAAACTTACACATTTTCATTGTATATACAAGAAATGTACATCAAATATTACACATTTTCATTGTATATACAAGAAATGTACATAGAAACTTACACATTTTCATTGTATATACAAGAAATGTACATGAAAACTTACACATTTTCATTGTATATACAAGAAATGTACATCAAAACTTACACATTTTCATTGTATATACAACAAATGTACATCAAAACTTACACATTTTCATTGTATATAC
Source organism: Tenodera sinensis (assembly GCA_030765045.1). NCBI lineage: Eukaryota > Metazoa > Arthropoda > Insecta > Mantodea > Mantidae > Tenodera > Tenodera sinensis. The sequence continues at coordinate 62,671,007 of CM060966.1, read as the reverse complement.
AAGAATTGTACATCAAAGCTCACACATTTTCATTGTATATACAAGAAATGTACATGAAAACATACACATTTTCGTTGTATATACAAGAAATGTACATCAAAACATACACATTTTCATTGTATATACAAGAAATGTACAACAAAACTTACACATTTTCATTGTACACTCAAGAAATGTACATCAAAACTTACACATTTTCATTGTATATACAAGAAATGTACATCAAATCTTACACACTTTCATTGTATATACAAGAAATGTACATCAAAACATACACATTTTCATTGAATATACAAGAAATGTACCTCAAAACTTACACATCTTCATTGTATATACAAGAAATGTACATCAAAACTTACACATTTTCATTGTATATACAAGAAATGTACATCAAAACTTACACATTTTCATTGTATATACAAGAAATGTACATCAAAATTTACACATTTTCCTTGTGTATACAAGAAATGTACATCAAAACTTACAAATTTTCATTGTATATACAAGAAATGCACATCAGAAACTTACACATTTTCACTGTATATACAAGAAATGTACATCAAAGCTTACACATTTTCATTGTATATACAAGAAATGTACATCAAAACTTACACATTTTCATTGTAAATACAAGAAATGTACATAGAAACTTACACATTTTCATTGTATATACAAGAAATGTACATCTAAACATACACATTTTCATTGTACACTCAAGAAATGTACATAGAAACTTACACATTTTCATTGTATATACATAAAATGTACATCAAAACTTACACATTTTCATTGTACACTCAAGAAATGTACATAGAAACCTACACATTTTCATTGTATATACAAGAAATGTACATCAAATCTTACACACTTTCATTGTATATACAAGAAATGTACATCAAAACATACACATTTTCATTGAATATACAAGAAATGTACCTCAAAACTTACACATCTTCATTGTATATACAAGAAATGTACATCAAAACTTACACATTTTCATTGTATATACAAGAAATGTACATCAAAACTTACACATTTTCATTGTATATACAAGAAATGTACATCAAAATTTACACATTTTCCTTGTGTATACAAGAAATGTACATCAAAGCTTACACATTTTCATTGTATATACAAGAAATGTACATCAAAACTTACACATTTTCATTGTAAATACAAGAAATGTACATAGAAACTTACACATTTTCATTGTATATACAAGAAATGTACATCAAAACTTACACATTTTCCATGTGTATACAAGAAATGTACATCAAAACTTACACAATTTCATTGTATATACAAGAAATGCACATCAGAAACTTACACATTTTCATTGTATATACAAGAAATGTACATCAAATATTACACATTTTCATTGTATATACAAGAAATGTACATAGAAACTTACACATTTTCATTGTATATACAAGAAATGTACATGAAAACTTACACATTTTCATTGTATATACAAGAAATGTACATCAAAACTTACACATTTTCATTGTATATACAACAAATGTACATCAAAACTTACACATTTTCATTGTATATACAAGAATTGTACATCAAAGCTCACACATTTTCATTGTATATACAAGAAATGTACATGAAAACATACACATTTTCGTTGTATATACAAGAAATGTACATCAAAACATACACATTTTCATTGTATATACAAGAAATGTACAACAAAACTTACACATTTTCATTGTACACTCAAGAAATGTACATCAAAACTTACACATTTTCATTGTATATACAAGGAATGTACATCAAAACATGCACATTTTCAATGTATATACAAGAAATGTACATCAAAACTTACATATCTTCATTGTACACTCAAGAAATGTAAATCAGAACTACACATTTGCGTTGTACACTAAAGAAATGTACATAGAAACTTACACATTTTCATTGTATATACAAGAAATGTACATCAAAACTTACACATTTTCATTGTACACTCAAGAAATGTACATAGAAACTTACACATTTTCATTGTATATACAAGAAATGTACATCAAATCTTACACACTTTCATTGTATATACAAGATATGTACATCAAAACTTACACATTTTCATTGTTTATACAAGAAATGTACATCTAAACATACACATTTTCATTGTACACTCAAGAAATGTACATAGAAACTTACACATTTTCATTGTATATACAAGAAATGTACATCAAATCTTACACACTTTCATTGTATATACAAGAAATGTACATCAAAACATACACATTTTCATTGAATATACAAGAAATGTACCTCAAAACTAACACATTTTCATTGTATATACAAGAAATGTACATCAAAACTTACACATTTTCATTGTATATACAAGAAATGTACATCAAAACTTACACATTTTCATTGTATATACAAGAAATGTACATCAAAGCTTACACATTTTCCTTTTGTATACAAGTAATGTACATCAAAACTTACACATTTTCATTGTATATACAAGAAATGCACATCAGAAGCTTACACATTTTCATTGTATATACAAGAAATGTACATCAAAGCTTACACATTTTCATTGTATATACAAGAAAGGTACATCAAAACTTACACATTTTCATTGTAAATACAAGAAATGTACATCAAAACTTACACATTTTCATTGTATATACAAGAAATGTACATCAAAACTTACACATTTTCCTTGTGTATACAAGAAATGTACATCAAAGCTTACACAATTTCATTGTATATACAAGAAATGCACATCAGAAACTTACACATTTTCATTGTATATACAAGAAATGTACATAGAAACTTACACATTTTCATTGTATATACAAGAAATGTACATCAAAACTTACACATTTTCATTGTATATACAAGAAATGTACATCAAAACTTACACATTTTCATTGTATATACAAGAAATGTACATCAAAACTTACACATTTTCATTGTATATACAAGAATTGTACATCAAAGCTCACACATTTTCATTGTATATACAAGAAATGTACATGAAAACATACACATTTTCATTGTATATACAAGAAATGTACATGAAAACATACACATTTTCATTGTATATACAAGAACTGTACAACAAAACTTACACATTTTCATTGTACGCTCAAGAAATGTACATCAAAACTTACACATTTTCATTGTATATACAAGGAATGTACATCAAAACATGCACATTTTCAATGTATATACAAGAAATGTACATCAAAACTTACATATCTTCATTGTACACTCAAGAAATGTACATCAGAAGTACACATTTTCGTTGTACACTAAAGAAATGTACATAGAAACTTACACATTTTCATTGTATATACAAGAAATGAACATCAAAACTTACACATTTTCATTGTACACTCAAGAAATGTACATAGAAACTTACACATTTTCATTGTATATACAAGAAATGTACATCAAATCTTACACACTTTCATTGTATATACAAGATATGTACATCAAAACTTACACATTTTCATTGTATATACAAGAAATGTACATCTAAACATACACATTTTCATTGTACACTCAAGAAATGTACATAGAAACTTACACATTTTCATTGTATATACATAAAATGTACATCAAAACTTACACATTTTCATTGTACACTCAAGAAATGTACATAGAAACCTACACATTTTCATTGTATATACAAGAAATGTACATCAAATCTTACACACTTTCATTGTATATACAAGAAATGTACATCAAAACATACACATTTTCATTGAATATACAAGAAATGTACCTCAAAACTTACACATCTTCATTGTATATACAAGAAATGTACATCAAAACTTACACATTTTCATTGTATATACAAGAAATGTACATCAAAACTTACACATTTTCATTGTATATACAAGAAATGTACATCAAAATTTACACATTTTCCTTGTGTATACAAGTAATGTACATCAAAACTTACAAATTTTCATTGTATATACAAGAAATGCACATCAGAAACTTACACATTTTCACTGTATATACAAGAAATGTACATCAAAGCTTACACATTTTCATTGTATATACAAGAAATGTACATCAAAACTTACACATTTTCATTGTAAATACAAGAAATGTACATAGAAACTTACACATTTTCATTGTATATACAAGAAATGTACATCAAAACTTACACATTTTCCATGTGTATACAAGAAATGTACATCAAAACTTACACAATTTCATTGTATATACAAGAAATGCACATCAGAAACTTACACATTTTCATTGTATATACAAGAAATGTACATCAAATATTACACATTTTCATTGTATATACAAGAAATGTACATAGAAACTTACACATTTTCATTGTATATACAAGAAATGTACATGAAAACTTACACATTTTCATTTTATATACAAGAAATGTACATCAAAACTTACACATTTTCATTGTATATACAACAAATGTACATCAAAACTTACACATTTTCATTGTATATACAAGAATTGTACATCAAAGCTCACACATTTTCATTGTATACACAAGAAATGTACATGAAAACATACACATTTTCGTTGTATATACAAGAAATGTACATCAAAACATACACATTTTCATTGTATATACAAGAAATGTACAACAAAACTTACACATTTTCATTGTACACTCAAGAAATGTACATCAAAACTTACACATTTTCATTGTATATACAAGGAATGTACATCAAAACATGCACATTTTCAATGTATATACAAGAAATGTACATCAAAACTTACATATCTTCATTGTACACTCAAGAAATGTAAATCAGAACTACACATTTGCGTTGTACACTAAAGAAATGTACATAGAAACTTACACATTTTCATTGTATATACAAGAAATGTACATCAAAACTTACACATTTTCATTGTACACTCAAGAAATGTACATAGAAACTTACACATTTTCATTGTATATACAAGAAATGTACATCAAATCTTACACACTTTCATTGTATATACAAGATATGTACATCAAAACTTACACATTTTCATTGTTTATACAAGAAATGTACATCTAAACATACACATTTTCATTGTACACTCAAGAAATGTACATAGAAACTTACACATTTTCATTGTATATACAAGAAATGTACATCAAATCTTACACACTTTCATTGTATATACAAGAAATGTACATCAAAACATACACATTTTCATTGAATATACAAGAAATGTACCTCAAAACTAACACATTTTCATTGTATATACAAGAAATGTACATCAAAACTTACACATTTTCATTGTATATACAAGAAATGTACATCAAAACTTACACATTTTCATTGTATATACAAGAAATGTACATCAAAGCTTACACATTTTCCTTTTGTATACAAGTAATGTACATCAAAACTTACACATTTTCATTGTATATACAAGAAATGCACATCAGAAACTTACACATTTTCATTGTATATACAAGAAATGTACATCAAAGCTTACACATTTTCATTGTATATACAAGAAATGTACATCAAAACTTACACATTTTCATTGTAAATACAAGAAATGTACATCAAAACTTACACATTTTCATTGTATATACAAGAAATGTACATCAAAACTTACACATTTTCCTTGTGTATACAAGAAATGTACATCAAAGCTTACACAATTTCATTGTATATACAAGAAATGCACATCAGAAACTTACACATTTTCATTGTATATACAAGAAATGTACATCAAAGCTTACACATTTTCATTGTATATACAAGAAATGTACATAGAAACTTACACATTTTCATTGTATATACAAGAAATGTACATCAAAACTTACACATTTTCATTGTATATACAAGAAATGTACATCAAAACTTAAAATTTTCATTGTATATACAAGAAATGTACATCAAAACTTACACATTTTCATTGTATATACAAGAATTGTACATCAAAGCTCACACATTTTCATTGTATATACAAGAAATGTACATAGAAACTTACACATTTTCATTGTATATACAAGAAATGTACATCAAAACTTACACATTTTCATTGTATATACAAGAAATGTACATCAAAACTTACAATTTTTATTGTATATACAAGAAATGTACATCAAAACTTACACATTTTCACTGTATATACAAGAATTGAACATCAAAGCTCACACATTTTCATTGTATATACAAGAAATGTGCATGAAAACATACACATTTTCATTGTATATACAAGAAATGTACATCAAAACATACACATTTTCATTGTATATACAAGAAATGTACAACAAAACTTACACATTTTCATTGTACACTCAAGAAATGTACATGAAAACTTACACACATTCATTGTATATACAAGGAATGTACATCAAAACATGCACATTTTCATTGTATATACAAGAAATGTACATCAAAACTTACATATTTTCATTGTACACTCAAGAAATGTACATCAAAAATACACATTTTCGTTGTACACTAAAGAAATGTACATCAAAGCTTACACATTTTCATTGTACACTCAAGAAATGTACATAGAAACTTACACATTTTCATTGTATATACAAGAAATGTACATCAAAACTTACACATTTTCATTGTACACTCAAGAAATGTACATAGAAACTTACACATTTTTATTGTATATACAAGAAATGTACATCAAATCTTACACACTTTCATTGTATATACAAGAAATGTACATCAAAACTTACACATTTTCATTGTACACTCAAGAAATGTACATAGAAACTTACACATTTTCATTGTATATACAAGAAATGTACATCAAATCTTACACACTTTCATTGTATATACAAGAAATGTATATCAAAACATACACATTTTCATTGAATATACAAGAAATGTACCTCAAAACTTACACATTTTCATTGTATATACAAGAAATGTACATCAAAACTTACACATTTTCATTGTATATACAAGAAATGTACATCAAAACTTACACATTTTCATTGTATATACAAGAATTGTACATCAAAACTTACACATTTTCCTTGTGTATACAAGAAATGTACATCAAAGCTTACAAATTGTCATTGTATATACAAGAAATGCACATCAGAAACTTACACATTTTCACTGTATATACAAGAAATGTATATCAAAGCTTGCACATTTTCATTGTATATACAAGAAATGTACATCAAAACTTACACATTTTTATTGTAAATACAAGAAATGTACATAGAAACTTACAAATTTTCATTGTATATACAAGAAATGTACATCAAAACTTACACATTTTCCATGTGTATACAAGAAATGTACATCAAAACTTACACAATTTCATTGTATATACAAGAAATGCACATCAGAAACTTACACATTTTCATTGTATATACAAGAAATGTACATCAAATATTACACATTTTCATTGTATATACAAGAAATGTACATAGAAACTTACACATTTTCATTGTATATACAAGAAATGTACATGAAAACTTACACATTTTCATTGGATATACAAGAAATGTACATCAAAACTTACACATTTTCATTGTATATACAACAAATGTACATCAAAACTTACACATTTTCATTGTATATACAAGAATTGTACATCAAAGCTCACACATTTTCATTGTATATACAAGAAATGTACATGAAAACATACACATTTTCGTTGTATATACAAGAAATGTACATCAAAACATACACATTTTCATTGTATATACAAGAAATGTACAACAAAACTTACACATTTTCATTGTACACTCAAGAAATGTACATCAAAACTTACACATTTTCATTGTATATACAAGGAATGTACATCAAAACATGCACATTTTCAATGTATATACAAGAAATGTACATCAAAACTTACATATCTTCATTGTACACTCAAGAAATGTAAATCAGAACTACACATTTGCGTTGTACACTAAAGAAATGTACATAGAAACTTACACATTTTCATTGTATATACAAGAAATGTACATCAAAACTTACACATTTTCATTGTACACTCAAGAAATGTACATAGAAACTTACACATTTTCATTGTATATACAAGAAATGTACATCAAATCTTACACACTTTCATTGTATATACAAGATATGTACATCAAAACTTACACATTTTCATTGTTTATACAAGAAATGTACATCTAAACATACACATTTTCATTGTACACTCAAGAAATGTACATAGAAACTTACACATTTTCATTGTATATACAAGAAATGTACATCAAATCTTACACACTTTCATTGTATATACAAGAAATGTACATCAAAACATACACATTTTCATTGAATATACAAGAAATGTACCTCAAAACTAACACATTTTCATTGTATATACAAGAAATGTACATCAAAACTTACACATTTTCATTGTATATACAAGAAATGTACATCAAAACTTACACATTTTCATTGTATATACAAGAAATGTACATCAAAGCTTACACATTTTCCTTTTGTATACAAGTAATGTACATCAAAACTTACACATTTTCATTGTATATACAAGAAATGCACATCAGAAACTTACACATTTTCATTGTATATACAAGAAATGTACATCAAAGCTTACACATTTTCATTGTATATACATGAAATGTACATCAAAACTTACACATTTTCATTGTAAATACAAGAAATGTACATCAAAACTTACACATTTTCATTGTATATACAAGAAATGTACATCAAAACTTACACATTTTCCTTGTGTATACAAGAAATGTACATCAAAGCTTACACAATTTCATTGTATATACAAGAAATGCACATCAGAAACTTACACATTTTCATTGTATATACAAGAAATGTACATCAAAGCTTACACATTTTCATTGTATATACAAGAAATGTACATAGAAACTTACACATTTTCATTGTATATACAAGAAATGTACATCAAAACTTACACATTTTCATTGTATATACAAGAAATGTACATCAAAACTTACAATTTTCATTGTATATACAAGAAATGTACATCAAAACTTACACATTTTCATTGTATATACAAGAATTGTACATCAAAGCTCACACATTTTCATTGTATATACAAGAAATGTACATAGAAACTTACACATTTTCATTGTATATACAAGAAATGTACATCAAAACTTACACATTTTCATTGTATATACAAGAAATGTACATCAAAACTTACAATTTTTATTGTATATACAAGAAATGTACATCAAAACTTACACATTTTCACTGTATATACAAGAATTGAACATCAAAGCTCACACATTTTCATTGTATATACAAGAAATGTGCATGAAAACATACACATTTTCATTGTATATACAAGAAATGTACATCAAAACATACACATTTTCATTGTATATACAAGAAATGTACAACAAAACTTACACATTTTCATTGTACACTCAAGAAATGTACATGAAAACTTACACACATTCATTGTATATACAAGGAATGTACATCAAAACATGCACATTTTCATTGTATATACAAGAAATGTACATCAAAACTTACATATTTTCATTGTACACTCAAGAAATGTACATCAAAAATACACATTTTCGTTGTACACTAAAGAAATGTACATCAAAGCTTACACATTTTCATTGTACACTCAAGAAATGTACATAGAAACTTACACATTTTCATTGTATATACAAGAAATGTACATCAAATCTTACACACTTTCATTGTATATACAAGAAATGTACATCAAAACTTACACATTTTCATTGTACACTCAAGAAATGTACATAGAAACTTACACATTTTCATTGTATATACAAGAAATGTACATCAAATCTTACACACTTTCATTGTATATACAAGAAATGTATATCAAAACATACACATTTTCATTGAATATACAAGAAATGTACCTCAAAACTTACACATTTTCATTGTATATACAAGAAATGTACATCAAAACTTACACATTTTCATTGTATATACAAGAAATGTACATCAAAACTTACACATTTTCATTGTATATACAAGAATTGTACATCAAAACTTACACATTTTCCTTGTGTATACAAGAAATGTACATCAAAGCTTACAAATTGTCATTGTATATACAAGAAATGCACATCAGAAACTTACACATTTTCACTGTATATACAAGAAATGTACATCAAAGCTTGCACATTTTCATTGTATATACAAGAAATGTACATCAAAACTTACACATTTTCATTGTAAATACAAGAAATGTACATAGAAACTTACAAATTTTCATTGTATATACAAGAAATGTACATCAAAACTTACACATTTTCCATGTGTATACAAGAAATGTACATCAAAACTTACACATTTTCATTGTATATACAAGAAATGTACATAGAAACTTACACATTTTCATTGTATATACAAGAAATGTACATGAAAACTTACACATTTTCATTGTATATACAAGAAATGTACATCAAAACTTACACATTTTCATTGTATATACAAGAAATGTACATCAAAACTTACACATTTTCATTGTATATACAAGAATTGTACATCAAAGCTCACACATTTTCATTGTATATACAAGAAATGTACATGAAAACATACACATTTTCATTGTATATACAAGAAATGTACATGAAAACATACACATTTTCATTGTATATACAAGAACTGTACAACAAAACTTACACATTTTCATTGTACGCTCAAGAAATGTACATCAAAACTTTCACATTTTCATTGTATATACAAGGAATGTACATCAAAACATGCACCTTTCCAATGTATATACAAGAAATGTACATCAAAACTTACATATCTTCATTGTACACTCAAGAAATGTACATCAGAAGTACACATTTTCGTTGTACACTAAAGAAATGTACATAGAAACTTACACATTTTCATTGTCTATACAAGAAATGAACATCAAAACTTACACATTTTCATTGTACACTCAAGAAATGTACATAGAAACTTACACATTTTCATTGTATATACAAGAAATGTACATCAAATCTTACACACTTTCACTGTATATACAAGATATGTACATCAAAACTTACACATTTTCATTGTATATACAAGAAATGTACATCTAAACATACACATTTTCATTGGACACTCAAGAAATGTACATAGAAACTTACACATTTTCATTGTATATACATAAAATGTACATCAAAACTTACACATTTTCATTGTACACTCAAGAAATGTACATAGAAACCTACACATTTTCATTGTATATACAAGAAATGTACATCAAATCTTACACACTTTCATTGTATATACAAGAAATGTACATCAAAACATACACATTTCCATTGAATATACAAGAAATGTACCTCAAAACTTACACATTTTCATTGTACACTCAAGAAATGTACATCAAAACTTACACATTTTCATTGTATATACAAGGAATGTACATCAAAACATGCACATTTGAAATGTATATACAAGAAATGTACATCAAAACTTACATATCTTCATTGTACACTCAAGAAATGTACATCAGAACTACACATTTTCGTTGTACACTAAAGAAATGTACATAGAAACTTACACATTTTCATTGTATATACAAGAAATGTACATCAAATCTTACACACTTTCATTGTATATACAAGAAATGTACATCAAAACTTACACATTTTCATTGTATATACAAGAAATGTACATCAAAACTTACACATTTTCATTGTATATACAAGAAATGTACATCAAAACTTACACATTTTCCTTTTGTATACAAGAAATGTACATCAAAACTTACACATTTTCATTGTATATACAAGAAATGCACATCAGAAACTTACACATTTTCATTGTATATACAAGAAATGTACATCAAAGCTTACACATTTTCATTGTATATACAAGAAATGTACATCAAAACTTACACATTTTCATTGTATATACAAGAAATGTATATCAAGACTTACACATTTTCCTTGTGTATACAAGAAATGTACATCAAAGCTTACACAATTTCATTGTATATACAAGAAATGCACATCAGAAACTTACACATTTTCATTGTACATACAAGAAATGTACATCAAAGCTTACACATTTTCATTGTATATACAAGAAATGTACATAGAAACTTACACATTTTCATTGTATATACAAGAAATGTACATCAAAACTTACACATTTTCATTGTATATACAAGAAATGTACATCAAAACTTACAATTTTCATTGTATATACAAGAAATGTACATCAAAACTTACACATTTTCATTGTATATACAAGAATTGTACATCAAAGCTCACACATTTTCATTGTATATACAAGAAATGTACATAGAAACTTACACATTTTCATTGTATATACAAGAAATGTACATCAAAACTTACACATTTTCATTGTATATACAAGAAATGTACATCAAAACTTACAATTTTCATTGTATATACAAGAAATGTACATCAAAACTTACACATTTTCATTGTATATACAAGAATTGTACATCAAAGCTCACACATTTTCATTGTATATACAAGAAATGTACATGAAAACATACACATTTTCATTGTATATACAAGAAATGTACATCAAAACATACACATTTTCATTGTATATACAAGAAATGTACTACAAAACTTACACATTTTCATTGTACACTCAAGAAATGTACATCAAAACTTACACATTTTCATTGTATATACAAGGAATGTACATCAAAACATGCACATTTTCATTGTATATACAAGAAATGTACATCAAAACTTACATATTTTCATTGTACACTCAAGAAATGTACATCAAAACTACACATTTTCGTTGTACATTAAAGAAATGTACATCAAAGCTTACACATTTTCATTGTACACTCAAGAAATGTACATAGAAACTTACACATTTTCATTGTATATACAAGAAATGTACATCAAAACTTACACATTTTCATTGTACACTCAAGAAATGTACATAGAAACTTACACATTTTCATTGTAAATACAAGAAATGTACATCAAAACTTACACATTTTCATTGTATATACAAGAAATGTACATCAAAACTTACACATTTTCCTTGTGTATACAAGAAATGTACATCAAAGCTTACACAATTTCATTGTATATACAAGAAATGCACATCAGAAACTTACACATTTTCATTGTATATACAAGAAATGTACATCAAAGCTTACACATTTTCATTGTATATACAAGAAATGTACATAGAAACTTACACATTTTCATTGTATATACAAGAAATGTACATCAAAACTTACACATTTTCATTGTATATACAAGAAATGTACATCAAAACTTACAATTTTCATTGTATATACAAGAAATGTACATCAAAACTTACACATTTTCATTGTATATACAAGAATTGTACATCAAAGCTCACACATTTTCATTGTATATACAAGAAATGTACATAGAAACTTACACATTTTCATTGTATATACAAGAAATGTACATCAAAACTTACACATTTTCATTGTATATACAAGAAATGTACATCAAAACTTACAATTTTTATTGTATATACAAGAAATGTACATCAAAACTTACACATTTTCACTGTATATACAAGAATTGAACATCAAAGCTCACACATTTTCATTGTATATACAAGAACTGTGCATGAAAACATACACATTTTCATTGTATATACAAGAAATGTACATCAAAACATACACATTTTCATTGTATATACAAGAAATGTACAACAAAACTTACACATTTTCATTGTACACTCAAGAAATGTACATGAAAACTTACACACATTCATTGTATATACAAGGAATGTACATCAAAACATGCACATTTTCATTGTATATACAAGAAATGTACATCAATACTTACATATTTTCATTGTACACTCAAGAAATGTACATCAAAAATACACATTTTCGTTGTACACTAAAGAAATGTACATCAAAGCTTACACATTTTCATTGTACACTCAAGAAATGTGCATAGAAACTTACACATTTTCATTGTATATACAAGAAATGTACATCAAAACTTACACATTTTCATTGTACACTCAAGAAATGTACATAGAAACTTACACATTTTTATTGTATATACAAGAAATGTACATCAAATCTTACACACTTTCATTGTATATACAAGAAATGTACATCAAAACTTACACATTTTCATTGTACACTCAAGAAATGTACATAGAAACTTACACATTTTCATTGTATATACAAGAAATGTACATCAAATCTTACACACTTTCATTGTATATACAAGAAATGTATATCAAAACATACACATTTTCATTGAATATACAAGAAATGTACCTCAAAACTTACACATTTTCATTGTATATACAAGAAATGTACATCAAAACTTACACATTTTCATTGTATATACAAGAAATGTACATCAAAACTTACACATTTTCATTGTATATACAAGAATTGTACATCAAAACTTACACATTTTCCTTGTGTATACAAGAAATGTACATCAAAGCTTACAAATTGTCATTGTATATACAAGAAATGCACATCAGAAACTTACACATTTTCACTGTATATACAAGAAATGTACATCAAAGCTTGCACATTTTCATTGTATATACAAGAAATGTACATCAAAACTTACACATTTTCATTGTAAATACAAGAAATGTACATAGAAACTTACAAATTTTCATTGTATATACAAGAAATGTACATCAAAACTTACACATTTTCCATGTGTATACAAGAAATGTACATCAAAACTTACACAATTTCATTGTATATACAAGAAATGCACATCAGAAACTTACACATTTTCATTGTATATACAAGAAATGTACATCAAAGCTTACACATTTTCATTGTATATACAAGAAATGTACATAGAAACTTACACATTTTCATTGTATATACAAGAAATGTACATGAAAACTTACACATTTTCATTGTATATACAAGAAATGTACATCAAAACTTACACATTTTCATTGTATATACAAGAAATGTACATCAAAACTTACACATTTTCATTGTATATACAAGAATTGTACATCAAAGCTCACACATTTTCATTGTATATACAAGAAATGTACATGAAAACATACACATTTTCATTGTATATACAAGAAATGTACATGAAAACATACACATTTTCATTGTATATACAAGAACTGTACAACAAAACTTACACATTTTCATTGTACGCTCAAGAAATGTACATCAAAACTTACACATTTTCATTGTATATACAAGGAATGTACATCAAAACATGCACATTTTCAATGTATATACAAGAAATGTACATCAAAACTTACATATCTTCATTGTACACTCAAGAAATGTACATCAGAAGTACACATTTTCGTTGTACACTAAAGAAATGTACATAGAAACTTACACATTTTCATTGTATATACAAGAAATGAACATCAAAACTTACACATTTTCATTGTACACTCAAGAAATGTACATAGAAACTTACACATTTTCATTGTATATACCAGAAATGTACATCAAATCTTACACACTTTCATTGTATATACAAGATATGTACATCAAAACTTACACATTTTCATTGTATATACAAGAAATGTACATCTAAACATACACATTTTCATTGTACACTCAAGAAATGTACATAGAAACTTACACATTTTCATTGTATATACATAAAATGTACATCAAAACTTACACATTTTCATTGTACACTCAAGAAATGTACATAGAAACCTACACATTTTCATTGTATATACAAGAAATGTACATCAAATCTTACACACTTTCATTGTATATACAAGAAATGTACATCAAAACATACACATTTCCATTGAATATACAAGAAATGTACCTCAAAACTTACACATTTTCATTGTACACTCAAGAAATGTACATCAAAACTTACACATTTTCATTGTATATACAAGGAATGTACATCAAAACATGCACATTTGAAATGTATATACCAGAAATGTACATCAAAACTTACATATCTTCATTGTACACTCAAGAAATGTACATCAGAACTACACATTTTCGTTGTACACTAAAGAAATGTACATAGAAACTTACACATTTTCATTGTATATACAAGAAATGTACATCAAATCTTACACACTTTCATTGTATATACAAGAAATGTACATCAAAACTTACACATTTTCATTGTATATACAAGAAATGTACATCAAAACTTACACATTTTCATTGTATATACAAGAAATGTACATCAAAACTTACACATTTTCCTTTTGTATACAAGAAATGTACATCAAAACTTACACATTTTCATTGTATATACAAGAAATGCACATCAGAAACTTACACATTTTCATTGTATATACAAGAAATGTACATCAAAGCTTACACATTTTCATTGTATATACAAGAAATGTACATCAAAACTTACACATTTTCATTGTATATACAAGAAATGTATATCAAGACTTACACATTTTCCTTGTGTATACAAGAAATGTACATCAAAGCTTACACAATTTCATTGTATATACAAGAAATGCACATCAGAAACTTACACATTTTCATTGTACATACAAGAAATGTACATCAAAGCTTACACATTTTCATTGTATATACAAGAAATGTACATAGAAACTTACACATTTTCATTGTATATACAAGAAATGTACATCAAAACTTACACATTTTCATTGTATATACAAGAAATGTACATCAAAACTTACAATTTTCATTGTATATACAAGAAATGTACATCAAAACTTACACATTTTCATTGTATATACAAGAATTGTACATCAAAGCTCACACATTTTCATTGTATATACAAGAAATGTACATAGAAACTTACACATTTTCATTGTATATACAAGAAATGTACATCAAAACTTACACATTTTCATTGTATATACAAGAAATGTACATCAAAACTTACAATTTTCATTGTATATACAAGAAATGTACATCAAAACTTACACATTTTCATTGTATATACAAGAATTGTACATCAAAGCTCACACATTTTCATTGTATATACAAGAAATGTACATGAAAACATACACATTTTCATTGTATATACAAGAAATGTACATCAAAACATACACATTTTCATTGTATATACAAGAAATGTACTACAAAACTTACACATTTTCATTGTACACTCAAGAAATGTACATCAAAACTTACACATTTTCATTGTATATACAAGGAATGTACATCAAAACATGCACATTTTCATTGTATATACAAGAAATGTACATCAAAACTTACATATTTTCATTGTACACTCAAGAAATGTACATCAAAACTACACATTTTCGTTGTACATTAAAGAAATGTACATCAAAGCTTACACATTTTCATTGTACACTCAAGAAATGTACATAGAAACTTACACATTTTCATTGTATATACAAGAAATGTACATCAAAACTTACACATTTTCATTGTACACTCAAGAAATGTACATAGAAACTTACACATTTTCATTGTAAATACAAGAAATGTACATCAAAACTTACACATTTTCATTGTATATACAAGAAATGTACATCAAAACTTACACATTTTCCTTGTGTATACAAGAAATGTACATCAAAGCTTACACAATTTCATTGTATATACAAGAAATGCACATCAGAAACTTACACATTTTCATTGTATATACAAGAAATGTACATCAAAGCTTACACATTTTCATTGTATATACAAGAAATGTACATAGAAACTTACACATTTTCATTGTATATACAAGAAATGTACATCAAAACTTACACATTTTCATTGTATATACAAGAAATGTACATCAAAACTTACAATTTTCATTGTATATACAAGAAATGTACATCAAAACTTACACATTTTCATTGTATATACAAGAATTGTACATCAAAGCTCACACATTTTCATTGTATATACAAGAAATGTACATAGAAACTTACACATTTTCATTGTATATACAAGAAATGTACATCAAAACTTACACATTTTCATTGTATATACAAGAAATGTACATCAAAACTTACAATTTTTATTGTATATACAAGAAATGTACATCAAAACTTACACATTTTCACTGTATATACAAGAATTGAACATCAAAGCTCACACATTTTCATTGTATATACAAGAAATGTGCATGAAAACATACACATTTTCATTGTATATACAAGAAATGTACATCAAAACATACACATTTTCATTGTATATACAAGAAATGTACAACAAAACTTACACATTTTCATTGTACACTCAAGAAATGTACATGAAAACTTACACACATTCATTGTATATACAAGGAATGTACATCAAAACATGCACATTTTCATTGTATATACAAGAAATGTACATCAATACTTACATATTTTCATTGTACACTCAAGAAATGTACATCAAAAATACACATTTTCGTTGTACACTAAAGAAATGTACATCAAAGCTTACACATTTTCATTGTACACTCAAGAAATGTACATAGAAACTTACACATTTTCATTGTATATACAAGAAATGTACATCAAAACTTACACATTTTCATTGTACACTCAAGAAATGTACATAGAAACTTACACATTTTTATTGTATATACAAGAAATGTACATCAAATCTTACACACTTTCATTGTATATACAAGAAATGTACATCAAAACTTACACATTTTCATTGTACACTCAAGAAATGTACATAGAAACTTACACATTTTCATTGTATATACAAGAAATGTACATCAAATCTTACACACTTTCATTGTATATACAAGAAATGTATATCAAAACATACACATTTTCATTGAATATACAAGAAATGTACCTCAAAACTTACACATTTTCATTGTATATACAAGAAATGTACATCAAAACTTACACATTTTCATTGTATATACAAGAAATGTACATCAAAACTTACACATTTTCATTGTATATACAAGAATTGTACATCAAAACTTACACATTTTCCTTGTGTATACAAGAAATGTACATCAAAGCTTACAAATTGTCATTGTATATACAAGAAATGCACATCAGAAACTTACACATTTTCACTGTATATACAAGAAATGTACATCAAAGCTTGCACATTTTCATTGTATATACAAGAAATGTACATCAAAACTTACACATTTTCATTGTAAATACAAGAAATGTACATAGAAACTTACAAATTTTCATTGTATATACAAGAAATGTACATCAAAACTTACACATTTTCCATGTGTATACAAGAAATGTACATCAAAACTTACACAATTTCATTGTATATACAAGAAATGCACATCAGAAACTTACACATTTTCATTGTATATACAAGAAATGTACATCAAAGCTTACACATTTTCATTGTATATACAAGAAATGTACATAGAAACTTACACATTTTCATTGTATATACAAGAAATGTACATGAAAACTTACACATTTTCATTGTATATACAAGAAATGTACATCAAAACTTACACATTTTCATTGTATATACAAGAAATGTACATCAAAACTTACACATTTTCATTGTATATACAAGAATTGTACATCAAAGCTCACACATTTTCATTGTATATACAAGAAATGTACATGAAAACATACACATTTTCATTGTATATACAAGAAATGTACATGAAAACATACACATTTTCATTGTATATACAAGAACTGTACAACAAAACTTACACATTTTCATTGTACGCTCAAGAAATGTACATCAAAACTTACACATTTTCATTGTATATACAAGGAATGTACATCAAAACATGCACATTTTCAATGTATATACAAGAAATGTACATCAAAACTTACATATCTTCATTGTACACTCAAGAAATGTACATCAGAAGTACACATTTTCGTTGTACACTAAAGAAATGTACATAGAAACTTACACATTTTCATTGTATATACAAGAAATGAACATCAAAACTTACACATTTTCATTGTACACTCAAGAAATGTACATAGAAACTTACACATTTTCATTGTATATACAAGAAATGTACATCAAATCTTACACACTTTCATTGTATATACAAGATATGTACATCAAAACTTACACATTTTCATTGTATATACAAGAAATGTACATCTAAACATACACATTTTCATTGTACACTCAAGAAATGTACATAGAAACTTACACATTTTCATTGTATATACATAAAATGTACATCAAAACTTACACATTTTCATTGTACACTCAAGAAATGTACATAGAAACCTACACATTTTCATTGTATATACAAGAAATGTACATCAAATCTTACACACTTTCATTGTATATACAAGAAATGTACATCAAAACATACACATTTCCATTGAATATACAAGAAATGTACCTCAAAACTTACACATTTTCATTGTACACTCAAGAAATGTACATCAAAACTTACACATTTTCATTGTATATACAAGGAATGTACATCAAAACATGCACATTTGAAATGTATATACAAGAAATGTACATCAAAACTTACATATCTTCATTGTACACTCAAGAAATGTACATCAGAACTACACATTTTCGTTGTACACTAAAGAAATGTACATAGAAACTTACACATTTTCATTGTATATACAAGAAATGTACATCAAATCTTACACACTTTCATTGTATATACAAGAAATGTACATCAAAACTTACACATTTTCATTGTATATACAAGAAATGTACATCAAAACTTACACATTTTCATTGTATATACAAGAAATGTACATCAAAACTTACACATTTTCCTTTTGTATACAAGAAATGTACATCAAAACTTACACATTTTCATTGTATATACAAGAAATGCACATCAGAAACTTACACATTTTCATTGTATATACAAGAAATGTACATCAAAGCTTACACATTTTCATTGTATATACAAGAAATGTACTTCAAAACTTACACATTTTCATTGTATATACAAGAAATGTATATCAAGACTTACACATTTTCCTTGTGTATACAAGAAATGTACATCAAAGCTTACACAATTTCATTGTATATACAAGAAATGCACATCAGAAACTTACACATTTTCATTGTACATACAAGAAATGTACATCAAAGCTTACACATTTTCATTGTATATACAAGAAATGTACATAGAAACTTACACATTTTCATTGTATATACAAGAAATGTACATCAAAACTTACACATTTTCATTGTATATACAAGAAATGTACATCAAAACTTACAATTTTCATTGTATATACAAGAAATGTACAGCAAAACTTACACATTTTCATTGTATATACAAGAATTGTACATCAAAGCTCACACATTTTCATTGTATATACAAGAAATGTACATAGAAACTTACACATTTTCATTGTATATACAAGAAATGTACATCAAAACTTACACATTTTCATTGTATATACAAGAAATGTACATCAAAACTTACAATTTTCATTGTATATACAAGAAATGTACATCAAAACTTACACATTTTCATTGTATATACAAGAATTGTACATCAAAGCTCACACATTTTCATTGTATATACAAGAAATGTACATGAAAACATACACATTTTCATTGTATATACAAGAAATGTACATCAAAACATACACATTTTCATTGTATATACAAGAAATGTACTACAAAACTTACACATTTTCATTGTACACTCAAGAAATGTACATCAAAACTTACACATTTTCATTGTATATACAAGGAATGTACATCAAAACATGCACATTTTCATTGTATATACAAGAAATGTACATCAAAACTTACATATTTTCATTGTACACTCAAGAAATGTACATCAAAACTACACATTTTCGTTGTACATTAAAGAAATGTACATCAAAGCTTACACATTTTCATTGTACACTCAAGAAATGTACATAGAAACTTACACATTTTCATTGTATATACAAGAAATGTACATCAAAACTTACACATTTTCATTGTACACTCAAGAAATGTACATAGAAACTTACACATTTTTATTGTATATACAAGAAATGTACATCAAATCTTACACACTTTCATTGTATATACAAGAAATGTACATCAAAACTTACACATTTTCATTGTACACTCAAGAAATGTACATAGAAACTTACACATTTTCATTGTATATACAAGAAATGTACATCAAATCTTTCACACTTTCATTGTATATACAAGAAATGTATATCAAAACATACACATTTTCATTGAATATACAAGAAATGTACCTCAAAACTTACACATTTTCATTGTATATACAAGAAATGTACATCAAAACTTACACATTTTCATTGTATATACAAGAAATGTACATCAAAACTTACACATTTTCATTGTATATACAAGAATTGTACATCAAAACTTACACATTTTCCTTGTGTATACAAGAAATGTACATCAAAACTTAAAAATTTTCATTGTATATACAAGAAATGCACATCAGAAACTTACACATTTTCACTGTATATACAAGAAATGTACATCAAAGCTTACACATTTTCATTGTATATACAAGAAATGTACATCAAAACTTACACATTTTCATTGTAAATACAAGAAATGTACATAGAAACTTACAAATTTTCATTGTATATACAAGAAATGTACATCAAAACTTACACATGTTCCATGTGTATACAAGAAATGTACATCAAAACTTACACAATTTCATTGTTTATACAAGAAATGCACATCAGAAACTTACACATTTTCATTGTATATACAAGAAATGTTCATCAAAGCTTACACATTTTCATTGTATATACAAGAAATGTACATAGAAACTTACACATTTTCATTGTATATACAAGAAATGTACATGAAAACTTACACATTTTCATTGTATATACAAGAAATGTACATCAAAACTTACACATTTTCATTGTACACTCAAGAAATGTACATCAAAACTTACACATTTTCATTGTATATACAAGAAATGTATATCAAGACTTACACATTTTCCTTGTGTATACAAGAAATGTACATCAAAGCTTACACAATTTCATTGTATATACAAGAAATGCACATCAGAAACTTACACATTTTCATTGTACATACAAGAAATGTACATCAAAGCTTACACATTTTCATTGTATATACAAGAAATGTACATAGAAACTTACACATTTTCATTGTATATACAAGAAATGTACATCAAAACTTACACATTTTCATTGTATATACAAGAAATGTACATCAAAACTTACAATTTTCATTGTATATACAAGAAATGTACAGCAAAACTTACACATTTTCATTGTATATACAAGAATTGTACATCAAAGCTCACACATTTTCATTGTATATACAAGAAATGTACATAGAAACTTACACATTTTCATTGTATATACAAGAAATGTACATCAAAACTTACACATTTTCATTGTATATACAAGAAATGTACATCAAAACTTACAATTTTCATTGTATATACAAGAAATGTACATCAAAACTTACACATTTTCATTGTATATACAAGAATTGTACATCAAAGCTCACACATTTTCATTGTATATACAAGAAATGTACATGAAAACATACACATTTTCATTGTATATACAAGAAATGTACATCAAAACATACACATTTTCATTGTATATACAAGAAATGTACTACAAAACTTACACATTTTCATTGTACACTCAAGAAATGTACATCAAAACTTACACATTTTCATTGTATATACAAGGAATGTACATCAAAACATGCACATTTTCATTGTATATACAAGAAATGTACATCAAAACTTACATATTTTCATTGTACACTCAAGAAATGTACATCAAAACTACACATTTTCGTTGTACATTAAAGAAATGTACATCAAAGCTTACACATTTTCATTGTACACTCAAGAAATGTACATAGAAACTTACACATTTTCATTGTATATACAAGAAATGTACATCAAAACTTACACATTTTCATTGTACACTCAAGAAATGTACATAGAAACTTACACATTTTTATTGTATATACAAGAAATGTACATCAAATCTTACACACTTTCATTGTATATACAAGAAATGTACATCAAAACTTACACATTTTCATTGTACACTCAAGAAATGTACATAGAAACTTACACATTTTCATTGTATATACAAGAAATGTACATCAAATCTTTCACACTTTCATTGTATATACAAGAAATGTATATCAAAACATACACATTTTCATTGAATATACAAGAAATGTACCTCAAAACTTACACATTTTCATTGTATATACAAGAAATGTACATCAAAACTTACACATTTTCATTGTATATACAAGAAATGTACATCAAAACTTACACATTTTCATTGTATATACAAGAATTGTACATCAAAACTTACACATTTACCTTGTGTATACAAGAAATGTACATCAAAACTTAAAAATTTTCATTGTATATACAAGAAATGCACATCAGAAACTTACACATTTTCACTGTATATACAAGAAATGTACATCAAAGCTTACACATTTTCATTGTATATACAAGAAATGTACATCAAAACTTACACATTTTCATTGTAAATACAAGAAATGTACATAGAAACTTACAAATTTTCATTGTATATACAAGAAATGTACATCAAAACTTACACATTTTCCATGTGTATACAAGAAATGTACATCAAAACTTACACAATTTCATTGTTTATACAAGAAATGCACATCAGAAACTTACACATTTTCATTGTATATACAAGAAATGTTCATCAAAGCTTACACATTTTCATTGTATATACAAGAAATGTACATAGAAACTTACACATTTTCATTGTATATACAAGAAATGTACATGAAAACTTACACATTTTCATTGTATATACAAGAAATGTACATCAAAACTTACACATTTTCATTGTATATACAAGAATTGTACATCAAAGCTCACACATTTTCATTGTATATACAAGAAATGTACATGAAAACATACACATTTTCATTGTATATACAAGAAATGTACATCAAAACATACACATTTTCATTGTATATACAAGAAATGTACTACAAAACTTACACATTTTCATTGTACACTCAAGAAATGTACATCAAAACTTACACATTTTCATTGTATATACAAGGAATGTACATCAAAACATGCACATTTTCATTGTATATACAAGAAATGTACATCAAAACTTACATATTTTCATTGTACACTCAAGAAATGTACATCAAAACTACACATTTTCGTTGTACATTAAAGAAATGTACATCAAAGCTTACACATTTTCATTGTACACTCAAGAAATGTACATAGAAACTTACACATTTTCATTGTATATACAAGAAATGTACATCAAAACTTACACATTTTCATTGTACACTCAAGAAATGTACATAGAAACTTACACATTTTCATTGTAAATACAAGAAATGTACATCAAAACTTACACATTTTCATTGTATATACAAGAAATGTACATCAAAACTTACACATTTTCCTTGTGTATACAAGAAATGTACATCAAAGCTTACACAATTTCATTGTATATACAAGAAATGCACATCAGAAACTTACACATTTTCATTGTATATACAAGAAATGTACATCAAAGCTTACACATTTTCATTGTATATACAAGAAATGTACATAGAAACTTACACATTTTCATTGTATATACAAGAAATGTACATCAAAACTTACACATTTTCATTGTATATACAAGAAATGTACATCAAAACTTACAATTTTCATTGTATATACAAGAAATGTACATCAAAACTTACACATTTTCATTGTATATACAAGAATTGTACATCAAAGCTCACACATTTTCATTGTATATACAAGAAATGTACATAGAAACTTACACATTTTCATTGTATATACAAGAAATGTACACCAAAACTTACACATTTTCATTGTATATACAAGAAATGTACATCAAAACTTACAATTTTTATTGTATATACAAGAAATGTACATCAAAACTTACACATTTTCACTGTATATACAAGAATTGAACATCAAAGCTCACACATTTTCATTGTATATACAAGAAATGTGCATGAAAACATACACATTTTCATTGTATATACAAGAAATGTACATCAAAACATACACATTTTCATTGTATATACAAGAAATGTACAACAAAACTTACACATTTTCATTGTACACTCAAGAAATGTACATGAAAACTTACACACATTCATTGTATATACAAGGAATGTACATCAAAACATGCACATTTTCATTGTATATACAAGAAATGTACATCAATACCTACATATTTTCATTGTACACTCAAGAAATGTACATCAAAAATACACATTTTCGTTGTACACTAAAGAAATGTACATCAAAGCTTACACATTTTCATTGTACACTCAAGAAATGTACATAGAAACTTACACATTTTCATTGTATATACAAGAAATGTACATCAAAACTTACACATTTTCATTGTACACTCAAGAAATGTACATAGAAACTTACACATTTTTATTGTATATACAAGAAATGTACATCAAATCTTACACACTTTCATTGTATATACAAGAAATGTACATCAAAACTTACACATTTTCATTGTACACTCAAGAAATGTACATAGAAACTTACACATTTTCATTGTATATACAAGAAATGTACATCAAATCTTACACACTTTCATTGTATATACAAGAAATGTATATCAAAACATACACATTTTCATTGAATATACAAGAAATGTACCTCAAAACTTACACATTTTCATTGTATATACAAGAAATGTACATCAAAACTTACACATTTTCATTGTATATACAAGAAATGTACATCAAAACTTACACATTTTCATTGTATATACAAGAATTGTACATCAAAACTTACACATTTTCCTTGTGTATACAAGAAATGTACATCAAAGCTTACAAATTGTCATTGTATATACAAGAAATGCACATCAGAAACTTACACATTTTCACTGTATATACAAGAAATGTACATCAAAGCTTGCACATTTTCATTGTATATACAAGAAATGTACATCAAAACTTACACATTTTCATTGTAAATACAAGAAATGTACATAGAAACTTACAAATTTTCATTGTATATACAAGAAATGTACATCAAAACTTACACATTTTCCATGTGTATACAAGAAATGTACATCAAAACTTACACAATTTCATTGTATATACAAGAAATGCACATCAGAAACTTACACATTTTCATTGTATATACAAGAAATGTACATCAAAGCTTACACATTTTCATTGTATATACAAGAAATGTACATAGAAACTTACACATTTTCATTGTATATACAAGAAATGTACATGAAAACTTACACATTTTCATTGTATATACAAGAAATGTACATCAAAACTTACACATTTTCATTGTATATACAAGAAATGTACATCAAAACTTACACATTTTCATTGTATATACAAGAATTGTACATCAAAGCTCACACATTTTCATTGTATATACAAGAAATGTACATGAAAACATACACATTTTCATTGTATATACAAGAAATGTACATGAAAACATACACATTTTCATTGTATATACAAGAACTGTACAACAAAACTTACACATTTTCATTGTACGCTCAAGAAATGTACATCAAAACTTACACATTTTCATTGTATATACAAGGAATGTACATCAAAACATGCACATTTTCAATGTATATACAAGAAATGTACATCAAAACTTACATATCTTCATTGTACACTCAAGAAATGTACATCAGAAGTACACATTTTCGTTGTACACTAAAGAAATGTACATAGAAACTTACACATTTTCATTGTATATACAAGAAATGAACATCAAAACTTACACATTTTCATTGTACACTCAAGAAATGTACATAGAAACTTACACATTTTCATTGTATATACAAGAAATGTACATCAAATCTTACACACTTTCATTGTATATACAAGATATGTACATCAAAACTTACACATTTTCATTGTATATACAAGAAATGTACATCTAAACATACACATTTTCATTGTACACTCAAGAAATGTACATAGAAACTTACACATTTTCATTGTATATACATAAAATGTACATCAAAACTTACACATTTTCATTGTACACTCAAGAAATGTACATAGAAACCTACACATTTTCATTGTATATACAAGAAATGTACATCAAATCTTACACACTTTCATTGTATATACAAGAAATGTACATCAAAACATACACATTTCCATTGAATATACAAGAAATGTACCTCAAAACTTACACATTTTCATTGTACACTCAAGAAATGTACATCAAAACTTACACATTTTCATTGTATATACAAGGAATGTACATCAAAACATGCACATTTGAAATGTATATACAAGAAATGTACATCAAAACTTACATATCTTCATTGTACACTCAAGAAATGTACATCAGAACTACACATTTTCGTTGTACACTAAAGAAATGTACATAGAAACTTACACATTTTCATTGTATATACAAGAAATGTACATCAAATCTTACACACTTTCATTGTATATACAAGAAATGTACATCAAAACTTACACATTTTCATTGTATATACAAGAAATGTACATCAAAACTTACACATTTTCATTGTATATACAAGAAATGTACATCAAAACTTACACATTTTCCTTTTGTATACAAGAAATGTACATCAAAACTTACACATTTTCATTGTATATACAAGAAATGCACATCAGAAACTTACACATTTTCATTGTATATACAAGAAATGTACATCAAAGCTTACACATTTTCATTGTATATACAAGAAATGTACATCAAAACTTACACATTTTCATTGTATATACAAGAAATGTATATCAGGACTTACACATTTTCCTTGTGTATACAAGAAATGTACATCAAAGCTTACACAATTTCATTGTATATACAAGAAATGCACATCAGAAACTTACACATTTTCATTGTACATACAAGAAATGTACATCAAAGCTTACACATTTTCATTGTATATACAAGAAATGTACATAGAAACTTACACATTTTCATTGTATATACAAGAAATGTACATCAAAACTTACACATTTTCATTGTATATACAAGAAATGTACATCAAAACTTACACATTTTCATTGTATATACAAGAATTGTACATCAAAGCTCACACATTTTCATTGTATATACAAGAAATGTACATAGAAACTTACACATTTTCATTGTATATACAAGAAATGTACATCAAAACTTACACATTTTCATTGTATATACAAGAAATGTACATCAAAACTTACAATTTTCATTGTATATACAAGAAATGTACATCAAAACTTACACATTTTCATTGTATATACAAGAATTGTACATCAAAGCTCACACATTTTCATTGTATATACAAGAAATGTACATGAAAACATACACATTTTCATTGTATATACAAGAAATGTACATCAAAACATACACATTTTCATTGTATATACAAGAAATGTACTACAAAACTTACACATTTTCATTGTACACTCAAGAAATGTACATCAAAACTTACACATTTTCATTGTATATACAAGGAATGTACATCAAAACATGCACATTTTCATTGTATATACAAGAAATGTACATCAAAACTTACATATTTTCATTGTACACTCAAGAAATGTACATCAAAACTACACATTTTCGTTGTACATTAAAGAAATGTACATCAAAGCTTACACATTTTCATTGTACACTCAAGAAATGTACATAGAAACTTACACATTTTCATTGTATATACAAGAAATGTACATCAAAACTTACACATTTTCATTGTACACTCAAGAAATGTACATAGAAACTTACACATTTTTATTGTATATACAAGAAATGTACATCAAATCTTACACACTTTCATTGTATATACAAGAAATGTACATCAAAACTTACACATTTTCATTGTACACTCAAGAAATGTACATAGAAACTTACACATTTTCATTGTATATACAAGAAATGTACATCAAATCTTTCACACTTTCATTGTATATACAAGAAATGTATATCAAAACATACACATTTTCATTGAATATACAAGAAATGTACCTCAAAACTTACACATTTTCATTGTATATACAAGAAATGTACATCAAAACTTACACATTTTCATTGTATATACAAGAAATGTACATCAAAACTTACACATTTTCATTGTATATACAAGAATTGTACATCAAAACTTACACATTTTCCTTGTGTATACAAGAAATGTACATCAAAACTTAAAAATTTTCATTGTATATACAAGAAATGCACATCAGAAACTTACACATTTTCACTGTATATACAAGAAATGTACATCAAAGCTTACACATTTTCATTGTATATACAAGAAATGTACATCAAAACTTACACATTTTCATTGTAAATACAAGAAATGTACATAGAAACTTACAAATTTTCATTGTATATACAAGAAATGTACATCAAAACTTACACATTTTCCATGTGTATACAAGAAATGTACATCAAAACTTACACAATTTCATTGTTTATACAAGAAATGCACATCAGAAACTTACACATTTTCATTGTATATACAAGAAATGTTCATCAAAGCTTACACATTTTCATTGTATATACAAGAAATGTACATAGAAACTTACACATTTTCATTGTATATACAAGAAATGTACATGAAAACTTACACATTTTCATTGTATATACAAGAAATGTACATCAAAACTTACACATTTTCATTGTACACTCAAGAAATGTACATCAAAACTTACACATTTTCATTGTATATACAAGGAATGTACATCAAAACATGCACATTTTCAATGTATATACAAGAAATGTACATCAAAACTTACATATCTTCATTGTACACTCAAGAAATGTACATCAGAAGTACACATTTTCGTTGTACACTAAAGAAATGTACATAGAAACTTACACATTTTCATTGTATATACAAGAAATGTACATCAAAACTTACACATTTTCATTGTACACTCAAGAAATGTACATAGAAACTTACACATTTTCATTGTATATACAAGAAATGTACATCAAATCTTACACACTTTCATTGTATATACAAGAAATGTACATCAAAACCTACACATTTTCATTGTATATACAAGAAATGTACATCTAAACATACACATTTTCATTGTACACTCAAGAAATGTACATAGAAACTTACACATTTTCATTGTATATACATAAAATGTACATCAAAACTTACACATTTTCATTGTACACTCAAGAAATGTACATAGAAACTTACACATTTTCATTGTATATACAAGAAATGTACATCAAATCTTACACACTTTCATTGTATATACAAGAAATGTACATCAAAACATACACATTTCCATTGAATATACAAGAAATGTACCTCAAAACTTACACATTTTCATTGTACACTCAAGAAATGTACATCAAAACTTACACATTTTCATTGTATATACAAGGAATGTACATCAAAACATGCACATTTGAAATGTATATACAAGAAATGTACATCAAAACTTACATATCTTCATTGTACACTCAAGAAATGTACATCAGAACTACACATTTTCGTTGTACACGAAAGAAATGTACATAGAAACTTACACATTTTCATTGTATATACAAGAAATGTACAACAAAACTTACACATTTTCATTGTACACTCAAGAAATGTACATAGAAACTTACACATTTTCATTGTATATACAAGAAATGTACATCAAATCTTACACACTTTCATTGTATATACAAGAAATGTACATCAAAACTTACACATTTTCATTGTATATACAAGAAATGTACATCAAAACTTACACATTTTCATTGTATATACAAGAAATGTACATCAAAACTTACACATTTTCCTTTTGTATACAAGAAATGTACATCAAAACTTACACATTTTCATTGTATATACAAGAAATGCACATCAGAAACTTACACATTTTCATTGTATATACAAGAAATGTACATCAAAGCTTACACATTTTCATTGTATATACAAGAACTGTACATCAAAACTTACACATTTTCATTGTATATACAAGAAATGTACATCAAAACTTACACATTTTCCTTGTGTATACAAGAAATGTACATCAAAACTTACACAATTTCATTGTATATACAAGAAATGCACATCAGAAACTTACACATTTTCATTGTACATACAAGAAATGTACATCAAAGCTTACACATTTTCATTGTATATACAAGAAATGTACATAGAAACTTACACATTTTCATTGTATATACAAGAAATGTACATCAAAACTTACACATTTTCATTGTATATACAAGAAATGTACATCAAAACTTACAATTTTCATTGTATATACAAGAAATGTACATCAAAACTTACACATTTTCATTGTATATACAAGAATTGTACATCAAAGCTCACACATTTTCATTGTATATACAAGAAATGTACATAGAAACTTACACATTTTCATTGTATATACAAGAAATGTACATCAAAACTTACACATTTTCATTGTATATACAAGAAATGTACATCAAAACTTACAATTTTCATTGTATACACAAGAAATGTACATCAAAACTTACACATTTTCATTGTATATACAAGAATTGTACATCAAAGCTCACACATTTTCATTGTATATACAAGAAATGTACATGAAAACATACACATTTTCATTGTATATACAAGAAATGTACATCAAAACATACACATTTTCATTGTATATACAAGAAATGTACAACAAAACTTACACATTTTCATTGTACACTCAAGAAATGTACATCAAAACTTTCACATTTTCATTGTATATACAAGGAATGTACATCAAAACATGCACATTTTCATTGTATATACAAGAAATGTACATCAAAACTTACATATTTTCATTGTACACTCAAGAAATGTACATCAAAACTACACATTTTCGTTGTACACTAAAGAAATGTACATCAAAGTTTACACATTTTCATTGTACACTCAAGAAATGTACATAGAAACTTACACATTTTCATTGTATATAAAAGAAATGTACATCAAAACTTACACATTTTCATTGTACACTCAAGAAATGTACATAGAAACTTACACATTTTCATTGTATATACAAGAAATGTACATCAAATCTTACACACTTTCATTGTATATACAAGAAATGTACAGAAAAACTTACACATTTTCATTGAATATACAAGAAATGTACATCTAAACATACACATTTTCATTGTACACTCAAGAAATGTACATAGAAACTTACACATTTTCATTGTATATACATAAAATGTACATCAAAACTTACACACTTTGATTGTGTATGCAAGAAATGTACATCAAAACTTACACATTTTCATTGTATATACAAGAAATGTGCATCAAAGCTTACACATTTTCATTGTATATACAAGAAATGTACATCAAAACCTACACATTTTCATTGTATATACAACAATTGTACATCAAAGCTCACACATTTTCATTGTATATACAAGAAATGTACATGAAAAAATACACATTTTCATTGTATATACAAGAAATGTACATTAGAACTTACACGTTTTCATTGTACATACAAGAAATGTATATCAAAACTTACACATTTTCATTGTACATGGAAGAAATGTACATCAAAACTTACACATCTTCATTGTATATACAAGAATTGTACATCAAAGCTTACATATTTTCATTGTACATTAAAGAAATGTACATCAAAACTACACATTTTCATTGTATATACAAGAAATGTGCATCAAAACATACACATTTTCATTTTATATACAAGAATGTACATCAAAACTTACACATTTTCATTGTACATACAAGAAATGTACATCAAAACTTACACATTTTCATTGTATATACAAGAAATGTACATAGAAACTTACACATTTTCATTGTATATACAAGAAATGTACATCAAAACTTACACATTTTCATTGTATATACAAGAAATGTACATCAAAACTTACAATTTTCATTGTATATACAAGAAATGTACATCAAAGCTTACACATTTTCACTGTATATTAAAGAATTGAACATCAAAGCTCACACATTTTCATGGTATATACAAGAAATGTACATGAAAACATACACATTTTCATTGTATATACAAGAAATGTACATCAAAACATACACATTTTCATTGTATATACAAGAAATGTACAACAAAACTTACACATTTTCATTGTACACTCAAGAAATGTACATCAAAACTTACACATTTTCATTGTATATACAAGGAATGTACATCAAAACATGCACATTTTCATTGTATATACAAGAAATGTACATCAAAACATACACATTTTCATTGTATATACAAGAAATGTACAACAAAACTTACACATTTTCATTGGACACTCAAGAAATGTACATCAAAACTTACACATTTTCATTGTATATACAAGGAATGTACATCAAAACTTGCACATTTTCATTGTATATACAAGAAATGTACATCAAAACTTACATATTTTCATTGTACACTCAAGAAATGTACATCAAAAATACACATTTTCGTTGTACACTAAAGAAATGTACATCAAAGCTTACACATTTTCATTGTACACTCAAGAAATGTACATAGAAACTTACACATTTTCATTGTATATACAAGAAATGTACATCAAAACTTACACATTTTCATTGTACACTCAAGAAATGTACATAGAAACTTACACATTTTTATTGTATATACAAGAAATGTACATCAAATCTTACACACTTTCACTGTATATACAAGAAATGTACATCAAAGCTTACACATTTTCATTGTACACTCAAGAAATGTACATAGAAACTTACACATTTTCATTGTATATACAAGAAATGTACATCAAATCTTACACACTTTCATTGTATATACAAGAAATGTACATCAAAACATACACATTTTCATTGAATATACAAGAAATGTACCTCAAAACTTACACATTTTCATTGTATATACAAGAAATGTACATCAAAACATACACATTTCCATTGAATATACAAGAAATGTACCTCAAAACTTACACATTTTCATTGTACACTCAAGAAATGTACATCAAAACTTACACATTTTCATTGTATATACAAGGAATGTACATCAAAACATGCACATTTGAAATGTATATACAAGAAATGTACATCAAAACTTACATATCTTCATTGTGCACTCAAGAAATGTACATCAGAACTACACATTTTCGTTGTACACTAAAGAAATGTACATAGAAACTTACACATTTTCATTGTATATACAAGAAATGTACAACAAAACTTACACATTTTCATTGTACACTCAAGAAATGTACATGAAAACATACACATTTTCATTGTATATACAAGGAATGTACATCAAAACATGCACATTTTCAATGTATATACAAGAAATGTACATCAAAACTTACATATCTTCATTGTACACTCAAGAAATGTACATCAGAAGTACACATTTTCGTTGTACACTAAAGAAATGTACATAGAAACTTACACATTTTCATTGTATATACAAGAAATGTACATCAAAACTTACACATTTTCATTGTACACTCAAGAAATGTACATAGAAACTTACACATTTTCATTGTATATACAAGAAATGTACATCAAATCTTACACACTTTCATTGTATATACAAGAAATGTACATCAAAACTTACACATTTTCATTGTATATACATGAAATGTACATCTAAACATACACATTTTCATTGTACACTCAAGAAATGTACATAGAAACTTACACATTTTCATTGTATATACATAAAATGTACATCAAAACTTACACATTTTCATTGTACACTCAAGAAATGTACATAGAAACTTACACATTTCCATTGTATATACAAGAAATGTACATCAAATCTTACACACTTTCATTGTATATACAAGAAATGTACATCAAAACATACACATTTCCATTGAATATACAAGAAATGTACCTCAAAACTTACACATTTTCATTGTACACTCAAGAAATGTACATCAAAACTTACACATTTTCATTGTATATACAAGGAATGTACATCAAAACATGCACATTTGAAATGTATATACAAGAAATGTACATCAAATCTTACATATCGTCATTGTACACTCAAGAAATGTACATCAGAACTACACATTTTCGTTGTACACTAAAGAAATGTACATAGAAACTTACACATTTTCATTGTATATACAAGAAATGTACAACAAAACTTACACATTTTCATTGTACACTCAAGAAATGTACATAGAAACTTACACATTTTCATTGTATATACAAGAAATGTTCATCAAATCTTACACACTTTCATTGTATATACAAGAAATGTACATCAAAACTTACACATTTTCATTGTATATACAAGAAATGTACATCAAAACTTACACATTTTCATTGTATATACAAGAAATGTACATCAAAACTTACACATTTTCCTTTTGTATACAAGAAATGTACATCAAAACTTACACATTTTCATTTTATATTCAAGAAATGCACATCAGAAACTTACACATTTTCATTGTATATACAAGAAATGTACATCAAAGCTTACACATTTTCATTGTATATACAAGAAATGTACATCAAAACTTACACATTTTCCTTGTGTATACAAGAAATGTACATCAAAACTTACACAATTTCATTGTATATACAAGAAATGCACATCAGAAACTTACACAATTTCATTGTACATACAAGAAATGTACATCAAAGCTTACACATTTTCATTGTATATACAAGAAATGTACATAGAAACTTACACATTTTCATTGTATATACAAGAAATGTACATCAAAACTTACACATTTTCATTGTATATACAAGAAATGTACATCAAAACTTACAATTTTCATTGTATATACAAGAAATGTACATCAAAACTTACACATTTTCATTGTATATACAAGAATTGTACATCAAAGCTCACACATTTTCATTGTATATACAAGAAATGTACATAGAAACTTACACATTTTCATTGTATATACAAGAAATGTACATCAAAACTTACACATTTTCATT
Source organism: Tenodera sinensis (assembly GCA_030765045.1). Lineage (NCBI taxonomy): Eukaryota > Metazoa > Arthropoda > Insecta > Mantodea > Mantidae > Tenodera > Tenodera sinensis. The sequence goes on along the minus strand of CM060966.1, from coordinate 62,634,363 downwards.
GTATATACAAGAAATGTACATCAAAACTTACAATTTTCATTGTATATACAAGAAATGTACATCAAAACTTACACATTTTCATTGTATATACAAGAATTGTACATCAAAGCTCACACATTTTCATTGTATATACAAGAAATGTACATGAAAACATACACATTTTCATTGTATATACAAGAAATGTACATCAAAACATACACATTTTCATTGTATATACAAGAAATGTACAACAAAACTTACACATTTTCATTGTACACTCAAGAAATGTACATCAAAACTTACACATTTTCATTGTATATACAAGGGATGTACATCAAAACATGCACATTTTCATTGTATATACAAGAAATGTACATCAAAACTTACATATTTTCATTGTACACTCAAGAAATGTACATCAAAACTACACATTTTCGTTGTACACTAAAGAAATGTACATCAAAGCTTACACATTTTCATTGTACACTCAAGAAATGTACATAGAAACTTACACATTTTCATTGTATATAAAAGAAATGTACATCAAAACTTACACATTTTCATTGTACACTCAAGAAATGTACATAGAAACTTACACATTTTCATTGTATATACAAGGAATGTACATCAAAACATGCACATTTTCATTGTATATACAAGAAATGTACATCAAAACATACACATTTTCATTGTATATACAAGAAATGTACAACAAAACTTACACATTTTCATTGTACACTCAAGAAATGTACATCAAAACTTACACATTTTCATTGTATATACAAGGAATGTACATCAAAACATGCACATTTTCATTGTATATACAAGAAATGTACATCAAAACTTACATATTTTCATTGTACACTCAAGAAATGTACATCAAAAATACACATTTTCCTTGTACACTAAAGAAATGTACATCAAAGCTTACACATTTTCATTGTACACTCAAGAAATGTACATAGAAACTTACACATTTTCATTGTATATACCGGAAATGTACATCAAAACTTACACATTTTCATTGTACACTCAAGAAATGTACATAGAAACTTACACATTTTTATTGTATATACAAGAAATGTACATCAAATCTTACACACTTTCACTGTATATACAAGAAATGTACATCAAAGCTTACACATTTTCATTGTACACTCAAGAAATGTACATAGAAACTTACACATTTTCATTGTATATACAAGAAATGTACATCAAATCTTACACACTTTCATTGTATATACAAGAAATGTACATCAAAACTTACACATCTTCATTGTATATACATGAAATGTACATCTAAACATACACATTTTCATTGTACACTCAAGAAATGTACATAGAAACTTACACATTTTCATTGTATATACATAAAATGTACATCAAAACTTACACATTTTCATTGTACACTCAAGAAATGTACATAGAAACTTACACATTTTCATTGTATATACAAGAAATGTACATCAAATCTTACACACTTTCATTGTATATACAAGAAATGTACATCAAAACATACACATTTCCATTGAATATACAAGAAATGTACCTCAAAACTTACACATTTTCATTGTACACTCAAGAAATGTACATCAAAACTTACACATTTTCATTGTATATACAAGGAATGTACATCAAAACATGCACATTTGAAATGTATATACAAGAAATGTACATCAAAACTTACATATCGTCATTGTACACTCAAGAAATGTACATCAGAACTACACATTTTCGTTGTACACTAAAGAAATGTACATAGAAACTTACACATTTTCATTGTATATACAAGAAATGTACAACAAAACTTACACATTTTCATTGTACACTCAAGAAATGTACATAGAAACTTACACATTTTCATTGTATATACAAGAAATGTTCATCAAATCTTACACACTTTCATTGTATATACAAGAAATGTACATCAAAACTTACACATTTTCATTGTATATACAAGAAATGTACATCAAAACTTACACATTTTCATTGTATATACAAGAAATGTACATCAAAACTTACACATTTTCCTTTTGTATACAAGAAATGTACATCAAAACTTACACATTTTCATTTTATATTCAAGAAATGCACATCAGAAACTTACACATTTTCATTGTATATACAAGAAATGTACATCAAAGCTTACACATTTTCATTGTATATACAAGAAATGTACATCAAAACTTACACATTTTCATTGTATATACAAGAAATGTACATCAAAACTTACACATTTTCCTTGTGTATACAAGAAATGTACATCAAAACTTACACAATTTCATTGTATATACAAGAAATGCACATCAGAAACTTACACAATTTCATTGTACATACAAGAAATGTACATCAAAGCTTACACATTTTCATTGTATATACAAGAAATGTACATAGAAACTTACACATTTTCATTGTATATACAAGAAATGTACATCAAAACTTACACATTTTCATTGTATATACAAGAAATGTACATCAAAACTTACAATTTTCATTGTATATACAAGAAATGTACATCAAAACTTACACATTTTCATTGTATATACAAGAATTGTACATCAAAGCTCACACATTTTCATTGTATATACAAGAAATGTACATCAAAACTTACACATTTTCATTGTATATACAAGAAATGTACATCAAAACTTACAATTTTCATTGTATATACAAGAAATGTACATCAAAACTTACACATTTTCATTGTATATACAAGAATTGTACATCAAAGCTCACACATTTTCATTGTATATACAAGAAATGTACATGAAAACATACACATTTTCATTGTATATACAAGAAATGTACATCAAAACATACACATTGTCATTGTAAATACAAGAAATGTACAACAAAACTTACACATTTTCATTGTACACTCAAGAAATGTACATCAAAACTTACACATTTTCATTGTATATACAAGGAATGTACATCAAAACATGCACATTTTCATTGTATATACAAGAAATGTACATCAAAACTTACATATTTTCATTGTACACTCAAGAAATGTACATCAAAACTACACATTTTCGTTGTACACTAAAGAAATGTACATCAAAGCTTACACATTTTCATTGTACACTCAAGAAATGTACATAGAAACTTACACATTTTCATTGTATATAAAAGAAATGTACATCAAAACTTACACATTTTCATTGTACACTCAAGAAATGTACATAGAAACTTACACATTTTCATTGTATATACAAGGAATGTACATCAAAACATGCACATTTTCATTGTATATACAAGAAATGTACATCAAAACATACACATTTTCATTGTATATACAAGAAATGTACAACAAAACTTACACATTTTCATTGTACACTCAAGAAATGTACATCAAAACTTACACATTTTCATTGTATATACAAGGAATGTACATCAAAACATGCACATTTTCATTGTATATACAAGAAATGTACATCAAAACTTACACATTTTCATTGTATATACAAGAAATGTGCATCAAAGCTTACACATTTTAATTGTATATACAAGAAATGTACATCAAAACCTACACATTTTCATTGTATATACAACAATTGTACATCAAAGCTCACACATTTTCATTGTATATACAAGAAATGTACATGAAAACATACACATTTTCATTGTATATACAAGAAATGTACATTAGAACTTACACGTTTTCATTGTACATACAAGAAATGTATATCAAAACTTACACATTTTCATTGTACATGGAAGAAATGTAAATCAAAACTTACACATCTTCATTGTATATACAAGAATTGTACATCAAAGCTTACATATTTTCATTGTACATTAAAGAAATGTACATCAAAACTACACATTTTCATTGTATATACAAGAAATGTACATCAAAACATACACATTTTCATTTTATATACAAGAATGTACATCAAAACTTACACATTTTCATTGTACATACAAGAAATGTACATCAAAACTTACACATTTTCATTGTATATACAAGAAATGTACATAGAAACTTACACATTTTCATTGTATATACAAGAAATGTACAGCAAAACTTACACATTTTCATTGTATATACAAGAAATGTTCATCAAAACTTACAATTTTCATTGTATATACAAGAAATGTACATCAAAACTTACACATTTTCACTGTATATTAAAGAATTGAACATCAAAGCTCACACATTTTCATTGTATATACAAGAAATGTACATGAAAACATACACATTTTCATTGTATATACAAGAAATGTACATCAAAACATACACATTTTCATTGTATATACAAGAAATGTACAACAAAACTTACACATTTTCATTGTACACTCAAGAAATGTACATCAAAACTTACACATTTTCATTGTATATACAAGGAATGTACATCAAAACATGCACATTTTCATTGTATATACAAGAAATGTACATCAAAACTTACATATTTTCATTGTACACTCAAGAAATGTACATCAAAAATACACATTTTCGTTGTACACTAAAGAAATGTACATCAAAGCTTACACATTTTCATTGTACACTCAAGAAATGTACATAGAAACTTACACATTTTCATTGTATATACAAGAAATGTACATCAAAACTTACACATTTTCCTTTTGTATACAAGAAATGTACATCAAAACTTACACATTTTCATTTTATATTCAAGAAATGCACATCAGAAACTTACACATTTTCATTGTATATACAAGAAATGTACATCAAAGCTTACACATTTTCATTGTATATACAAGAAATGTACATCAAAACTTACACATTTTCATTGTATATACAAGAAATGTACATCAAAACTTACACATTTTCCTTGTGTATACAAGAAATGTACATCAAAACTTACACAATTTCATTGTATATACAAGAAATGCACATCAGAAACTTACACAATTTCATTGTACATACAAGAAATGTACATCAAAGCTTACACATTTTCATTGTATATACAAGAAATGTACATAGAAACTTACACATTTTCATTGTATATACAAGAAATGTACATCAAAACTTACACATTTTCATTGTATATACAAGAAATGTACATCAAAACTTACATTTTTCATTGTATATACAAGAAATGTACATCAAAACTTACACATTTTCATTGTATATACAAGAATTGTACATCAAAGCTCACACATTTTCATTGTATATACAAGAAATGTACATAGAAACTTACACATTTTCATTGTATATACAAGAAATGTACATCAAAACTTACACATTTTCATTGTATATACAAGAAATGTACATCAAAACTTACAATTTTCATTGTATATACAAGAAATGTACATCAAAACTTACACATTTTCATTGTATATACAAGAATTGTACATCAAAGCTCACACATTTTCATTGTATATACAAGAAATGTACATGAAAACATACACATTTTCATTGTATATACAAGAAATGTACATCAAAACATACACATTGTCATTGTAAATACAAGAAATGTACAACAAAACTTACACATTTTCATTGTACACTCAAGAAATGTACATCAAAACTTACACATTTTCATTGTATATACAAGGAATGTACATCAAAACATGCACATTTTCATTGTATATACAAGAAATGTACATCAAAACTTACATATTTTCATTGTACACTCAAGAAATGTACATCAAAACTACACATTTTCGTTGTACACTAAAGAAATGTACATCAAAGCTTACACATTTTCATTGTACACTCAAGAAATGTACATAGAAACTTACACATTTTCATTGTATATAAAAGAAATGTACATCAAAACTTACACATTTTCATTGTACACTCAAGAAATGTACATAGAAACTTACACATTTTCATTGTATATACAAGGAATGTACATCAAAACATGCACATTTTCATTGTATATACAAGAAATGTACATCAAAACATACACATTTTCATTGTATATACAAGAAATGTACAACAAAACTTACACATTTTCATTGTACACTCAAGAAATGTACATCAAAACTTACACATTTTCATTGTATATACAAGGAATGTACATCAAAACATGCACATTTTCATTGTATATACAAGAAATGTACATCAAAACTTACACATTTTAATTGTATATACAAGAAATGTACATCAAAACCTACACATTTTCATTGTATATACAACAATTGTACATCAAAGCTCACACATTTTCATTGTATATACAAGAAATGTACATGAAAACATACACATTTTCATTGTATATACAAGAAATGTACATTAGAACTTACACGTTTTCATTGTACATACAAGAAATGTATATCAAAACTTACACATTTTCATTGTACATGGAAGAAATGTAAATCAAAACTTACACATCTTCATTGTATATACAAGAATTGTACATCAAAGCTTACATATTTTCATTGTACATTAAAGAAATGTACATCAAAACTACACATTTTCATTGTATATACAAGAAATGTACATCAAAACATACACATTTTCATTTTATATACAAGAATGTACATCAAAACTTACACATTTTCATTGTACATACAAGAAATGTACATCAAAACTTACACATTTTCATTGTATATACAAGAAATGTACATAGAAACTTACACATTTTCATTGTATATACAAGAAATGTACATCAAAACTTACACATTTTCATTGTATATACAAGAAATGTTCATCAAAACTTACAATTTTCATTGTATATACAAGAAATGTACATCAAAACTTACACATTTTCACTGTATATTAAAGAATTGAACATCAAAGCTCACACATTTTCATTGTATATACAAGAAATGTACATGAAAACATACACATTTTCATTGTATATACAAGAAATGTACATCAAAACATACACATTTTCATTGTATATACAAGAAATGTACAACAAAACTTACACATTTTCATTGTGCACTCAAGAAATGTACATCAAAACTTACACATTTTCATTGTATATACAAGGAATGTACATCAAAACATGCACATTTTCATTGTATATACAAGAAATGTACATCAAAACTTACATATTTTCATTGTACACTCAAGAAATGTACATCAAAAATACACATTTTCGTTGTACACTAAAGAAATGTACATCAAAGCTTACACATTTTCATTGTACACTCAAGAAATGTACATAGAAACTTACACACTTTCATTGTATATACAAGAAATGTACATCAAATCTTACACACTTTCATTGTATATACAAGAAATGTACATCAAAACATACACATTTCCATTGAATATACAAGAAATGTACCTCAAAACTTACACATTTTCATTGTACACTCAAGAAATGTACATCAAAACTTACACATTTTCATTGTATATACAAGGAATGTACATCAAAACATGCACATTTGAAATGTATATACAAGAAATGTACATCAAAACTTACATATCGTCATTGTACACTCAAGAAATGTACATCAGAACTACACATTTTCGTTGTACACTAAAGAAATGTACATAGAAACTTACACATTTTCATTGTATATACAAGAAATGTACAACAAAACTTACACATTTTCATTGTACACTCAAGAAATGTACATAGAAACTTACACATTTTCATTGTATATACAAGAAATTTACATCAAATCTTACACACTTTCATTGTATATACAATAAATGTACATCAAAACTTACACATTTTCATTGTATATACAAGAAATGTACATCAAAACTTACACATTTTCATTGTATATACAAGAAATGTACATCAAAACTTACACATTTTCCTTTTGTATACAAGAAATGTACATCAAAACTTACACATTTTCATTTTATATTCAAGAAATGCACATCAGAAACTTACACATTTTCATTGTATATACAAGAAATGTACATCAAAGCTTACACATTTTCATTGTATATACAAGAAATGTACATCAAAACTTACACATTTTCATTGTATATACAAGAAATGTACATCAAAACTTACACATTTTCCTTGTGTATACAAGAAATGTACATCAAAACTTACACAATTTCATTGTATATACAAGAAATGCACATCAGAAACTTACACAATTTCATTGTACATACAAGAAATGTACATCAAAGCTTACACATTTTCATTGTATATACAAGAAATGTACATAGAAACTTACACATTTTCATTGTATATACAAGAAATGTACATCAAAACTTACACATTTTCATTGTATATACAAGAAATGTACATCAAAACTTACAATTTTCATTGTATATACAAGAAATGTACATCAAAACTTACACATTTTCATTGTATATACAAGAATTGTACATCAAAGCTCACACATTTTCATTGTATATACAAGAAATGTACATAGAAACTTACACATTTTCATTGTATATACAAGAATTGTACATCAAAACTTACACATTTTCATTGTATATACAAGAAATGTACATCAAAACTTACAATTTTCATTGTATATACAAGAAATGTACATCAAAACTTACACATTTTCATTGTATATACAAGAAATGTACATCAAAACATACACACTGTCATTGTAAATACAAGAAATGTACAACAAAACTTACACATTTTCATTGTACACTCAAGAAATGTACATCAAAACTTACACATTTTCATTGTATATACAAGGAATGTACATCAAAACATGCACATTTTCATTGTATATACAAGAAATGTACATCAAAACTTACATATTTTCATTGTACACTCAAGAAATGTACATCAAAACTACACATTTTCGTTGTACACTAAAGAAATGTACATCAAAGCTTACACATTTTCATTGTACACTCAAGAAATGTACATAGAAACTTACACATTTTCATTGTATATAAAAGAAATGTACATCAAAACTTACACATTTTCATTGTATACTCAAGAAATGTACATAGAAACTTACACATTTTCATTGTATATACAAGGAATGTACATCAAAACATGCACATTTTCATTGTATATACAAGAAATGTACATCAAAACATACACATTTTCATTGTATATACAAGAAATGTACAACAAAACTTACACATCTTCATTGTACACTCAAGAAATGTACATCAAAACTTACACATTTTCATTGTATATACAAGGAATGTACATCAAAACATGCACATTTTCATTGTATATACAAGAAATGTACATCAAAACTTACACATTTTCATTGTATATACAAGAAATGTGCATCAAAGCTTACACATTTTAATTGTATATACAAGAAATGTACATCAAAACCTACACATTTTCATTGTATATACAACAATTGTACATCAAAGCTCACACATTTTCATTGTATATACAAGAAATGTACATGAAAACATACACATTTTCATTGTATATGCAAGAAATGTACATTAGAACTTACACGTTTTCATTGTACATACAAGAAATGTATATCAAAACTTACACATTTTCATTGTACATGGAAGAAATGTAAATCAAAACTTACACATCTTCATTGTATATACAAGAATTGTACATCAAAGCTTACATATTTTCATTGTACATTAAAGAAATGTACATCAAAACTACACATTTTCATTGTATATACAAGAAATGTACATCAAAACATACACATTTTCATTTTATATACAAGAATGTACATCAAAACTTACACATTTTCATTGTACATACAAGAAATGTACATCAAAACTTACACATTTTCATTGTATATACAAGAAATGTACATAGAAACTTACACATTTTCATTGTATATACAAGAAATGTACATCAAAACTTACACATTTTCATTGTATATACAAGAAATGTTCATCAAAACTTACAATTTTCATTGTATATACAAGAAATGTACATCAAAACTTACACATTTTCACTGTATATTAAAGAATTGAACATCAAAGCTCACACATTTTCATTGTATATACAAGAAATGTACATGAAAACATACACATTTTCATTGTATATACAAGAAATGTACATCAAAACATACACATTTTCATTGTATATACAAGAAATGTACAACAAAACTTACACATTTTCATTGTACACTCAAGAAATGTACATCAAAACTTACACATTTTCATTGTATATACAAGGAATGTACATCAAAACATGCACATTTTCATTGTATATACAAGAAATGTACATCAAAACTTACATATTTTCATTGTACACTCAAGAAATGTACATCAAAAATACACATTTTCGTTGTACACTAAAGAAATGTACATCAAAGCTTACACATTTTCATTGTACACTCAAGAAATGTACATAGAAACTTACACATTTTCATTGTATATACAAGAAATGTACATCAAATCTTACACACTTTCATTGTATATACAAGAAATGTACATCAAAACATACACATTTCCATTGAATATACAAGAAATGTACCTCAAAACTTACACATTTTCATTGTACACTCAAGAAATGTACATCAAAACTTACACATTTTCATTGTATATACAAGGAATGTACATCAAAACATGCACATTTGAAATGTATATACAAGAAATGTACATCAAAACTTACATATCGTCATTGTACACTCAAGAAATGTACATCAGAACTACACATTTTCGTTGTACATTAAAGAAATGTACATAGAAACTTACACATTTTCATTGTATATACAAGAAATGTACAACAAAACTTACACATTTTCATTGTACACTCAAGAAATGTACATAGAAACTTACACATTTTCATTGTATATACAAGAAATTTACATCAAATCTTACACACTTTCATTGTATATACAAGAAATGTACATCAAAACTTACACATTTTCATTGTATATACAAGAAATGTACATCAAAACTTACACATTTTCATTGTATATACAAGAAATGTACATCAAAACTTACACATTTTCCTTTTGTATACAAGAAATGTACATCAAAACTTACACATTTTCATTTTATATTCAAGAAATGCACATCAGAAACTTACACATTTTCATTGTATATACAAGAAATGTACATCAAAGCTTACACATTTTCATTGTATATACAAGAAATGTACATCAAAACTTACACATTTTCATTGTATATACAAGAAATGTACATCAAAACTTACACATTTTCCTTGTGTATACAAGAAATGTACATCAAAACTTACACAATTTCATTGTATATACAAGAAATGCACATCAGAAACTTACACAATTTCATTGTACATACAAGAAATGTACATCAAAGCTTACACATTTTCATTGTATATACAAGAAATGTACATAGAAACTTACACATTTTCATTGTATATACAAGAAATGTACATCAAAACTTACACATTTTCATTGTATATACAAGAAATGTACATCAAAACTTACAATTTTCATTGTATATACAAGAAATGTACATCAAAACTTACACATTTTCATTGTATATACAAGAATTGTACATCAAAGCTCACACATTTTCATTGTATATACAAGAAATGTACATAGAAACTTACACATTTTCATTGTATATACAAGAAATGTACATCAAAACTTACACATTTTCATTGTATATACAAGAAATGTACATCAAAACTTACAATTTTCATTGTATATACAAGAAATGTACATCAAAACTTACACATTTTCATTGTATATACAAGAATTGTACATCAAAGCTCACACATTTTCATTGTATATACAAGAAATGTACATGAAAACATACACATTTTCATTGTATATACAAGAAATGTACATCAAAACATACACATTTTCATTGTATATACAAGAAATGTACAACAAAACTTACACATTTTCATTGTACACTCAAGAAATGTACATCAAAACTTACACATTTTCATTGTATATACAAGGAATGTACATCAAAACATGCACATTTTCATTGTATATACAAGAAATGTACATCAAAACTTACATATTTTCATTGTACACTCAAGAAATGTACATCAAAACTACACATTTTCGTTGTACACTAAAGAAATGTACATCAAAGCTTACACATTTTCATTGTACACTCAAGAAATGTACATAGAAACTTACACATTTTCATTGTATATAAAGGAAATGTACATCAAAACTTACACATTTTCATTGTACACTCAAGAATTGTACATAGAAACTTACACATTTTCATTGTATATACAAGAAATGTACATCAAATCTTACACACTTTCATTGTATATACAAGAAATGTACAGAAAAACTTACACATTTTCATTGTATATACAAGAAATGTACATCTAAACATACACATTTTCATTGTACACTCAAGAAATGTACATAGAAACTTACACATTTTCATTGTATATACATAAAATGTACATCGAAACTTACACACTTTGATTGTGTATGCAAGAAATGTACATCAAAACTTACACATTTTCATTGTATATACAAGAAATGTGCATCAAAGCTTACACATTTTCATTGTATATACAAGAAATGTACATCAAAACCTACACATTTTCATTGTATATACAACAATTGTACATCAAAGCTCACACATTTTCATTGTATATACAAGAAATGTACATGAAAACATACACATTTTCATTGTATATACAAGAAATGTACATTAGAACTTACACGTTTTCATTGTACATACAAGAAATGTATATCAAAACTTACACATTTTCATTGTACATGGAAGAAATGTAAATCAAAACTTACACATCTTCATTGTATATACAAGAATTGTACATCAAAGCTTACATATTTTCATTGTACATTAAAGAAATGTACATCAAATCTACACATTTTCATTGTATATACAAGAAATGTACATCAAAACATACACATTTTCATTTTATATACAAGAATGTACATCAAAACTTACACATTTTCATTGTACATACAAGAAATGTACATCAAAACTTACACATTTTCATTGTATATACAAGAAATGTACATAGAAACTTACACATTTTCATTGTATATACAAGAAATGTACATCAAAACTTACACATTTTCATTGTATATACAAGAAATGTTCATCAAAACTTACAATTTTCATTGTATATACAAGAAATGTACATCAAAACTTACACATTTTCACTGTATATTAAAGAATTGAACATCAAAGCTCACACATTTTCATTGTATATACAAGAAATGTACATGAAAACATACACATTTTCATTGTATATACAAGAAATGTACATCAAAACATACACATTTTCATTGTATATACAAGAAATGTACAACAAAACTTACACATTTTCATTGTACACTCAAGAAATGTACATCAAAACTTACACATTTTCATTGTATATACAAGGAATGTACATCAAAACATGCACATTTTCATTGTATATACAAGAAATGTACATCAAAACTTACATATTTTCATTGTACACTCAAGAAATGTACATCAAAAATACACATTTTCGTTGTACACTAAAGAAATGTACATCAAAGCTTACACATTTTCATTGTACACTCAAGAAATGTACATAGAAACTTACACATTTTCATTGTATATACAAGAAATGTACATCAAAACTTACACATTTTCATTGTACACTCAAGAAATGTACATAGAAACTTACACATTTTTATTGTATATACAAGAAATGTACATCAAATCTTACACACTTTCACTGTATATACAAGAAATGTACATCAAAACTTACACATTTTCATTGTACACTCAAGAAATGTACATAGAAACTTACACATTTTCATTGTATATACAAGAAATGTACATAAAATCTTACACACTTTCATTGTATATACAAGAAATGTACATCAAAACATACACATTTTCATTGAATATACAAGAAATGTACCTCAAAACATACACATTTTCATTGTATATACAAGAAATGTACATCAAAACTTACACATTTTCATTGTATATACAAGAAATGTGCATCAAAACTTACACATTTTCATTGTATATACAAGAATTGTACATCAAAACTTACACATTTTCCTTGTGTATACAAGAAATGTACATCAAAACTTACAAATTTTCATTGTATATACAAGAAATGCACATCAGAAACTTACACATTTTCATTGTATATACAAGAAATGTACATCAAAACTTACACATTTTCATTGTATATACAAGAAATGTACATCAAAACTTACAATTTTCATTGTATATACAAGAAATGTACATCAAAACTTACACATTTTCATTGTATATACAAGAATTGTACATCAAAGCTCACACATTTTCATTGTATATACAAGAAATGTACATGAAAACATATACATTTTCATTGTATATACAAGAAATGTACATCAAAACATACACATTTTCATTGTATATACAAGAAATGTACAACAAAACTTACACATTTTCATTGTACACTCAAGAAATGTACATCAAAACTTACACATTTTCATTGTATATACAAGGAATGTACATCAAAACATGCACATTTTCATTGTATATACAAGAAATGTACATCAAAACTTACATATTTTCATTGTACACTCAAGAAATGTACATCAAAGCTACACATTTTCGTTGTACACTAAAGAAATGTACATCAAAGCTTACACATTTTCATTGTACACTCAAGAAATGTACATAGAAACTTACACATTTTCATTGTATATAAAAGAAATGTACATCAAAACTTACACATTTTCATTGTACACTCAAGAAATGTACATCAAAAATACACATTTTCCTTGTACACTAAAGAAATGTACATCAAAGCTTACACATTTTCATTGTACACTCAAGAAATGTACATAGAAACTTACACATTTTCATTGTATATACAAGAAATGTACATCAAAACTTACACATTTTCATTGTACACTCAAGAAATGTACATAGAAACTTACACATTTTCATTGTATATAAAAGAAATGTACATCAAAACTTACACATTTTCATTGTACACTCAAGAAATGTACATCAAAAATACACATTTTCCTTGTACACTAAAGAAATGTACATCAAAGCTTACACATTTTCATTGTACACTCAAGAAATGTACATAGAAACTTACACATTTTCATTGTATATACAAGAAATGTTCATCAAATCTTACACACTTTCATTGTATATACAAGAAATGTACATCAAAACTTACACATTTTCATTGTATATACAAGAAATGTACATCAAAACTTACACATTTTCATTGTATATACAAGAAATGTACATCAAAACTTACACATTTTCCTTTTGTATACAAGAAATGTACATCAAAACTTACACATTTTCATTTTATATTCAAGAAATGCACATCAGAAACTTACACATTTTCATTGTATATACAAGAAATGTACATCAAAGCTTACACATTTTCATTGTATATACAAGAAATGTACATCAAAACTTACACATTTTCCTTGTGTATACAAGAAATGTACATCAAAACTTACACAATTTCATTGTATATACAAGAAATGCACATCAGAAACTTACACAATTTCATTGTACATACAAGAAATGTACATCAAAGCTTACACATTTTCATTGTATATACAAGAAATGTACATAGAAACTTACACATTTTCATTGTATATACAAGAAATGTACATCAAAACTTACACATTTTCATTGTATATACAAGAAATGTACATCAAAACTTACAATTTTCATTGTATATACAAGAAATGTACATCAAAACTTACACATTTTCATTGTATATACAAGAATTGTACATCAAAGCTCACACATTTTCATTGTATATACAAGAAATGTACATAGAAACTTACACATTTTCATTGTATATACAAGAAATGTACATCAAAACTTACACATTTTCATTGTATATACAAGAAATGTACATCAAAACTTACAATTTTCATTGTATATACAAGAAATGTACATCAAAACTTACACATTTTCATTGTATATACAAGAATTGTACATCAAAGCTCACACATTTTCATTGTATATACAAGAAATGTACATGAAAACATACACATTTTCATTGTATATACAAGAAATGTACATCAAAACATACACATTTTCATTGTATATACAAGAAATGTACAACAAAACTTACACATTTTCATTGTACACTCAAGAAATGTACATCAAAACTTACACATTTTCATTGTATATACAAGGGATGTACATCAAAACATGCACATTTTCATTGTATATACAAGAAATGTACATCAAAACTTACATATTTTCATTGTACACTCAAGAAATGTACATCAAAACTACACATTTTCGTTGTACACTAAAGAAATGTACATCAAAGCTTACACATTTTCATTGTACACTCAAGAAATGTACATAGAAACTTACACATTTTCATTGTATATAAAAGAAATGTACATCAAAACTTACACATTTTCATTGTACACTCAAGAAATGTACATAGAAACTTACACATTTTCATTGTATATACAAGGAATGTACATCAAAACATGCACATTTTCATTGTATATACAAGAAATGTACATCAAAACATACACATTTTCATTGTATATACAAGAAATGTACAACAAAACTTACACATTTTCATTGTACACTCAAGAAATGTACATCAAAACTTACACATTTTCATTGTATATACAAGGAATGTACATCAAAACATGCACATTTTCATTGTATATACAAGAAATGTACATCAAAACTTACATATTTTCATTGTACACTCAAGAAATGTACATCAAAAATACACATTTTCCTTGTACACTAAAGAAATGTACATCAAAGCTTACACATTTTCATTGTACACTCAAGAAATGTACATAGAAACTTACTAATTTTCATTGTATAAACCGGAAATGTACATCAAAACTTACACATTTTCATTGTACACTCAAGAAATGTACATAGAAACTTACACATTTTTATTGTATATACAAGAAATGTACATCAAATCTTACACACTTTCACTGTATATACAAGAAATGTACATCAAAGCTTACACATTTTCATTGTACACTCAAGAAATGTACATAGAAACTTACACATTTTCATTGTATATACAAGAAATGTACATCAAATCTTACACACTTTCATTGTATATACAAGAAATGTACATCAAAACTTACACATCTTCATTGTATATACATGAAATGTACATCTAAACATACACATTTTCATTGTACACTCAAGAAATGTACATAGAAACTTACACATTTTCATTGTATATACATAAAATGTACATCAAAACTTACACATTTTCATTGTACACTCAAGAAATGTACATAGAAACTTACACATTTTCATTGTATATACAAGAAATGTACATCAAATCTTACACACTTTCATTGTATATACAAGAAATGTACATCAAAACATACACATTTCCATTGAATATACAAGAAATGTACCTCAAAACTTACACATTTTCATTGTACACTCAAGAAATGTACATCAAAACTTACACATTTTCATTGTATATACAAGGAATGTACATCAAAACATGCACATTTGAAATGTATATACAAGAAATGTACATCAAAACTTACATATCGTCATTGTACACTCAAGAAATGTACATCAGAACTACACATTTTCGTTGTACACTAAAGAAATGTACATAGAAACTTACACATTTTCATTGTATATACAAGAAATGTACAACAAAACTTACACATTTTCATTGTACACTCAAGAAATGTACATAGAAACTTACACATTTTCATTGTATATACAAGAAATGTTCATCAAATCTTACACACTTTCATTGTATATACAAGAAATGTACATCAAAACTTACACATTTTCATTGTATATACAAGAAATGTACATCAAAACTTACACATTTTCATTGTATATACAAGAAATGTACATCAAAACTTACACATTTTCCTTTTGTATACAAGAAATGTACATCAAAACTTACACATTTTCATTTTATATTCAAGAAATGCACATCAGAAACTTACACATTTTCATTGTATATACAAGAAATGTACATCAAAGCTTACACATTTTCATTGTATATACAAGAAATGTACATCAAAACTTACACATTTTCATTGTATATACAAGAAATGTACATCAAAACTTACACATTTTCCTTGTGTATACAAGAAATGTACATCAAAACTTACACAATTTCATTGTATATACAAGAAATGCACATCAGAAACTTACACAATTTCATTGTACATACAAGAAATGTACATCAAAGCTTACACATTTTCATTGTATATACAAGAAATGTACATAGAAACTTACACATTTTCATTGTATATACAAGAAATGTACATCAAAACTTACACATTTTCATTGTATATACAAGAAATGTACATCAAAACTTACAATTTTCATTGTATATACAAGAAATGTACATCAAAACTTACACATTTTCATTGTATATACAAGAATTGTACATCAAAGCTCACACATTTTCATTGTATATACAAGAAATGTACATCAAAACTTACACATTTTCATTGTATATACAAGAAATGTACATCAAAACTTACAATTTTCATTGTATATACAAGAAATGTACATCAAAACTTACACATTTTCATTGTATATACAAGAATTGTACATCAAAGCTCACACATTTTCATTGTATATACAAGAAATGTACATGAAAACATACACATTTTCATTGTATATACAAGAAATGTACATCAAAACATACACATTGTCATTGTAAATACAAGAAATGTACAACAAAACTTACACATTTTCATTGTACACTCAAGAAATGTACATCAAAACTTACACATTTTCATTGTATATACAAGGAATGTACATCAAAACATGCACATTTTCATTGTATATACAAGAAATGTACATCAAAACTTACATATTTTCATTGTACACTCAAGAAATGTACATCAAAACTACACATTTTCGTTGTACACTAAAGAAATGTACATCAAAGCTTACACATTTTCATTGTACACTCAAGAAATGTACATAGAAACTTACACATTTTCATTGTATATAAAAGAAATGTACATCAAAACTTACACATTTTCATTGTACACTCAAGAAATGTACATAGAAACTTACACATTTTCATTGTATATACAAGGAATGTACATCAAAACATGCACATTTTCATTGTATATACAAGAAATGTACATCAAAACATACACATTTTCATTGTATATACAAGAAATGTACAACAAAACTTACACATTTTCATTGTACACTCAAGAAATGTACATCAAAACTTACACATTTTCATTGTATATACAAGGAATGTACATCAAAACATGCACATTTTCATTGTATATACAAGAAATGTACATCAAAACTTACACATTTTCATTGTATATACAAGAAATGTGCATCAAAGCTTACACATTTTAATTGTATATACAAGAAATGTACATTAAAACCTACACATTTTCATTGTATATACAACAATTGTACATCAAAGCTCACACATTTTCATTGTATATACAAGAAATGTACATGAAAACATACACATTTTCATTGTATATACAAGAAATGTACATTAGAACTTACACGTTTTCATTGTACATACAAGAAATGTATATCAAAACTTACACATTTTCATTGTACATGGAAGAAATGTAAATCAAAACTTACACATCTTCATTGTATATACAAGAATTGTACATCAAAGCTTACATATTTTCATTGTACATTAAAGAAATGTACATCAAAACTACACATTTTCATTGTATATACAAGAAATGTACATCAAAACATACACATTTTCATTTTATATACAAGAATGTACATCAAAACTTACACATTTTCATTGTACATACAAGAAATGTACATCAAAACTTACACATTTTCATTGTATATACAAGAAATGTACATAGAAACTTACACATTTTCATTGTATATACAAGAAATGTACAGCAAAACTTACACATTTTCATTGTATATACAAGAAATGTTCATCAAAACTTACAATTTTCATTGTATATACAAGAAATGTACATCAAAACTTACACATTTTCACTGTATATTAAAGAATTGAACATCAAAGCTCACACATTTTCATTGTATATACAAGAAATGTACATGAAAACATACACATTTTCATTGTATATACAAGAAATGTACATCAAAACATACACATTTTCATTGTATATACAAGAAATGTACAACAAAACTTACACATTTTCATTGTACACTCAAGAAATGTACATCAAAACTTACACATTTTCATTGTATATACAAGGAATGTACATCAAAACATGCACATTTTCATTGTATATACAAGAAATGTACATCAAAACTTACATATTTTCATTGTACACTCAAGAAATGTACATCAAAAATACACATTTTCGTTGTACACTAAAGAAATGTACATCAAAGCTTACACATTTTCATTGTACACTCAAGAAATGTACATAGAAACTTACACATTTTCATTGTATATACAAGAAATGTACATCAAAACTTACACATTTTCCTTTTGTATACAAGAAATGTACATCAAAACTTACACATTTTCATTTTATATTCAAGAAATGCACATCAGAAACTTACACATTTTCATTGTATATACAAGAAATGTACATCAAAGCTTACACATTTTCATTGTATATACAAGAAATGTACATCAAAACTTACACATTTTCATTGTATATACAAGAAATGTACATCAAAACTTACACATTTTCCTTGTGTATACAAGAAATGTACATCAAAACTTACACAATTTCATTGTATATACAAGAAATGCACATCAGAAACTTACACAATTTCATTGTACATACAAGAAATGTACATCAAAGCTTACACATTTTCATTGTATATACAAGAAATGTACATAGAAACTTACACATTTTCATTGTATATACAAGAAATGTACATCAAAACTTACACATTTTCATTGTATATACAAGAAATGTACATCAAAACTTACAATTTTCATTGTATATACAAGAAATGTACATCAAAACTTACACATTTTCATTGTATATACAAGAATTGTACATCAAAGCTCACACATTTTCATTGTATATACAAGAAATGTACATAGAAACTTACACATTTTCATTGTATATACAAGAAATGTACATCAAAACTTACACATTTTCATTGTATATACAAGAAATGTACATCAAAACTTACAATTTTCATTGTATATACAAGAAATGTACATCAAAACTTACACATTTTCATTGTATATACAAGAATTGTACATCAAAGCTCACACATTTTCATTGTATATACAAGAAATGTACATGAAAACATACACATTTTCATTGTATATACAAGAAATGTACATCAAAACATACACATTGTCATTGTAAATACAAGAAATGTACAACAAAACTTACACATTTTCATTGTACACTCAAGAAATGTACATCAAAACTTACACATTTTCATTGTATATACAAGGAATGTACATCAAAACATGCACATTTTCATTGTATATACAAGAAATGTACATCAAAACTTACATATTTTCATTGTACACTCAAGAAATGTACATCAAAACTACACATTTTCGTTGTACACTAAAGAAATGTACATCAAAGCTTACACATTTTCATTGTACACTCAAGAAATGTACATAGAAACTTACACATTTTCATTGTATATAAAAGAAATGTACATCAAAACTTACACATTTTCATTGTACACTCAAGAAATGTACATAGAAACTTACACATTTTCATTGTATATACAAGGAATGTACATCAAAACATGCACATTTTCATTGTATATACAAGAAATGTACATCAAAACATACACATTTTCATTGTATATACAAGAAATGTACAACAAAACTTACACATTTTCATTGTACACTCAAGAAATGTACATCAAAACTTACACATTTTCATTGTATATACAAGGAATGTACATCAAAACATGCACATTTTCATTGTATATACAAGAAATGTACATCAAAACTTACACATTTTAATTGTATATACAAGAAATGTACATCAAAACCTACACATTTTCATTGTATATACAACAATTGTACATCAAAGCTCACACATTTTCATTGTATATACAAGAAATGTACATGAAAACATACACATTTTCATTGTATATACAAGAAATGTACATTAGAACTTACACGTTTTCATTGTACATACAAGAAATGTATATCAAAACTTACACATTTTCATTGTACATGGAAGAAATGTAAATCAAAACTTACACATCTTCATTGTATATACAAGAATTGTACATCAAAGCTTACATATTTTCATTGTACATTAAAGAAATGTACATCAAAACTACACATTTTCATTGTATATACAAGAAATGTACATCAAAACATACACATTTTCATTTTATATACAAGAATGTACATCAAAACTTACACATTTTCATTGTACATACAAGAAATGTACATCAAAACTTACACATTTTCATTGTATATACAAGAAATGTACATAGAAACTTACACATTTTCATTGTATATACAAGAAATGTACATCAAAACTTACACATTTTCATTGTATATACAAGAAATGTTCATCAAAACTTACAATTTTCATTGTATATACAAGAAATGTACATCAAAACTTACACATTTTCACTGTATATTAAAGAATTGAACATCAAAGCTCACACATTTTCATTGTATATACAAGAAATGTACATGAAAACATACACATTTTCATTGTATATACAAGAAATGTACATCAAAACATACACATTTTCATTGTATATACAAGAAATGTACAACAAAACTTACACATTTTCATTGTACACTCAAGAAATGTACATCAAAACTTACACATTTTCATTGTATATACAAGGAATGTACATCAAAACATGCACATTTTCATTGTATATACAAGAAATGTACATCAAAACTTACATATTTTCATTGTACACTCAAGAAATGTACATCAAAAATACACATTTTCGTTGTACACTAAAGAAATGTACATCAAAGCTTACACATTTTCATTGTACACTCAAGAAATGTACATAGAAACTTACACACTTTCATTGTATATACAAGAAATGTACATCAAATCTTACACACTTTCATTGTATATACAAGAAATGTACATCAAAACATACACATTTCCATTGAATATACAAGAAATGTACCTCAAAACTTACACATTTTCATTGTACACTCAAGAAATGTACATCAAAACTTACACATTTTCATTGTATATACAAGGAATGTACATCAAAACATGCACATTTGAAATGTATATACAAGAAATGTACATCAAAACTTACATATCGTCATTGTACACTCAAGAAATGTACATCAGAACTACACATTTTCGTTGTACACT
This sequence comes from Tenodera sinensis, assembly GCA_030765045.1. Taxonomy (NCBI): domain Eukaryota; kingdom Metazoa; phylum Arthropoda; class Insecta; order Mantodea; family Mantidae; genus Tenodera; species Tenodera sinensis. The sequence continues at coordinate 62,611,425 of CM060966.1, read as the reverse complement.
AAAGAAATGTACATAGAAACTTACACATTTTCATTGTATATACAAGAAATGTACAACAAAACTTACACATTTTCATTGTACACTCAAGAAATGTACATAGAAACTTACACATTTTCATTGTATATACAAGAAATTTACATCAAATCTTACACACTTTCATTGTATATACAATAAATGTACATCAAAACTTACACATTTTCATTGTATATACAAGAAATGTACATCAAAACTTACACATTTTCATTGTATATACAAGAAATGTACATCAAAACTTACACATTTTCCTTTTGTATACAAGAAATGTACATCAAAACTTACACATTTTCATTTTATATTCAAGAAATGCACATCAGAAACTTACACATTTTCATTGTATATACAAGAAATGTACATCAAAGCTTACACATTTTCATTGTATATACAAGAAATGTACATCAAAACTTACACATTTTCATTGTATATACAAGAAATGTACATCAAAACTTACACATTTTCCTTGTGTATACAAGAAATGTACATCAAAACTTACACAATTTCATTGTATATACAAGAAATGCACATCAGAAACTTACACAATTTCATTGTACATACAAGAAATGTACATCAAAGCTTACACATTTTCATTGTATATACAAGAAATGTACATAGAAACTTACACATTTTCATTGTATATACAAGAAATGTACATCAAAACTTACACATTTTCATTGTATATACAAGAAATGTACATCAAAACTTACAATTTTCATTGTATATACAAGAAATGTACATCAAAACTTACACATTTTCATTGTATATACAAGAATTGTACATCAAAGCTCACACATTTTCATTGTATATACAAGAAATGTACATAGAAACTTACACATTTTCATTGTATATACAAGAATTGTACATCAAAACTTACACATTTTCATTGTATATACAAGAAATGTACATCAAAACTTACAATTTTCATTGTATATACAAGAAATGTACATCAAAACTTACACATTTTCATTGTATATACAAGAAATGTACATCAAAACATACACACTGTCATTGTAAATACAAGAAATGTACAACAAAACTTACACATTTTCATTGTACACTCAAGAAATGTACATCAAAACTTACACATTTTCATTGTATATACAAGGAATGTACATCAAAACATGCACATTTTCATTGTATATACAAGAAATGTACATCAAAACTTACATATTTTCATTGTACACTCAAGAAATGTACATCAAAACTACACATTTTCGTTGTACACTAAAGAAATGTACATCAAAGCTTACACATTTTCATTGTACACTCAAGAAATGTACATAGAAACTTACACATTTTCATTGTATATAAAAGAAATGTACATCAAAACTTACACATTTTCATTGTACACTCAAGAAATGTACATAGAAACTTACACATTTTCATTGTATATACAAGGAATGTACATCAAAACATGCACATTTTCATTGTATATACAAGAAATCTACATCAAAACATACACATTTTCATTGTATATACAAGAAATGTACAACAAAACTTACACATTTTCATTGTACACTCAAGAAATGTACATCAAAACTTACACATTTTCATTGTATATACAAGGAATGTACATCAAAACATGCACATTTTCATTGTATATACAAGAAATGTACATCAAAACTTACACATTTTCATTGTATATACAAGAAATGTGCATCAAAGCTTACACATTTTAATTGTATATACAAGAAATGTACATCAAAACCTACACATTTTCATTGTATATACAACAATTGTACATCAAAGCTCACACATTTTCATTGTATATACAAGAAATGTACATGAAAACATACACATTTTCATTGTATATGCAAGAAATGTACATTAGAACTTACACGTTTTCATTGTACATACAAGAAATGTATATCAAAACTTACACATTTTCATTGTACATGGAAGAAATGTAAATCAAAACTTACACATCTTCATTGTATATACAAGAATTGTACATCAAAGCTTACATATTTTCATTGTACATTAAAGAAATGTACATCAAAACTACACATTTTCATTGTATATACAAGAAATGTACATCAAAACATACACATTTTCATTTTATATACAAGAATGTACATCAAAACTTACACATTTTCATTGTACATACAAGAAATGTACATCAAAACTTACACATTTTCATTGTATATACAAGAAATGTACATAGAAACTTACACATTTTCATTGTATATACAAGAAATGTACATCAAAACTTACACATTTTCATTGTATATACAAGAAATGTTCATCAAAACTTACAATTTTCATTGTATATACAAGAAATGTACATCAAAACTTACACATTTTCACTGTATATTAAAGAATTGAACATCAAAGCTCACACATTTTCATTGTATATACAAGAAATGTACATGAAAACATACACATTTTCATTGTATATACAAGAAATGTACATCAAAACATACACATTTTCATTGTATATACAAGAAATGTACAACAAAACTTACACATTTTCATTGTACACTCAAGAAATGTACATCAAAACTTACACATTTTCATTGTATATACAAGGAATGTACATCAAAACATGCACATTTTCATTGTATATACAAGAAATGTACATCAAAACTTACATATTTTCATTGTACACTCAAGAAATGTACATCAAAAATACACATTTTCGTTGTACACTAAAGAAATGTACATCAAAGCTTACACATTTTCATTGTACACTCAAGAAATGTACATAGAAACTTACACATTTTCATTGTATATACAAGAAATGTACATCAAATCTTACACACTTTCATTGTATATACAAGAAATGTACATCAAAACATACACATTTCCATTGAATATACAAGAAATGTACCTCAAAACTTACACATTTTCATTGTACACTCAAGAAATGTACATCAAAACTTACACATTTTCATTGTATATACAAGGAATGTACATCAAAACATGCACATTTGAAATGTATATACAAGAAATGTACATCAAAACTTACATATCGTCATTGTACACTCAAGAAATGTACATCAGAACTACACATTTTCGTTGTACATTAAAGAAATGTACATAGAAACTTACACATTTTCATTGTATATACAAGAAATGTACAACAAAACTTACACATTTTCATTGTACACTCAAGAAATGTACATAGAAACTTACACATTTTCATTGTATATACAAGAAATTTACATCAAATCTTACACACTTTCATTGTATATACAAGAAATGTACATCAAAACTTACACATTTTCATTGTATATACAAGAAATGTAGATCAAAACTTACACATTTTCATTGTATATACAAGAAATGTACATCAAAACTTACACATTTTCCTTTTGTATACAAGAAATGTACATCAAAACTTACACATTTTCATTTTATATTCAAGAAATGCACATCAGAAACTTACACATTTTCATTGTATATACAAGAAATGTACATCAAAGCTTACACATTTTCATTGTATATACAAGAAATGTACATCAAAACTTACACATTTTCATTGTATATACAAGAAATGTACATCAAAACTTACACATTTTCCTTGTGTATACAAGAAATGTACATCAAAACTTACACAATTTCATTGTATATACAAGAAATGCACATCAGAAACTTACACAATTTCATTGTACATACAAGAAATGTACATCAAAGCTTACACATTTTCATTGTATATACAAGAAATGTACATAGAAACTTACACATTTTCATTGTATATACAAGAAATGTACATCAAAACTTACACATTTTCATTGTATATACAAGAAATGTACATCAAAACTTACAATTTTCATTGTATATACAAGAAATGTACATCAAAACTTACACATTTTCATTGTATATACAAGAATTGTACATCAAAGCTCACACATTTTCATTGTATATACAAGAAATGTACATAGAAACTTACACATTTTCATTGTATATACAAGAAATGTACATCAAAACTTACACATTTTCATTGTATATACAAGAAATGTACATCAAAACTTACAATTTTCATTGTATATACAAGAAATGTACATCAAAACTTACACATTTTCATTGTATATACAAGAATTGTACATCAAAGCTCACACATTTTCATTGTATATACAAGAAATGTACATGAAAACATACACATTTTCATTGTATATACAAGAAATGTACATCAAAACATACACATTTTCATTGTATATACAAGAAATGTACAACAAAAATTACACATTTTCATTGTACACTCAAGAAATGTACATCAAAACTTACACATTTTCATTGTATATACAAGGAATGTACATCAAAACATGCACATTTTCATTGTATATACAAGAAATGTACATCAAAACTTACATATTTTCATTGTACACTCAAGAAATGTACATCAAAACTACACATTTTCGTTGTACACTAAAGAAATGTACATCAAAGCTTACACATTTTCATTGTACACTCAAGAAATGTACATAGAAACTTACACATTTTCATTGTATATAAAAGAAATGTACATCAAAACTTACACATTTTCATTGTACACTCAAGAATTGTACATAGAAACTTACACATTTTCATTGTATATACAAGAAATGTACATCAAATCTTACACACTTTCATTGTATATACAAGAAATGTACAGAAAAACTTACACATTTTCATTGTATATACAAGAAATGTACATCTAAACATACACATTTTCATTGTACACTCAAGAAATGTACATAGAAACTTACACATTTTCATTGTATATACATAAAATGTACATCAAAACTTACACACTTTGATTGTGTATGCAAGAAATGTACATCAAAACTTACACATTTTCATTGTATATACAAGAAATGTGCATCAAAGCTTACACATTTTCATTGTATATACAAGAAATGTACATCAAAACCTACACATTTTCATTGTATATACAACAATTGTACATCAAAGCTCACACATTTTCATTGTATATACAAGAAATGTACATGAAAACATACACATTTTCATTGTATATACAAGAAATGTACATTAGAACTTACACGTTTTCATTGTACATACAAGAAATGTATATCAAAACTTACACATTTTCATTGTACATGGAAGAAATGTAAATCAAAACTTACACATCTTCATTGTATATACAAGAATTGTACATCAAAGCTTACATATTTTCATTGTACATTAAAGAAATGTACATCAAATCTACACATTTTCATTGTATATACAAGAAATGTACATCAAAACATACACATTTTCATTTTATATACAAGAATGTACATCAAAACTTACACATTTTCATTGTACATACAAGAAATGTACATCAAAACTTACACATTTTCATTGTATATACAAGAAATGTACATAGAAACTTACACATTTTCATTGTATATACAAGAAATGTACATCAAAACTTACACATTTTCATTGTATATACAAGAAATGTTCATCAAAACTTACAATTTTCATTGTATATACAAGAAATGTACATCAAAACTTACACATTTTCACTGTATATTAAAGAATTGAACATCAAAGCTCACACATTTTCATTGTATATACAAGAAATGTACATGAAAACATACACATTTTCATTGTATATACAAGAAATGTACATCAAAACATACACATTTTCATTGTATATACAAGAAATGTACAACAAAACTTACACATTTTCATTGTACACTCAAGAAATGTACATCAAAACTTACACATTTTCATTGTATATACAAGGAATGTACATCAAAACATGCACATTTTCATTGTATATACAAGAAATGTACATCAAAACTTACATATTTTCATTGTACACTCAAGAAATGTACATCAAAAATACACATTTTCGTTGTACACTAAAGAAATGTACATCAAAGCTTACACATTTTCATTGTACACTCAAGAAATGTACATAGAAACTTACACATTTTCATTGTATATACAAGAAATGTACATCAAAACTTACACATTTTCATTGTACACTCAAGAAATGTACATAGAAACTTACACATTTTTATTGTATATACAAGAAATGTACATCAAATCTTACACACTTTCACTGTATATACAAGAAATGTACATCAAAACTTACACATTTTCATTGTACACTCAAGAAATGTACATAGAAACTTACACATTTTCATTGTATATACAAGAAATGTACATAAAATCTTACACACTTTCATTGTATATACAAGAAATGTACATCAAAACATACACATTTTCATTGAATATACAAGAAATGTACCTCAAAACATACACATTTTCATTGTATATACAAGAAATGTACATCAAAACTTACACATTTTCATTGTATATACAAGAAATGTGCATCAAAACTTACACATTTTCATTGTATATACAAGAATTGTACATCAAAACTTACACATTTTCCTTGTGTATACAAGAAATGTACATCAAAACTTACAAATTTTCATTGTATATACAAGAAATGCACATCAGAAACTTACACATTTTCATTGTATATACAAGAAATGTACATCAAAACTTACACATTTTCATTGTATATACAAGAAATGTACATCAAAACTTACAATTTTCATTGTATATACAAGAAATGTACATCAAAACTTACACATTTTCATTGTATATACAAGAATTGTACATCAAAGCTCACACATTTTCATTGTATATACAAGAAATGTACATGAAACCATATACATTTTCATTGTATATACAAGAAATGTACATCAAAACATACACATTTTCATTGTATATACAAGAAATGTACAACAAAACTTACACATTTTCATTGTACACTCAAGAAATGTACATCAAAACTTACACATTTTCATTGTATATACAAGGAATGTACATCAAAACATGCACATTTTCATTGTATATACAAGAAATGTACATCAAAACTTACATATTTTCATTGTACACTCAAGAAATGTACATCAAAGCTACACATTTTCGTTGTACACTAAAGAAATGTACATCAAAGCTTACACATTTTCATTGTACACTCAAGAAATGTACATAGAAACTTACACATTTTCATTGTATATAAAAGAAATGTACATCAAAACTTACACATTTTCATTGTACACTCAAGAAATGTACATCAAAAATACACATTTTCCTTGTACACTAAAGAAATGTACATCAAAGCTTACACATTTTCATTGTACACTCAAGAAATGTACATAGAAACTTACACATTTTCATTGTATATACAAGAAATGTACATCAAAACTTACACATTTTCATTGTACACTCAAGAAATGTACATAGAAACTTACACATTTTTGTTGTATATACAAGAAGTGTACATCAAATCTTACACACTTTCACTGTATATACAAGAAATGTACATCAAAGCTTACACATTTTCATTCTACACTCAAGAAATGTACATAGAAACTTACACATTTTCATTGTATATACAAGAAATGTACATCAAATCTTACACACTTTCATTGTATATACAAGAAATGTACATCAAAACTTACACATCTTCATTGTATATACATGAAATGTACATCTAAACATACACATTTTCATTGTACACTCAAGAAATGTACATAGAAACTTACACATTTTCATTGTATATACATAAAATGTACATCAAAACTTACACATTTTCATTGTACACTCAAGAAATGTACATAGAAACTTACACATTTTCATTGTATATACAAGAAATGTACATCAAATCTTACACACTTTCATTGTATATACAAGAAATGTACATCAAAACATACACATTTCCATTGAATATACAAGAAATGTACCTCAAAACTTACACATTTTCATTGTACACTCAAGAAATGTACATCAAAACTTACACATTTTCATTGTATATACAAGGAATGTACATCAAAACATGCACATTTGAAATGTATATACAAGAAATGTACATCAAAACTTACATATCGTCATTGTACACTCAAGAAATGTACATCAGAACTACACATTTTCGTTGTACACTAAAGAAATGTACATAGAAACTTACACATTTTCATTGTATATACAAGAAATGTACAACAAAACTTACACATTTTCATTGTACACTCAAGAAATGTACATAGAAACTTACACATTTTCATTGTATATACAAGAAATGTTCATCAAATCTTACACACTTTCATTGTATATACAAGAAATGTACATCAAAACTTACACATTTTCATTGTATATACAAGAAATGTACATCAAAACTTACACATTTTCATTGTATATACAAGAAATGTACATCAAAACTTACACATTTTCCTTTTGTATACAAGAAATGTACATCAAAACTTACACATTTTCATTTTATATTCAAGAAATGCACATCAGAAACTTACACATTTTCATTGTATATACAAGAAATGTACATCAAAGCTTACACATTTTCATTGTATATACAAGAAATGTACATCAAAACTTACACATTTTCATTGTATATACAAGAAATGTACATCAAAACTTACACATTTTCCTTGTGTATACAAGAAATGTACATCAAAACTTACACAATTTCATTGTATATACAAGAAATGCACATCAGAAACTTACACAATTTCATTGTACATACAAGAAATGTACATCAAAGCTTACACATTTTCATTGTATATACAAGAAATGTACATAGAAACTTACACATTTTCATTTGTATATACAAGAAATGTACATCAAAACTTACACATTTTCATTGTATATACAAGAAATGTACATCAAAACTTACAATTTTCATTGTATATACAAGAAATGTACATCAAAACTTACACATTTTCATTGTATATACAAGAATTGTACATCAAAGCTCACACATTTTCATTGTATATACAAGAAATGTACATAGAAACTTACACATTTTCATTGTATATACAAGAAATGTACATCAAAACTTACACATTTTCATTGTATATACAAGAAATGTACATCAAAACTTACAATTTTCATTGTATATACAAGAAATGTACATCAAAACTTACACATTTTCATTGTATATACAAGAATTGTACATCAAAGCTCACACATTTTCATTGTATATACAAGAAATGTACATGAAAACATACACATTTTCATTGTATATACAAGAAATGTACATCAAAACATACACATTGTCATTGTAAATACAAGAAATGTACAACAAAACTTACACATTTTCATTGTACACTCAAGAAATGTACATCAAAACTTACACATTTTCATTGTATATACAAGGAATGTACATCAAAACATGCACATTTTCATTGTATATACAAGAAATGTACATCAAAACTTACATATTTTCATTGTACACTCAAGAAATGTACATCAAAACTACACATTTTCGTTGTACACTAAAGAAATGTACATCAAAGCTTACACATTTTCATTGTACACTCAAGAAATGTACATAGAAACTTACACATTTTCATTGTATATAAAAGAAATGTACATCAAAACTTACACATTTTCATTGTACACTCAAGAAATGTACATAGAAACTTACACATTTTCATTGTATATACAAGGAATGTACATCAAAACATGCACATTTTCATTGTATATACAAGAAATGTACATCAAAACATACACATTTTCATTGTATATACAAGAAATGTACAACAAAACTTACACATTTTCATTGTACACTCAAGAAATGTACATCAAAACTTACACATTTTCATTGTATATACAAGGAATGTTAATCAAAACATGCACATTTTCATTGTATATACAAGAAATGTACATCAAAACTTACACATTTTCATTGTATATACAAGAAATGTGCATCAAAGCTTACACATTTTAATTGTATATACAAGAAATGTACATCAAAACCTACACATTTTCATTGTATATACAACAATTGTACATCAAAGCTCACACATTTTCATTGTATATACAAGAAATGTACATGAAAACATACACATTTTCATTGTATATACAAGAAATGTACATTAGAACTTACACGTTTTCATTGTACATACAAGAAATGTATATCAAAACTTACACATTTTCATTGTACATGGAAGAAATGTAAATCAAAACTTACACATCTTCATTGTATATACAAGAATTGTACATCAAAGCTTACATATTTTCATTGTACATTAAAGAAATGTACATCAAAACTACACATTTTCATTGTATATACAAGAAATGTACATCAAAACATACACATTTTCATTTTATATACAAGAATGTACATCAAAACTTACACATTTTCATTGTACATACAAGAAATGTACATCAAAACTTACACATTTTCATTGTATATACAAGAAATGTACATAGAAACTTACACATTTTCATTGTATATACAAGAAATGTACATCAAAACTTACACATTTTCATTGTATATACAAGAAATGTTCATCAAAACTTACAATTTTCATTGTATATACAAGAAATGTACATCAAAACTTACACATTTTCACTGTATATTAAAGAATTGAACATCAAAGCTCACACATTTTCATTGTATATACAAGAAATGTACATGAAAACATACACATTTTCATTGTATATACAAGAAATGTACATCAAAACATACACATTTTCATTGTATATACAAGAAATGTACAACAAAACTTACACATTTTCATTGTACACTCAAGAAATGTACATCAAAACTTACACATTTTCATTGTATATACAAGGAATGTACATCAAAACTTACATATTTTCATTGTACACTCAAGAAATGTACATCAAAAATACACATTTTCGTTGTACACTAAAGAAATGTACATCAAAGCTTACACATTTTCATTGTACACTCAAGAAATGTACATAGAAACTTACACATTTTCATTGTATATACAAGAAATGTACATCAAATCTTACACACTTTCATTGTATATACAAGAAATGTACATCAAAACATACACATTTCCATTGAATATACAAGAAATGTACCTCAAAACTTACACATTTTCATTGTACACTCAAGAAATGTACATCAAAACTTACACATTTTCATTGTATATACAAGGAATGTACATCAAAACATGCACATTTGAAATGTATATACAAGAAATGTACATCAAAACTTACATATCGTCATTGTACACTCAAGAAATGTACATCAGAACTACACATTTTCGTTGTACACTAAAGAAATGTACATAGAAACTTACACATTTTCATTGTATATACAAGAAATGTACAACAAAACTTACACATTTTCATTGTACACTCAAGAAATGTACATAGAAACTTACACATTTTCATTGTATATACAAGAAATTTACATCAAATCTTACACACTTTCATTGTATATACAAGAAATGTACATCAAAACTTACACATTTTCATTGTATATACAAGAAATGTACATCAAAACTTACACATTTTCATTGTATATACATAAAATGTACATCAAAACTTACACACTTTGATTGTGTATGCAAGAAATGTACATCAAAACTTACACATTTTCATTGTATATACAAGAAATGTGCATCAAAGCTTACACATTTTCATTGTATATACAAGAAATGTACATCAAAACCTACACATTTTCATTGTATATACAACAATTGTACATCAAAGCTCACACATTTTCATTGTATATACAAGAAATGTACATGAAAACATACACATTTTCATTGTATATACAAGAAATGTACATTAGAACTTACACGTTTTCATTGTACATACAAGAAATGTATATCAAAACTTACACATTTTCATTGTACATGGAAGAAATGTAAATCAAAACTTACACATCTTCATTGTATATACAAGAATTGTACATCAAAGCTTACATATTTTCATTGTACATTAAAGAAATGTACATCAAATCTACACATTTTCATTGTATATACAAGAAATGTACATCAAAACATACACATTTTCATTTTATATACAAGAATGTACATCAAAACTTACACATTTTCATTGTACATACAAGAAATGTACATCAAAACTTACACATTTTCATTGTATATACAAGAAATGTACATAGAAACTTACACATTTTCATTGTATATACAAGAAATGTACATCAAAACTTACACATTTTCATTGTATATACAAGAAATGTTCATCAAAACTTACAATTTTCATTGTATATACAAGAAATGTACATCAAAACTTACACATTTTCACTGTATATTAAAGAATTGAACATCAAAGCTCACACATTTTCATTGTATATACAAGAAATGTACATGAAAACATACACATTTTCATTGTATATACAAGAAATGTACATCAAAACATACACATTTTCATTGTATATACAAGAAATGTACAACAAAACTTACACATTTTCATTGTACACTCAAGAAATGTACATCAAAACTTACACATTTTCATTGTATATACAAGGAATGTACATCAAAACATGCACATTTTCATTGTATATACAAGAAATGTACATCAAAACTTACATATTTTCATTGTACACTCAAGAAATGTACATCAAAAATACACATTTTCGTTGTACACTAAAGAAATGTACATCAAAGCTTACACATTTTCATTGTACACTCAAGAAATGTACATAGAAACTTACACATTTTCATTGTATATACAAGAAATGTACATCAAAACTTACACATTTTCATTGTACACTCAAGAAATGTACATAGAAACTTACACATTTTTATTGTATATACAAGAAATGTACATCAAATCTTACACACTTTCACTGTATATACAAGAAATGTACATCAAAATTTACACATTTTCATTGTACACTCAAGAAATGTACATAGAAACTTACACATTTTCATTGTATATACAAGAAATGTACATAAAATCTTACACACTTTCATTGTATATACAAGAAATGTACATCAAAACATACACATTTTCATTGAATATACAAGAAATGTACCTCAAAACATACACATTTTCATTGTATATACAAGAAATGTACATCAAAACTTACACATTTTCATTGTATATACAAGAAATGTACATCAAAACTTACACATTTTCATTGTATATACAAGAATTGTACATCAAAACTTACACATTTTCCTTGTGTATACAAGAAATGTACATCAAAACTTACAAATTTTCATTGTATATACAAGAAATGTACATCAGAAACTTACACATTTTCATTGTATATACAAGAAATGTACATCAAAACTTACACATTTTCATTGTATATACAAGAAATGTACATCAAAACTTACAATTTTCATTGTATATACAAGAAATGTACATCAAAACTTACACATTTTCATTGTATATACAAGAATTGTACATCAAAGCTCACACATTTTCATTGTATATACAAGAAATGTACATGAAAACATACACATTTTCATTGTATATACAAGAAATGTACATCAAAACATACACATTTTCATTGTATATACAAGAAATGTACAACAAAACTTACACATTTTCATTGTACACTCAAGAAATGTACATCAAAACTTACACATTTTCATTGTATATACAAGGAATGTACATCAAAACATGCACATTTTCATTGTATATACAAGAAATGTACATCAAAACTTACATATTTTCATTGTACACTCAAGAAATGTACATCAAAGCTACACATTTTCGTTGTACACTAAAGAAATGTACATCAAAGCTTACACATTTTCATTGTACACTCAAGAAATGTACATAGAAACTTACACATTTTCATTGTATATAAAAGAAATGTACATCAAAACTTACACATTTTCATTGTACACTCAAGAAATGTACATAGAAACTTACACATTTTCATTGTATATACAAGAAATGTACATCAAATCTTACACACTTTCATTGTATATACAAGAAATGTACAGAAAAACTTACACATTTTCATTGTATATACAAGAAATGTACATCTAAACATACACATTTTCATTGTACACTCAAGAAATGTACATAGAAACTTACACATTTTCAATGTATATACATAAAATGTACATCAAAACTTACACACTTTGATTGTGTATGCAAGAAATGTACATCAAAACTTACACATTTTCATTGTATATACAAGAAATGTGCATCAAAGCTTACACATTTTCATTGTATATACAAGAAATGTACATCAAAACCTACACATTTTCATTGTATATACAACAATTGTACATCAAAGCTCACACATTTTCATTGTATATACAAGAAATGTACATGAAAACATACACATTTTCATTGTATATACAAGAAATGTACATTAGAACTTACACGTTTTCATTGTACATACAAGAAATGTATATCAAAACTTACACATTTTCATTGTACATGGAAGAAATGTACATCAAAACTTACACATCTTCATTGTATATACAAGAATTGTACATCAAAGCTTACATATTTTCATTGTACATTAAAGAAATGTACATCAAAACTACACATTTTCATTGTATATACAAGAAATGTACATCAAAACATACACATTTTCATTTTATATACAAGAATGTACATCAAAACTGACACATTTTCATTGTACATACAAGAAATGTACATCAAAACTTACACATTTTCATTGTATATACAAGAAATGTACATAGAAACTTACACATTTTCATTGTATATACAAGAAATGTACATCAAAACTTACACATTTTCATTGTATATACAAGAAATGTTCATCAAAACTTACAATTTTCATTGTATATACAAGAATTGTACATCAAAACTTACACATTTTCACTGTATATTAAAGAATTGAACATCACAGCTCACACATTTTCATTGTATATACAAGAAATGTACATGAAAACATACACATTTTCATTGTATATACAAGAAATGTACATCAAAACATACACATTTTCATTGTATATACAAGAAATGTACAACAAAACTTACACATTTTCATTGTACACTCAAGAAATGTACATCAAAACTTACACATTTTCATTGTATATACAAGGAATGTACATCAAAACATGCACATTTTCATTGTATATACAAGAAATGTACATCAAAACTTACATATTTTCATTGTACACTCAAGAAATGTACATCAAAAATACACATTTTCGTTGTACACTAAAGAAATGTACATCAAAGCTTACACATTTTCATTGTACACTCAAGAAATGTACATAGAAACTTACACATTTTCATTGTATATACAAGAAATGTACATCAAAACTTACACATTTTCATTGTACACTCAAGAAATGTACATAGAAACTTACACATTTTTATTGTATATACAAGAAATGTACATCAAATCTTACACACTTTCACTGTATATACAAGAAATGTACATCAAAACTTACACATTTTCATTGTACACTCAAGAAATGTACATAGAAACTTACACATTTTCATTGTATATACAAGAAATGTACATCAAATCTTACACACTTTCATTGTATATACAAGAAATGTACATCAAAACATACACATTTTCATTGAATATACAAGAAATGTACCTCAAAACTTACACATTTTCATTGTATATACAAGAAATGTACATCAAAACTTACACATTTTCATTGTATATACAAGAAATGTACATCAAAACTTACACATTTTCATTGTATATACAAGAATTGTACATCAAAACTTACACATTTTCCTTGTGTATACAAGAAATGTACATCAAAACTTACAAATTTTCATTGTATATACAAGAAATGCACATCAGAAACTTACACATTTTCATTGTATATACAAGAAATGTACATCAAAACTTACACATTTTCATTGTATATACAAGAAATGTACATCAAAACTTACAATTTTCATTGTATATACAAGAAATGTACATCAAAACTTACACATTTTCATTGTATATACAAGAATTGTACATCAAAGCTCACACATTTTCATTGTATATACAAGAAATGTACATGAAAACATACACATTTTCATTGTATATACAAGAAATGTACATCAAAACATACACATTTTCATTGTATATACAAGAAATGTACAACAAAACTTACACATTTTCATTGTACACTCAAGAAATGTACATCAAAACTTATACATTTTCATTGTATATACAAGGAATGTACATCAAAACATGCACATTTTCATTGTATATACAAGAAATGTACATCAAAACTTACATATTTTCATTGTACACTCAAGAAATGTACATCAAAACTACACATTTTCGTTGTACACTAAAGAAATGTACATCAAAGCTTACACATTTTCATTGTACACTCAAGAAATGTACATAGAAACTTACACATTTTCATTGTATATAAAAGAAATGTACATCAAAACTTACACATTTTCATTGTACACTCAAGAAATGTACATAGAAACTTACACATTTTCATTGTATATACAAGAAATGTACATGAAATCTTACACACTTTCATTGTATATACAAGAAATGTACAGAAAAACTTACACATTTTCATTGTATATACAAGAAATGTACATCTAAACATACACATTTTCATTGTACACTCAAGAAATGTACATAGAAACTTACACATTTTCATTGTATATACATAAAATGTACATCAAAACTTACACACTTTGATTGTGTATGCAAGAAATGTACATCAAAACTTACACATTTTCATTGTATATACAAGAAATGTGCATCAAAGCTTACACATTTTCATTGTATATACAAGAAATGTACATCAAAACCTACACATTTTCATTGTATATACAACAATTGTACATCAAAGCTCACACATTTTCATTGTATATACAAGAAATGTACATGAAAACATACACATTTTCATTGTATATACAAGAAATGTACATTAGAACTTACACGTTTTCATTGTACATACAAGAAATGTATATCAAAACTTACACATTTTCATTGTACATGGAAGAAATGTACATCAAAACTTACACATCTTCATTGTATATACAAGAATTGTACATCAAAGCTTACATATTTTCATTGTACATTAAAGAAATGTACATCAAAACTACACATTTTCATTGTATATACAAGAAATGTACATCAAAACATACACATTTTCATTTTATATACAAGAATGTACATCAAAACTTACACATTTTCATTGTATATACAAGAAATGTACATCAAAACTTACATATCTTCATTGTACACTCAAGAAATGTACATCAGAAGTACACATTTTCGTTGTACACTAAAGAAATGTACATAGAAACTTACACATTTTCATTGTATATACAAGAAATGTACATCAAAACTTACACATTTTCATTGTATATACAAGAAATGTACATCAAAACTTACACATTTTCATTGTACACTCAAGAAATGTACATAGAAACTTACACATTTTTATTGTATATACAAGAAATGTACATCAAATCTTACACACTTTCATTGTATATACAAGAAATGTACATCAAAACATACACATTTTCATTGAATATACAAGAAATGTACCTCAAAACTTACACATTTTCATTGTATATACAAGAAATGTACATCAAAACTTACACATTTTCATTGTATATACAAGAAATGTACATCAAAACTTACACATTTTCATTGTATATACAAGAATTGTACATCAAAACTTACACATTTTCCTTGTGTATACAATAAATGTACATCAAAACTTACAAATTTTCATTGTATATACAAGAAATGCACATCAGAAACTTACACATTTTCACTGTATATACAAGAAATGTACATCAAAGCTTACACATTTTCATTGTATATACAAGAAATGTACATCAAAACTTACACATTTTGATTGTAAATACAAGAAATGTACATAGAAACTTACAAATTTTCATTGTATATACAAGAAATGTACATCAAAACTTACACATTTTCCATGTGTATACAAGAAATGTACATCAAAACTTACACAATTTCATTGTATATACAAGAAATGCACATCAGAAACTTACACATTTTCATTGTATATACAAGAAATGTACATCAAAGCTTACACATTTTCATTGTATATACAAGAAATGTACATAGAAACTTACACATTTTCATTGTATATACAAGAAATGTACATGAAAACTTACACATTTTCATTGTATATACAAGAAATGTACATCAAAACTTACACATTTTCATTGTATATACAAGAAATGTACATCAAAACTTACACATTTTCATTGTATATACAAGAATTGTACATCAAAGCTCACACATTTTCATTGTATATACAAGAAATGTACATGAAAACATACACATTTTCATTGTATATACAAGAAATGTACATGAAAACATACACATTTTCATTGTATATACAAGAAATGTACAACAAAACTTACACATTTTCATTGTACACTCAAGAAATGTACATCAAAACTTACACATTTTCATTGTATATTAAAGGAATGTACATCAAAACATGCACATTTTCAATGTATATACAAGAAATGTACATCAAAACTTACATATCTTCATTGTACACTCAAGAAATGTACATCAGAAGTACACATTTTCGTTGTACACTAAAGAAATGTACATAGAAACTTACACATTTTCATTGTATATACAAGAAATGTACATCAAAACTTACACATTTTCATTGTACACTCAAGAAATGTACATAGAAACTTACACATTTTCATTGTATATACAAGAAATGTACATCAAATCTTACACACTTTCATTGTATCTACAAGAAATGTACATCAAAACTTACACATTTTCATTGTATATACAAGAAATGTACATCTAAACATACACATTTTCATTGTACAGTCAAGAAATGTACATAGAAACTTACACATTTTCATTGTATATACATAAAATGTACATCAAAACTTACACATTTTCATTGTACACTCAAGAAATGTGCATAGAAACTTACACATTTTCATTGTATATACAAGAAATGTACATCAAATCTTACACACTTTCATTGTATATACAAGAAATGTACATCAAAACTTACACATTTTCATTATATATACAAGAAATGTACATCAAAACTTACACATTTTCATTGTATATACAAGAAATGTACATCAAAACTTACACATTTTCCTTTTGTATACAAGAAATGTACATCAAAACTTACACATTTTCATTGTATATACAAGAAATGCACATCAGAAACTTACACATTTTAATTGTATATACAAGAAATGTACATCAAAGCTTACACATTTTCATTGTATATACAAGAAATGTACATCAAAACTTACACATTTTCATTGTATATACAAGAAATGTACATCAAAACTTACACATTTTCGTTGTGTATACAAGAAATGTACATCAAAACTTACACAATTTCATTGTATATACAAGAAATGCACATCAGAAACTTACACATTTTCATTGTACATACAAGAAATGTACATCAAAGCTTACACATTTTCATTGTATATACAAGAAATGTACATAGAAACTTACACATTTTCATTGTATATACAAGAAATGTACATCAAACCTTACACATTTTCATTGTATATACAAGAAATGTACATCAAAACTTACAATTTTCATTGTATATACAAGAAATGTACATCAAAACTTACACATTTTCATTGTATATACAAGAATTGTACATCAAAGCTCACACATTTTCATTGTATATACAAGAAATGTACATAGAAACTTACACATTTTCATTGTATATACAAGAAATGTACATCAAAACTTACACATTTTCATTGTATATACAAGAAATGTACATCAAAACTTACAATTTTCATTGTATATACAAGAAATGTACATCAAAACTTACACATTTTCATTGTATATACAAGAATTGTACATCAAAGCTCACACATTTTCATTGTATATACAAGAAATGTACATGAAAACATACACATTTTCATTGTATATACAAGAAATGTACATCAAAACATACACATTTTCATTGTATAATCAAGAAATGTACAACAAAACTTACACATTTTCATTGTACACTCAAGAAATGTACATCAAAACTTACACATTTTCATTGTATATACAAGGAATGTACATCAAAACATGCACATTTTCATTGTATATACAAGAAATGTACATCAAAACTTACATATTTTCATTGTACGCTCAAGAAATGTACATCAAAACTACACATTTTCGTTGTACACTAAAGAAATGTACATCAAAGCTTACACATTTTCATTGTACACTCAAGAAATGTACATAGAAACTTACACATTTTCATTGTATATAAAAGAAATGTACATCAAAACTTACACATTTTCATTGTACACTCAAGTAATGTACATAGAAACTTACACATTTTCATTGTATATACAAGAAATGTACATCAAATCTTACACACTTTCATTGTATATACAAGAAATGTGCAGAAAAACTTACACATTTTCATTGTATATACAAGAAATGTACATCTAAACATACACATTTTCATTGTACACTCAAGAAATGTACATAGAAACTTACACATTTTCATTGTATATACATAAAATGTACATCAAAACTTACACACTTTGATTGTGTATGCAAGAAATGTACATCAAAACTTACACATTTTCATTGTATATACAAGAAATGTACATCAAAACCTACACATTTTGATTGTATATACAACAATTGTACATCAAAGCTCACACATTTTGATTGTATATACAAGAAATGTACATGAAAACATACACATTTTCATTGTATATACAAGAAATGTACATTAGAACTTACACGTTTTCATTGTACATACAAGAAATGTACATCAAAACTTACACATTTTCATTGTACATGGAAGAAATGTACATCAAAACTTACACATCTTCATTGTATATACAAGAATTGTACATCAAAGCTTACATATTTTCATTGTACATTAAAGAAATGTACATCAAAACTACACATTTTCATTGTATATACAAGAAATGTACATCAAAACATACACATTTTCATTTTATATACAAGAATGTACATCAAAACTTACACATTTTCATTGTACATACAAGAAATGTACCTCAAAACTTACACATTTTCATTGTATATACAAGAAATGTACATCAAAACATACACATTTTCATTGTATATACAAGAAATGTACATAAAAACTTACACATTTTCATTGTATATACAAGAAATGTACTTCAAAACATACACATTTTCATTGTATATACAAGAAATATACATAAAAACATACACATTTTCATTGTATATACAAGAAATGTACATCAAAACATGCACTTTTTCATTGTATATACAAGAAATGTACAGCAAAACTACAAATTTTCGTTGTACATTCAAGAAATGTACATCAAAACTTACACGTTTTCATTGTGCATACAAGAAATGTACATCAAAACTTACACATTTTCATTGTACATAGAAGAAATGTACATCAAAACTTACACATCTTCATTGTATATACGAGAATTGTACATCAAAGCTTACATATTTTTATTGTACATTAAAGAAATGTACATCAAAACTACACATTTTCATTGTATATACAAGAAATGTACTTCAAAACATACACATTTTCATTTTATATACAAGAATGTACATCAAAACTTACACATTTTCATTGTACATACAAGAATTGTACATCAAAACATACACATTTTCATTGTATATACAAGAAATGTACATCAAAACTTACACATTTTAACTGTATATACAAGAAATGTACATCAAAACATACACATTTTCATCGTATATACAAGAAATGTACATCAAAACTTACACATTTTCCTTTTGTATACAAGAAATGGACATCAAAACTTACACATTTTCATTGTATATACAAGAAATGTACATCAAAACTTACACATTTTCATTGTATATACAAGAAATGTACATCAAAACTTACAATTTTCATTGTATATACAAGAAATGTACATCAAAACTTACACATTTTCATTGTATATACAAGAATTGTACATCAAAGCTCACACATTTTCATTGTATATACAAGAAATGTACATAGAAACTTGCACATTTTCATTGTATATACAAGAAATGTACATCAAAACTTACACATTTTCATTGTATATACAAGAAATGTACATCAAAACCTACAATTTTCATTGTATATACAAGAAATGTACATCAAAACTTACACATTTTCATTGTATATACAAGAATTGTACATCAAAGCTCACACATTTTCATTGTACACTCAAGAAATGTACATCAAAACTTACACATTTTCATTGTATATACAAGGAATGTACATCAAAACATGCACATTTTCATTGTATATACAAGAAATGTACATCAAAACTTACATATTTTCATTGTACACTCAAGAAATGTACATCAAAACTACACATTTTCGTTGTACACTAAAGAAATGTACATCAAAGCTTACACATTTTCAATGTACACTCAAGAAATGTACATAGAAACTTACACATTTTCATTGTATATACAAGAAATGTACATCAAAACTTACACATTTTCATTGTACACTCAAGAAATGTACATAGAAACTTACACATTTTCATTGTATATACAAGAAATGTACATCAAATCTTACACACTTTCATTTTATATACAAGAAATGTACAGCAAAACTTACACATTTTCATTGTATATACAAGAAATGTACATCTAAACATACACATTTTCATTGTACACTCAAGAAATGTACATAGAAGCTTACACATTTTCATTGTATATACATAAAATGTACATCAAAACTTACACACTTTCATTGTATATGCAAGAAATGTACTTCAAAACTTACACATTTTCATTGTATGTACAAGAAATGTGCATCAAAGCTTACACATTTTCATTGTATATACAAGAAATGTACATCAAAACCTACACATTTTCATTGTATATACAACAATTGTACATCAAAGCTCACACATTTTCATTGTATATACAAGAAATGTACATGAAAACATACACATTTTCATTGTATATACAAGAAATGTACATTAGAACTTACACGTTTTCATTGTACATACAAGAAATGTACATCAAAACTTACACATTTTCATTGTACATGGAAGAAATTTACATCAAAACTTACACATCTTCATTGTATATACAAGAATTGTACATCAAAGCTTACATATTTTCATTGTACATTAAAGAAATGTACATCAAAACTACACATTTTCATTGTATATACAAGAAATGTACATCAAAACATACACATTTTCATTTTATATACAAGAATGTACATCAAAACTTACACATTTTCATTGTACATACAAGAAATGTACATCAAAACTTACACATTTTCATTGTATATACAAGAAATGTACATCAAAACATACACATTTTCATTGTATATACAAGAAATGTACATCAAAACTTACACATTTTCATTGTGTATACAAGAAATGTACTTCAAAACATACACATTTTCATTGTATGTACAAGAAATATACATAAAAACATACACATTTTCATTGTATATACAAGAAATGTACATCAAAACATGCACATTTTCATTGTATATACAAGAAATGTACAGCAAAACTACAAATTTTCGTTGTACATTCAAGAAATGTACATCAAAACTTACACGTTTTCATTGTGCATACAAGAAATGTACATCAAAACTTACACATTTTCATTGTACATAGAAGAAATGTACATCAAAACTTACACATCTTCATTGTATATACAAGAATTGTACATCAAAGCTTACATATTTTCATTGTACATTAAAGAAATGTACATCAAAACTACACATTTTCATTGTATATACAAGAAATGTACATCAAAACATACACATTTTCATTTTATATACAAGAATGTACATCAAAGCTTACACATTTTCATTGTACATACAAGAAATGTACATCAAAACTTACACATTTTCATTGTATATACAAGAAATGTACATCAAAACATACACATTTTCATTGTATATACAAGAAATGTACATCAAAACTTACACATTTTCATTGTATATACAAGAAATGTACTTCAAAACATACACATTTTCATTGTATATACAAGAAATATACATAAAAACATACACATTTTCATTGTATATACAAGAAATGTACATCAAAACATGCACATTTTCATTGTATATACAAGAAATGTACAGCAAAACTACAAATTTTCGTTGTACATTCAAGAAATGTACATCAAAACTTACACGTTTTCATTGTGCATACAAGAAATGTACATCAAAACTTACACATTTTCATTGTACATAGAAGAAATGTACATCAAAACTTACACATCTTCATTGTATATACAAGAATTGTACATCAAAGCTTACATATTTTCATTGTACATTAAAGAAATGTACATCAAAACTACACATTTTCAGTGTATATACAAGAAATGTACTTCAAAACATACACATTTTCATTTTATATACAAGAATGTACATCAAAACTTACACATTTTCATTGTACATACAAGAATTGTACATCAAAACATACACATTTTCATTGTATATACAAGAAATGCACATCAAAACTTACACATTTTCATTGTATATACAAGAAATGTACATCAAAACATACACATTTTCATCGTATATACAGGAAATGTACATGAAAACTTACACATTTTCCTTTTGTATACAAGAAATGTACATCAAAACTTACACATCTTCATTGTATATACAAGAAATGCACATCAGAAACTTACACATTTTCATTGTATATACAAGAAATGTACATCAAAGCTTACACATTTTCATTGTATATACAAGAAATGTACATCAAAACTTACACATTTTCATTGTATATACAAGAAATGTACATCAAAACTTACACATTTTCCTTGTGTATACAAGAAATGTACATCGAAACTTACACAATTTCATTGTATATACAAGAAATGCACATCAGAAACTTACACATTTTCATTGTATATACAAGAAATGTACATCAAAGCTTACACATTTTCATTGTATATACAAGAAATGTACATAGAAACTTACACATTTTCATTGTATATACAAGAAATGTACATCAAAACTTACACATTTTCATTGTATATACAAGAAATGTACATCAAAACTTACAATTTTCATTGTATATACAAGAAATGTACATCAAAACTTACACATTTTCATTGTATATTCAAGAATTGTACATCAAAGCTCACACATTTTCATTGTATATACAAGAAATGAACATAGAAACTTACACATTTTCATTGTATATACAAGAAATGTACTTCAAAACTTACACATTTTCATTGTATATACAAGAAATGTACATCAAAACTTACAATTTTCATTGTATATACAAGAAATGTACATCAAAACTTACACATTTTCATTGTATATACAAGAATTGTACATCAAAGCTCACACATTTTCATTGTATATACAAGAAATGTACATGAAAACATACACATTTTCATTGTATATACAAGAAATGTACATCAAAACATACACATTTTCATTGTATATACAAGAAATGTACAACAAAACTTACACATTTTCATTGTACACTCAAGAAATGTACATCAAAACTTACACATTTTCATTGTATATACAAGGAATGTACATCAAAACATGCACATTTTCATTGTATATACAAGAAATGTACATCAAAACTTACATATTTTCATTGTACACTCAAGAAATGTACATCAAAACTACACATTTTCGTAGTACACTAAAGAAATGTACATCAAAGCTTACACATTTTCATTGTACACTCAAGAAATGTACATAGAAACTTACACATTTTCATTGTATATACAAGAAATGTACATCAAAACTTACACATTTTCATTGTACACTCAAGAAATGTACATAGAAACTTACACATTTTCATTGTATATACAAGAAATGTACATCAAATCTTACACACTTTTATTGTATATACAAGAAATGTACAGCAAAACTTACACATTTTCATTGTATATACAAGAAATGTACATCTAAACATACACATTTTCATTGTACACTCAAGAAATGTACATAGAGACTTACACATTTTCATTGTATATACATAAAATGTACATCAAAACTTACACACTTTCATTGTGTATGCAAGAAATGTACATCAAAACTTACACATTTTCATTGTATATACAAGAAATGTGCATCAAAGCTTACACATTTTCATTGTATATACAAGAAATGTACATCAAAACCTACACATTTTCATT
Organism: Tenodera sinensis; assembly: GCA_030765045.1. Classification (NCBI taxonomy): domain Eukaryota; kingdom Metazoa; phylum Arthropoda; class Insecta; order Mantodea; family Mantidae; genus Tenodera; species Tenodera sinensis. Next base: position 62,585,651 of record CM060966.1, on the reverse strand, counting down.
GTATATACAACAATTGTACATCAAAGCTCACACATTTTCATTGTATATAATAGAAATGTACATGAAAACATACACATTTTCATTGTATATACAAGAAATGTACATTAGAACTTACACGTTTTCATTGTACATACAAGAAATGTACATCAAAACTTACACATTTTCATTGTACATGGAAGAAATGTACATCAAAACTTACACATCTTCATTGTATATACAAGAATTGTACATCAAAGCTTACATATTTTCATTGTACATTAAAGAAATGTACATCAAAACTACACATTTTCATTGTATATACAAGAAATGTACATCAAAACATACACATATTTTCATTTTATATACAAGCATGTACATCAAAACTTACACATTTGCATTGTACATACCTGAAATGTACATCAAAACTTACACATTTTCATTGTATATACAAGAAATGTACATCAAAACATACACATTTTCATTGTGTATACAAGAAATGTACATCAAAACTTACACATTTTCATTGTATATACAAGAAATGTACATCAAAACTTACACATTTTCCTTGTGTATACAAGAAATGTACATCAAAACTTACACAATTTCATTGTATATACAAGAAATGCACATCAGAAACTTACACAATTTCATTGTACATACAAGAAATGTACATCAAAGCTTACACATTTTCATTGTATATACAAGAAATGTACATAGAAACTTACACATTTTCATTGTATATACAAGAAATGTACATCAAAACTTACACATTTTCATTGTATATACAAGAAATGTACATCAAAACTTACAATTTTCATTGTATATACAAGAAATGTACATCAAAACTTACACATTTTGATTGTATATACAAGAATTGTACATCAAAGCTCACACATTTTCATTGTATATACAAGAAATGTACATAGAAACTTACACATTTTCATTGTATATACAAGAAATGTACATCAAAACTTACACATTTTCATTGTATATACAAGAAATGTACATCAAAACTTACAATTTTCATTGTATATACAAGAAATGTACATCAAAACTTACACATTTTCATTGTATATACAAGAATTGTACATCAAAGCTCACACATTTTCATTGTATATACAAGAAATGTACATGAAAACATACACATTTTCATTGTATATACAAGAAATGTACATCAAAACATACACATTTTCATTGTATATACAAGAAATGTACAACAAAACTTACACATTTTCATTGTACACTCAAGAAATGTACATCAAAACTTACACATTTTCATTGTATATACAAGGAATGTACATCAAAACATGCACATTTTCATTGTATATACAAGAAATGTACATCAAAACTTACATATTTTCATTGTACACTCAAGAAATGTACATCAAAACTACACATTTTCGTTGTACACTAAAGAAATGTACATCAAAGCTTACACATTTTCATTGTACACTCAAGAAATGTACATAGAAACTTACACATTTTCATTGTATATAAAAGAAATGTACATCAAAACTTACACATTTTCATTGTACACTCAAGAAATGTACATAGAAACTTACACATTTTCATTGTATATACAAGAAATGTACATCAAATCTTACACACTTTCATTGTATATACAAGAAATGTACAGAAAAACTTACACATTTTCATTGTATATACAAGAAATGTACATCTAAACATACACATTTTCATTGTTCACTCAATAAATGTACATGGAAACTTACACATTTTCATTGTATATACATAAAATGTACATCAAAACTTACACACTTTGATTGTGTATGCAAGAAATGTACATCAAAACTTACACATTTTCATTGTATATACAAGAAATGTGCATCAAAGCTTACACATTTTCATTGTATATACAAGAAATGTACATCAAAACCTACACATTTTCATTGTATATACAACAATTGTACATCAAAGCTCACACATTTTCATTGTATATACAAGAAATGTACATGAAAATATACACATTTTCATTGTATATACAAGAAATGCACATTAGAACTTACACGTTTTCATTGTACATACAAGAAATGTATATCAAAACTTACACATTTTCATTGTACATGGAAGAAATGTACATCAAAACTTACACATCTTCATTGTATATACAAGAATTGTACATCAAAGCTTACATATTTTCATTGTACATTAAAGAAATGTACATCAAAACTACACATTTTCATTGTATATACAAGAAATGTACATCAAAACATACACATTTTCATTTTATATACAAGAATGTACATCAAAACTTACACATTTTCATTGTACATACAAGAAATGTACATCAAAACTTACACATTTTCATTGTATATACAAGAAATGTACATAGAAACTTACACATTTTCATTGTATATACAAGAAATGTACATCAAAACTTACACATTTTCATTGTATATACAAGAAATGTACATCAAAACTTACAATTTTCATTGTATATACAAGAAATGTACATCAAAACTTACACATTTTCACTGTATATTAAAGAATTGAACATCAAAGCTCACACATTTTCATTGTATATACAAGAAATGTACATGAAAACATACACATTTTCACTGTATATACAAGAAATGTACATCAAAACATACACATTTTCATTGTATATACAAGAAATGTACATCAAAACTTACACATTTTCATTGTACACTCAAGAAATGTACATCAAAACTACACATTTTCGTAGTACACTAAAGAAATGTACATCAAAGCTTACACATTTTCATTGTACACTCAAGAAATGTACATAGAAACTTACACATTTTCATTGTATATACAAGAAATGTACATCAAAACTTACACATTTTCATTGTACACTCAAGAAATGTACATAGAAACTTACACATTTTCATTGTATATACAAGAAATGTACATCAAATCTTACACACTTTTATTGTATATACAAGAAATGTACAGCAAAACTTACACATTTTCATTGTATATACAAGAAATGTACATCTAAACATACACATTTTCATTGTACACTCAAGAAATGTACATAGAGACTTACACATTTTCATTGTATATACATAAAATGTACATCAAAACTTACACACTTTCATAGTGTATGCAAGAAATGTACATCAAAACTTACACATTTTCATTGTATATACAAGAAATGTGCATCAAAGCTTACACATTTTCATTGTATATACAAGAAATGTACATCAAAACCTACACATTTTCATTGTATATACAACAATTGTACATCAAAGCTCACACATTTTCATTGTATATACAAGAAATGTACATGAAAACATACACATTTTCATTGTATATACAAGAAATGTACATTAGAACTTACACGTTTTCATTGTACATACAAGAAATGTACATCAAAACTTACACATTTTCATTGTACATGGAAGAAATGTACATCAAAACTTACACATCTTCATTGTATATACAAGAATTGTACATCAAAGCTTACATATTTTCATTGTACATTAAAGAAATGTACATCAAAACTACACATTTTCATTGTATATACAAGAAATGTACATCAAAACATACACATATTTTCATTTTATATACAAGCATGTACATCAAAACTTACACATTTGCATTGTACATACCTGAAATGTACATCAAAACTTACACATTTTCATTGTATATACAAGAAATGTACATCAAAACATACACATTTTCATTGTATATACAAGAAATGTACATCAAAACTTACACATTTTCATTGTATATACAAGAAATGTACATCAAAACTTACACATTTTCCTTGTGTATACAAGAAATGTACATCAAAACTTACACAATTTCATTGTATATACAAGAAATGCACATCAGAAACTTACACAATTTCATTGTACATACAAGAAATGTACATCAAAGCTTACACATTTTCATTGTATATACAAGAAATGTACATAGAAACTTACACATTTTCATTGTATATACAAGAAATGTACATCAAAACTTACACATTTTCATTGTATATACAAGAAATGTACATCAAAACTTACAATTTTCATTGTATATACAAGAAATGTACATCAAAACTTACACATTTTGATTGTATATACAAGAATTGTACATCAAAGCTCACACATTTTCATTGTATATACAAGAAATGTACATAGAAACTTACACATTTTCATTGTATATACAAGAAATGTACATCAAAACTTACACATTTTCATTGTATATACAAGAAATGTACATCAAAACTTACAATTTTCATTGTATATACAAGAAATGTACATCAAAACTTACACATTTTCATTGTATATACAAGAATTGTACATCAAAGCTCACACATTTTCATTGTATATACAAGAAATGTACATGAAAACATACACATTTTCATTGTATATACAAGAAATGTACATCAAAACATACACATTTTCATTGTATATACAAGAAATGTACAACAAAACTTACACATTTTCATTGTACACTCAAGAAATGTACATCAAAACTTACACATTTTCATTGTATATACAAGGAATGTACATCAAAACATGCACATTTTCATTGTATATACAAGAAATGTACATCAAAACTTACATATTTTCATTGTACACTCAAGAAATGTACATCAAAACTACACATTTTCGTTGTACACTAAAGAAATGTACATCAAAGCTTACACATTTTCATTGTACACTCAAGAAATGTACATAGAAACTTACACATTTTCATTGTATATAAAAGAAATGTACATCAAAACTTACACATTTTCATTGTACACTCAAGAAATGTACATAGAAACTTACACATTTTCATTGTATATACAAGAAATGTACATCAAATCTTACACACTTTCATTGTATATACAAGAAATGTACAGAAAAACTTACACATTTTCATTGTATATACAAGAAATGTACATCTAAACATACACATTTTCATTGTTCACTCAATAAATGTACATGGAAACTTACACATTTTCATTGTATATACATAAAATGTACATCAAAACTTACACACTTTGATTGTGTATGCAAGAAATGTACATCAAAACTTACACATTTTCATTGTATATACAAGAAATGTGCATCAAAGCTTACACATTTTCATTGTATATACAAGAAATGTACATCAAAACCTACACATTTTCATTGTATATACAACAATTGTACATCAAAGCTCACACATTTTCATTGTATATACAAGAAATGTACATGAAAATATACACATTTTCATTGTATATACAAGAAATGCACATTAGAACTTACACGTTTTCATTGTACATACAAGAAATGTATATCAAAACTTACACATTTTCATTGTACATGGAAGAAATGTACATCAAAACTTACACATCTTCATTGTATATACAAGAATTGTACATCAAAGCTTACATATTTTCATTGTACATTAAAGAAATGTACATCAAAACTACACATTTTCATTGTATATACAAGAAATGTACATCAAAACATACACATTTTCATTTTATATACAAGAATGTACATCAAAACTTACACATTTTCATTGTACATACAAGAAATGTACATCAAAACTTACACATTTTCATTGTATATACAAGAAATGTAAATAGAAACTTACACATTTTCATTGTATATACAAGAAATGTACATCAAAACTTACACATTTTCATTGTATATACAAGAAATGTACATCAAAACTTACAATTTTCATTGTATATACAAGAAATGTACATCAAAACTTACACATTTTCACTGTATATTAAAGAATTGAACATCAAAGCTCACACATTTTCATTGTATATACAAGAAATGTACATGAAAACATACACATTTTCACTGTATATACAAGAAATGTACATCAAAACATACACATTTTCATTGTATATACAAGAAATGTACATCAAAACTTACACATTTTCATTGTACACTCAAGAAATGTACATCAAAACTACACATTTTCGTAGTACACTAAAGAAATGTACATCAAAGCTTACACATTTTCATTGTACACTCAAGAAATGTACATAGAAACTTACACATTTTCGTTGTATATACAAGAAATGTACATCAAAACTTACACATTTTCATTGTACACTCAAGAAATGTACATAGAAACTTACACATTTTCATTGTATATACAAGAAATGTACATCAAATCTTACACACTTTTATTGTATATACAAGAAATGTACAGCAAAACTTACACATTTTCATTGTATATACAAGAAATGTACATCTAAACATACACATTTTCATTGTACACTCAAGAAATGTACATAGAGACTTACACATTTTCATTGTATATACATAAAATGTACATCAAAACTTACACACTTTCATGGTGTATGCAAGAAATGTACATCAAAACTTACACATTTTCATTGTATATACAAGAAATGTGCATCAAAGCTTACACATTTTCATTGTATATACAAGAAATGTACATCAAAACCTACACATTTTCATTGTATATACAACAATTGTACATCAAAGCTCACACATTTTCATTGTATATACAAGAAATGTACATGAAAACATACACATTTTCATTGTATATACAAGAAATGTACATTAGAACTTACACGTTTTCATTGTACATACAAGAAATGTACATCAAAACTTACACATTTTCATTGTACATGGAAGAAATGTACATCAAAACTTACACATCTTCATTGTATATACAAGAATTGTACATCAAAGCTTACATATTTTCATTGTACATTAAAGAAATGTACATCAAAACTACACATTTTCATTGTATATACAAGAAATGTACATCAAAACATACACATATTTTCATTTTATATACAAGCATGTACATCAAAACTTACACATTTGCATTGTACATACCTGAAATGTACATCAAAACTTACACATTTTCATTGTATATACAAGAAATGTACATCAAAACATACACATTTTCATTGTATATACAAGAAATGTACATCAAAACTTACACATTTTCATTGTATATACAAGAAATGTACATCAAAACTTACACATTTTCCTTGTGTATACAAGAAATGTACATCAAAACTTACACAATTTCATTGTATATACAAGAAATGCACATCAGAAACTTACACAATTTCATTGTACATACAAGAAATGTACATCAAAGCTTACACATTTTCATTGTATATACAAGAAATGTACATAGAAACTTACACATTTTCATTGTATATACAAGAAATGTACATCAAAACTTACACATTTTCATTGTATATACAAGAAATGTACATCAAAACTTACAATTTTCATTGTATATACAAGAAATGTACATCAAAACTTACACATTTTCATTGTATATACAAGAATTGTACATCAAAGCTCACACATTTTCATTGTATATACAAGAAATGTACATAGAAACTTACACATTTTCATTGTATATACAAGAAATGTACATCAAAACTTACACATTTTCATTGTATATACAAGAAATGTACATCAAAACTTACAATTTTCATTGTATATACAAGAAATGTACATCAAAACTTACACATTTTCATTGTATATACAAGAATTGTACATCACAGCTCACACATTTTCATTGTATATACAAGAAATGTACATGAAAACATACACATTTTCATTGTATATACAAGAAATGTACATCAAAACATACACATTTTCATTGTATATACAAGAAATGTACAACAAAACTTACACATTTTCATTGTACACTCAAGAAATGTACATCAAAACTTACACATTTTCATTGTATATACAAGGAATGTACATCAAAACATGCACATTTTCATTGTATATACAAGAAATGTACATCAAAACTTACATATTTTCATTGTACACTCAAGAAATGTACATCAAAACTACACATTTTCGTTGTACACTAAAGAAATGTACATCAAAGCTTACACATTTTCATTGTACACTCAAGAAATGTACATAGAAACTTACACATTTTCATTGTATATAAAAGAAATGTACATCAAAACTTACACATTTTCATTGTACACTCAAGAAATGTACATAGAAACTTACACATTTTCATTGTATATACAAGAAATGTACATCAAATCTTACACACTTTCATTGTATATACAAGAAATGTACAGAAAAACTTACACATTTTCATTGTATATACAAGAAATGTACATCTAAACATACACATTTTCATTGTACACTCAAGAAATGTACATAGAAACTTACACATTTTCATTGTATATACATAAAATGTACATCAAAACTTACACACTTTGATTGTGTATGCAAGAAATGTACATCAAAACTTACACATTTTCATTGTATATACAAGAAATGTGCATCAAAGCTTACACATTTTCATTGTATATACAAGAAATGTACATCAAAACCTACACATTTTCATTGTATATACAACAATTGTACATCAAAGCTCACACATTTTCATTGTATATACAAGAAATGTACATGAAAACATACACATTTTCATTGTATATACAAGAAATGTACATTAGAACTTACACGTTTTCATTGTACATACAAGAAATGTATATCAAAACTTACACATTTTCATTGTACATGGAAGAAATGTACATCAAAACTTACACATGTTCATTGTATATACAAGAATTGTACATCAAAGCTTACATATTTTCATTGTACATTAAAGAAATGCACATCAAAACTACACATTTTCATTGTATATACAAGAAATGTACATCAAAACATACACATTTTCATTTTATATACAAGAATGTACATCAAAACTTACACATTTTCATTGTACATACAAGAAATGTACATCAAAACTTACACATTTTCATTGTATATACAAGAAATGTACATAGAAACTTACACATTTTCATTGTATATACAAGAAATGTACATCAAAACTTACACATTTTCATTGTATATACAAGAAATGTACATCAAAACTTACAATTTTCATTGTATATACAAGAAATGTACATCAAAACTTACACATTTTCACTGTATATTAAAGAATTGAACATCAAAGCTCACACATTTTCATTGTATATACAAGAAATGTACATGAAAACATACACATTTTCATTGTATATACAAGAAATGTACATCAAAACATACACATTTTCATTATATATACAAGAAATGTACAACAAAACTTACACATTTTCATTGTACACTCAAGAAATGTACATCAAAACTTACACATTTTCATTGTATATACAAGGAATGTACATCAAAACATGCACATTTTCATTGTATATACAAGAAATGTACATCAAAACTTACATATTTTCATTGTACACTCAAGAAATGTACATCAAAAATACACATTTTCGTTGTACACTAAAGAAATGTACATCAAAGCTTACACATTTTCATTGTACACTCAAGAAATGTACATAGAAACTTACACATTTTCATTGTATATACAAGAAATGTACATCAAAACTTACACATTTTCATTGTACACTCAAGAAATGTACATAGAAACTTACACATTTTTATTGTATATACAAGAAATGTACATCAAATCTTACACACTTTCACTGTATATACAAGAAATGTACATCAAAACTTACACATTTTCATTGTACACTCAAGAAATGTACATAGAAACTTACACATTTTCATTGTATATACAAGAAATGTACATCAAATCTTACACACTTTCATTGTATATACAAGAAATGTACATCAAAACATACACATTTTCATTGAATATACAAGAAATGTACCTCAAAACTTACACATTTTCATTGTATATACAAGAAATGTACATCAAAACTTACACATTTTCATTGTATATACAAGAAATGTACATCAAAACTTACACATTTTCCTTGTGTATACAAGAAATGTACATCAAAACTTACAAATTTTCATTGTATATACAAGAAATGCACATCAGAAACTTACACATTTTCATTGTATATACAAGAAATGTACATCAAAACTTACACATTTTCATTGTATATACAAGAAATGTACATCAAAACTTACAATTTTCATTGTATATACAAGAAATGTACATCAAAACTTACACATTTTCATTGTATATACAAGAATTGTACATCAAAGCTCACACATTTTCATTGTACATACAAGAAATGTACATGAAAACATACACATTTTCATTGTATATACAAGAAATGTACATCAAAACATACACATTTTCATTGTATATACAAGAAATGTACAACAAAACTTACACATTTTCATTGTACACTCAAGAAATGTACATCAAAACTTACACATTTTCATTGTATATACAAGGAATGTACATCAAAACATGCACATTTTCATTGTATATACAAGAAATGTACATCAAAACTTACATATTTTCATTGTACACTCAAGAAATGTACATCAAAACTACACATTTTCGTTGTACACTAAAGAAATGTACATCAAAGCTTACACATTTTCATTGTACACTCAAGAAATGTACATAGAAACTTACACATTTTCATTGTATATAAAAGAAATGTACATCAAAACTTACACATTTTCATTATACACTCAAGAAATGTACATAGAAACTTACACATTTTCATTGTATATACAAGAAATGTACATCAAATCTTACACACTTTCATTGTATATACAAGAAATGTACAGAAAAACTTACACATTTTCATTGTATATACAAGAATTGTACATCTAAACATACACATTTTCATTGTACACTCAAGAAATGTACATAGAAACTTACACATTTTCATTGTATATACATAAAATGTACATCAAAACTTACACACTTTGATTGTGTATGCAAGAAATGTACATCAAAACTTACACATTTTCATTGTATATACAAGAAATGTGCATCAAAGCTTACACATTTTCATTGTATATACAAGAAATGTACATCAAAACCTACACATTTTCATTGTATATACAACAATTGTACATCAAAGCTCACACATTTTGATTGTATATACAAGAAATGTACATGAAAACATACACATTTTCATTGTATATACAAGAAATGTACATTAGAACTTACACGTTTTCATTGTACATACAAGAAATGTATATCAAAACTTACACATTTTCATTGTACATGGAAGAAATGTACATCAAAACTTACACATCTTCATTGTATATACAAGAATTGTACATCAAAGCTTACATATTTTCATTGTACATTAAAGAAATGTACATCAAAACTACACATTTTCATTGTATATACAAGAAATGTACATCAAAACATACACATTTTCATTTTATATACAGGAATGTACATCAAAACTTACACATTTTCATTGTACATACAAGAAATGTACATCAAAACTTACACATTTTCATTGTATATACAAGAAATGTACATAGAAACTTACACATTTTCATTGTATATACAAGAAATGTACATCAAAACTTACACATTTTCATTGTATATACAAGAAATGTACATCAAAACTTACAATTTTCATTGTATATACAAGAAATGTACATCAAAACTTACACATTTTCACTGTATATTAAAGAATTGAACAGCAAAGCTCACACATTTTCATTGTATATACAAGAAATGTACATGAAAACATACACATTTTCATTGTATATACAAGAAATGTACATCAAAACATACACATTTTCATTGTATATACAAGAAATGTACAACAAAACTTACACATTTTCATTGTACACTCAAGAAATGTACATCAAAACTTACACATTTTCATTGTATATACAAGGAATGTACATCAAAACATGCACATTTTCATTGTATATACAAGAAATGTACATCAAAACTTACATATTTTCATTGTACACTCAAGAAATGTACATCAAAAATACACATTTTCGTTGTACAGTAAAGAAATGTACATCAAAGCTTACACATTTTCATTGTACACTCAAGAAATGTACATAGAAACTTACACATTTTCATTGTATATACAAGAAATGTACATCAAAACTTACACATTTTCATTGTACACTCAAGAAATGTACATAGAAACTTACACATTTTTATTGTATATACAAGAAATGTACATCAAATCTTACACACTTTCACTGTATATACAAGAAATGTACATCAAAACTTACACATTTTCATTGTACACTCAAGAAATGTACATAGAAACTTACACATTTTCATTGTATATACAAGAAATGTACATCAAATCTTACACACTTTCATTGTATATACAAGAAATGTACATCAAAACATACACATTTTCATTGAATATACAAGAAATGTACCTCAAAACTTACACATTTTCATTGTATATACAAGAAATGTACATCAAAACTTACACATTTTCATTGTATATACAAGAAATGTACATCAAAACTTACACATTTTCATTGTATATACAAGAATTGTACATCAAAACTTACACATTTTCCTTGTGAATACAAGAAATGTACATCAAAACTTACAAATTTTCATTGTATATACAAGAAATGCACATGAGAAACTTACACATTCTCATTGTATATACAAGAAATGTACATCAAAACTTACACATTTTCATTGTATATACAAGAAATGTACATCAAAACTTACAATTTTCATTGTATATACAAGAAATGTACATCAAAACTTACACATTTTCATTGTATATACAAGAATTGTACATCAAAGCTCACACATTTTCATTGTATATACAAGAAATGTACATGAAAACATACACATTTTCATTGTATATACAAGAAATGTACATCAAAACATACACATTTTCATTGTATATACAAGAAATGTACAACAAAACTTACACATTTTCATTGTACACTCAAGAAATGTACATCAAAACTTACACATTTTCATTGTATATACAAGGAATGTACATCAAAACATGCACATTTTCATTGTATATACAAGAAATGTACATCAAAACTTACATATTTTCATTGTACACTCAAGAAATGTACATCAAAACTACACATTTTCGTTGTACACTAAAGAAATGTACATCAAAGCTTACACATTTTCATTGTACACTCAAGAAATGTACATAGAAACTTACACATTTTCATTGTATATAAAAGAAATGTACATCAAAACTTACACATTTTTATTGTACACTCAAGAAATGTACATAGAAACTTACACATTTTCATTGTATATACAAGAAATGTACATCAAATCTTACACACTTTCATTGTATATACAAGAAATGTACAGAAAAACTTACACATTTTCATTGTATATACAAGAAATGTACATCTAAACATACACATTTTCATTGTACACTCAAGAAATGTACATAGAAACTTACACATTTTCATTGTATATACATAAAATGTACATCAAAACTTACACACTTTGATTGTGTATGCAAGAAATGTACATCAAAACTTACACATTTTCATTGTATATACAAGAAATGTGCATCAAAGCTTACACATTTTCATTGTATATACAAGAAATGTACATCAAAACCTACACATTTTCATTGGAGATACAACAATTGTACATCAAAGCTCACACATTTTCATTGTATATACAAGAAATGTACATGAAAACATACACATTTTCATTGTATATACAAGAAATGTACATTAGAACTTACACGTTTTCATTGTACATACAAGAAATGTATATCAAAACTTACACATTTTCATTGTACATGGAAGAAATGTACATCAAAACTTACACATCTTCATTGTATATACAAGAATTGTACATCAAAGCTTACATATTTTCATTGTACATTAAAGAAATGTACATCAAAACTACACATTTTCATTGTATATACAAGAAATGTACATCAAAACATACACATTTTCATTTTATATACAAGAATGTACATCAAAACTTACACATTTTCATTGTACATACAAGAAATGTACATCAAAACTTACACATTTTCATTGTATATACAAGAAATGTACATAGAAACTTACACATTTTCATTGTATATACAAGAAATGTACATCAAAACTTACACATTTTCATTGTATATACAAGAAATGTACATCAAAACTTACAATTTTCATTGTATATAATAGAAATGTACATCAAAACTTACACATTTTCACTGTATATTAAAGAATTGAACATCAAAGCTCACACATTTTCATTGTATATACAAGAAATGTACATGAAAACATACACATTTTCATTGTATATACAAGAAATGTACATCAAAACATACACATTTTCATTATATATACAAGAAATGTACAACAAAACTTACACATTTTCATTGTACACTCAAGAAATGTACATCAAAACTTACACATTTTCATTGTATATACAAGGAATGTACATCAAAACATGCACATTTTCATTGTATATACAAGAAATGTACATCAAAACTTACATATTTTCATTGTACACTCAAGAAATGTACATCAAAAATACACATTTTCGTTGTACACTAAAGAAATGTACATCAAAGCTTACACATTTTCATTGTACACTCAAGAAATGTACATAGAAACTTACACATTTTCATTGTATATACAAGAAATGTACATCAAAACTTACACATTTTCATTGTACACTCAAGAAATGTACATAGAAACTTACACATTTTTATTGTATATACAAGAAATGTACATCAAATCTTACACACTTTCACTGTATATACAAGAAATGTACATCAAAACTTACACATTTTCATTGTACACTCAAGAAATGTACATAGAAACTTACACATTTTCATTGTATATACAAGAAATGTACATCAAATCTTACACACTTTCATTGTATATACAAGAAATGTACATCAAAACATACACATTTTCATTGAATATACAAGAAATGTACCTCAAAACTTACACATTTTCATTGTATATACAAGAAATGTACATCAAAACTTACACATTTTCATTGTATATACAAGAAATGTACATCAAAACTTACACATTTTCCTTGTGTATACAAGAAATGTACATCAAAACTTACAAATTTTCATTGTATATACAAGAAATGCACATCAGAAACTTACACATTTTCATTGTATATACAAGAAATGTACATCAAAACTTACACATTTTCATTGTATATACAAGAAATGTACATCAAAACTTACAATTTTCATTGTATATACAAGAAATGTACATCAAAACTTACACATTTTCATTGTATATACAAGAATTGTACATCAAAGCTCACACATTTTCATTGTACATACAAGAAATGTACATGAAAACATACACATTTTCATTGTATATACAAGAAATGTACATCAAAACATACACATTTTCATTGTATATACAAGAAATGTACAACAAAACTTACACATTTTCATTGTACACTCAAGAAATGTACATCAAAACTTACACATTTTCATTGTATATACAAGGAATGTACATCAAAACATGCACATTTTCATTGTATATACAAGAAATGTACATCAAAACTTGCATATTTTCATTGTACACTCAAGAAATGTACATCAAAACTACACATTTTCGTTGTACACTAAAGAAATGTACATCAAAGCTTACACATTTTCATTGTACACTCAAGAAATGTACATAGAAACTTACACATTTTCATTGTATATAAGAGAAATGTACATCAAAACTTACACATTTTCATTGTACACTCAAGAAATGTACATAGAAACTTACACATTTTCATTGTATATACAAGAAATGTACATCAAATCTTACACACTTTCATTGTATATACAAGAAATGTACAGAAAAACTTACACATTTTCATTGTATATACAAGAATTGTACATCTAAACATACACATTTTCATTGTACACTCAAGAAATGTACATAGAAACTTACACATTTTCATTGTATATACATAAAATGTACATCAAAACTTACACACTTTGATTGTGTATGCAAGAAATGTACATCAAAACTTACACATTTTCATTGTATATACAAGAAATGTGCATCAAAGCTTACACATTTTCATTGTATATACAAGAAATGTACATCAAAACCTACACATTTTCATTGTATATACAACAATTGTACATCAAAGCTCACACATTTTCATTGTATATACAAGAAATGTACATGAAAACATACACATTTTCATTGTATATACAAGAAATGTACATTAGAACTTACACGTTTTCATTGTACATACAAGAAATGTATATCAAAACTTACACATTTTCATTTTACATGGAAGAAATGTACATCAAAACTTACACATCTTCATTGTATATACAAGAATTGTACATCAAAGCTTACATATTTTCATTGTACATTAAAGAAATGTACATCAAAACTACACATTTTCATTGTATATACAAGAAATGTACATCAAAACATACACATTTTCATTTTATATACAGGAATGTACATCAAAACTTACACATTTTCATTGTACATACAAGAAATGTACATCAAAACTTACACATTTTCATTGTATATACAAGAAATGTACATAGAAACTTACACATTTTCATTGTATATACAAGAAATGTACATCAAAACTTACACATTTTCATTGTATATACAAGAAAAGTACATCAAAACTTACAATTTTCAGTGTATATACAAGAAATGTACATCAAAACTTACACATTTTCACTGTATATTAAAGAATTGAACAGCAAAGCTCACACATTTTCATTGTATATACAAGAAATGTACATGAAAACATACACATTTTCATTGTATATACAAGAAATGTACATCAAAACATACACATTTTCATTGTATATACAAGAAATGTACAACAAAACTTACACATTTTCATTGTACACTCAAGAAATGTACATCAAAACTTACACATTTTCATTGTATATACAAGGAATGTACATCAAAACATGCACATTTTCATTGTATATACAAGAAATGTACATCAAAACTTACATATTTTCATTGTACACTCAAGAAATGTACATCAAAAATACACATTTTCGTTGTACACTAAAGAAATGTACATCAAAGCTTACACATTTTCATTGTACACTCAAGAAATGTACATAGAAACTTACACATTTTCATTGTATATACAAGAAATGTACATCAAAACTTACACATTTTCATTGTACACTCAAGAAATGTACATAGAAACTTACACATTTTTATTGTATATACAAGAAATGTACATCAAATCTTACACACTTTCACTGTATATACAAGAAATGTACATCAAAACTTACACATTTTCATTGTACACTCAAGAAATGTACATAGAAACTTACACATTTTCATTGTATATACAAGAAATGTACATCAAATCTTACACACTTTCATTGTATATACAAGAAATGTACATCAAAACATACACATTTTCATTGAATATACAAGAAATGTACCTCAAAACTTACACATTTTCATTGTATATACAAGAAATGTACATCAAAACTTACACATTTTCATTGTATATACAAGAAATGTACATCAAAACTTACACATTTTCATTGTATATACAAGAATTGTACATCAAAACTTACACATTTTCCTTGTGAATACAAGAAATGTACATCAAAACTTACAAATTTTCATTGTATATACAAGAAATGCCCATGAGAAACTTACACATTCTCATTGTATATACAAGAAATGTACATCAAAACTTACACATTTTCATTGTATATACAAGAAATGTACATCAAAACTTACAATTTTCATTGTATATACAAGAAATGTACATCAAAACTTACACATTTTCATTGTATATACAAGAATTGTACATCAAAGCTCACACATTTTCATTGTATATACAAGAAATGTACATGAAAACATACACATTTTCATTGTATATACAAGAAATGTACATCAAAACATACACATTTTCATTGTATATACAAGAAATGTACAACAAAACTTACACATTTTCATTGTACACTCAAGAAATGTACATCAAAACTTACACATTTTCATTGTATATACAAGGAATGTACATCAAAACATGCACATTTTCATTGTCTATACAAGAAATGTACATCAAAACTTACATATTTTCATTGTACACTCAAGAAATGTACATCAAAACTACACATTTTCGTTGTACACTAAAGAAATGTACATCAAAGCTTACACATTTTCATTGTACACTCAAGAAATGTACATAGAAACTTACACATTTTCATTGTATATAAAAGAAATGTACATCAAAACTTACACATTTTTATTGTACACTCAAGAAATGTACATAGAAACTTACACATTTTCATTGTATATACAAGAAATGTACATCAAATCTTACACACTTTCATTGTATATACAAGAAATGTACGGAAAAACTTACACATTTTCATTGTATATACAAGAAATGTACATCTAAACATACACATTTTCATTGTACACTCAAGAAATGTACATAGAAACTTACACATTTTCATTGTATATACATAAAATGTACATCAAAACTTACACACTTTGATTGTGTATGCAAGAAATGTACATCAAAACTTACACATTTTCATTGTATATACAAGAAATGTGCATCAAAGCTTACACATTTTCATTGTATATACAAGAAATGTACATCAAAACCTACACATTTTCATTGTATATACAAGAAATGTACATCAAAACTTACACATTTTCATTGTATATACAAGAAATGTACATCAAAACTTACAATTTTCATTGTATATACAAGAAATGTACATCAAAACTTACACATTTTCACTGTATATTAAAGAATTGAACATCAAAGCTCACACATTTTCATTGTATATACAAGAAATGTACATGAAAACATACACATTTTCATTGTATATACAAGAAATGTACATCAAAACATACACATTTTCATTATATATACAAGAAATGTACAACAAAACTTACACATTTTCATTGTACACTCAAGAAATGTACATCAAAACTTACACATTTTCATTGTATATACAAGGAATGTACATCAAAACATGCACATTTTCATTGTATATACAAGAAATGTACATCAAAACTTACATATTTTCATTGTACACTCAAGAAATGTACATCAAAAATACACATTTTCGTTGTACACTAAAGAAATGTACATCAAAGCTTACACATTTTCATTGTACACTCAAGAAATGTACATAGAAACTTACACATTTTCATTGTATATACAAGAAATGTACATCAAAACTTACACATTTTCATTGTACACTCAAGAAATGTACATAGAAACTTACACATTTTTATTGT